>CM076461.1:13927637-15127637 GCA_038419695.1 Scomberomorus guttatus
TCAATACACAGCCGATTACCGAACAGAACAATCAAAGAAATGAAAAGCCGACAACGTGCACACGCAAAGCATGAGTAAACAATAATGTGAAGCCTTTGCTCCTGCCCTTTTCCTCTGAGCAAGAGCAGGGACATCACAGACGCTCTCTTTCAGAATTTGAGCACTTTTATTCTTTTATTAAACACCAGCTGATTATAGATATAGACAGAAGTTCATACAGTACAGTATATTTAAAGCCAATTAATTTGACAAAGTCATTTTGTTCAAACAGGTGACACTAATAGAAAGATAGAATGAAGGGAATCTATTCCATCGGTTGCACAGTACAGAATATAGTATAAAGAGTCTTTGGCAACTAGACCCCACCGTGACATTATTATTTTTCATGGTGGTAATAAGCCGTACAGGAATGTATTCTAGGCTAAGTAACAATAAATCTGCACAAACAAACCAAAAAGACGTGCATGGACATGACAGGTGAATGAGATAGCAGGGGTGATTTTTCCTCTTTTTTCCACACAAGAGCCTGGTGGTGAAGCTTAAGAAAAATAAAATAAAATAATTCAGTAAACGGTCTGGATGAATGTGACCTGGAGTGGGACTCCTGAGGACTTCATGGGACAGATCCAAACCTGTGACACACTGTGACGAACAGTGGAGGAGCAGCGATGGAGCTGAGTCACATACACATGGTATGAGGTTAACAAGGTTAACAATAAGGTTAACTGAGGTTGTGGTAAATCCAGCTGGTTAAAGTTAATTCAGAAAAAAAACCCACAGTCAGCTGATTAACTTGGAAGTGGGAAAAACAAAAAGCACAATAAGAGATAAAACAAATGAAAAGACATTTTCCTTTTTGAACTTTGAAGCTTCATTTATCCAACAGAACAACCGTATCTCCCAGAAATTACATTCATATGCTGCTAATTTCAAACAACAAAAGAGAAACATGATATCAGACTAGCTTTTTAAAAAAATCCAACATAATGAGGAAATACTTTTAATGACTCTATCTGCCAAATCCAGAATTGTATACACAGAAAGTAAATGCAAAATGTTCATAGATAAACTGTTTGGTTTAGGGTTAGAGGAAGACTACAAGTGACTTGAGTTGTTCCCTTCATTAACATTGAACCAAAACCACAATCTTTCCTTAACCTTAACTTTAAGTACCAACCACATGTGTGACTCAAGACGCAAAACCGGGTCTCTGTTGTCAAAGTCCTGCACTTTGTATGTGTCCATCAAAACATATTTTAAAAACACTGTATATTTACTGGCATCATTTATAGGAAACAGGGTTAAACAGAAACCTTATGATGTTGCTGGTTAGTATGTGTTGCCTGGGTGACAGGTTACTATGTTACAGATGTGAAAAGGTAAATAAAGCATGATGGTACTGACGGCAATAGTAGTATGATGTTGGAAAAAACTGTGGCTGGTTAGAATTACCATATTTTCTTCCATCTTTCTGAAAAGATGAGAGCTGAAGACACTAAATACAGCAGACACTAAATGTCTGCTGTATTTACTAACACAGCTGAGAAGCCTCAAAGGTTTTATCAGCAATTATTTCCCAGGAATCAACATCTCCCATCAGGTTTTGACAGTGGGCCTATGGCAAAGACTCATGGGAGATGTAGTTGTTTAATCCTGGGATATTGATTGTTACAGTCTTATGATACTGACTTCATGTTCAAAGGGTGAAGCATCTTCACTCAACAAACACAAAAAGAGAGAGTGAGGGAGGGGAGCTTTTCAGTGGCCTTTTTTTTTAGAGTTTCTCAAAAATAGCACAAACACACTCGAAGACACACATACAGTATGCAAAATGTGACTGTTGACTGAGAGTATCAGCAGATGTTTGCTTACAAATTTTCACAGAAAGCACACAACGTCGTAGGCCAAAAAAAAAACTGTCTTCGTAAGCATAATTTCTGTTTTCTCATGCAAACTCTCCCACTTTTTTTTTGGTACGTGTTCCTTTGGAACACACTCTTACGCCCATCTGTAACTTCACGTTTCAGGCTGCCAGACAATTACGCTGACAGGAGGAGGATTTATGTCGTAAAGTGTTGGGTGTAATCAAAAGCCACATGTGATGAAGTTTGTTTTCTCTTTGTCTTTTTTTTTTTCCCCGGGAGAGACGGAAGAGAGAGAAAGCATAACAAGATTTGTACTGAACACTGAGTCACTCGTTTATAAGTCAACTTGTTTCTTCCCTGAAGGCCCGCCGGCTCCTTTCCCAGTGTCTGCTCCGCGCCAGCTGTCCTCACACACACACACACACCACACACACACACGCACACACACACACACACAAGTAAACATTAACACACTTGCACATTTGCATATGCAGACGCACTGATAGCAGCCAAGTAAACACACACGTACATGCACACCTCTGCATGCTCACACCAGCGTACACACACACACACACACACACACACACATGAGCATGTACAGATGCATGTTGAGGAGCTCCTGTTTTCCCACCAGCTCAAGCTTGTGGGAAAATCCTTGCTGGTCAGTAATTGATTCCGCCCTGCCAGCTCCATTAGCTTGCAGCACAGTCACACACACACACACACACACATGCGCGCGTGCACAGGGCGAGATAAAGACTGTCCAGACGTGTTCTCCTCCTATTCGTCATGCCACTTCCCTCTTTCTTTTTTTCTGACTCTTGCCGTCCATCTATCCAGGCTATCATTTTTTCCAATATTACAGTATCTTTATTGAAAATGTTATTTAGCAGAAGATATTGTGACAGCAGAAAAAAATGTTGCAATATATCTCCCTTCCATCTAAGCTGTCCTACATGGCTGTCTTGGGCCCTATTTCCCAACATTAACAGTGTTGTGTAATGTGTTTGTGTTTCACAAGGTTTTGTCGAAGGGCTTCAGTCCTGAATTGATAATGTATGTTTTTTTTTTTTTTAATGTGTGTGCTTTGTGATGTTAGGGCAGATCATCTGCTTAATCAGCGATAGTGAAAACAGGTGTGCATCATTAGGTGCTCTAAGCAGTGAGTGACGGCGCTGACAGGTTGAGGGAGGAAAAGTGAAACTGTGTAAATGACATTCTGTTAGATTTAGTGCATTCGAGGCTGTGCGTGTGAGGTCTTGAATGAATTGTGATCGTCAGCAGTAACATTAAGCTTATGTTCATGTTTATTCTGTATTTTTTGAAAGCTTTGTACTGATCTATCTCACCTTTAGGTAACCTGGTAACTGTGGGTTCCAGTTAAAGTTGCAGTCAGTCAATTAAAAGTTTAAATAAATAAATCTTTATTGCATTTCCCCGTGTTTCATGTTCGCCTCTGTTTCATTATTATTTTTGTTAATAAATGCATTTTTTGCTTTTACTCCTCCTGCATACAGAGCTGCTTCTTCAACATCCTCTTTAAAAATTTCCACTGCCAAGTTACATCTTCTGCCCTTTATATGGTCAATACAAGCATATCTCCCCCCAAAATGTTGACTTTTTCTCCCTACAGATATATTGCATACCTGACCTCAGGTGCCAGGTTGTCATGCTGAGGGGAAACTGGAGAAGATGCAGTGTTTGCCCAAATATTTCAAAATATTTTCTTCACAAGCTACAAATTAGACTTTTTCATTGAGCCACATGAAGGAGGAGGAAGGATTTTCATATTTGCATCTCATGGAAATACATTTGTTCCTGGAAGTGGAGGCCATTAAACAAATGGCTGCATCAGTAAGTGACCATCCATCTAAACATCCCTCTTCTCTTTCTTCAGTTTTTATCCATTTGTCTGTTTTTACTTATTTTTCTCACCCAACCTTTTCCTGCCATTTCCCCCCTTATAATCAGAGTGACAGTGCGTGTTGGTTTTCTATCCCCCCCCCCCCCCCCCCACACACACACACACACCTCCTCCACCACACACACTCACACACGCACATAAACTATGACCTCCACACACTCTCCCAACAGGCCCAATACAACCCTCAGCACATACCCCATGCACAAATACAGATAAAAACACTCATCATGTACTGGAAGTGTACACCCACATGCTTTTCAGCACAACAACAGACACACACTCATACACAGAGACCTTCCCATGCACACACATTAACGAGTGACACGGAAACTGCTACACACACACATACACAATTGCCACTTTTTCTTATCATCTCTGTTCCAACCCCTCCCTTTTATTATCACACAGCCCGAGGCTCGGCAGTATCCAGTCTGGCTTCCATTCAGCACTTCCTATCCCCCGATGAACAGCCATTTACCATTCAGCTCACCGTTATCAATTACCGTCATCGCCATTATTACCTCGACTCCTCCACTTCAAAGCCCTCATCAAAGCCATCTCATCGGGGGGAACTTTCACATGGGATAAAGATTGTATTTTGATGTTTTTCACGTACAAAAAAAGAGAAAACAACAAAGATAACTGCTTTAACTTTGGCATTAATTTTCATTCCTAAATCAGTTATCTGCTATTTGAAACATGTGACGCCCTAGTCCTTCAAAGTGATTACTTACTTTAGAAGAAGGAGATAGAAGTAGCTTGAAGGATCTTTATTTAGATGTCATAAAAAATCCAATTGCTTCTTTTTAGACAATGTTTTATATCTGCTTTTTTTGATAAATGAGAAAAGGGCTTTTTGGAAAAAAAACCTTGATGTTGATATTCCTCAAAGCAATGCATAATAAAATAAATAAATAAAAAAATATTTCAGATGATACCCTGTCCAAGTATACACAGAATGAAAATACACTAATGCTGCCGTTAAAGTAACAAATATTATCATTGCATCACATTATTTGTGCTCTTGAATGAATCATTTGTGCCCTCGATTTAATAATCTGTGCGCACGTATTACTTAGTTTTTTCTGTTTGCTTAGGCTCTATCTTTGAAACTAAAGGCTAAATTTTTGCAAAACTCTACACACTAACCACAAAACCAGCAAAACATTATACATCTCTTGCAAAAGCAAACAATTCTTGCAAAACTCCTCAAACTGTTTTAAACACTTGTGTTTTTGCATCAATACAGTACACACAAACCATAATTTGAATAAGCACATGAAGCACCAACTATGCACTGATAGTATAAATGAAAAACACTCGTGGCTTTTGCCTTTTTCTGTGTGCAGGGCAAAGAAGTCTGCAATAAAAGTTTTGTC
Source organism: Scomberomorus guttatus (assembly GCA_038419695.1). NCBI lineage: Eukaryota > Metazoa > Chordata > Actinopteri > Scombriformes > Scombridae > Scomberomorus > Scomberomorus guttatus. The sequence goes on from CM076461.1 coordinate 13,932,806, forward strand.
ATACATGCAGTAAACACACATACACATGCACACAGGTATCCAAATGTGGAAAGTATGGATGTGTATTCATAACATAACACACTATCAATAAAAAAGGGGAAAATTTTTTTCTCAAAATGTGATCACAAGTGATCCATAGTAGGGGACAAGGACAAGAGAATGAGGGTGAATTCCACACAAGTTATTAAATTGAGAGCATGAATTCTTCTTTTTTTCTCCGTGGCCCCTCCCAGCCTCCGTAGCATTCTTCCTTTACTACTCAACTTTTACTTTGCCAAATTAAAAAAAATGGATTCTCGTATAATAAAATAATAATGTTTTAGTCATTTATTACACAAATTAACTTACTGTGAAAGTTTAACTTACATATTTAAAAGTACAATTTGTTGCACTTTATGAATTATGCACAGTGGCATGATAGAGCAGTGGTCTGTGTGTGTGTGTGTGTGTGTGTGTGTGTGTGTGTGTGTGTGTGTTCGGTCTGGGCACTGGGGCGAGATAATGTGGTCACCCCTCTGCATGTGACTGTTGAACATACAGTATATCAGTTTAGACATGTGAACACACACAGTGAAAGGTGCAGAGTGCTGACCCTGTGTGTGTGTGTGTGTGTGTGTGTGTGTTCGTAACCTTGCCATGACAGCAGTATAACTGACATAATTACCCACTCTTGCTAAACACCACACACACACACACACACACACACACACACACAGGGGCCTGCCTGTGCTCTCCATTTGTTAGCTGTGAAATATTAATCACAGTCAGCTGCCAACCTGACAAGGAAAGGATGCAGAGCATGAAGCCTTCCATGCCACACACACACACACACACACACGCACACATACATAAACCTGCATGGCACAGACATGCACACATTCACATGCATATCAGTAACAGGTTCTTCACCGCACACAGACCCCCACCCCTCATTCCTTATCAGTCTCAGCTCCTCTCGCCTAGGCATCTGTGAGTGTGAGGGTCCCAGCTGTCTGAGGGATTATAACAATGGAAGGATGATCCTTCAGGACAGTGCGGTCATTGACCCATTATTACTTGCTTGATGAGAGTAAAGACATACTGTTTCTAGACTGTAGACACACCACAGTGCTTCGTTAAATCTTGAATCAACTCTGCCTTACATACTCTGAATGCAACCAGTCAATACTGATTATTATTTCAACCACAACAGAGCTTTTGCTTGTTTTTCCTCATTAACCACAAATTGTATGTTCTTTACATTACTGCTGACCACTTTACAAAAGCATACCATAAACATTTGCTGGGAGCCACTGGTTTGAGCTCATGCCACCATTATTAGATTAACTTGAAGAGCCTTGAAACATTCTTGGGAAAGTAATCCATCACTTTGAGCATTTTGTCTGCTTTTTTAAATGTTTTATTTTATATTTTAAATGTTTAAATCATTGGATCTGAGGCTCACTGAGTCAGTGACATATTTTAAATCACTTCCTAAAACTTACCTTTTGTTTTTTCCTTTTCCCGTTTTGAAAGGTGCTATATAAATAAAGATTATTATTATTATTATGTTTTTTTCTTTACTATTATTGGATAATTCAGCTTAGACCAGATTAAGTTTAGGGTTAGGGTTACTAAACCCTTGTTGGTGTATTCAGGTGCTTTGGGGAGTCCAGTACTCCTGAGTAACGTTAACATGATTTACGTCCACTGCCAACTGTCAGTGTCACTGCAGAAACCAGAAAACAAATGTTATGTAAAGTGGAAAGTACGACTGTGGTTTACTGGGTGGTAAATGGGTGTGTAGCATGGGCGACTTTCACATCACGTCACAAACCCGCAATTAATTTAGTTTATTTTATCTGTAACCACAATCTTTCCAAGACCTCAACCAAGTTTTGTAAGCAAATGTTAGGATCATTCAGTATTCAAGTTTATCTCTGGGTGAAAAACATCCTATATTTCTCTTGGCTGCCGAGAAGCACCACATTCGCAAACTATATGGACACATAATAAATCTCAGAAGCAACCAAATATAGACATTGTAGAGAGAATCATTATGAATTTAATAGTTGTTTGTCTTTAAAAAGACTGCTGCTTTCAACTGCAACTATGAGTTTGAAGTCTCTGCATGTTGGTTTGAATATTGTATCAACATGAAATGAAACATGCTGCTGCCTGGAAGGTAGGAAAAATGCATTTGTCACTCTGACAACCTGCAAGTACTCTTTGGAAAATGGTTGTCAGTAATGTTCACTTCATTTGTAGTTACTGGGCTGAAACACACAACATACCACTTTGGTCCCTTGAAGTGGTGTGGCAGCTACTTTTAGGTGAACATGTCTGCTCCAGCTAGAAAAACTCTTGGAGAATGTGAAGCCACATGGAGAGTGGACTGCTGAGGGCTGTGGCATATATTGTACCTCCACATGCCCTCTTGTCACAGCGTGTGACATGGGAACAACCAGGGCTGTTTTAAATCACAGGCCTAACCACTGGCCCGCTCAGCCAGGGGGGTTCCTGGATACTTAGCATTCCTACACTGACTGGGACTGTGAGAACCAAAAGACTCGGGCAGAAATACTCCTTGGTCTTAAAAGACTGGAAAAAAAACTGATGCAGTGTGTGTGTGTGTGTGTGTGTGGGTGTGTGTGGGTGTGTGTGTGTCTGTGTATGCGTGTGCAAATGTCAAGTTTGTACGCATTTGCCTGCATACTTACATAGAAGTGGGTGTATGTTTGACAGTTTTTATGTACTAGCGTGACTACAGTTAGTATAGTGTATATTACTGGTCTATACTCAGTTGACTACTATGCCTGTGTGTGTGTGTGTGTGTGTGTACATGTATGTTAGTGTGTGACCAGTCATTAGGCTCTGCACCCTTAGTTACAGTTGCTATGCCTGTCAAGCTTTTCGTTCTTGCATGGCATATTATGAAGTCTACAATGATAACGTGGCAAACTCAAAATTTTTGAAACAATGGGTCTCTGATTTCAGAAAAAAAGTAAACAAAAGCATGCTTTTCATTTCTAGCTGGCAACCAATTTGGTGGTTGAAATGATTTATCTATATATTATTTTCATTGACAGTTTCATACGGATATATAAACCACCCAAAAGGAATGCCTGAAACCCAACTTACATACCCAACACACACACACACACACACACACACACACACACACACACACACACACACACACACAAACACACACACACTCACACACACCAGGGGAGAAGGATAATAGTAACTGAAAGTAGTTCATCTCAGCCAGGTATCTAGCACAAAAGCATCATAGCAGTACATATCACCATATTGTTACTTAAAAATAAGACAAAAACAACACAAACAAACAAACAAACAAAAAACACAATCTGTATATGATTACAAATCAGAGTCAAATTCAGTCCAGATATTGCAAAAAAGGGAGCCCCTTCCCATTTATGTTGACATTTACTAGCTAGCTAATTAAGCTAACGTTAGCTCCATGCGTTGGTTGGTTGGTTGGTTTAATGTTTCTAGCTGACTCTTAAACCAGTATCCTATAAAAGAGATTAAATATGCACTTGATGGCTACATACATAATATTGTGCTAAAAAAAAGCTACATATCCCAGGGAATATGTCAGCGCGATGATCCATTAAGAAGTCACAGAATTAAAGAAACAGCATTGTTCTTGTATTTTAGCGTAGAGCTACTTAGTCCTAATAGTATGAGGGAAAATGTAAGATCGACTGTTATTTAGTAACATAACACTGTTGCACAGCTAACATACTTCCTTGTTCGTATTCTTGTACAGTATGTTTTCACTTTTAACATTACGAGAGAAATGGCTAATAGGCAAATGCAAGCTTGGGTGACATTGGGAGAGAGCTGCTGTAATGTAAACGTCCTAAAATTCAGCAAAGAGCGGGACAGAGCCTCTACAAGTTCTGATAGCAGCTACACAGGTGTGAAATACTACACAGTGTATATGCTAATCATGAATGGTGCCTTTTTTTTTTTTTTTACATAACTGGTAACCCCACAGAACTAATTAACTAACTAACTACTTCCTTGGAAGTAATGCTAGGTTACTACTGTAGGTGTAAGCTAGTTAACCAGACATGCTAACAATTGCAGGTTGGGTTGGAAGAGAAAAATACACAGTTTAATCCATTCCTCACACTTTCATTTTCTTGTATTTTTATTTTAGTCACCAACAAAGAAATCCAAAAGCTTGACAGACCTACCGTGCCTGTCATGGTTGCTAAACTATGATTGGACAATCTCTGCTTGGAGGAGGGGTTTAGCAAATGGCCAATTAAGACTAATGAATGGAGTTTTTTTGCCCTTTCTTCTCTGTCATATTCAACACTAATGCATTATTACAGCAGGGGTCAGGACAGTGATCTTATGAAATGTGTGTGCGTGTGTGCATCAAGCGCTCAGATGTTACTATTGAAATGGGTGTGTTTGTCTGCACTTTGTCCATTTCTGTGCACTTAACGACATTCCTCGCTCGTTGTGGGTGTCTTCCCATTGAAGTCTAATCATCGTTTAACCATTACTGAGGGAGGTAACTGGCCTACTGGGGTCCTGACAGCTGAGTGAGCCCACTTTCCCATGCTGTCAGGGGTCAAAGGTCACCATGCAGCTACTGCCACAGTTGTTACGACCCCTCGCACACAAGGCCTCTCCTGTGTGACTGTACGCATTACTGGTTACATGTGGCTGAAACAGGAGAGGCAGCGAGGGGCCTTGTGTGTGACTGTGTGTGTGTGTGTGTGTGTGTGTGTGAATGTCACACAACAATGACTTGCTGAAAGTGGGCCTTGCTCGAACATGTTTGTGTGTGTGCAAGGCAATTGGTAGCCTCAGTAACCGCGAACACGGCCTTGTGAGGGTCGATGAGGCCTCCTGTTTGTTTAAACTGAATGGCTTACTGTGTGTACGTGTGTGTATGTTCCACCATCCCCACCTTCGCTGCTGCAGCTCTTGTCTTTGAACTGTTGGCATTCGGAATTCAAAGCTTCCTGCTTTTCTTCCAGATGAAAATACGTCGACCTTCATTTTGTTTTTCTTACCAGCCTTGTTTAGGTGTCCTCATCCCCACACCCGCGGAGAAAAAACAATTTCAAACCCTGGCATTCAATAACACACTCATACTTGACACGGAGCACTTACAACTCTTTTCACTCCTTTTTCCGTTCCATTGGGGAAGATTTTAAAACAAATTGAGGCGAAGGCAATCGGTGCAGGTGCAGGTGAGGTTTTGTTATTGGCACTGTGTTTCCTGCCAGGTGGAAGGCAGCATGTTGGTGCGGTATGTGGCCTCTCTGGTCTGCGTGTGTGTAGCTCCGCTCCCCCCTTCAGTCAAGCAGACACACAGACCTGCAGCTCTTTATACATCCGTGACACAGAGACAGAGAGCAGAGCGGAGCAGAAGAGGAGAGAGACGGAGACAGCGATGTGACCTGGTCGCTACACTACGAGTCCCGACCTCACACCCTGCAAGCTGTTATTGGCTGGGAGCCAAAGGTTGACGCCCAGAAGCGCCCCGAACACGGCACAATAATAAGAAAATACAGGCAGAGGGCAGAGTCTCTGCAGATAAATACACTGCAACACACTTTTAGTGGGTCATAAGTGATGATTATGAGGGATTATTTTTGTATGAGTCTATACATTGTTTTTTAAGAAAATCCCGCATATTACACCTTTAAGCTCTTCTGTGTACTTTGTTGAGCTCTTTTGGCACCCAGGAAAGCAGTGTGTGTGTGTGTGTGTGGAGCTTTTGATGTTGTCATGCACTCCACCCTAAGGGCAAACCATCCATCCTAAAACTCTCTCTCCGCTGCGGCTGCACGTAGGATCTTGAATAAGGTTGATATTGTTTTCTTTTAAACTGCCAATATGAAGAAATTCAGGCCAGGACTCTCATACAAACGTATGTATTGATGCAAGCTACATTCGGATCATTAAACAGAATATGCTTTATTACCCACAGACAGAAACCTCTTTGATAAAACAATAAATTAAACCTCATGGACGTGAATGGTTAAATGGATGCTTTATCACGTTATCAAAAGCTGACTTTCAGAGACAGGTGGCTTTTGGCAGCTAAGCCACACCGCACGTCAAAGCAGACGGGTGCAAAACGGGTTGATTGTTAACATGCTGGGAGGCAGCTTCAGAAAGGCATTCAGGCCTAAGTCTCAATAGTTCAGTGTTAAACCGAGTTGTAATCCCATAGTGTTTAACTCTGATCCGGCTGGATTTGGTCCGCTAAAGCTGAGCAGCGGCACAGGTGCTGGCTGATAAGACCTGGGATTCACACAGATGATGAGAAAGTATGACTTGGGGTGGGGGAATGAGGAAGAGAACAGGCTGGTCTTAGTGACTTGAGAAAAAGTTACAGCGCTCTGTATTTGTATTGTAGAGCGTACCACTCGATGATACATGCACAACACCAGGTTCCTGATTGAAATGTCAATAATGTGCATGTTATACTGACGTTATTTCTGAAAAGGTTATTCAGAGGCCAGTAAATTTTCTCTATTTGCATGAGCCCCATCAATCAGTTTTTCTCAAAAGAAAAATGTCCTGACAGAAACCCCCAGGAGGCAGAAACTCAGAGCAGGGTCTCTGTGAGATTTATGAACGTATGTGTGCGACGGTTGACATATCGTCTCAAAAACAACTCAATATAAGTCTCTGAAATACCCGAAACACACCAAAAATTCTTGCAAAGAATTTAGAGATGATACAATCTCAGCTTTCATTAGATGTGATAATGTGATAATCTTCACATTGATGTAAGCTAACAATGGAAGATAGTTGGAATTTAAAACACAAAGGGGAATATCTTTGTTATTAAGAATGAAAACATGTTAATGGGGGAAACTGGACGAATTGAAAGGTTTCCCCTGAATTACACCAGAAAGAGAATGAACGATACAAGTTTTTTTTACTTATTACCTTCATTTATGGTGTAAAGTTTAGTAAATGTAATTATTGTAATTGCTCAGGAAACTATGGAAGCCAGAGGAAGATGGAGAAGGAAGGAAAGGTGATAATGGCCAATAAACAAAACATGCAATCTGAGAAAACTGAAAGGACAAAGACAGAGGAGAAGACAGAAACTCCAGGGCATCTTTCCCATCCCTTTGAGAGTAAGTGTATTGTAGACAATAATCCCATGTTATGACAGTGACATAGTCCATCTCTACCCTCCTTCCCACAGGTTGGAGGGATGAATCAGACGGAGAGGAAAACAAAGCAGCAGGCAGGAACCTGCACGGATTACACTCTCATCATGTGGAAACTAGACACCGCAACCGGAGCTACTGCAGCTCTGTGACAACTTCCACTGTACTACTGTGTGTGTGTGTGTGTGTGTGTGTGTGAGAGAGAGAGAGAGAGAGAGAGAGAGTATTGTGTATTTTCTCTCTATTTACTTGCTTTAAAAAAAAATGAGCAAACCACATGAACAAAAGCAAAAATGCAATGTTTGTTTGCCAGTAAACAACATATTGTCAGTATTAAATGATGGTTTTTTTTCAGTGACATTTGATTGTTGTTTGCTCTCTAACAGAGCTGATATTGCTGTGGTTGACCAGAACAAGTTATAGTGCTGGCATGTTTGGTACAAAACATAGACAGTGTATAAAGATGGATGTAGCAAGGTGTGACGTCACCCACTGATTTGCATTGGAGCCAGTTTGTAGCCCGGAGTTGCAGCCAGGACCTCCCAAAAAGGAGTGCAGGGTGTTGTCCTTAACGCTCTAGAAACATGCCCCACTACTTGGGACCATGTATCCATGATACATGATTTTATATATTTAATATAATTTGTATTATTCTTGCAGAGGTGTACTTTCCTTTCACAGATTTTATGTACCACTTTCTCTATAGTATGAGGTTTTCATGGGAATAATACAACTTTATTTTTGATTAAAAAACAAACACATATCAAATCTGCTACGATTCCATCTCACAAAATATTCATATTTTTAGAGGATGATCTATGGGTGATCAGTTTTGCAGTGGATGAAAGCTCTCAGATGTTTGTGAAGACTTCATGGGAGGAAAGGAGATAATTGATACCTTTCCCCGCTTTCTCTTCTGGTGTGTATGATCCTTGTCGCCAGCAACACTGCAAACAACAATACCAAAACAAAAAAAAAAAAAAGCAGCAACATCTAATTTTCCTGAGCCTCCCTGTAAGAGAGTAAAACCTCTGGTCTCTCTCAGGTTTCCTGCTTTCTTAAACGCTGAAATAACTGGGCTCCCAGAAATAGCTGAATAAACTGTGAGACAGCAGCTCTGCAGGGTTTGTAGACCCACATAGCCTTTAAGGAGCGGGGCTTTCCAGGGTGGTTTGCAGAGCGGACACACACACACACACACACACGTTCTCTGCAGTGCATTAGGGTCACGCTTGTCTTATGTAAAACACAGCTTCTCACAGAGAACTTGAGGGCCTGGGGCCAACCTGCTCTGATGTTCACTTGTGCTGAAGTAAAGCAATGTGTGTGTTTTCAGAAGTCTTTGTAACAGCTAGGGAGTGTGTGGTACATTTGTGTGTGTCTGTGTTTTGTTTTGGTGTAATGTGCTTGGCCAGTAAGGGAGCTGTGCCGACAGTAATTAGACGGTGCTGGTTTTTCGAGGTTCCCACATCACCTCAGTCCCAAACTCTCCTAATATCTTCCCGGAGTCCTCTGCAGTTTGGACTGTCTTTGTGGTCTATGTGTGTGTGTGTGTTTGTGTGTGAATGTGTGTGTATTAAACAGACTACATACACTCTTCTGTCCCCCTGTCTCCTCCTCTCAGCCAGTGAGTCTGGGACCCGAAGGAAAAGGCCAATTATAAAAAACCCCTCTCTCCATCTTTGTTCTGCGGGCATAAACCACTTCTTTGCCTTTTTGTTTTCATTCTTTCCCCTTCTTTGGCTTTCTGACATTCCTCGTCCATTCCCACCGTCCCCGAAACCCCCACTCCACCCCGTTACTCACGCTCACGCACACATGCAAGCTTGCTCTTTTGGCTCATGCCAACTTTTTCTAACTTCGCAAGCGACAGTTCCCAAAGTCTTAAAATAGCCGCCAGGCTTCCTGGTCCTTCATCAGCACCATATCTTATCATATTTAAAAGAAAAGCTGGGTGAGGCTGCTTGTTAGACTGTCTGTTGCTATAGTAACAGCTTTATCCCAGGGTTAATTTCATGTTGACGTTTGTTTCTGTTTGTAAATGCATATTGCTTCCATATTTCTCAAGTGGCTATTTTTGGAGTATGCATTGCTGTAAAGCTCACAGGGCAGAAAAAGTAATTAATAAAGGCTGATTCTCATTATGTTCTTAGATGGCAGTTTGGGGATTTTACAGTACAAAGTAATATTCATGGTCAGCAAGAAAAGGTAAAAAACATATTTAGAATAACGAGTTGGTCACACCAGCATTTAAAAAGGGTGAATTATTGCGGCAAAATCAATTCATTTCAATGGAACTAAACCTGTCTATTCAAGTTCAACTTGTGGTGAAATTTGACATACAAATTTGCACCGTTGACCAATAGCACGCTGTGTTGACAGCAAAATGGAGGAAGCTATCATAGCTTAGCTGTGTTGCACCATCGGCTTCTACTTAACCTCCTCTGTGTGATAAACTGCTCCACTAAAAGACAGTTACAGTATGAGACAGAAGTCTAATTAATACAAATATGTCTTTTGAATAAACTGTGTGAACTTATTGTCTCGTTAGTGTCTGAGCTTGCTAGCTTGCTAACTGTCAGTTATCAAGCTTGCTAGCTTTTCCCCCTTCAATACAGCCTTTATTGAATAAAAAGGTGTACAATCCTGACTGTGTGTTCAGACGATATAAATAAAGTCAATGCAAAGTAGATGTGGGGCGGCGCAAATGGACTTGAAGACGCGTCCATGCAAGCTGACCATTTTTCAAATTGAGCAAAGGATTTGCACATATCCTGGGGCTTTATGAATCTGCTTGATGATCGGGTAGAGAGGAGAGGAAAAAGGAGAGAGACTGGAGGGAAATAACAGAAAGAATAGAGTCTCTGGTGAGTCCTGAGTTCAGTCCAAGGCTGAACTGAACACAAGCACAAAGACATGCTTGATACGTAGTAATTAGGCTGTTGCTAGCTTACAGCCAAAATACAGTTGGCAATATTTTTTTTCCCAGGACGGTGAAGTCATGACCCACCCGTCTCTGCCTCTGATTGGCTTACCCTGTATTCTTACCCTAACCCTAACCAATCTCTAGGTTAAACCTAACCAACCCAACCAACGAAGGCAACGTGTACTAGCCAATCTGAGGCAGACCACGGCGGGTCATGACTTTGCCATCCTGGGAAAATTTTGGGGCAAATAAACACAAATGGTTCAGCAGTCTATGTCTGAACACACCATGAGAACAACGTGTCGGGGGGAGTATAGAAATAAGTTTGAGAGCTATTGTGACTAGCATATTCCCGGCTGGCTAGTGTGTTAGTGGTTAGCTCGCTAGCTACAGTGGATCACCAACTAGCCATGTGAGTAGCCTAGTCACTAGGTTACATCACCAAGCTTCTAACCACATATTTTGTGAAAATGCACAGATGAAATTGGTTGTGGAACTTTCTGGTATGACCTAGCCTTTAACACCGAGCTCAAACTGATAAACTGAAAAATAGCGGACTCCTCTGACCTTGTCCTTCCAGCTGCTCTCTCAGTCCGTCCAATCATTTCATTCAGCCTGCATGAAATGATTGGATGGCCGACCTGCCTGTCTACCTACCTGCCTACCAGTGCGCACTCTGCCCGGGCATGACCAGAGTCTTCCACAAGGCTAGGCAGACAAAACAGAAAGTTTGGAGGCCGGGCGAGCAGTGGGCGACTAACAGATAGGAAGTGATGGGACTACATGAATTGCAAAAGGAGAGAAAAACAAGATGGGAATATCAACAGGAAGCAGAATGAAAAGCAACGTGTGATCATCGCACTATTGCCTGTAGTGCAGGGGAAACTGAACAGAGCATAACCTTATCAACAACGCCGGAGCGAGAGACTTTCAATGTAAGTGAACTTGGCTCCCAGAATTGAAAAGCGGTGACAGATTTTTATGCATCACTGCGGCTTCAGGTCGGATACTGGGACTCGGTTTGGAGCTGCGGGGCCGGCTGTCTGACGGGCTGGAGACTGAGGAGGTTTTTGGAGGCGGACAATGAAAGAGACGTGATATCACTCAAATTCAAGCAGGGAGATGGGACACTCAACACTTTCGTGGCAGACTTTAAAGGTTGCCATGCCTTGAGAAGAAGTTGTGTGTGTGAGTGAGTGCAGTAGTAAACACTGTTGCGTTTACTAAATCTGCGTCTATGCAGTCTGTGTATTGCCTGTTGGCACCTACATCCTGTCGGACTTGAACTAGCTTTATGGCACTTACTCGCATTGTTCTCTCCTGATTAGATCCTTGCTTGTGTTGTATCAGCTCTCAGATGTATGTTGCTTTGGATAAAAGTGTCGGCTAAATGAAAATGTAAACTGTAAATTGTAAATTGTGCGTATTTGAATCATATGACCATGCTGGTGGGAGGGGCTTATGAATATTATATTCAATATCTGCTAGGTCCGTTCCGCTAGATGCCACTAAATTCTACACACTGGACCTTTAACTGTAAACCAAGTCTTCACCCTAACATACACACACACACACACACACACACACACACACACACACACAGCACTGATCTCTCTGTGTGTCATATGTGAGGACACACTTTCTCTTTCTCTCTCCCACACTCAGACTCACCCTTCTTGTCTCTCAGTCTCAAATAAACACACACACACACACACACACACACACAGAGCTAGAATCGCTGCTCAGTGTCCAGCTCTGGGCGGTGTTCCCATCCCCATGGCCTTTCCCAGCACAGACAATGCTTTGTATCCCACAAAGGAAGCTCTCATCCAGGCTCTGGGGCCCTGTTTGGCCCTCGGCGGCCCCCCAGACCCTAGAAAGGCCCCCTGAGCCACCCCACCATAACCTGCTGAGGTGCCAAGAGGAACATCTGTGTGACTCTGTTGAGGAGACCTTGCTCAAGTTCTCACACTGAATGTTTCTTATATTCCTCTGTGTGTGTGTGTGTGTGTGTGTGTATAAGTGTATGTGAGAGTGTGTGCGCGCCTCTGAGCTTGTGTGTGTGTCTGTGTGTGTGTGTGTCAGTGTTCATGTGAGCTCAGACTCTTGTGTCCTGGGAGTCTCCCAGTACAGATAATAAATGGTGTGAGAGGAAAGACAGAGTGTGTTGCCAGACCTTCCAGTCAATGAACCACGTGTCCCAGCCGCCCGGCTGCCAACCATAGACTCTGAAACGGGGTCACACTAACAAGAACGAATAGATGAGAGGAGAATTTGGAGGGAAGATGAATGAGAGGAGTGATCTGGGAGATTGAGGAATGGACAGATGGATGAATGGACAGATTGATAGAGGAAAGGATGGAGGGAATGTTTGAGGGAGGAATGGCTTTGTCAAGGAGCAGGTGGATGGATTTGTATGTTGTGGGTTGTTATTAAGGTGTGTTGCAATGTGATTTTGAATGATCTGCTGCTAGAAGGAATAGTCTCTGTTTTAACAAGCAGTAGCAGTAATCATGATAAATAAAATGAAATAAAATGTGAATACAGTGCAATAGAAAATATCTGTACTGTGTATTTGCACACAAGATGGGGGATGTTACTGTGTCTACTTGGCTATCTCAGGTTTGTCTTTAAAAGTCATCTTGTCATATTGTTGCAGTGTTACTCACAACATAACGATGAATTTGGTGATTAATATTTAATTGTTAGACATATATTTAGTTACATTTTGGGTTTTGATTAAAGTTTTCTTCACAACTTAATTGAGTAAAAAACAACTGCAATTTAATTGTTCATATCATATAAAAAGAAGAAGTTCCTTTTCTTTGTTTGCATACAACGCAAACATCAAAAGAGGCTCCATAAAGACATGAAAAATGAATAAACTACAGTAGTGAGTGACAAACACTATTTAAATGTATCAGTTAGCTCTTCTTGTTTTCTTCCATAAATCAATAAACAGAATAAGAACCGATGTTTTCATGATTACTAGCAAACCAGATATACACTTCATACTGTGAATGAATGGAACACATGACTAATAACTAATATACAGTATGTTGTATACATTATATCTAGGTGTGTGCAACAGTCTGTTGTAACCTCATGATTCAGCTTCCTCTCTTTGATTGTTGTCATTTCTCTATCAGTTCTTACTCATCTCCTTCCTTCCTCGTTCCTCATAGACAAAACATTCGTCCTTTTATAGCAAATTAACTATTTTTAATGTACAATGACTTTTTTGATGCTCTGTTATATTTATGTTATATTATAAGATGCGCCTCTTATGCGTAACCTCGCTTGTTTATCTTTTTCAAATAGCAGTTTTCCAGTATGTTCCAATGACTCTCAGTTTGTCTTCCTAAATTTAACATATCATGTAAATGACATGACTTAAACCTGTTTGCACACACACAAAACCAAATAATCATCTACTATATATATTGACATAAATATCACAGTATTTATGTCAATATATATAGTATATGCCCTGCTGTGTGTGTACAGGCTATTACATATGTGATCTCAAATTATATATTAACTACACTAGACACTGCAGCTGATGGATCCATCTGTGCTCTTTTAAGGTATTTTGTTTGTTGCTTTCATCACGACCTCTGATGTTTCTCAGGATTAAATCATAAAGAGATAAATAGGAAAATATATGTACAAATATGTCAGAGTGGATTAAAATATGCAGAACCAGATCTCAGATTGAGTGAAAATCATCAAATTAACTTCAATGGCAGCCTGGTTACGACTCACGTTCAGGACAATCTGGTGTGTTTATGTACTCTTTAAAAACAGATTTCGTCTTTTACGGAGCCTGATCACTAATGAAGCCCGCCTGACATCCCTGCTCCACCTTCTGTTGTCATTTACTAAGAATATTTGAGACAGGAAGTCGTTTCTGTTTACGAGCCACCACGACTATCTACAAAGGCTGAAGAAACAATGACTCTGTGAGAAAATTATTTACCTGCTTTTAAGATACATTTGAATTCCCGTAATGATATCTTTCCTTTGTTCTGAGTATTTGGGACAGACTGTTGGGAGCCCTTTGCAGCTGTATCTCAGCATGGTCCACACCCTCACACACACACACACACGCACACATACACATATGCTATCCAACACAGGAAGTGACATCATGTACTACTGGCCAAAATACAGGAAGCATGACGGCAGCTTTTGTAGGACATAAGGGACACATCAGCTCTGTAATCCACCAGCTGCTGCTCCCCCCACCCATGAGCACACACACACACACACACACACACACTTAGAGGAATTACTGTAAATCAGTGTGAGGACTAAGTTGAGCTTCAACACAGTCCACTTTATTAAAATAACACATTTTATTAATCAAACTTAATTTCTCTCCAGCCTAAATAGCAGCATATTACAGCATTTTTATACCGTCTGCATTGTGGGGAAGTGTGCACTTACTGTGTCATTAACCTGAGCAAATGTGTCATTTGCAATTAATTATTATTTCTGCTATAATTTAATCTATTTATTAGTTTTCCAAACAATGGATCCACAAGACATGCGTGTCAGGTATTGGTTTGATATTGATTAGATTTGTTTATGGCTGCTCTTATGTCCCTTTCCTCTTATATTTGATCTTTTATCAGTTTCACCACTGCATTTTGATACTGCACAATAAAGACTGATTGATTGATTTGTGAACTGATGATAAACATACTCAAGGCAGGCTGAGTGTATTTCAACAACAAGACAATTCAACGTGCTTTACATAAAACATAAAAAGGCATTAAGACAAAATGTAATGTAATGTAAGACGTTATAAAAATACGTTTAAATGCAATTTAAAAGAGTTAAATAAAAAATACACTAAAATCAAATATATAGATAAAACTGGAGAATAGAAACAGTGCAGCTACTGTGCAGTGTGAAATATGAATAAATAGTCCCAAATTTACTTTAATAAAAGGCAAACAGAGAAGAACTGAGAGTTGGAGCAGAGCAAGTTTGCTGTTTGTTGAATGTGGCTCATAAAAACTGAACGCTGCTTCTCCATATTCAATTTTGACTCTGGGGGCAGCAAGCAAACCTGTTCCAGATGATCTGAGAAGTCTGGATGCTTCATAACATAGCAGCAGAAATCAAAAATGCATTTTAGCCCTAAACCAACAGTAGCATTTTAAAATCAATCAATCTTCGATCAGAACTGAAGTTGCACCCTGGGGGCTGTTCTGTGGCTGCCCACTGCTCCTGAATATTTAAGGATAGGCCAAAAAATGAAAAACAAGATCTCCCACGGGTTTTAATAAAGAATAAATTCTTGCCAGTGATTTAATTTTCTAATGATTGGCTAATCGATTTCATGGCTAATGCTGTAGCTAATATGAATAATGAACCAATTTACACACAGGATAAGACAGGATACAATTCATTTTAAATGCACCAATGGAAATATATGTTTTTCTGCACTCAGGGTTAAGATGCTGATTGTGCTCAAGGTTTCGTGTTGTGTTTATGGCTCAGTGCCGCCCACGTCCCCCCCCTCCCACCCCCCACATTCCCACTGGATCAGGTTGCCACCGTATCACACACACACACACACACACGCAGATGCCCTCTTTTTTTATGACTCGCTTTTATCCCCATCTCCACAAACATTTGAAGACTCCTTCTTTCTGACTCTCTCTTTCCTCTTTTAATCACGCACATGCATTTTGCCCTGAGTGTCTCTCTCTTTTGTCTTCACCCGGCTCCCCTTTAATTTTGCTTCTCACTTCCTTATTTTCTCTGCGTCTCCGCGTCTTTGTCTCTCCTCTCTGTCTCGCTCCCACACTCTCGCGTACACAACAAACACACCACCACCCTCTTAACTCCTGCCCAGCTCGTAATGCTGTGTCTCATAAGAACTGCATCAATAACCACAACAGTACTCACAGACACACACACACCACACACACGCAAACATACACAGAGAGGAGCCCGCTGTCGCCTAAATAACATGCTCCCAAATATTCATGAGAATCGCTAAAACGCTACAAAGCAAATATGTGTGGTAAACACCAAGCATTAAATCTGGGGTCTGGAATCACTGCAGGGATGTCAAACTTTGATTTTCATGGAGCCTCATCCTGTCATCCTGTCAAGTTCTTGTCCTTATTTCTCTCCTTGTTTGTTCTTACTGTAATCTTTCATTAAAACCCACTGAATACATACAATACCACTACATAGATAAGAGGCGTCTCTTGATTGAACCTGATCACCATCAAAGACTCACAGTATATCAATGCAGACTGTCAGGTAATCACGCCTGTGGTGACAACTCTGAGTGGTCTGGTTGCCAACAAAGACTTTCCTGTGCCTGTGAAACTCCAGGCTCTGTCTATTTCCATCTCCAGGGATAACAAACACAGCGTAAAGCGCCCGATACAAACATAAACACGGGGGAATATTCCTGAGTCCGCTGCGTGTTTTCACATGGCACGTCCGAAATACCATGAGGCCCTCGACAAATAACTAAAATAGCACACTTTCTGCAATGAAAACATCTCCAGAAGCTAAATCTACACTCTTAGAGAGGATGTGAGCATTTACATAACAAATCTGCTTGAGTTTGTTAGGACAACAGACATGGATGACAATACATTTTAACACATACTGCAATGTTGCTTTTTGACACGTTCTCCATTCACATTCTTGCTCAACAGGTTTGCTTTGACCAATGTGGCTGCCCCATTGCTTCCTGTTGAGACTGTGGTCCTGTTTCCTGTTAACTATGAACAATTTCCTGGTGACAGAGTGGCAGAGACATTTATTGAAGTGTTATGGAAGAGTTTTGGTATTTTATTGGGAAACTTATTCACATTCTCTGCTGGAGGATCAGTACAGAAGCTAAACAGGCGGATCTGAATAGAGAGGTCTCACGCACCAACAATTCAAAGACACTGGCAAACAACAACAATATGTTGTGTTTGTCAAAGTGACCCATATTTTCAGATCTACGTTTGCCATAGTTAGAGATCCCCTTCAGACATGTTTTAAGATGAAAACACTTCAATTATCTTGTTAAAATCTTTAAAATTACATCTCTGCCTTCTCCCTCATTAAAAATTCCAGAAGCTATAAATATGCAAATAGTCTATTCTCAGTGTTTGTGCACTGGAGGCTTCAAGTTTTCACATCACACTTGTGTAAGTTGAATATTGGACTGGGATTGGCTCCAAACTGGTTGTGATGTCACAGATCCTGCTCGTAGGCCCGCCTCTTAAAATCTAAAAATGTGAAAACAGCCTTCTAGTGTCAAACTCTGCACGTACAGAAACTACTCAAACATTCAACTGTGGGAACAAGATGAAAAACACATTTTTGACTGGAGGGGGACTTTAAGGTTTGGTTACATTTAAAGTGACTGAAAGTAATTCAATTTTGGAATTTATCATGGTTAATGTTAAAGAACGGTTTCCTTCATGGTTAACAGACGAGATGATACCTGCAGTCTCTCATTTCAAAGTCAAAGTTTGTGTTCCCTTCCATCCACTGCCAGCCGCCCAACTGTGTGTTCAGACAGAATGAGAAGTGAATTTTAGACGTGGTGCGATTACATAAAAAGTCAATGGAAAGACGCGATTAGACGCGAACACGCCTCTGGCGGTGCAAATTGAGGCAAGGCAGTGTCTGCACAAGTTGAAAATATTTCAACTTGAGCTAAAAAAGTGCAATTAAAAATCGTGCAACACCGCCTCTTCTTGCTCATCGCTACGGGCGTGTTGACAGCGACTGACAAAGACAAAAAGATGCTTACGTCACAATGTCAACATGGAAACGCCACTGCGTGTGTTTCCCGGTAATATTTGACCTATAAATTTCGCCTGTTAGCATGTCACGGCAAGTTTTGTATAAAGCTGCATTTCTTTTGTTCTTGTTCTTGTAATCTGGTAGGGAAGGGTTGTATAAAAGGGGAATTCCTGAAACTGCAGCAATTATTTTCTCCTCCACAGACATCTTCTCATAGCTTCCTGGTTCACCACCAAGCCACTCCATGAGTTTCACTGAATTTTTCCCTAATTTGCATAATAATAAACACGAATGGTCCAGCGGTCAAATACAGTATGCGTGAATGAGGCGAGATGAAAATGTACTTGTTTACAACCTGGCTGATCATCTGACGGCTCCTGTTTCTTTCTTCCTGTTGTAGTGATGTCGCCATGTCTAACTAATTACTTTGGTGTGTACAACTTTATCACAACCACTAGAAATTAAGACTGAACCTGCAAAAATAAGACCAAATATGTAAAAAAAAAACCTTGATTTATGCTGTAACCATTTGCAAAAATGTTTTTTTCTGGACACAGACATCAAAAGACATGCACGTCATTCGTATGAGTTCACTTCACTGACACATGATTGTGTTGAATGTGTGTGTGTGTGTGTGTGTGTGTGTGTGTGTGTGTGTGTGTGTGGTCCAGGTATTCCTCATGTTGTGGGGACTCGCCTCCTTTATGGGGACAAAAAGCAAGTCACCTTAACGTGAAACATTAATTTTAGGGTGAAGACTTGTTTTAAAGTTAAGGTTAGTTTAGGGTTATGTTAAGGTTAGGGTAAGTCTCCAGGAAATTAATGTAAGTCAACGTAATGTCCTCTGAAGTGATGGAAACACAACTGTGTGTGTGTGTGTGTGTGTGTTTAATGTTTTATGTGTGGTTGCTCTGGTGTATAAGTGTGTCTTTGTGTGTTATCCTCTCCAGCCGTTTCCCCTCCTTTCCTTTCTCTCAGTCACAAGCCTGGGAAGCAGTCGTGGGGGGGATCTCTCACAGCCGCTCAGTGTGTGTGTGTGAGTGTGTCTAGCAGACAGCTGTGTGGACGGCCGGGAGCAGCCGTTACAGCAGGGACACACACACACACACACACAAACATACAGCCGTCCAATCTCAGCATCCCACCCCCTCCTCCACCAATACTCTCATCACGTCTTCTCACTAAAGGGAGATGTCAGCTGGACAGAGGGAGCTGAGTGTGTGTGTGTGTGTGTGTGTGTGTGTGTGTGTGTGTGTAGTCCGGTCAGTGGTTAGGTTGGGTGAAGAGATAGAAACTATTGTCCAGAAAGGGTGTGACAGACAGGTTATTATATCCTTCTGTGTGACAGTGTGTGTGTGTGTGAGTGAGTGAGAGAGGGAGGTGGAGGTTTGACCACCAGACGGCAAAGCGGTGACCTCTTTACCATTAGTGTGTTGCTGTGTGTATGTGTGTGTGTGTGTGTGTGTGTGTTGGTGTGTTGGTTGAGACGGGGTCACATTACATGGTTGACTAAGTGTTCATGTACCATATACCATCTCGAGCATGTCAGCATGTGTCTCTCTGGGTGTGTGTGTGTGTGTGTGTGTGTGTGTGTGTTTATCTGTTTATCTGTGTGTGCATAACAACGACAAGTCATGAGCTAAGATGTTTCACAGCATAAAGAAAATCCACCCAGAAAATCGAGCTGTGAAAAACTGAAACGTTAAAGGGAAATTCAGTTTTTTTTTGCACAGTGTGATTTGTGTTTTTACAGTTTTTGCCGTGATTCTCATTGGTTATATTTTATATTAACAGTCCATGTGAGACAGTCACACAGGTTGGAAACAAAACCCAATTTTAACCATATTATCTTATTTGGAAGTGAAATTAAACGTGAAGGTTTTATGTCTGTTTTAAAGTCACTGTTTTAAATTATATCTTTGTCATCTTTTATTTGTCATTTTGAAGCTTTTTCTAACTTTTAGCCGCAATATTGTGTTGTTACACTTATTATTTGTACAGCATACACTCATGATGCAAAAGAGAGCTTGCTCCCAGTTTGTTTCACCTTTATAAATAAAGGTTTCAATCAGTCAATCATCATGACATGGTCAATACCGAGGGAATCCAGATTTGCTCTGCAAAATCCACCAGATGTTTAAAAGAAAAGGTTTGAGTATAAACTTTTTTTTCCTCTTTTCCTTTGAAAGATATTTCAAATAATACCAGATCTGAACAAATAAGTTGGTGAGCAAAATCAGAATCACAATGCCATTTATTGGCTAAGTATGTTTATGCATGCAAGGAATTTGACTCTGGTTTTCTGGTGGCTCTCAATGTACTTACACACAACAGTGTTCAGGAAGATACACGGAGACACACACAGACAAAAAAGCCGAACGAAGATATTTAAACACAAACTTAAAACATGTACAAGCAAGTAGGTGAAAAAACAGGTACATATAGAAACAACAAAGCAACAACCTACAGTACAATGTCTATATACACATCAAACAGTTTTTGTAAATTGCAAACAGGATACAAAATGTAATAATGATCAGTTGATCAGAACGAAGCCCAAAATCATTCAACATGACGTTTTGAACCAGGGAAAGCATGATACATGAAACGTTGTTGTGATCAGAAGCTCTTCTTTATACAGACTTTACATCAATAATGCCTATATGCTCTATGTTCTTAAAAATCAAACAAACATTAATGTCTTGATGACACTGTGATGCAGTTCTGTAACTGGATCCTCACAATTTCTTCTCTAAGACTTACAAAATATCTTGTTGCAATCATGATGATTTACAGTATGTTATTTCGAAGCACAGACAGGAAGCTTGCTGTGGGAGTCTCGGGGTGCGGGGGACAGAGGGAAGAGCGTGACCCCAGTGTTAGTGTTGGTACGGCCACAGGGACCCAATAAAAACAGAGCTGTCAGTAACGCTCCTGACTGCTAGGCTCTGTGTCAACCCACAGACCAAATAAACAGCAATCAGCGCTGCGCTAACCTCTCTGTGACAAACACACACACACACACACACACACAGAGAGAGAGAGAGAAAAGCCTAAGCTTGGTGAGTGAGCCCATGCTCAAATCACAGCAACCACACACAATGCACAGAAGTGCATGCCCACACACACACACAAGCGCGCATGCATGCACACAAATGCATAACACACGTCACTCACAAGTCCAAAAGCAAACAAGCCGGGGAAGTCTGTCTAATTAGTGTTTTGAATCATGCCTTTGAGTGATGTAATGACAACACGTAAGTCATACACTCTCAGCCTGGTGAGTGTGTGACTTCCCACAAACCTGGATTTGACTTTAAGTGTGAGCACAAAGCGCCGGCGTCTCTTCTGCATGGTACACACTATTTCATATATTACATGTTGTTACATACACTGTGATAAATTGCTGTAAAAAAATACAGCCAAATTCTAACAGTAGGGTACTGTTCTTTCTACTTACGGTGAAATACGGTCAATTTTGATGCTTTTTGGAGCCAAAACCAAGAACGGACGTTAACAGTAGGCTACTGTAAGATTTGACGGTAAAATACAGTTTTTTTCGCATTTTCGCCGCCGCAGTAATTGAGTAATCCTACTTTGCGGAATCAAACCAAAAGGTTCAGGTAACATCATACTCAGAAAACAGAATTACATTTGAGCATCTGGTTACCCAATTACAGTTAATTTTTGCTACCATTAAACTGGTATAATCCTAGCAAGCGCTAGCAAACATTATTTTCACTGCTGCTTGCATGTCTAGTTTAAAGATTTTTTTTAGATGACTGTTTTCTCTTGAACTACACGCCAGTGAATGCTAACGTTAGTCTGGCCTGGTCTATACCTGCATCTTGTTTATCCCGCTTGCATTTCATAATTAATAATAGCCTACTACCTAAAGCACATAAGTTTATTCAAACATGTAACCAAGTTGATTAAGATATGTTGGCTGCTGAGCCCCAAAAGCCAGAATATTGGTTATCTTAGCTCAAACCAAGTGTGTTGCTAAACTGTTGCTAGGTTGCTGCAAATATACTGTAGTTTGTTGCCAAGCTGTACGAAAACCTGCAACATAATAGGTGATTTGTTACATGTTGTTTTCAAGTACTTCATTGTGATTAACCCTGAGAGGGGAACAGAGGTCAGAAGTAATGTCAAGAAGACAGGACAGCTCACAGTGAATCCATGTCACCACTCTTCTGAAGAATTTGACGTCACTTCATAAAGAGAAGTTAGGGGTCCTTCTTGTATAAAATGTTTCTCTCTCCCATTTAATTATTTCATCTCTCTTTCTCTCACGCTGTGCTCGATTTTCATTCTTTCTCACTCAGTGAGCTGTGAGCATGGAGGCCTGGATGTCAGCCTTCTGCCAATTATAACAGAGGTCATCTGAAGGCATTACAAATTGTTTATTCTGCAGTCTGTTCATTTGTGCTTTTATACTTTTTAACAGCAGTTTGCAAAGCAGTTGCTGAGTCATGACAAAGTTTTGATGGCAGCTCAAGATGTTATAATTAACAGATTTTGTCCCCTGTGAAAGAGCGTGAACCTTGAGAATTACTTTTTCAAACACACATACTTGAATATATTTGGCATATTTGAAAGCTTCTGAATAAATGTTCAGTTCCATAAAGCTGTCACTTGTCTCATCCTCTTTTGTGCTAAATGTTAAGAGTTAAGCGTTTTTCAATGTAAAACTGAGCTGATCTCATTACTGGACCATTAAGAAGACACATTGTTATTTACAGTATATATCTGCAATTTATAGTTTTTATTAATATGAATAAGAAGAAAACGTGTCAGTGTTTTACTGGAACATTTACAGTAAGAAACTGTTCATGTAGATTACAATAGCAACACTGTAAAAATACTATATATTACTGCAGGCCTAGCTACAGTATCAAACTGTAAACCTCATTCTACAGTACAATACTGTAATAATTTTTACAGTACATTAAGTAAATTACGGTAGTGGCGCTGTAAAAAAACGGTAAAATGCTGGCAACTACAGCTGCTAGTAATTTACTGTAATTTTACAGGGAAATTTGTTACAGTGTAGCCATATAAAATTGTGTTACATCATAAGCATTTCATAAAGCAAATATTTTCAATTTGGAGGTCAAGACATGATTTATATGATAGGGAAATTACATGATCATTGATTTCAATGTTCAATGTATTGATCATGGAAATTACAACGCTAACATCCTACGTAATCAACCAACGCTGACAACAAAACATAAGATGTAAATTCACAGAAAGTAAAACCATATAAAAACAACATAAACATCTATCTATCTAAGTCACAAGCTAGTAAAAAGAAAACAATATTGTAA
Source organism: Scomberomorus guttatus (assembly GCA_038419695.1). Lineage (NCBI taxonomy): Eukaryota > Metazoa > Chordata > Actinopteri > Scombriformes > Scombridae > Scomberomorus > Scomberomorus guttatus. The sequence continues at coordinate 13,956,013 of CM076461.1, forward strand.
AAAAAACTACGATTAAAGTTTTGCTTTTTATTTTATGAAAGTCTAAACTGTCTCTATAATTCATCAGTTTAACAACCTGAAATTGGAAAATTATTATTTGGTTTCAACAATTCACAAGTCTACATATCATGTGATCACTTTCATCACACAAAGTTTAAGAACAACTATACTAAATTTTACACAACAAGAAATTGGCAATATGGTTGAAATCAACGCGGCAATATTAATACATATGTTTCCACTATTCATCACAATATTATTCTGCGGATGGTTGCATATCGAACAATATATCATCATAGGGTCCATAAGGGGAACACATTTCTGATTTTTTTTGCTTTAATTTCTCCTTAAAGGCAATGTGCAAATGTTTCCCAGTTGGTCTGTTTGATGTGACATCTCACATTACCATCACCGTCCTTCATGTCACATTACAGTTGATATCAATCGCCAGACAGTCATGGCATCACTTCAGAGCTATAGTAAATTCTGACAGGATTCTTGACAAATTTTTCTTTGTCTCTCTTTTTTTTCCTTTTTTTCAGCAGACCTCAAAGAATTTTTGAGCGGGGCGTGCCGCACTTCCACACAGGCCCCACGTACAGAATCAGACGGATCAGACATTACAAGTCCCAACTAATAGATCTGATTGTTTCAGAATGTCTGTGCAAAGCCACTGAGAGGGGGCAGACAGACAAAAAAAAAAGCTCACAAGATCCCTCTGTGATTGAATAAGCACAGGGAGGGATTGGTTTTGTAGCTGCCATAACGAGCCTGCAGATATGACTGAAGTGGTCGCATCTAAATAGGCAGAGCAGACAGACAGCGGAGGTTTGGCCAGAGAGAGAGCTTTAAGAAGAATGCCAGGCCTTCACTGGAGGGGTCTGTCTCACAGATACTGACACACACACACACACATGCAGAAACAACCTCTTCTCATGTGTCTCTTACTCTCTTTAACATTTGCTCTTTCCTTTTTCATTCATTTCAAAGGTTCTTTAATGGGACAAGTTGATGCATTTACACGGCTAAAGCATGAAAAAGATAATATACATTATTATATACGTATATGCATATACAGTATGTACACCAAGGCACTGTAAAAAGATTAACTCGGATCCTTTACTTCAGTAAAAGTAGATATAAACATAAAAAAAGTAAAACATTAAAAATTTTAAAGTGAAAATATGTAAGTATTATCAGCAAAATGTAAATAACTTATCAACAGTAACATCACTCAATGTGCAGAATTTCACCTTTCAGATTGTTATATTACTATATATATATATAGAGTATATATATATATATGATTATTTTGACAATGAGTATACAGCATTTTATTGTTGTACCTTGTGGAAGTGGAAATAACTCCTAACTAACTTTTTGAACTACTTTTTATATTGTTGGGTAATTCAATATATAAGAATAAGCTTGTCATACGTTTTACATGTAAAATCTTAAAGGAATAGATCGACATTTTGGGGAAAAATGTTTATTTTCATGTAAAAAAAAAGTTTATATAGGACAAATGTTCGTATTTACACTTTGGTTTTTGTATGGGTCAAAAAATGAGGTATAGCATGTTAATTATTTAGCTTTAAAGGTGCTGGTATGCAGATTTTTTTTTGCCTTTGGCCAGAGCCAGGCTACCTGTTTCCATCTGTTTCCAGTATTTATGCTAAGCTAAGCTAAACAGCTGTTGGCTGCAGCTCATATTTATTGTAAAGACATAAGAGTGTTATGGATCTTCTCATCTAACTCTCGCAAGAAAGCGTGTTTAGCAAAAAATGGTAAATGGACTGTGCTTGTATCGTGCTTTTCTAGTCATCTGACCACTCAAAGCACTTTTAACACTATGAGTCAAATCACCCATTCACACACATTCATACACTAACCAGGAGCTACCATGCAAGGTTCCAACCTGCCCATCAGAGGAAACCATTCACACACTGATGGCGTCAAGCTACCACGCAGGGTGCTGGCGCAGCCTTCGGGAGCAATTTGGGGTTCAGTATCTTGCCCAAGGACACTTCGACATGTGGACTGGAGGAGCCGGGAATCGAACCGCCTATCTTCCGATTAGTGGACGACCCGCTCTACCTCCTGAGCCACAGCCATGTAAATGCATCCACTTGTCCCATGTCAAACTATATTTATTTTTTTAATCTGAAAAATAATGGCTACCAAATAAATATACTCAAGTCAATTTTATTTGGATAGCCCAATATGACAAATCGCAAATTTGCCTCAGGGGCTTTACAATCTGTACAGCAATACAACCTCCTCTGTCCTTAGACCCTTGATTCAGATAAGGGAAAACTACCCAAAAAGCCAGTTTAATGGGGGAAAAATGAAAGAAACCTCAGGAAGAGAAACAGATATAGTGGAGAAGTAGCAGTAGTAGAAGCAATATTTCCTTGGAAAGTTTTCCACCACCAGGATGAGTTGAATTATATGAGAAACGCTAATTTGGGGTTTTTTATTTGCTTCTCTTTCTCTCCGTCTCAGGAGACAGTAAAGTCGTCTCAGATGAACCTTTTCCCTCCAAAGTCTCCTGTCGTTCCCGCTCTAGACAGGCAGGCAGACAGGGCACCCTGGTCACGGCACAACAGGCCAACCGCTGAGATCTACCATTTCCGCTGGTGTGTCTCCTGTCGCGGTCGCTCCCCTCCTGCACACACACACACGCACACACCACACATAAATATAAATACACACCACTGGTCCCCTCTGGAGAGATCAATTTCATGGGATCACACGGCGAGCTCTGGTTCCCAGGCGCTCCTCACGCGCTCTGCAGACGTAGACGGATCCTTCACACAACCTGACTCCTGACCCTCCATCATTACCGGGGTCAGAGGACCAGCAACCCCTCGCTGCTGCAGGGGAGGTGGAGGGGTCTGCTCTCTCCAACCACTGCAGAGATACTGATGGGAGGCTCGTTTTGTTCTCTCTTTCTTTTTTTTTTTTCTGAGGCCAAATGTCAAACGTTAAAACATGTTTCAACTGTTCAGGCTCGTTATCGAATTAGTGAGTAAAGATGAGAGATTAGAAGCTTGTGTGCATTAGGAGTGTGTGTGTGTGTGTGTGCGCACATTTGACAAATGCGTGAAACCAATGTTGTTTTTCGCCTCACATTGACATTCCTCTACATACCTTTATGTCAGGCCCAGAGATCACACTGCAGCCATATCAAAGGATCAAATTTGGGGCAATCTGAGTGAGTCTTCAGGGACAAACCATGAACTTCTTACGCTACTCGTGACTTCTCTTGCATGACAGCAGATGTTCTCTAAACTCAGTCGCTATATACTCTTCATTAAATAAAATGTTAAAACCGGACAAAATCTGCTGTTTGCTAAGGGCACAAGGCCAATGTGAAAGTGTGACGAGGTCTCCAACCGAATAATTACCTCAAGCTGAGATGAAAGTTAAATAACCGCCTTTGTTCTCCATGACTTTCCTTCTCAGTCTCTCCTCACAGTGGCCACCCACTAGGAGTTTCACTGAATCCAGACATGAGTCACACCCAAACCCCCCCCCCCCCCAAAACCAGTCGCTCCACTTCCCACTTTACCCCTAGATTAAAGTCTGACAGCGCTGATCATGACATCTTGAGAATATTCATCAGCAGGTACCTCAGTCGTCTTGTTTTGGTCTGACTGGATGCAACAAATGATATAGTGAAATACCATGTTCTGCCTCCCATCTGCCTGTTGAATTTAGATATCAAATGTACCAGACAGAGGATTAGAAGACCATTTAGAAGATCAGAGAGCTACAAATAAAGGGGGTGTGTTCAGGTTGTCTGAGTTCCCTGCAACATATGTCAGTCAACTGGCCTGTTCACCGCCCTACAGTCTGGGAGGCTACAGGTGTCTCAGTGCTCGTCTGGGCTCAAATAAAATTTAGTTTTAATGATTTTTCAAAATTATTTGTTTTACAGCACATGTCTAGCAATATTCTATATTTTTCTTATTGTCTCCAAATCTCTTGAAAAGATCAAAACCTGATTTATTCTACTAAATGTATTTTCTGTATAGCCAGTCTGATGTAGCTTATTCCTGTGTGCCACAGAGCTCCGTTGTTGTCCAAAAACTATTTAAAAATATGTCAGTGAGCGACACTGTTGCACTGGGTGACATGTTCCTTTGTTACAATGAACATGGGAAGTGTTTTGAATCATTTCCACATACAGCACATCGTCCTGCTACTGTAAAAGATACTCGAATTGCTCCCGATGGCTGTGCCAGCACCCTGCGTGGTAGCTTACCGCCATCGGTGTATGAGTGTGTGTGTGAATGGGTGAATGCGGCTTGTAGTGTAAAAGCGCTTTGAGAGGTCGGAAGACTAGAAAAGCGCTATATAAGTGCAGTCCATTTAAATACTCACTACTGCACCAAATGTGTATTAATCTGCAGCTGAAAATAGTCCCTAACAAATGCACTGTTTACTCATGTCTGAGTATGACAATACTCAATACTTTGAAAATGACAATATATTTGTGGAAGTCAGAAAGTAATGGAGAGATGGACTAACACATTGCTGGTTTTGCAGCCTTATCAGATCCTCGATCAGATTCTCCATATACTGTATGTATCAATCCATCTATGATGTTGTCATCTGGTTTATCCATACTGTATTTCTGTAATTTTGCTATCTGGTCTATTCTGTACACACATCTATTGCATGTCTTTCCATCCTGGAAGAGGGATCCCTCCTCTTCCTGAGGTTCCTTCTATTTTTGGCTGGACCGGCCATGGACCACCTCTATAACCTCGAATGTCTGTCCATCACTGACTGACTGAGTGATGAAGTGACACCATTGGTGCGACTGGCCCGGTGTTGGAGTTTCCCCATTGGCTGTTGCTCTTTCAAAATGAATCAGCACAAACAGTTTCTATTACGTCCTCAGGGGGAGTTTACAGCGGAGCCCCTGAGCCAGTCCCGAAATAAGTTTTAAAAACACACATTTACCGACCGAAGCGTCTCACACGAAGGCCCCAACACTGACAGGAGCACCAACCCGCGGATACAAAGAGACACAATGGATCCATTTTACCAGCTTGCATGGCGGCTAGCAGCTAGTTAGCATGGCCAGTATCGTTAGCATAGCCGTGCCGTGCTGTGTGTAGCCCATAGACTGTATAAAAATAAGGTGTAGCTGCAGTGTTTCCAGTTTAACAGCACCGTGTATGAACCTGCAGGTGACAGGTGTGTTTAAGGTGTTTTTGTGCTCTGAAAGACGTCATGGCGCGGATGTAAAGTCACACAGCTGATGTACTGTTAGCCTAGCATGCTACTCCTACATAAACATACGGATGAGACCATATGTTTACAGACATCCATAGATAGATGAAAGAGAGGGGCAGTTAACAGATAATTAAAATAGTTATAATTAAAATTAAAATAAATCAAACATCCCAAGATATGAGTTTAAAGTATTGTTCATACAACTGCATTTATACCCTTTTTTTGACTCAAACGTTGCTTAACCATGCCATGTCATATGCTACTTCGGTACACTTTAACAGCAAATATTACTTGGACCACTACAGAAAATTGCTGATGAACATTTCATATCCAGGAATTCACATTATAGACACTACAACTGACTATCCCTGTAACAAACTGGCCACAATTTCGCACATTGACCATACACGGTCCAGCCATATAGGTTTTGACCTATATGGTCCCTGTGAAAGGTTTTTTTTTGGGGGGGGGGGTTCCTTATCTGAATCTATGGTCTACTTTTAGATTTTCAACCTTTTAGCAGATGCATTATTGACGAGTCTAGGAGGATCAAGCCCTGTTTAGTTGTAAGTATGACAATACTGTGACTCTGACTTAAGTTTGGGTCATTATAGAAAGTAATTGACATATTTTTAATTTTAGACAGGAATTCATCCTGATATCCTACTTGTGAAAAAGGGCAAAAACTGTTTCTTTGTATTGTTTTCAAGTATTAAAAATTGGCCTTTAAAATAGGATTTAAGAACTAGAAACATTCTCCATGAATATGAAGTAAAATAAGCTCCTTGTCAAATAATGCCATCATTATTCAAAGCAGGAAAGGATAAGAAAGCAATAACAGGTTTTTTTAGGGGCACAGAGTCAGTCTCTCAGTGTTTCTGTGGGTGTGACAGAGAGAGGGAGGCCCTTTAACACTTCCCATGGGGACACAAGATAGAGATGAGTGTCAGTGGGTCAACTCTGACACATCCTTCACTTCCTCAATTCAAACACATACGCACACACACACACTGAGAAATGTGTATATCCAACGTGGAAAGGACAGAAGAATACAAGTCAAAAGGGGTGAAGGAGAGGACCCCGTTAACAAAACTCACAGGGGAACTGACAGTGATAGACAAGGGCAAACAATGAAACCACGTCCAAACCCCCACCCTCCTAAAGGACAATACTACGGTGTCTCACCCCTGCCACACAAACAGCCCTCCCTTCTTAAGACACAATATGAGGAGTTGTCAAACACTCACATTCATAAACAATGTCTCTCTCTCTCTTTCACCCCCCCCCCCCCTTTCTCTTTAAGGCACAATGGTCGGGTGTCACACACGTCTTGAGCAGAATTAGCCGTCGCTTCCTCTCCCTGTCAGAAGAAACAAAGTTAGCCTTCCTTAGCGCTCCACACAGCTCTATTTATAAACAATAACAAGGCTCGCCCTCCGCAGGGTTTCACCAGAGAGCAGCTCGACGCATTGTTTCGAGCGGACAAACATCTGTCTGTATGGAATTAAGTTTGGGTCATAATAATTGAGCAAAATCTCCCAAGAATCAATAAATTGAAGCCAAAAAAAAAAGTTTCAATTCATTTTTATTAACTTTCAGTTTACTTTTTAAATTTGATTCTTGGGAGATTTTGCTCAATTATTATGACACAAATTTAATCCCATATGTCTGTGGCTAACCTGCGGACACCACAGAGGGTCTCAAGTTCAAAAGCTGTACTGTGTGGTTACAGCAACAAGTCCAGTTTAATGTTTAAAGTCCAACTGCACTCAAAAATGTTTTTTTTTATTGTTATTTCTTCTTGTTGGATGTTTGAGCGTCACTGTGCAGAACGATGTATGTGCAGAGTTTGACACTAGAAAGCTGTTTTTTTACATTAATCTGCTGAAAGGGAAACATTTCTCTGCGCTCACCTCAAATCTGAGTTGAAGATGTGAATATACAAGATGATTTTGTGACATCACAACTGGAATCCAGTCATAATCCATAATGCAACTTACTTAAGTGTGATGTGAAACTTGAAGCCTCCAGTACACATACACTGAGAAAAGACTTTTCAGTGAAGTGGGAGACATCTATTATTTGAACTTTTGAAATGAAAAACATTTCCATATATTTCTGCCTTCCTCATATTTTTAAATGAAGGAATAAATATGATTTAAGAACTAGTTTTTCTTGTGGAAAAACCACATCAGTTATAAATTATTCCTCTTAGCATATTTTTTTTAAACATTTCTGGAAGGAATCTTAAAAAAAAAAAGTGTGGGAAGCCTTTGTGTTGCAATTAGCACATCATAAGGCAGCCGGCATTGTTGCATTTTTAGCAGTTAACAGACTTTGTTTGGAGTTCCTGAACGTGATATCAACATCATTCATCACTGTCACTCTGTCAACACTGCAGCCCAATGCAATTTAAACTCACTGAAGTCGTGTAAATCCACGTACGCTCTTTGCAGGAAATCAAATCCAAACAAACCGATACAACACCTGATGACATGTAGACCATTGTATAAATATATACAGCACACGTAATTACACTTAATGCAAAAAATATGGTCTGCAACAAGGTGAATTATTGGTGGAATCCCCCTTTAAAACTTCTTCAAAGCCCGAATGTGTGCACATAACTCCTACTATTTTCTTCTGGGAAGACGGTCTAGACTCAATTTATGTCTGCACTGATGACATGTTACTGCTGAAAAAAAGTGCACTAATAAACTGAAATTCAAAACCCTTTTTTATTGTACAGTGCAAGCAGGCAGCGGACATGGAAACGTATCATTTCTGACCAAATCTTCAGGACAACCCAACATTTAATTTCTAAATAAATGTCTTAATGTCTCCCTTTTACTGACCCCAAACCATGCGTCTCAATATTCAGTGTCTGAGAGGAGTTGGCAGCTAAAGAGACAGTTTGGGGAGTCGAAATTACCTTAAAGTTCAGTCTTTCAGCAAAATACTGGTTGAGAGGGGGAAAAGACAGAACGAGGATTTGATCCAAGAGGAAAATATGTGAAAACAGGAAATGAGACATGAAAGAAAAAGAGAAAAGAATACAAGAGTAGAGCGCAAACGGAGGGAGCAACGGAGGTGAACCGTCGCTGCAACCATGATTGTTTTGGCCCTGAGTGTAATTCGGTTTGGTGGCCTGATTTGCAGAGGGAGAAGAGGGAGGATGGGCGGGTGGGGATTTGATGATGTCGTGTTGCGGGCCCTCACCTTCAAAGGGCGGCCCCTGAAAGGCCCTACTAATCACAACATGTGATGAGACCGGTAGAACAAAGACAGCCGGGCAGAAAATAACAGCGTGGGAACTCTGGGTGAACTTGAAATACAACAAGAGGGCTCACCCCCTCCCCACCCCTCCACCTCCCCCCCCCCACCCTCCTTCCCCATCCTCCCTCCACCACCTCCTCTCCCACTCCCCCCCCCTAGTTACACACACACACACACATAGACTAGTGTGGACGCACACCTGTGTTTATTGTGACAAAGGCTTCAGGTTGCATGAACTCAGACATGTGTGAACGCAACTCCCACACTGCCACTCACGCACACACACACACACACACACACACACACATAGAGCTCCAATAATCAGTTCAATGAAAGTTGGAGTGCATCTGTGTGTCTGTCCCGCTATAAGCGTAGCCTTGTACAACAACAATAAGATGAAAACAGCCCTAAGTGCTTCCTCTCATTCATATAAGCCAAACAAGGCAGCCTCCTCTCTCTGTGATGACTATTATGCCTTTGGTTGCTTTTGGCTCCCACTGATAAGGATCACCATACTTCTGTGTGTGCGTGTATGTGTGTGCGTTTAAGTTGGTAATGTATAATTTAGGTTTTTCTGCTGATTTTTATTAGCACAAGATAAAAATCAGACACCAACACATTGCCCCTGGAGGTGCATTTAATTTATATTACAGTATTGTTTCCATGTCTGATGAATCATGTTTTTATGTTTCCTTATTACATGTGCACGGTGCATATTTCCTTGCCTCATTCATAGCCTTACGAGTTGTGTTGTCTGGAGGGGATATTTCACAGGAAGCATTATTTATATATATATATATATATAAATAAACGACCTTCACTGACATTTTGAAGCATTTTTCTTTTCAGATAGTTTTTGTGAGGTGCGACAAAGTGTCACCGTGTTACCAGCACTGACTGGTTTCAAGGTGGAAACTAAGCTAACAAGCCAGTGTTGGTGAAACTGAAAAGCCTTTTATTTAGTTGGCAGTGAATGTGTTTAAAGTGGTTTTAACATAATGTGCATCAATTTAAGTTTAATTTGGATCAAATTCCTGTTAGTTTGTGTGTTTTTAAGCATTATGTTATGTACTTTTAAAACCATGCACATCAATAAAGTTTTAATGTTTGACAGAAAATAAATGTTCTTTTCTGTTTGTGGGTTCTTTACATAAACAAACATATTCAGTATATTACTATTATTGATAGTGATGCTGTTTCAATTACTGGGAAGTTCAAATGGATATAGGCCTCTTATATCATATAGATCATATAGATATGAGGTCTGGGCAGCTTTGTAAAATGGATATTTGCACGACAGTTCCACAAACTGCACCACCTTACAAATGATATACACACCTGATTTAAAGAAGGCCCATAAAACCACACAGTAAAAATCACTGGGTTAAAATTTCACCCAGTTTGGGTCAATATAACAACACAATACTGGCTTAATGTTACTCAGACAACCACTGAAGACAAAGGGATTGTTTTGACTCAGCTTTAGTGTTATTTTTTATTTTACTGTTGGGTTATTTATCCAAACTAAAGCTTGTTATAATCTACTCTACTGCTTCTAAACTTACATATCATGGTTCGTTACTGATTGTTAATAACTTGTGTATCTTTTGAATGTAATTTGCACGTCGCACGCACATCACAACACATTTGTGACAGTTTTTAGCTAAAGCTTGTTGTGTGTAACACTGGGTCAGAATAACAGAGTGCTACTGGGTAAAGTTAACCCAACTGGTGCTATATTGACCCAAACTGGATCAAATTTGAACCCAGTGAATTTTAGTGCGCATTAATGACACAGTATCTACTTGATAATTGCAGCAAAAACATTTGCCCTCTGTTGATGTACAATATTTAAGTTATATAATAGCCCCTCTCGTGTATTATCTTCTCGTTATTTAAACATGTCACAGTTCAGTCCCTGCAGGAGACCCTCCACTGAAGAGCCACAGCTCCACATGCAGAAACATGAGCCCTCCATGTATACAAACACACACCAGCAGCTCTGTCATATTATTTGGGGAGTGTGACCATTATGGGAGCCACCAGTTTTGTGGTGGTGATGATGTGGAAACTCCAGGGAGAAGGGGCGAGGACGGCTTTGATTGCATTATGCTCTTTTGTTGAGGGCGCTCACAAAGTCCTTGAAGTCCCCACAGCGTCTTTACCGTGCATGAGGTCTCTCTGTGGGGTAAGATTAGACTTGGTGGCTTCCTCTGGTTGCGGCAGTGCTCCCTGTCTCTCCTCCCGGGCTGAGTTAGTATTGGATTACAGGTTCACACGCTCGCTCGCAGACCGCCCGTCGCCCCGACCAATTGCTCCATTCATTCCAGCGCCGGAGACGGCCGTCGGCCTCTGATTGGTTATCAGCGCCGGTTTAGGGAACTTTCCCACGGCCAGCGCGTGCTGACAGCCGGCCAGCCACTCCTCATCCCCACCGGGACACACACGGGGGAGGAGGAGGGGGAGGGCGTGGGAGGAGGGGGTGGAGGGGAGGGAGGGGGGGGGGCAGACACGGACCGAAAGTCCATTGGACCGCTGTCAAAGTTTCTCCAAAGATCTTCTATGTTTAGGAAGAGAAATAACTCGGATGTCTTGTGTCACACAAAGTGTAAAACTTCACTGAAGCACACGAAAGCTTCTCTGGCACAAACAGGGCGATGATGGAAGAGTAGAAAATGGTAAAAAAAAAGAAACAAACTATTGAATCTAAAAGAAATAAAGGCAATAAAAAACAAATCAGACACATGAGAACCGATGATGTGGCTTCCACGTTGTTCAGTTTGGCTGTGCAGTACATCAAAGGGCAACACAACATGTCACTAAGCATAATGTCTTATTAGGCTATAATCAATTTGAGCTGTGCAGCTGAAAAATTCAGAAAAAACTGTAAAAAGAAACAGCTGCTACTGAAAGACATTTAACTGATGCATTTCAGTTTTCTCAGCTTGAAATTTGACTTGATTCTGCTGAAACTCAGCAGCCCAACTCACTGATGCACCAAATCTTTCTTGTACTAAAGTTTAAAAAGCGATTAAGGTAAAAAAAAAAAAAAAAAAAAGCTAGTGTGTGAATATCACTAAAATTAGAAGTTCAACATAATTTCAGGAGACAAAAAGGCAAAAAGCTGATGATAAGATATGAATAGTCAATATGAGAATTATAAGATAATAATGTCACATTGCACACAGCTCACGGTTCACAGCAATACATTTTAAAATAATAAACTAATAAAACATGTATTTATGGATAATAATAATTGTTTTTGGGGTGTTTGCTCTTAATAAAATGAAGATGTTTTGTAGAAAAGCAGCATCTCATTGTCAGGTTCACTTTTCAATAACTTCAACAGTTTCCCAGAAACACCCACAGAGTGAGATGTCTTTGCTTTTTTCCCTCCTCTCAGACCTGTCACAGCGCACTAGGATGCGCTTGGGCCAACTGCGCTGTCACTCAAACCCACGGCCGCTCTGTGATTGGCTGCTTCGGGCCCGGGTGCCCGCCCCTGTTGGCCGGCAGCAGCGTTGAAATGACACCGTGAGAAAGCTGAGCGCTTCAAACGGAGGCGCTCCGGACAAACCTGGGCAGAAGCACGTCTGGCAGTCACAACAGGCACACTGAAGGACTATTGTGGACGAAATCAAAATGAAAAGGAATCACGATTTTAGCTCCTCGGACAGCGAGCTGGATGAGACTATTGAGGTGGAGAAGGAGAGCGCAGATGAGAATGGGTAAGTTTTTTATTTCCTCTTATTCCTCTAATAAAGGGATTCAACCTTATGGATGACAGACGTGGACAAAACACTTGTAAAACTAACTTTACTATTTATGAATCATATAAAAAACGAAGTGGAGCCTGGACTGGACTTCCCTGTTGAATTTTTTATTTATTTTTTTATTTATTTTTCAGGAATATGAGCTCTCCTCTGGGCTCCATGTCCCCCACAACATCAACTCAGGTGCAGGCGAGGAAGAGGCGTCGAGGAGTAAGTACATTTATGTTAATTTACCAGTTTGCGTGCAGTATGCAGCTGACATGGTGGTGTGGTGTCTTCAAAATGTTGTCATAAGTTTCTTCGGCTAACCAAATGATCTGCTGTCTTTCCTTAAGATCATTGAGAAGCGGCGTCGTGACAGAATCAACAACAGCCTGAGTGAACTCCGCAGACTGGTTCCCAGCGCCTTTGAGAAACAGGTATGTTGCAACATATCACTAGTAAATTCAAGTCTCAAAATGTGGAACCACAAAGTTCAGTTCTATTTTGGATTGTTTTTTTTTTAAATATATATTTTAATTGTAGGGTTCAGCCAAACTGGAGAAAGCAGAGATTTTGCAAATGACTGTTGACCATCTGAAGATGCTTCATGCTGCTGGGGGCAAAGGTATGTCTGAGATTCATTAAAAAAAAGTTGTGCCAACTTCTTAATTTCTTGAAAAATGAAAATTGAAGATAATATATCATGAAAAAAAAATCTAGATTACACAGTTAAACTGGTCTGATAGGTCTGGCAATTATATCTGTCTTGTTTTGACTGATTATTTACTGTTTCTCAGTCTCAGTGCCAAGAGCATATTGATTCATGTCAGGCAGAGCTCCTTCAGTTCTGGAAAAACTCGTTTTGTGTGTGCAGTTCTGTTTTTAAACTAAAACATGGTCCCCCCCCCCTCCCCACCCTCAGGTTATTTTGATGCCCATGCCCTGGCGATGGACTACCGTGGTTTGGGTTTCAGGGAGTGCCTGGCTGAGACGGCCCGCTATCTGAGCATAATCGAAGGCTTGGACAGCACAGACCCTCTGCGGATCCGCCTGGTCTCACACCTCAACAACTACGCCAGTCAGAGAGAGGCTCACTCCGGCCTGAATCACCTGGCCTGGGGCTCTGCCTTTGGATCCCCTCCTGCCCACCTGACCCACCCTCTCCTCCTCCAGCACCAACAGGGGGCACCGTTGGCTCCTTTACCCCGCAGTGCCACCAGCAGCCCGCAAACTCCTCTGTCATCCACCTCCACCTCGTCCTCCTCTTCCTCCTCCTCGTCTTCGTCATCCACATCGGTTGCAGAGACTCACGTCCCCGGTAGGCGTAGCGGCAGCGCCACCCCCCACTCAGATCAAGGCCCGATCAGAGTCCCCCCCACCAGCGCCGCTCCCACCACCGTCCTGCACCACGCCTTGGTCCCCTCATCGGCGTCCAAGCTCTCCCCTCCGCTCCTCTCCTCCCTCTCGGCGTTCCCCTTCCCCTTCAGCGCCTTCCCCATCATCTCCCCCACCGCTACCATCAGCCCCCCTGCACCGACATCCAGTGTGGGTAAACCCTACAGACCCTGGGGTATGGAAATAGGAGCTTTCTGACTGAAGTGAAAACCTCAAACACAATCTACATATAGACTCACAAAGCAGCCGAGCTGGACTTTCAAGGACAAGACTTTTTATTATCCTTGCTAAGAAAGTACTATTTTTTCTATGATGTTGACCTCCCACAGAGGATATACTATAGCTATAGGATTTTTTTTTTTATTTTCTTGCTAATGTATTGTGTTTTGTATAGAAGAGAAAAAAAAACAGTGAGGAGGGAGACCACGACTAAAAAACAGCAAGAGTGATTTATTGTGTTGATTGATCTGTGTTCCTGCCCACCCCTTTAGAAGTTTCACCCACTGTTGTCAGCCTATCAGGAATGGCTTTTCCAGATGGTCAAGCAGTCGCCTGTCAAGTTCCTCGGTGAAACCCCAGCACCCCCCCTCCTGCCCCCAACCCCTTTGTTTTCCCTCTGAGCTGAAACACCCAGTGTTGGTGCCCTGGTTACAGAGAGAGGCGGTGTGAAAGGAGGGCTTGAGGTGGTTGAGAGTCACCCCCTTTTTACAGCATTTTATGGGGTGGAATAACCGAAACCAGGTGTTTGTTTGACTAAATACTGGGAGCAGAAGTTAGCTACCAGCTTGGTTGAACCGTCAGCTTAACCGTGATTTACTCGCAACCTCTGATGTTCATTTGGTACTCCATTGTTTACGCTTAAAGTTATGTTTCCTCTCTGCAGTAAATTTTGTCCTTAACATTGCCGTTTTTTACGATCGAGGCTTCACATATGTTTTTACCAGCTTTTCCACATTTTTTTTTTTCCATTTCTCATGTAACTGAGGGTGAGTCTTATCTCCTAGTCTTACGAGTTATTTTCTTGTATTTGTAACAAACAGCAATAATCAAGACAAGAGTTCATTCTGTGTCATCTGTCAGTTGCAGTAAAATAATCCAATACGATTCAGTTCTTTGTCGTTGACCTGAGACACATGAAGCAATATCAGCCTTTCCACCTGATATTTTAGTGTCTCCTGCTAAACCTCACTGTGAGTTTGTATATTTTATGGTTGTACAAAGCACATGCAAGCACTGACAAATCAGATTTCTCAGCTTTTCAAAGTCGTTGCTGGTGGTGATGAAAACTTCCCTGTAATAAAAGAGTTCTGATAAATCACCTGCGGCTCTATCAGCGTCCTTTCATTTGAGCGAGTGTGCATTTGCAAATCTGTTTGTTCGAGTGTGTGTGCGGGTATAAATGTGTACTGTGTGCGTGTGTGTGTTTGCTTGTTGATGCCTGCAGTTGTTTGTGTGTGTGTGTGTGTGTGTGTGTGTGTGCGCGCTCAGTACGGGGTGACGCCTGGTATCAGATGAGGCTGCTTGTTCTCTCAGCAGCCCTCTGTGTGTGCACAGGAAACCATTAACAAGGAGGGGATATCCTGGACAATAGCAGCCTGGCTGGCCCCATGCGCTGCGTGGGAACTAGAGAAGGAGGAAAGAAGGAGGGAGGGAAGGTTGGAAGAGGATGAAGAAGGAAAGAAATGAGGGGATGGAGCGTAGGGTAGGAGATGGAGGGAAAGGGGGGGGGGGGGGAAGAAACAGGACAGGGGGATCAAAGGAGAGAGCAGGAGAAAAGGACTGAGAAACTGTGAGAGAGGAAGTGTGCGGCAAACAGTTTTTGTCTCTTTGCCATCTTTTCAGCTCGCACCAGCTGCACCTTCTGTTCTCGGCTCTCTGCACGCCATCCTCTCCTCTGCTGAAGTAAAAGTTTACTCTTCCTCTCCAAAATATTCCTCACTTTACCTAAAATCTCTTTCTTCCTTCTCTCTCTCTCTCTCATCATTCTTCTTTACCTTCTCCTCTGTTATTAACGATGATGCAGGGTCAGGTAGTGATGTAAGCTTCACTGCAGCCAAAACCAAAAGGTTAACAAGCAACAGTTTGTCTCCCCCAACTGGTTAAAAGTGGTACTTCATCATGGAGCAGATGACTCAATATTTTGTACTGAAATGATGAGTTGTATGTCATTTATCAAAGAACGCCATACACTCACAGCTTCTTAAATGTGTGTATTTCATGTTTTTTTCATCAGTTTATAATCACCAAATCCTCCTTTTTCCACAGCGGACATGTTGACTTGTCATAGTAGGAAAAGCACAGGTGTTACTGATACCACTAACAATGACTCTGCTCCCATTAAGCGTACCAGTGAGGCAGAATCCAGCTGAACCCTGACACTGGTGAAGATTATTGGATTGCATTAATAACATTAGTTTCCTGTGGTTTTTCCTGCAATAACATGTAAAAATGTGAAAAAGTCTGATTTAATCTTTGGATTTTTAGCTTAATAATTCGTAGTTTTTGGTCTTTGCTCCCTGGTAAATTGTAATGAGCATTTCTGTTTATCTGATTTCATGGATTTATATAGATTATATTAAAAAAATAAGTTAATCTACAATAAAAACAATCATTAGCTGCATCATTATTAATACATTATAATTTGTCTGATATA
Organism: Scomberomorus guttatus; assembly: GCA_038419695.1. Lineage (NCBI taxonomy): Eukaryota > Metazoa > Chordata > Actinopteri > Scombriformes > Scombridae > Scomberomorus > Scomberomorus guttatus. The sequence continues at coordinate 13,972,342 of CM076461.1, forward strand.
GCATTTGAGGAGTAGCAAGATTGTGACAAAAGCTTTTGAAAGAATTCAGTCTCAAAGCCACATGTATTCACTGAACCCCAAATCTTTATTAACCACTGCTTGCTCACAAAGATATATGTGGAGAGGGGGAAACACACAAATGGACAGAGGAGCGAAAGAGAGAGAGAGAGAGCGAGAGGCAGGTAGGATAGTCACTGTCTGTGATGTACTTCTGACAGCTGTTACGCTGTGATGGTGTTGGTTGGTTGGTTGGTTGGTTGGTTGGTTGGTTGGTCGGTTGGTTTATACGTCACCGGATCAATATCACATGGCACAAACACACAGTATCTACCCGCCCTTTTTTTCTGAAATATGCACACACACTCACACACATCTATGGGCCTACCGTGCGTGTGTGACCGACAGGGTTCAACCTCAGGCTTCAACTATTTGGATATTTTAATACACTCATATACACTTTTACAGATGGCAATACTGTGTTCATGAATCGTTGTTGCAGTGATACCTGTTATGGCTTAAATATCTTTCTCGTGCCAGCCGTTCAGTGGCAATTACAGTGTCTTGGAGTGAAGTGCGATGATTCCGGCAGGTGCTGATCATGTCGAGCACTACTCTAGCCTCTATGAGATGGAGAAAGACGGAAGTTATTTGTATTTTCTCTCCGATTTTAAGATTCACAGTAACAAGTGTGATTTCAGGTGAAGTTTTTTTTTGCACTCCATGCCCGTATCTGCGTCGTTCTTAGTTGTGTTGGATATTACAGGAATGTGATTGAAATGTGGCTGGAAGCTTGTTTCTGAGGAATATAAGAGGCCCGCCATTGGTCAGGGATGTTATGTGAGCTTTCCGGTGCCAGATGGACAGAATTCAGTGAGCTCCTCCTGAGCTCTGTGCTATGATTGGCTAAATGCCTGCCCATGTGGAGAGCGTGTGAGTGAGTGCTTCTACAGTATATATGTATGTGGAGAGATGAAGAGGTTGCAGACGGAGAGGGGGGAGGGGGCGGGGGGCAGGGATGAGGATGGGCTCATTAAATGCTATAATGTTCTCCTGCGGTACAGTCACCTTCTACCTCACAGGAGTGGATGTGCGGCGATGGCTTGCAGTCCCCACAGAAAAGCAGCCTGTCTCCTTTCCTTGCGCCAGCTTCCCCCGCACATGTCCCTCACTAATTGGAACATTGGCATAAAGTGGATGGAAAATCACTCGGAGCAAACAGATCCAATTTTGTTTCCAGATCTGCGGGGTCAAATGAGTGAGTGCCCACTCGGAGGGACGAGGGAACGGAGCCAGGACGCGGGCCTTGTGAGGACGCAACCGGTCACAGCAAACATCAGCTAGCTGGCAAACTCACAACAAACACCTAAGCCTGTTACCACACGAGAGAAACCTCAAAAAAAAAGAAATAAACAAGAATCTCAGGCTGAAATGAACAAACAAAAAAAAAAAAACATGAAAATGAACAAATTATTACATCCATATATATGCAAGGAGAGGAAACTTATATATAAAATGGCACACTGCAATCAATACTTTTGCTGCTTGTATCGTACTGTATATAACAAAAAAAGAAGTATTTACAAAAACTAATACCCACTGTCACTTGTCAATTTGATTTTTTCTTTTCTTCTCATTTGAAACGGAGCAAAAACATTCTTTTTTGGGAAGAGTGGGTGGGAGACATTAATTTTTCTTTTTTTCAATTCCATTTTTTTTTTTTTTCATTTTTGGATCCACCCCCGACCCCATTCAAACCTCCCACTGTCTCGGGGTGGCGTCTCAGGCTGTGGTACTTTCATTGTAGTATGGGGGAGTATGGCGGGGGGTGGAGAGGTGGGGACATGTGGGATAAGCTGGGAGAGGGGTGTGTTCCTCAGGGTCGGGGTGGTGGTGGTGGTAGTGGGGGCGGGGGCGGGGGATTGGAGGTGGGACGTAGAACCTGTTGGGGCTTCTCACGCTGTCACCTCTTCTCTCAACTCCTTGTTCCTGCGCACCTCCTGAGCACGCCTCTCCTAGAAAAACACACACAAGTGAACACACGCGGTCTTTTTGGTTTCCGGGCCCTTTCCTGACATTTCTTTCTTGCTCACTTCACCATTTCTCAAATTTGACCTTTGCAGTGACGACTTATTTCTTTCCCTTTTCTGTCACCTGTCCTCCTCTCTTACCCGAGGCTCTTCTCATGTCTCCTCCTCTCCCCCTCATACGATTCTTTACCTCCCCCTCTGACAACCCCTCTAACGTTAGCTGTTTTTCCACATCTTCTCCTTCAAGTGCTTCATCTATCAAGGTCAAGCAGGTATACAGCCTACATACAGCCATTTAAATTTACATTTACAAAGGTTTGGCAATTAATTTTAATATATATTGTTTGGTTACTGTCAAGATAGTTGATTGTTTTTGATTGAACTGAACTACAGATGTTTCCTAAAAAAAATCTAAGTAACAATTTTGATACTATGGGACAGTGACTTCCTGATCTAAAATCCTGACTACAGCCTCTTTCCTCACCCTCTCCTGCAGGCGGTCCATCATGCTGGCCAGGTAAGCCATCCGATTCTCCTCGATCTGCTCCATCTTCAGCTGGAGCTTCTCTTCAGCCATGCGGCTGAAGTTGCTGTTCTCCTCCATGGCCTTCAGCAGCACGTCGCGCTCGTGCTCCCGCTTCTCAGCCAGGGCCCGGAGTACCTGCGCCTCCTGGGACTGGAGGAGGAAGAAGGGCGGGCAGCAGGGGGAGAATGAGTCAGGGATAATAGTGATTTACTGAGCACTACTCGTTGATTTTTCTTAAAATGTAAACATGAGTCAGAGCTGGTCCAGCTAATTAGACATTATTGTTAAGTATAATAATCCTCTCCTGGTATGTACTATAATTGATTTATTATACTGTATGTTTGGCTCTCAGTATTGGACATCTGGTGTTAAAAAAAATCAAACTAGGTTATTGATTGGTTGATTGATTTGTTGGTGGGTTGCTGGATTTGTCAGGGGCTTGACTGACTGCACTGACAAAAGAATCAATGAGATGCAGGAATTAGACAAAGCCAGATTAGATTTTTCATTGTAGTTTTGCACCAGATTCACTGCAGCACACCAGTCAATGTGGCGCACCATTGACCAAACAACCAGGAATCAAATTAGTTGTCAAATACTTACTTACAGCCTAACAGTGATAGTGTGAAATTGGATATGTTGACTGTCATGACTTCCTTTTGAATTCCCTAAAATCTAGCCGTAGAAATGTTTTGGTTTCACAAAAAGCTATATTACACTTTTGGACATGTAGAGTTTGTCTGGTCTAAAATGATTCATCCTGACTTAAGCAAACAAAGTGGCAGCTGGGTGCAATGAAAATGATGGGAAACATCCTTACTCTCCTCCGGTCCTCAGCTGCCTCCAGCTTCTTCTGGATATCCTCCAGGGAAATGTCCTTCTTTGGAGGGGTGGTGATGCAGTGGGTAACTTCGGACACAGGGGAGGTCGGCTTCAGGATGACCTCAAAGGCCTGGCCTGAGGCCCGCTTGTTAATGGGCTTGATGTCCATGTCTGCATGTGTGTGCATTAATGAGAAAGAAAGACAAACACAAAGAAAACCCTCCTGTTAGCTCCGTACGACTTCTCATTCGTGCATATTCGATAAAGACGTTAAAAATCTTCTGATTTCCGCTTACCCTCAAAGTCACCCATGATGTTTTTGCGGGTCTCAGGATACAGACAAGAGCAGATGAGTGAGAGAACTGAAATCTCCTTCATCTTCTCTTTGTAAGCTGTGGAGATAAATGGAAACATGACGGTGTGTGTTAGTGCTGTACGGTGCTGTAAACAGAGAGCACTGCTAACACACACATGCAAATAGATGAAATATATTTAACCCACTAACACATACACGCAAAGAGGAAACATCATTAACCCACTTTTCCCTCCACAGGAGGTCCTTGAAGTAAATATCAAAATTTTCTAGGAGAATAAATATTCATCAGGTCCTCAAAAAAAAAAAAAAAGAAAACCTCATCAAAGGATGTCTGGTGGAGCTGAACTGCCCTGGGTTTTGTAGACATTTTGTGGCTTTTGTTTTCACAGAGCTGCGAGGGGAGCGGGATGGATGTGTCCTTACTTGGCCTAATTTCCCCAACAGCTAAGATGCTGCCGTCTCCACAGGATTCTCCACACATCATTAGCTATGCATTTCATTTTGGTCTATTATTTATTAACGTAGCCAGACCAACGCCCTTTTGCCTCTCTGCCGTTTCGTGGCTAACCCCAAAAAAAACATCAGAGATTAGTTTCTGTGGTTCAGGTAATTTAAAAATCTGGTATTTGGCTAGATGTTGGGATAATCTTTAATCTGTTTCTTATCTTCCTTGTCTGTACTTTATGGATAGAGGCTAATAGCCTAAGGGTTTAGCTTATCAGCATAACACAGCAATATGACTGCCCATCCCATGGTCCATTTATGGTCCAAAAAGTTAATAAGACTCAAATCATACTGGCTGTATTTGGCAACCTGCTCTCTGCTCAATATTAAAGGGACACAGTGCTCAAAGGGGCAGACAGAAAAAAACTGGAAAGACAAGAACAACCATCCTTGTCTGACCTTGATTTTTTTTATTGCTGTGTTTTTGGCACTTACTACTTTGTAATATGAGCCTGGAGTTCAGCAGCAGTCCCTGCAGGGAGAGTGGCAAAATGATCTGCAACACACTACAGGTTCTGTCAAGGTAGTGGAGATTTGCATGCCGACTGTCATAGCACGGCATAATCCATCACCCAGAGCACAAGGCCTGCAGGGCTCAAGTGTGCCATGTTGATTCATGATTTGCAGCGGGCTACAGTAGCAAAGCCAGAAATTAGATTTAGTGTGAAAGAGCTTCTCCATAGTGGGGTACGGTGTACTGTATGATTAATCCAAATCCTCTTCCTTACTCCTATTCCCTTCTCACTCGCTCTTCTTCTTCTCCTCTCTGTGTCTCGCTTTCTGCCCTGCAGACTGGCAGACGCCACAGTAATGTGATCAACTCTCAGATGTAGCTCTCACTATTCTCTGATGGCCTTGTTAACCCCTTCCCTGAGGAGGAAGTAGGACAGGGTGAGAGCATGGTAGGGGGTGGGGAGGGGTGGAAAAAAAAAACAGAGAAATTCAGGATAAAAGGAGAGAGGGGTTTGCGTAGGAATGGAGATAAATGTGGAGTTTTCTAGAGAGTGGATGGAGAACGATGGAGAAAATGCTCGGCTGGCAGGGTGGGGGCAGTAAAATCATCACACCTCTCTGATATAAACAGATATCACAGGCAGGAGGATTAAAAACCAGCAAAGGGGGCAGCTCCCAGTGGGACTCGCAGCCCCCATCAGCTGCCCTCAGGACAGCCTAATGGAAGCAGCCACCTCAGGTGGATGGCACTTTAATTTGTAATTAGTGGACCGTGCCATTTCTGCTGACTAGAGGGGGGGAACAGAGCTTTTGGAGGGTTGTCACAGGCTCATTAAGCTATGTGTATGTCAAGACCCCATCAGCCATTTTCTCCCACACACACAGGCCCACTTGACAGCTGAAGGCACAAACAGTTAACAACTCAGTGGAGCAGGTAATTTGGGTTAAGTGCTTATGAAGCAGATCAGCACATATTCTTGCTTGGTGGTTGCCAAGTTCTGGGTGGGGCCTTTTTGCTTTTCAAAATTACCAATCTGACAGATTGCTTATAGTTTATTTGTATGTGAGGTAACTATATCAGAGTAGATTTATTTCTTATATTATAAGATAAGCCGTCACTGTGAATTGAAATAGCTCTATAACTGAGAGCCGTGGAGATATTTCTTTTATATCCCTAATAAAAAAAAATGATATTCTCTACTTTGCAAAACTATTAAATTGTTCCATTATTTCTCCTGAGAGAAAAGATATTTTCCTTCAGTAACCACGGTAATGAGCTCATTCCCGGTGGATCAGACACATAAAAATGACAAATGATACAAAAATGTCATCCACAGCAGGAAACGTCCAAACGCCAGCGTGTGTTCAGAAATGTTGGCCGAGGTTCTGTCAGCTGCCTACTGTATGTCAACATGAGAATATGAGAGGACGAAATAATGTCAGACAGGGACGACACCACTTTAATGCTCCCAGTCCACTCCGGCAGGCTGGTTTCAACCAGTCAGCTCTGCATCCTCCCTGAGTGTCTCCTCTCAGACTCCTCTTGTCCCGACCACAGACACACAGCCAGCAAGCTGCACTTCCCCTTTCAATCCATCAGCCAAAGAGGACAGATCATCAATATCTACTCCCCCAACAAGCATCCCTCTTCCTCAGCACCTTCTCCACCCCCGAGCCTCCGTTTCATCTGTTGCTGATGTATTCTGTGTCTCAGTCCCATCCTCTCGTTCTTACTCTCTCTTTATTTCTCACCCACACCCTTTGCTTTCCCTCGGAGCTTAAATTCTGCGTTAGCACAAACCACCACACCTCTATTTGATATATTTCTTCCATTACTTCTCTTGTCCTCCCTTCCTTCATCTCCTCTTTAAAGCCCAGTCCCTACTATAAAGATTTTAATTCTGGCCGTAGTGTCACTTTGGGCAAAACGGCGCAAAGTGAAAATCATATGAAAGACACTGTTGACAGGGCTACGAGCAAACTGCCTATTAAGGCGGTCCCACAAAATGTGGCTATGCGTAATACAGCCTTTACTCCCCTCCTGGGTGCTATAACCTCACAGCACCACGGGCTTGGCATCCGTGTTCAGTCCTCATACAGGCCCTTTACAGCCAGGCCACCAGGCAGCAATATCATCACAAAATTATGAAGGTATTACCACAGCAAGATTGGCTATTAAAGGAAACGTTATGGCACCCAGACGATCAAGGGCACGTCTAGTCAGTTGATGCAGGACTGCTGGGCTGGGCTCTTCCAAAACCGCACCCTGCGTCCGTTTGAGATCCGAACATTAAAACAAAAAGGAAATGGCGTTAATTGTCGATAATCCTCATCCTACATCGAAATTTGAGTTGGTTTTTTTTTTTTGCCTCTGCATCTGTTGATTTCCACAAGTGATGAAGAGCTCATGAGCATATGGCATACCATCACCCTGGATTGATGTCGCCTCTTCCTCCCGGCCTTAAAAGAGCAACAGTCATCTGAACCAGTAATGGGAGTGCACTGCATTGATCGATGATAAATCAGAATGAATTATTAGTCCGGGAGACTTTTAAGCTTTGTGCAGATGGGCCATTAAGATGAGAAGATGGGAAACATAGCAGAATTTGGACATGACTAGTTACTTGATATTGATGGTATTATTGTCCAAGAGGCTTCTGTTTCCGTGCACAAAGGAATTGATTTTAGGGCACCGGCTGAATGACCACACCTAACTGGATATGACAAGTGTGCATGATAAGGATCAGGAACAGTGCTTAGAGGCTTTAATGCACATGGGTGCGCACTTTAGGTCCGAGCACTGATTTATTGGTGGGATAGTTGACAACTGGTGCTCCATCTTATAGTGTAGAGGGATGTTTCTTTGTGTCCTCAGATCTCCCCCAAGGAATGAAAAACACATATTCACACATATACTGCATCACAGCCCTTAAATACAGTCGTAAATGTTCACCGGTCCATGACTCCTCCCTGTCAGAAATATGAAAAAGCAGTATTGTGCTGCTGTGTTTCTCTAAATAAAACAGAATCTATAAGTGAACTCGGTGACCTGGTGAGTGCTGACTTGCACTGACGGTGGGATGATGACTGTTTTATGCTCCCTGCCCATCCCATTCTGCCTGTCCACGGCTCAAATCATGGGAGGAAGGAGGAGGTGGGTGGAGGAGGAGGAATAGGAGGAGGAGGAGGAGGAGGAGGAGGAGAGGGGAATAAATATAACAGTCAGGGTTTAGTTGCTGGCGTCCCCACAGCGCAGACACCAGGACCCTTACTGCTGTCTGTCTGCATGCCCCTCCATCCATCAAGTGCCTATTCAAGCAGAAAACAAACACACTATCCCCTCGACTGGCCACACACACACACACATTTTGCTTTTTCTGGCTGCACACAAGCCCCTAAAACCCAACAAACTAGACATATATATATAGCTATAGGCTTCTTTTTCATAAAGGCTGTAGGTCAAGTCTAGTGTTTATAAACCAGCCAAATGAAAATACATCGAGCCTCGATGTGGAAATTCACAGGTTGACACAAATACAGGGCCTCCCACCTGCCATAACATGCCATTTTATTTTATTTGTACATATATTTCTACTAAATAATCTCACAATATACTCAGTAGTGGCTACAATAAACATAATAGGCCACATTTACAGGCAATAGCCTTTCTAATAGCTATGGATATTCCTGAGACAACATTCATTTTCATCGCCAGTCGTAAATTCTTCCCTCGACTGCAAAGCAATTCTGGAAAAGGATGCTCGGTTTTTTTTTTCTTCCTCTCTCTCTCTCTCTCTCTCTCTCCCTCCCTCTCTCTCTCTTTCTCATTGATGCCTTTAGCGGTCACCCACAAAATTGGTTCAGCAGGCTTTACACTATACAGCTAACATAGGATGGCCCAGTTTTGATAAGGAGATTTGTCACGGTGAAATATTTCACAGCCTGGAGAGCGGCTGGCTTTCTTTGAAGGGACCGGAGATGTTGGGTGGGGTCGCTGGCGCTGCATTATGCTGCACGGCTCTGACTCAGGCAATAAGGGCAGGTGCGCCAGGCAGGCAGGCAGGCAAGGCAGGAAGGCAGGAAGGCAGGCAGGCATCGACAAAATGCTGCTGTGCGACGAAAAAAATATGATATGGATTCATTCTCTTGCTTTAGACTGAATGAAAAAAATATCTGCGTCACTGATTATCACCATATGTCAAACTGAATCCTGAACTAGCTCATATTTATCAGCAATTATTAGGATTCAGGATGAGACAAATATCTGTTTTTTAGCTCAAATGATGATTGGAAAACTTTAGTTTTGCGATTATTATTATTTTTTTTTTAGAAGTGACTTGCAGCTGAGTTTGGCCGCTCCCTCTCATCATCAACCCTCAGCATCCTTTTGTGTCATGGGTGTCGCCACTGCCTCTCAGGATCCTCAAACCTGCGAAGCCACCAGAATCTCAGTATCATATCTGGAATAAAATCAGTGCAAAAACTCACCAATAGCGGTCTTAGCCATTTCTGTGGTGGTGCCGGGGCGGGTTGCTCGGAGGAGTGTGCGTTGGTTGCTGGCTGCTGTTTCGCGGAGTGAAGCGACTGCTGGTAAGGCACTGAGTCAGCAGAGACAGGGGCTGCCGGTGCGCCTGGTGGTCGGTTAAAAGCTGCGTCAAGCCGGCAGGAAATGACTACAACATGACAAGTGTGCAGACTTGGCCTTCAGAATAAAACTGGCAACGTGCCCCATCAGAGAGTAAAACAGGCCAGTGGTTCTCAAATTTGGGGGTCCGGGGGGGGGGGTCCTGGAGTCCCAGGGGGTCCCCAGCAATAAGAGGAATAATTCATTTTCACTATAATTTCATCTATGACAGAATGTGTGACTATTTTGGTCGTGGCTTTCATACACTTTCTAAAAAACATCTAGAAGCAAAAATCTTATCAGATGGGGGTCGGTGGTCTACTTTGTGTTAGTTTAGGGGTCTTTGATGTGAAAAGGTTTGAGAACCACTAGTTAGGCTATAACAAATGAACACAATATGATGCACAGAGGTCTGTCCTAAAACAATGATCAGGTGTCCATCTATCTGAAGCTAATATGAGGCTTCAAATCAAGTGGAAATCTTCTGAAGTAACAAGTCTTTTTAGTATAAAAATCCCTCTTTGTGTTTCCTCGGACAGTGTTTCTTTGTTGAGCTGTGGTTAATAGGTTTCAAAACATCTCGACAAAGAACTGCAGTTGAAAATTAGCCAGCTGGCTAACACTGGCACATTTACAGAAATGCTGATTAATGTGCGCTGTCCTGCACTAAAAAGACTGCAACTTATATATCCACTCGATTTGGCAAATTTGGACAGCTGAAGCTTCATATTAGTGGTAGATAAATTTCTATATACATTTCTGCACAAAATGAAGGCCGTGGATTTTGTCCCTCATCACTTCCACTGGAGCACATTAAGAAGAGATCTGCAGTCAGTATGAACAGGAGGAATGATGACAGTGAGCAAAACTGCTTTCAGTGTTCATTTGGGCTCCTGACTGTTGTTTTAAGAAAGGCTTGTGAACCTGTCTTGTGAGCTCTAAGGTTCATAATAGCCATTTGTTTTCATCACAGTCCAGCAGTGAGTAAGACGGTTTGTGGGTGAAGTATGTCGGGTTTAGACTGAATATTTAGCAGCAGGAAATGTCAGCCATCTTTTAATTCACACTCAAATTGTTATCTTTGTTATATTTAATATTTTAAAATTTAAATTATCATCATGGTAGTAGCAGTATTAGTTTTAATGATTATTATAGCCTATTTCTTACACAGTGGCAGTTCGAGTTGCTTTACAAATTGCATGAATTAAATACAACAGGACTAATTGTGATGATCAATAAATAGTAAATTGTAAAACCGAAGCAGGGACAAAAGTTCAATCTTAGGCGACAGAGAGCAGATAGGTTTGAGGTTCAGATATGAACATGGTCAGCTGACCCGAGTCACAAGGCCTCATTGTTCTTCTTGGAGCTTCATAAAGCATATCAGAGTTGACCAGTAGCAGCTTAAAATTGATTCTCTGTCTTGCTGGTCACCAATGCCGAGGCTTTAGATAATATTTCTTTTGGTTGGTTAGAATTCTGGCGGCTGCATTTTGGACGAGATGAGCTTTATTCGGTAAACCTGACACAAAACAATAGCCTAACCGCCTCAAGATAAATGCACGAATTAACTTTTAAGATCACGTTGGGGCACGAATCCCCTTAATCGAACGATCCTGTAACTAATTAATGAACATTACATTTAGATGCAACATAATATTTTGAAATCTAAAAACCAGAAGTCTCATCATATACTCTATTTGGCTTTACAGTGGGTCAGTTATGAGCATGTATGTGCATCCTTGAGCATATTGGCCATTATAGTCCCCTGACGCGCCTCTCTTCACTAGAGCCCTGACAAATCCAACGTCCCCTTGTACTGGAGAGTTCAGGACACAGCCGCAGACACAAACACAGAGGGTGTTTCCCTCTTTGTTTCTGTGGTGATGTAGGTATCCACACCTCTATGTCCATTGTGCTGGGCGTTAAAGGAAGCTTGATTCATGATAAGAGAACATTTAGATTTAGCACACGTCTATTTTTTAGTCACAACATTTAGGTTTGTGATAAATCCTGGTAGGACATTTTGGGCGGAGCAGAATTACAAACAGTTAACCAGTCTTGGTCTATTTGATGGCACAAAAAGTCTAAAGCGTCCTATAGAATCCGTGTTTACACTAAAATGACCCAATAATACCAGTACAGGCCATCTTTTGTGAGTGCATAAAATACTGATGGTCAAATCATAGCCTGGGTGGTTTCATTAAAACAGCAATCACTAGGTGGCAGCAAATCTCAAGTTATATGAGTTTGAGGAATGGCTTGAGGGAAATTATTTAGATTGGATTCATTCATTCTATACTGCACAGATAGCCTAGTGGTCACTTTAGTTATTTAGTTATTAGTTCACATTGTTGTGCAGTTATGGGCCTATTTTAAATAAAACTTCATCTATGTATGGTGTTTAACTCTTGGACTACACAAAGTACCACATTCCAACTCATGTTCCTTATCAAAAAGCATGTGTTTGCATAGATAACAAAACAGTTACTTTGCTACTTTGTTTATTTAAAGTGATACACTAATGTCAAGAGTTTAGCCAGAGACCTTATGAATGGTCACTGATTAACCATAACCTGTTTTAAGGCTTGTAATAATGCTGAAGAACATTTAAAGAGTGTGTGTTGATGAGGGACTCTAAGGGACGATAGATAACAGATCAGATGTACAAATAAATATGAATTTATCAATAATATGAAGTAAAATCTGCTTAGATTAAAAAAATACATTTAAGAGACTGTGTCAAGCTGTGTCAAACTAATGTCAAAATGATACTTAAACAGTAGGCTATCTATCTATCTATCTATCTATTCATCTATCTATTCATCTATCTATCTATCTACCTACCTACCCATCCTCTATCTATTCATCTATCTATCTATCTACCTACCTATCCATCCTCTATCAATTCATCTATCTGTCTATCTATTCATCTATCTATCTATCTATCTACCTACCTATCCATCCTCTATCTATTCATCTATCTATCTATTAATTCATCTATCTATCTATCTATCTATCTATCTACCTACCTACCTATCCATCCATTCATCTATCTATCTATCTATCCATCTATCTATCTACCTACCTATCCATCCTCTATCTATCTATTCATCTATCTATCTATCTATCTACCTACCTACCTATCCATCCATCTATCTATCTATCTATTCATCTATCTATCTATCACCTACCTACCTATCCATCCTCTATCCATCCATTCATCTATCTATCTATCTATTCATCTATCTATCTATCACCTACCTACCTATCCATCCATCCATCATCTATCTATCTATAAATATATATGTATATATGTATATATTCAACAGTCATGCTATGTGTTTGTTTTCCTTCTTTCTCCTAACCTGTACCTTTATCAGCTCCCGTGTTTCATTCCCATGCTGTCATATGGATTAACTGACCAAACTTCAGACACCACGTATGACTTACCTTTTGATTTCAATTCATCTCCGATAAAGTTGTCGAGCTAATTTAATTTTAGCGTAAAAACGTTATTTTAAAAACAGGAAACGCCGCCGCCTGTCGCCACACCTGATTGGCTGAGGGAGTGATGGACTATTTGCTTACCAACGCACAGTGGCACACCTGTGTGACCGCATCACTGCTCACGTAAAGATCAATGCGCTGATCAGGGATTTGGGTGCATCAGTACCTGTGCGCCAGTAGGTCATCCTGTAGTGAGTGACAGAAGCCAGCTTTTATATAACCCAACTGTTGCCGATTCGAGATAAGTTATTTGCTAAACATTCCTGTGATTACTGTTTTTTAAAGGTTAAAGTAGGTGTTGCCAACATTTTTGGCGGTTGGTTAAGAGGCGGAGCTAGCGGCAGATGTTGACTGCTGCTGTTAGGACACGTTAAAAGTTACACAAATCCGAAGTACCACTCGTGTCGCTGCCTGCTCCACTGGAGGAAAGACAGAAGAAGCAACACAGGTATAGTGTTTTATTTTACAATACACACCAGGGGACTAGCTCTTTGTCCACTTTGTAATACTGTTAATAGCTATTAAATGGCTTGTAGACGAATCGTTTCTAGAACTATTGTCACCATCTTAACTAACGCTAGCATGTGTATCAGCAGCATCATGTGTGCTGTATCGGATGCTTAGCTAGCTCTGTTAGCTGACAACACAGCGAGTTTAATATGGATACTGTTCAGATATATCAATGCCAGTCAGCGATTTAATGTTATCGCACTGAAACAGACGGTTCATTGGTCCCTCACTCTCCTCTTTTGAGTCTGAATTAGGCCAGTGCTAACAAGGCTATCAATCCATCTGACGCTAACCATTAACAACCAGCCATGATGTTGGGTGTATAACGGGATAACAGGAGTGTGTGTGTGGCTTGCGGAGACGTACTGAGGATGGAAAAAGTCAGAGTTCATTCACACGCATGGAGGTTACGTTAAGACACAATGTGGCTGTAATAGTCGCTGTCCACGTTTCGTGTCGCCTTCCTGCCTGCGCTATAACTGCACGTCCGGCATAGGTTCATAGTTTTTCAAGTCTGTCTTAAAACAGCCGGGTGCCCAAAATGAATGTTGAAATAGAGTTTTTAATGGGCTTAAATTAGGATCATATGTATTGTAGCTGTGTATCATCATATCTGAATGTGTGAAATCATTTTGTATGAATACATTCAATTGTTTGAATGGAAAAAAAGCAGAACAAATAGATTGAATTCGTGAGTCTGTAAGGAGATCTGTAGCTGTGTATGACATTTTGTGAACAAATGAAAAAGATTTGCACAAATAATTTCCAACGTTACAGTCTTTTTAGTGCTTTTATGTTACTATACTTCCACCACAGCTCAACAGGGAAACACAAAGAGGAAGTTTGATGCTTAAAAGACTGTAAATGTGGCAGATATCCACTTGATATGACTAACTCAGACTGCTGAAGCCTCATATAAGCTTCAGATAAACTTTTAAATGCATTTCTGTGGACACACCGTGATTTTGGCCCCCATCACTTACATTGAAAGCACAGTTGAAGGGGATCTTTTAATAGCCAGTATGAACAGGAGGAATGATTACAGCAAGGAAAAACCTCTTTCAGTGTTAATATGGACACCTGACTGTTGTTTTAAGACAGATTAGAAAAATGGTGAACCTATCCTTTAAGTGTAGATATTTGGTCTGACACATGAGAGGAAGCTGTTTTTTTATGTGTTTACTTGAATAACTTAATGACAACTGACTCAACAAACATATGTTTTCCTTTATAAACAGCAGTAATAGTTGTAATTGTGAAGACTATAATCATTTCCTCCACATAGATGTGACGTCAACAGGGGAACATAACTGTAGCAGCCATATTAGCTGAAGCATGCAGAGCAGATGCTAGCATAATTTCATTGGTCTGGTAATGGGACACATGGCGCTTGTCCTTCACACACACCTCATGCTACTACTTTTCTCTGGTGATGGGCAAAGAAATTCAGCTGAGAATAACACTTTGCACATCTATTTCAATAGACAGGTGTATGGGAGAGGGACCAATGGATCAAAGAAAAAATGATGATGCTAGTTATAACACTGCATGCTATCAGAAATTGAGATTTATTTGTTGGTTACAGTGTGCACAAACACATTTCTGTTGCTGCTTAGACAGTTTACCAGTGAATTGCAAGCACTGGATTTAATGTACTGGAGCAGTGGTTTTAATTTGTGTACAGTAAACTATGCAGCCCTAATCGGTAATAGTTTAATCATTTTTCTGTTGTTTCCAATAAAGTTTTTCTGACTGTAAACAACAGCTGCTGACAGACGGCAGTTCAGTCAGGGTAGTTTGTTTGGTAAATATCCCTGTCCCTTTGATGTCAGAGCCAGGCACATGGCCAGCTCAGCCACAGGATATGTTTTAAATGTCACTCTAGTATATTCCTATTAAAAACCTGCCATAAGTTAGTTCTCAGTCAATATACACCTTCCATGTGGATGGTAACCCAATCTGAAATGTCGGTATAGTAAGTAGTGTACCTCTTATGATGTTTCAGATGTTTACAGAAGGTGTTAGATGCAAAGGCGTGTGTCAATATGTACAGTTGCAATCCTGTCTTGTATAACTGTATTTATCAGAGAGCAAGATTTTGAATTGGAGCCTACAGATCAAATTAATTTGCACGCAACTGTTTGGATAGCACGGTCATGTCATGTATGGTGCGCTGTTCCTGCTATGACAAAAACTCTGTGTGTGCATCGGGAAAAAGACCAATGTCACATCTGGTATTAGCAAGCGAGCTGTATGAGAATATCTTAGTTAATAAAAGGTATAAAGGCATGCAGAACACACTGAAATCAGAAAGCTTTCAGACTTGTGGTGGTCTGGCTCGCACTGTGATTGCATCTCAGCCAAGTGTAATCGAATTCTGTGGAGTTTAGCCGCATATTTAAGAAGGAGAACGTGCCCGACAAGTTGAAAGTCTCTCTCTCTAACTCTCTCTAACTCGGCTCGTCAAAAAGCTACAGATAACTGACAACAGAACAATCAAATACAGCCAATTTAGCAGAATCACTTTCCTTGACACAGGATACACCATGTTTATTGACAAGTCTTCCAAATCCGTACCTTCATATTAAGATCCGAAATGACACCGCAAAATACGATCTAATAGAGCTATCAAACCATGAAAACAACCAGGAAAAAGTCTTATGTAGTGCATCATCACAAGCTCATATAGGCTTACAGAAGCTCTCACAAGATTATATTAGCAATATGTTACTAAAAGTTGTCTACTGGAAATGGGTAAAATGGATACCATGACCAATGTGCCCTGATGATTGGAAGTAATGAACGTCTTTAGTGTAGACTGTCTACAGTTTTCTTCCAGTCATTTTCTCCAGCCTCAATATAAGAAGTTTGTGTTATGTGTCTTTTTGTAGCACCAGGTTCCACAAGTCTGTTTAGTTAAGTTGTTATCGACTCAGTTTTTCAGGCCAGTGCTTCCTTGTCAGCTCCGCTCCTAATGAACTGACCCTTCAGGGTAGAAGACGTAGGATGTTTGGTTTGTCTTGACATCAGTAATTTTTAAAATCCCCATAAGTCTCAATAGGTTTAACTGCCCTTTGCTGTTTGTAACAAACCCGACCTGGAAATCCTGCAATGATAGTGCCTGTTGATAACCAACTTTGTCAGGCAGTGTTCTGTAATCTGTGTTTCATGAAGGTGTATAACTCAGAGATAGCCAAAGTTGGATTCCCTGATGATCTATTAGATAGATGACAGAGTAAACAAAGTAATTGTATCTATGTATAGAAAATGTTAGTCTACTATATGTCACATTTGGCTGTTGGTTGGCAGTGTCCTGAAAATACTCTTGCCTGCAGTCACTAGTGTGTTCAGGAAGCAGAGAGTGTGCACAAATCAACATGCCTGCTCAGATGGTTGACTAGCAAATAGGAAGCCCTGAATTTAATAAGCCGCAGTAGGCACTGATCAAATTAATTAACTGTAGAAGTCAAAATTGGGACTTCAGTTTTGATACTATTTGTGCAGCCTGAAGCAGTAATAGTCAAATAAATATTTACAATGACTCCAGGCCATTTTGTATTTCTGGTTGTAAAAGAGGGCTTCTGTCAAACAGCAGTTTAGTCGGGCTGGTTTGTAGTAGGTTTATAGTGGCTGCAGCGTGCTTGTCCCTTAGTTACTACTCGTTAAGGCTGCAACTAAGTTATTTTCATGATCGATTAATCTGTCCATTATCTTCTCAATCAATTTATTAGTCTATAAAATATCAGAAAATGGTAAAAAAAATGTTGATCACTGTTTCCAAAATCCCAAGGTGCAACCTCAAATGTCTTGTTTTGTCTTGATCAACAGTCCATAATACAAAGATATTCAGTTTACTATCATAGAGGACTCCCTCATTCATTCATTTACTCATTTGCAGTTACCCTACTGGCCCCTAAGTCACCATTAGGTGCAATGACTCAAATGTACTGAAATATGTAAGGCCAATTCATTCTTTCCGTGTCCACGGACAACATGACTGCGGCCGTTCACGCAGTTCCATTCATACTTTTGGGGGTCCACAGACAGAGACCCATTCCAGATGTGCAACCATACTAGTAAACAGGGTTGTAGCGTGATAACTAACTAACTCCAGAGTTGTATTACAAACCGCTGTGTTTTTTTGATCAGCCTTTAAACACATTAATCTGTTAGTCTAACCGGACTTGCTGGATCATATTTCATTGGCACTTAACAACATGACTATACCAACACAACCCTTTTGTATTATTTTACACAGGGCTGTTTTCAGTCTGAATGCAGCTGAGCAGCTCCTGTATGTTGCTGATCAACAAGAAAAAGTTGAAATAAAAAAAGCAGCAGCTTAAATGAGAATAGGAATACAGTACATACATTCCTGTTTGCTTTTCTAGCACATGTGCAGTTGGTGTGCTTGCTATGTGTACAGTCCGCACGGTCACAAATTTTGGGCTACATGCGGACATCTGCAGAGGGGCCATGTGGACCCTCACGGACTGATGACGACATTTATGTCATATGGACCCTTACGGGCACGGAAAGCATGAATTGGCCTTGAGGCACTTCTGTGACAGTGTCATTGTATGTCTTGCAGGTTATCCCAGTGGAGAAGCACTCTTCGATTCAACCAATGACTGTATAGTCCTCCAGTGACACTCCCACCTCCGCTTCGCTTGTGTTTGGTCCACACCCCTCTCTTCATCTTGTCCAGGATTTTGCTGTTCTATTCTTTCACCTACTCTTAGTTTCTGGTGCGGCCAAGAATCAGTCTGCCCTCTTTATCCTTCCCCATAACTTCCCTGTTAGCTGCTCTGAAGGATTAACAGCCTTCAGCCTAAACTCAGAATGGTTGCAGAGGCAGACTCTGTGTCTCAGGGCAGCGGTGTGCGGCTGAAGCAGGAGATCTCTCTCCTGCACGGGGTCTGTCTCATCGTGGGAAATATGATCGGCTCCGGCATCTTTGTTTCACCTAAGGTAGGACTGCTTTAGTTATAGTTCCATTTCTTCTTCACATTAGAGTCAGGCATGTCCATATTTTCAGATCCTCCCATTGTCATTGTGTTAGATCATGATGATAATGATGACAGCACCAAAAGCACCTGTATTTCTTTGCAACTAAAAGTTACACTGCAATTTGTTCTTTTTTTTTTTTTTTTTTTTTTCTGAAACAAAAAGCGACCACTTCAACATCTACAGCCGGAGTCATAAAAAGAGTACAGAGGCTATGACTTCTGAGTGGAATAAAATCATGATTCTCATTTTGACCAGAATCGTGCAGCCCTATAAAGTGTTTATATACTAATTTTAAACAAGGATTTGCTTCTCTGCAGGGCGTTCTCAAGTACACTGGCTCATTTGGCCTGTCCCTTGTAGTCTGGGCCATTGGAGGGATATTTTCTGTGATTGGGGCATTGTGCTACGCTGAGCTGGGCACCACCATCCGTAAATCTGGAGCCTCCTACGCCTACATCCTGGAAGCCTTTGGAAGCTTTTTGGCTTTTATTCGGTATGTAGTCGTTTTACTCGGTCTGTAGACGCATTCTTGTAAACATGTTAACACAGAAACTGCACATTGTAGAAAGTCTTAGTATTCCAAAGCATAGTGTGGATAAAGTGAGATTTAGATTAAACAAATGGAGCATCAAATTCAGTTTTTAAAGTCAGAACACTTCAGTTGGGATTTTTAGCAGGCAGAGATGTGACATTTATCTATTCCACTGTAGACTGTGGACGTCATTGTTGATTGTAGAGCCGGCCTGTCAGGCAGTGATAGCCTTGACCTTCTCCAGCTACCTTGTCCAGCCCTTCTACCCAACCTGTTCTGCCCCTTACGATGCCGTCCGCCTCATCGCTGCTGCCATCATATGTAAGTTTCCCCCTGTGCTGAACTCACTGCTACGCTCTACTTAACCTGTTGTACATGTGTTTATATTACTGGTGCGTGTATGTGTATATATGACAGCTGATCTTGTGTAACGTGGAGCTGTTGTGACAGAAAGTTTCTTCATTTTTGTTTTGCTCCCTTCACTTGTTCAGTGGTGTATTTACAGTGATGGTTACATTTAAGATAATGTTTACTCCCACGCAACACTTCTTAAGTCAGTTTAGGCTGTTGAATGTTTGAGGATGAGTGTAGGAGAAGCTCTCAAAATGGCTGACAAGCCAGTTACAAGCCATGCGTATCCTCAGGAAATACTGTGGTAAAAGGGTCTTTATAGTGATTATGAGCAGCACAGTAGCATTACAGGCATGTGGTGAGCCTTTGG
The DNA here is from genome assembly GCA_038419695.1 of Scomberomorus guttatus. Classification (NCBI taxonomy): domain Eukaryota; kingdom Metazoa; phylum Chordata; class Actinopteri; order Scombriformes; family Scombridae; genus Scomberomorus; species Scomberomorus guttatus. The sequence goes on from CM076461.1 coordinate 13,991,897, forward strand.
CACTTCCAAAACACAGCTGCTTAATCTAGTCTTAGTTTGTATTGCACTTAAAAGATCTATGTGTATAACTACACTTAATACCTGTAGATTTCCTCTAAACTCTGCTTAAATGGCAACTGTAAAGCTTTAATGCTACACGGCAAAATACAAAGAAAATGAGACAAATAAAGGCTGTGTGAATATAGCTGTTCGACCTTCAACCCGTTTGGCTTATTTAGTTATGTTAGTAATGTAGTAATCTATAGTAATGTGCCAAGTCAGTTGCACAAGCTGATCATTGAGGAAGACATTGTGTGACTGAGTAGGGCCTCAATCTCTGTAATGTTACAGCAGATCAACAGGACAATCTGCTAGTTAGCTTGCAAGCTGATTTTTCAAGTTGATGAATGGATTTTCTTTTATAATAGAAATTAATTACAGTAGAATTCTTAAAGCAAAAAAAATTTTTCTTCAGAAGTTCTTGACTTTAAATGTGTATCCTTGCTTATCTACTCCTCTCTGCTCATGTCCATTATTCTGTCTCTTACTCTCTAGGGTTATATTCAGGGTTTTTTCTGCTAGAAATTTTGAGCAGCGGCTCCTGGGTACTTATAAATCACTGGGACTGTAATTTATGAAAGATACAGTAGGCTATTGCCATGTTTTTCAACACTTTTATGACCTCCTCAGTACTACATGAGCGTGGCCTACCAACAGCACAAGCCTGTACTGTAGTGACTGGAAACGTGCTTCTTGGCTAAAGCTAATTAGCAGCAAGATGCCCCCCTTCTCCTGAATGACTTCCTACGACTTTCTACAGAAAATTGCGGTGCTTGAAACTAAAATCCACTGCTTAGAAGAGAACGTGGAGGTGAATGGACTACATGGGAATGACACCACTTTACTATTGACTCAAAACAGTGGACAGGAGCATGGTAACACACAGCTAATAAGCACCAAAGAGATACCTAGAAACCAAGGAAAAACCAAGAAACAGGAGGGCTGTGTGTCAGGTAATAAATCTAGAAGTAGCAGTCATTTCCCTGGGAAATGGGAGGACGAGTGACAGGCAGAGCCCAGCACCCCGAGAATTGCAATGCGACTGGCTGGCCTGCATTAACATCCGGGCAGAGCACCTCATCAATCCCAGTACTTAGTAGGACACAGCCATGGACACCTGCAAAAGGGAGAACAAGCAACAAACCTCCCCAACAACCAAGTGTACAATTTGAAAACAGATTAGCTCCACTGTTGCAGGACCCTGAATCTCCGTCAGATGACCTGGATAACCTCTTATCCTCAGTCAGCAGGGGAAGGCCGCGTTCAGACCAAATCCGGCAATGTGTGAAAAACGGCAGCCTTCCCATTCAATGGGGGCAGCGCGTTTACACTGCGGGGATGGGGGCCACATAGGGATCAGCAAAAAAAAAAATGCAGTGGTCGTCCGGCAAAAAAGTTGAACCAGGCTCAACTTTTGCTAGAACACAACGTGTTAACAACAAGGCCTATATATTCAATGGCCAATCACGTAAGTGGGCGATCAGACTGAAGACGCCCACAGGAAGAACCTTGTTTACCATGTAGCATTGTAACATTCTGCTGTTTACTGAGGAACTGTGAGGATGGAAGAGAGACTCATCGCTGCCGTGATGACCTTTCCAGAGTTGTACAACCCTGCCATGAGGGAGTACAAAGATGTAAACCGTTGTGCACTCGATTGGCGTTGTATCAGGCTACAAGTCGGAATTACTGGTTAGGTTTTTCTACTTTGTACTACAATCAGATGCGTCACACGAATGGGCCATGTAGTGACTCACCCACCCCTCCACAGAACCCTGTGTGGTAGTGCCTCATTGACAGATTTGGTCTGAACGTGGCCTAAGGACTGAGAGTACATCTGAAAGAAAAAGGAAAGCTAACAACTTGGCCTCAAACTCCGATTGTGGCCGACTTTGCTGTAAAAGATGCAAGAAGCATGTGAAGTAAGAACACCAAAATATACTGCTTTCCTAAGGATATGACCTCTGACTCGACAGAAAGAATCCTGCATATCGTGGCAGCACACCCAACCTTGAAAAATATCCTAGTGAACATACTGTCAATGATGTTGTGAAACAACACTCAGAAGTACTGAAAAGAGACTTTATTGATCGGTTTAGCACACTCAGCTCCTTGAATGCTGAGGTACTTAGGAGTTGAGAGATTCAGCAGTTTGTTGGCACATGGCTTTCAACTGCATGTACCGTTGATTCAGTGCACTTTATTTCAACAATTTCAACATTTTCTGGGACTGCAGCCATTTTTTAAGGCAGATGGACTTAACAAGTCAAGAGTAAAGTTGTTCATCTCTAACTAATTTTACCTCCTGCATCACCCATCTATTCCTTCTGCCAAGGACGAGAGACGAGGAATCAAAACAAGAAGAAGACCTAACACAACGCAGCAGAAACCTTAAAGCCACGTCAGCCCCCGCCTGAAGAGAGCTTACAACATGAGACATCAGAGCCAAGAGGGAGAGTCTCAACCCCTCTCACCAACAACCACCTGTGAAGGTTCACTTTCTTCACCGTCCCAAACCCCATCCAGGTCACCCGCCACCCTGACCTCTCCGGTCAGCCTTTCTTCCTCCGCTCTTGGAGTTCACTGACCAGATGAATGAGCTGCTCACTGCTGGGACCAAACTTACACATCATAAAAAGAAGGGGTTTTATGTTTTATGTAAAGCACTTTGAATTGCCCTGTTGTTGAAATGTTCTATACAAATAAACTTGCTTTGCCGTAATCGCTCTATTCCTCCCTCTTCGATTTTTCTTCATCAGGTTTGCTGACCTGTGTGAACTGTATGAAAGTGAAATGGGGGGCTATTCTTCAGGTCATCTCCACTGTAGCCAAGGTTCTGGCTCTCATCGTCATCATTATTACCGGCCTGGTGAAGCTGGCACAAGGTAGGAACTCTGACTTTGCTAAAAATTAGAGGGATGAGGTACTGCTGCGCAATATGAGATTAAAACAAGTTCATTGAAGAGTTTCAAGGGAAATGGCATAAAATGTTAAAATGTTGTGGAAGGATGATGCATTTTGAAAGTTTTCACCGTTTTAAATGATACTGACTGATAGGGGCGTAAAGGTAAATATTTAGCCATAACTGCTACACCTCTCGTCCAGTTTTGATGAATTAGAGTACTTTTGACTGATGTAATTGCAATGTTGGACCAACTGGCTCAAACTGTTCAAACCCTTGTGTAACGTGTATGTACTTATATAACGTATTAATGTGCCGACCCTGTGTTTGTGTAGGTTTTGATCAAAACTTTGAGGACTCATTCAAAGGCTCCAGCCTGGACCCTGGTGACATGGCCTTGGCCCTCTATTCAGCACTCTACTCCTACTCTGGCTGGGACACACTCAACTTCATCACAGAGGAGATCAAGGACCCAGAGAGGTACAAAGTCTGACGTTTCAGAAAGATTTCATAAGAAACTTGATTCTTCATTCCTGATACTCTTTACTTAATTGCACAACTAAATATAACTAAACTGTAAGTCCAGCAGTAAATCTGACTTTTAACTAAGTAATCGTATTTCAAAGTCATCAAGCCCTCATCTCCCTCAGAAGGAACTCTGTGTGTTTGCGTCACAGCTACTAATAAACTGTGAACATGCATACAATCTAGATTTTCTTCCATGGTGCATTTATTCCTGAATGTGTGCTGTAATACTTTTTTCCGCTCTCTAAAGGAAACATTTAAAATACAACTGAGAGCTGTGAGTTGGTGTAAACCAATTCTCTTGTTTTTCATTGTAGGAATCTGCCCTTGTCCATCGCTATTTCCATGCCTGTTGTCACAGTGATCTACATCTTGACCAACATAGCTTACTACGTCGTCATGGACGCAGACAAAGTGCTCAACAGTGAAGCTGTTGCCGTGGTGAGTATCTGAAGATCATCCTAAGCTTCAGCACAGACTTGGTCCCGTGTTCGCTAATGAAACCGTATCTCATCCAACAGTCAGACCGTGTGCATACTAATGTCTGCCCGTGAACTCTATTAGTACATCACAGGGTCTATCCAAATTGACAGCATCTGCTCAGCCTCATAGGGTCAGCAGGTTTTGATCTTTCCTTCCTGTCTTCTGCTGTCTGCTTCAGTCTGGCTGGCAGCCACTGGCACTAGTATCTGGTTCAGTGCTCTCTTTTGGTTATCTGTGACTGTAGGAGTCAAGATGATGACAGGAACCCCATTTAGCTAAAGAGGTTAGCGCCCCTCACAGGAACACGGGGATGTCGATGATGTGATTAGTGCATGGGAGGAGGAAGAGTGTTGCTCAGGCTTGTTGACAGTAGTATTTGATAATTGATTTTATTTGAGTATTCAGTCTAATGGTTTACTTTTGTTCAGTTAGACTTTATGCCTTGGCACCATACTGAATGTTCATTTTGTTTGGCTATAAAACCCTGTTTGCTGCAGACATTTTAAAGAACATCCTTACTAGGAATCCTGACTATGAAGCATCAACATCAAGAAAGATCCTTTGAGTTTTCAAAAATATTAGTGTAATTTACACATAAGGGTGTATCAGCTTTTTCTTTCGCCTGAATTTTCCTGCTGGTAGTAAGTTAGCAAAAAGCTACAAGTAGTAGCGGTAGCTAGCAAGTCTTCCCCCTCAAATGGATTTTTAAAATGAATAATGGCCTTCATTGGCATGTCTGTTGACAAGTTCGCCAGCCCCCCTAATTAACATAATTAGATCACATCACAATGCAGGCTGAATGGAGATATGGATGATGTGAATCATCAGATGTAAATGCAAAGGCTCTTGGATCATATAATATTCACATAATATTAACTGGTGTAAATGGTTTCTACTGGGCTGCTACATTAGTATCTTTTTGTGACTGAGTTCGACCTTATTTCTGCTTTTATGGTTTCTTATATTGCCTTCGTTCATGACTGTAGGAAGTTAAAGCAACAGGTAGCAACTTATGCACTTATCACAGTCACATTATTACTAACCCTAATATATGACTTGTGTTTTGCATGTCACATGTCTGTCATTATGTGCTAACCTTCTAAACCAGATATTTAATGTCTGGCTGGTTTTTGTACTGTAAGTGGCCAGGAAAGATGTTGAGAAGCACTGATCTTACCAAAAAAATTGAATGTAAGAAGTGAACACTTTGTTGTGTTGAATGTCCCCGCAGACCTTTGCTGATGAGGTGCTGGGCTGGGCTCGGTGGCTGATCCCTCTGGCTGTGGCCATTTCCTGCTACGGAGGCCTCAACTCCTCCATCATCGCTGCCTCCAGGTCAGTATATACAAGCACACCTGCAGCTATTCTGATCCATTTCAGCCTTCTTTTATTGCAGATTTACAGAAATATTCTACAGAATCCTATTTTGATGACTTGCACTTTTTTTTTTCTCCTGCAGGTTGTTTTTCGTTGGTTCCAGAGAAGGCCACCTCCCTAATGTCCTGTGCATGATCCACATTGAACGTTTCACTCCAATTCCTGCCCTGCTTTTTAATGTTAGTATCACATCTTTTACGGTGTTTTCAAATGTACCCAATGATTTGGTCATTTAGGTCACCCCCCCGATGTTGTGTTGTTTGTGTTTGGTTTTACCTTCCCAGGGTGCCATGTCGCTGCTCTACCTGTCCGTGCCCGACGTCTTCCAGTTGATCAACTACTTCAGTTTTAACTACTGGTTGTTCATCGGCCTGTCAATTGGCAGCCAGATTTACCTTCGCGTCAAAGCTCCTGATCTGCACCGTCCTATTAAGGTATGATGCAGCATGAGTGCTGACATGTATGGATACAGATTGATAGTGACACTGCCTTCCAGGCAGACATAGGTTCTCACTGTGGTATGAAATCAATGTACAGAGACATGCGATTTAGTTCAGACAGTGACGGCAGAGAAATGTGAAAAGACGAACGTTTAGAACGCTTACATTTTTTCAAAGTTACAGTTCTGTGGTCATGCAGATGAGACCTGGGGCTGACAGCTCGTTCTTGTGCGTTTTAGTGTCTGTGGACAACTTTGAAACTTGTGAATCACACTCAGACTTTTGGTATAAATGTAATGCTGATAATCTTTGAGGGCATCTTGGTGAGTATCTTTAACAGGGCGTGTATTTGACGTAGTTTCACACTTTTTACTGACAATTTTCTTCAACTTTGTAGACTAATAAGATTTCCCTGTGCATTTCAGTTGTCACATTATCTCTCTACTGCCACTTTCTGTATTCTTGTAGCTGTGACAAAGTTCAAGAAAACTGCATAAGCCTGAATAACGACATTGCGAGGCTTCAGACTGATTGAACACATGAAGAAAATCACACTCCAAAAACTATATCCAACACAAACACAGAAAATGTATTATCGTTATTAAAAAACTGTTTATCAGTGTGGTTGTGAGGTCATTTGATCAAATTGCATTTAATTGGTTCTTGCAGATTGTCAAGTGTCAGATGTCAGAATTTCCTAAAAGAACTTGGTTACACCTGCGATGAAAACAATAGTTTTCAAAATGTTCCCTGCTTGCAGCTGTAAGAGCTGTAAATGTCATCACAGCTCTGACTACATTTTTTACTGTGATTGATTACATATGTTAATAAAGTGAACCCAATACCGGGACGGTGTGACAGTTAATCAAAACTAAGAATACAGGCAGTGAATTGTTAGTAACTTGAGGCTAACCCTAACTTTTAAATGAGCGTACAGCAGTAGATATACATGTTGTTGACCATAGATTGTAATTTGAAAATAGTCGAAGCTCTAGACACCTGGATAAATACAATTCTGTATGTTGTCCTGACAGAGAGATGCATGCTGGGTAAACAAAGCCATCCACTGACAAAAGTAGTATAATCACAGCTCTTCATGCCTTTTTTAAATGTCAAGGTAATCTCTTAGCATGTCATTAACAGCCCACAACCCTCATAAATTGCGGTGGCTTAATAGTAAACTATATAAGCAATGAACATAGAAAGGAACAGAATAAATGTGGGTAAACAGATGCAATATATAAGCTGTTATCTGTCCTACAAACAGACTGCACCTTAACTACCTGACCCTCTCTATGGCCCTTTAAACATTTTTGACGTGTATTTACATTTGTTTACCCATCAACAGCATCTCCGCTCTTTGCCTGACTACCCTTATGGTTTTAGTTATGAGTTACGACAGTATTTGTTTGTTGTTCACAACCTGGCTTATTTGATTCTCTTAGTAAACATAAAAGTGACTACATTGCAGTAATTTAAGGGCGAAAAGAGCAAGTTTTCAGATGGATGTGGTTGAAACTAATATTTGTTCATTTAATTGTTTAAAGTTTGAATCTTCCCACTGTCTTTCTCCCCATCCTTGACTTCTGCCTTTCCTCTCTCTGCCTCCTGCAGCTGTCTTTGTTCTTCCCAATCACCTTCTGCTTGTGCAGCGTCTTCCTGGTGGTGGTGCCCCTCTACAGCGACACCGTCAACTCTCTGGTGGGAATAGCCGTGGCGCTGTCTGGCGCGCCAGTCTACTACATTTGCATCCACCTGCCGCCCAGCTCCAGACCAGCCTTCCTCAGCAAAATACTCGGTAAGACAGCGGTTTTGTCAGAATAGTGCTCATACTTATACTCCTTTTGATAATCTTGAGCTACTAGAACAATATTTTATTTAGCTAAAAATCATTTCACTTCTTTAAATGCAAATTATAGAAATCATGAACCTTAAACCATCATACACAGACCTCTGGGTGCAAACATGTTAGATTTTCTAAACGTTGTAATTCTCTCATTCATGCACAATAAGCAGAGCATAACCAGGGTAAATTATCTTACTTACTGGCCGCAGATAACTATTGTTTTCATTATCGATTAATGTGCTGATTATTTTCTCAATTAAAATGTCAGTAAATAGGAAAAAAATGCCTGTTATAATTTCTTAAAGCTCAAGGTGACATCTTCCAATGTCCAAAACCCAGAAATATTCCGTTTATTATCATGTATGACACAGAAAAGCTTCAAGTTCTCACATTTGAGAAGCTGCAACCACTGAACTTTTAGCATGTTTTCTTTGAAAAATGACTAAAACCATCATTCGATTATCAAAATAGTTTAATCAATTAATTTTCTGTTGACCGACTGATCAATTAATTGACTAGTCCTTGTGGCGCTATATAGGAGACATCTAAGAAAAACATGGAAAGCACAGCCGCCCACAGACAGTGGAAGTACTTTCTGAGCTGTAACTGCTCTGCCAGCATTAAACGACGAAAAGTAACATTGAGTGTGAATACAAGTGAATACAAAAGGAGACTTCACTGCATGTTTTATTTGAAACATAGTTTGTAAGAGTTAGAAAGCAAAAACAGCAGCAGCAGCATTCCTCAGGACACAGTAACATTCAGTGCTGGGACGAGAGCTGCAGAATTTGGCTGAGAAATGATGTGGCTGATTATCGTGGTTATTATGGATAACTTTTTAAAGTAGCTTACATGTCTTAGCTTGACCAGCTGCCATGGGCTAATGTAAAAATTCCTCTTAGTGTTGTTAAAAGCTGAAGGGGGTTTGAGATTATTGTTTCAAAGTTCAGTGTACAGTACTATACACTGCACGTACTTTAAAGAGTTCTTTAGTGCAAAGTCAGACATTTGTAAGCATAAGGAATACGCTCTCCTAGTACTTTTTAAACTAATACTACTTGAGGCTGTTTGTTTTTAACTAACACCAGTATCTGTTATACAACATTACTATATTTTCTCCTGTATCAAAGATCCTCTTTGGACAACAAACCTTGATTTTTCTTCTCTTTTTTTTTTCCTGTCACTGCAGATTGGATCTCTCTATGCACCCAGAAACTGTGCATGTGTTGTGTGGCCTCGCCTGATATCGATCTGGACAACATCGACCCCGAAAAGATCGAGTGACGGAGCAACTAAGGACTCAGGTTGTACTGTATGGAGGGATGTAAGAGGAAGAATGAACAGATGAAGGAAACTGTGAGCTGCAGACAATCAGGATTTGGATGAGTGAGGTTTGATTTATTTAAAGGAAGGAGAAACTGGAGAGATTAGCTCAACACACCTCTCCTCCTCCTCCTCCTCCTTCTCCTCCTCCCTATCCCCCTCTTCCTCCTCCTCCTCCCTCATACATGAGCCATACGAATAAAGGAGCAGGATTTCACTTAGCTTTTGTACATGATAACACGTCCAACAGACAGCACTCTACAGATTATCTTGGTGGACCTCGTGCACATTCACATGCTTGAACACAACGCAGTGTTGGTTGTACTATTCCCTCCACACGTGCCCACACACTGCATCTCACACACGCACATAAGCTGACCGAAAGCCTTAGAGGTGACACTACAACATATGGAAGCTAATAACCTGGTCCAGAAGGAGGTGACTCAGCAGAGATCTCTGAGGTGATTTCATCACATTACAGGGAGGTGGTTAGCCGTTAAAATATATCTTCGTTACATGCCTTAAATATGTTGCAACTAATGTCTCTAATGTTAAACGTATGAGTTACTGTAGCTTGTGTGAATGTGTGAAAATTGAGCCTGGATGGTTCAAACCAGTGGTTCCCGACCTTTTTAGCTTATGACCCTTTAAAAGTGAAGCAAAGTCAACCAAACAGTAATTTGTCCCTCTTATTTGATAATTCTTCTTCTTCTCAAAGCGGCTGTAATCGATATTTTTAATAATAACAATGTATGAAGTGACAGTGGGTGATGTGAGAGACGTCGCTCGTAGTGATGAACCTACAGAGAATAATCAGCGACTCTGCAGCTCCCTCTAAAAGTCTCTAAAACTCGATGGTACGCTTCCTGCTCAGCACCAAACAGCAAACAGACACAGTTTGCGACTAGCTGGTGAACATAGTGGAGCATTTAGCAGCTGAAGAGCCAGATATTTCCCTCCTGAGTTGAGACCAAAAACTGCTAAATGAGAGTGAATATTGGACAGAAACACAGCTCCAAATGAATGATAATGTTGCTCCGTAACTGCTGAACGTGTAAACAAGCAACTGTTTGTGATGACAGTGTTCACATCTTGTGTCTGCTGCCCCCAAGTGGCCAACCAGTTATTGCAAGTTTAAGATGATATAAAATGATTCCACAAGCAAAAAGCACTGATTAGGAAAAAGAAAAGGAATCATATTTTTTGTGTGGCTGAAATGTATTTTTCTCCTTTTTTCAAATTCTGTTTACTTACCGCTCAGATTTATCTCTCATCATAATGGGGGTCTCCTGACCCTCAGATTGGAAACCACTGGTTTAAACAAATGCTGAAAGGCGCAGACCTCAAAGATTTTCCCACTACATTCTGTGTAAAGCTTTTGAAGGGTCAATCAGTGTATGGTACTCATTAATGTGTTACAGTTACGTTTTTTTTAAGTAAGAGTTTAAACATCAGCTGTCTGGGAGTCTGACAATGTCCAGAAAAATGGTTCTTGGACTTGTTGACAAGCTTCTATAAACAGCGACAATTTTGCACATCTGGCATCTGAACTTTTTAAACTCTGAAGGACTAAATGGACAGGCGGAGAGGTTTTTGTAATAATGATCTAGTTCAGAGGGAGAAAGATTATTTACAGAAGTGCTATTACTTTTTGCAGTAAGAAACTCTAATCTGAGCTTGTTGTGATGTGTCAGTTGAGGGTTAATCCTCACCATGTGTATCCTGTTTTTGTTCTATCCAAGCAATGCACGTGCAAAACCTTTTTTTTAGTCCCTTTAATTGCATCTTCAGGGCTTTTTTTGTTGGATTTCTGGTGCCTCCTGGTGGTAGCTAATATTTACTTCCTTGGACAAGCTGTAACCTTTTCCCTTCAATTTGTGTGTTTTTGTTTATGTTAGTGTCATCTTCTCACCTTGTTTCTCATGTTTAGTGATTTACAAACACACACTGGTGAGAGAGATATTACTCAAGTCTTATAGATATAAAAAAAAAAGGTTTTAAAAGTTTAAACTGGTATGTGTTGTTGTGATTGTTTTTCTTCAGAATGGGGTCCAAGTAGATGCAAACCTCCAGATCAACCATGCTGATGTTCACATGTTGCTGATATTTATTATCTTGTCTTATGAATCACAGGTACGATGCTTAATGTAATGTTGCCTTTTGGATATACTGCCGACTTTGAACATTTATAAGTCTTAATCAGGCTGAAAGTTGGACCATCTTTCTGCTCACGGTGTACAGAGAGAAGTGAAAATGACAGCAGTAATGTGTTGAGCTGCAGGTAGATGAATTAAAACATTTGCTGTCCATTCAGCCTAAACGTCACAGGTCACTCTTGGATTCAACTTTGGTGTTTGAGTGTACTGTAGTCCTTATGAACTGTATGTGCCTTCTGTGAGTGTGGTCTGCCAACAGGCCCTGTCTATTTTTGATATTGTCATGTAGCGTTTATGTACGTTGTCTTCAGCACAATTGTATTGAGACCCTACTGTAGTTTGCCAACAGTTAGCTTCACCAGCAAGATATTGTAATTAGCTGTCAGCTGGATATAATCAGGCCCTTAGGCTGAAATCCATATTTGGTGTTTTGACATGAGAGCGACCACACCAGCCAACAGAAGCACTCAAATATTTGGGTTTTTTGTTTGTTTGTTTGTTTGTTTTTTGTACTATGTTTCTTTCTCTGGGCTCAAAGTCATCATTTAAATCAAAGTAGTGTGTGTTCTTACAAATAAAACTTCAGTTTATCTGCACTAGCAGGAAATATTTTCAGTGTAGCTTCATATGTTGTCATGTTATGAACTGTATTCTAATTAAACAACACGGGACCTGAGTTTTGCAGTTTAATGTATATTTTTGTGTCTCGTCAGGCACCAAATGTGTGTTTTGTGACTGGGTTGTGTTTGACAAAGTTATGTGTATTTGTAGGATTGTGTCATATGTGCTTTGCTTTGTTCACTGTTTTTTATTTATTATATTTTGAACATGGACAAACCAAACTGCAAGATTTTTTTTTAGTGCAGGAGGGTCTTGCTTGGCTAGACTGAGGCAGGAGTGTGCTCCGTCTGTGTTTTATTTGAATAAAGGCGAGTTCAGATTGTGCATTGTAAACATCCCCGTGATTTTGATTGTTCCTATATCGTCCCCTACCTTAACTGTTAACACAAATGTGTTGTTGAAACTCTGGTTGCAGCATCCTGTCAGTAGAGGTCATGGTGTCATAACACTTGATAAAATCCCATCAAGCTGCAACGTGATGGTCTAATATATTAATTTAGCTGCAGATACCTTTTTGTTTGTTTGTTTGTTTTTTTGTAAATCAGTTGTTAGAAACCACAGTGAAGCTGTAGATCTGCTTGTAGAAGCTGCTCCTGTGATTTAAGTTTTCTGGACAGACATACTGTGTTCAAATCAAGTTAGAGCTAAAACTATTAAGTCGTTCGACAGAAAATGAATCAACAATTTTGATAACTGATTAAGGGTAAAGTCGTGTATTAAGCAGAAATGACAAACGCTCTTTCCTGCTGCTCATATAAGATTATTTGTTGCTTTTTTTCTGCTGTATCCTTAAACAATAAATTAAATCTCCTCAGTTTTAAACTGTTGGTTAGACGAAAACAAGCAATTTGAAGACATTGCTTTTTTTCTGATGTTCTGTAGACTAATTTAAAAAAAAAGATCCGTAGATTAATCAATAATAAATTGTATTGAGGCTGAAGACTAAACTTAAGTCTGCTGTTCAAGATGAACATGTTGTTTCTCCAGTAGGTCTCTAATCTTTCTGTACAGATGCACTGTTTTATCTATGATACACACAGAAACAGTCCATGTTTTAGCTTCTCTGACTAACTGTCTACCTGCCAGCCTCCTCAGGTGGCTGGCCGAGTCACAGCTCCTGTCCATCCATCCACCTACCTTACCTCCCCAGGGGCCCTGATGCAGAGGCATCACATTTCACCCGGGTGTGCACTCCTCGCCTCAGATGCTGCCTGTCGATAGGTGCGCCTTCCTGGGAAGAGGCCTGCCTCTGTCTCTCCCCAGAACCGAGGGAGTTGTGTTCCACTGACTCATGCATAAAAGATAAAGCAGTGGAGGGGAAATCGAGTCGAGCACCACAACAGCTCTCTCCCAGAGAGCAGAGGACCGGCCGCAGCCAAAGTGAATTCTTAGTTTGAACAGGTGTAGGCTGCCTGCTGAGGGGGTGTACTTGGCACCACCGATGCCCTGGAGAGAGCGTCTGTCCTGGGGATGGGCAGGAGAGCTGGGGTGCTGCTCTTTGATGGGTGACTGGCCATTACACACTGGCACCTGCTCGGCATCATGGAGCTGCCTCGACGCCTGAACTGGATACGAAATCGACCTTGGAGGCCTCATGTCTGCCGCAGGGAGTTCAACCGTAAGTGCGTGTGCACTGGGTGAGGGGATTTGTGGATGTATGCCAAACGTCAGTTAATTTTTCCACCTCCTAATTTGATCACAAGATACCGTGTGATACCGTCTCTAGAGCTCTGCATCCATGATTTTTCCTTTTATTTGACATTTCCGTGTTGTATTCCTGTAGTACGTGCTTGCCACCAACTGTTTCTTTTTAATTGTGTGAGTACTGCTGTGAACCTGAGAAGCTTCCCGTGAAGTCATCGCTGTCTCGTCCAGTGACTCCAACAGTTACTGCTGCTGCCACCCTGAGAAAATCCACATGCTTCACGCTGTGGCTTGCTTCTATTGTTTCTAGCGGTGCTTGACGATTTTAAGCATGTAAATATGTTGCACAGTCCTCCAGGTTCTGCGTTCTAAATTAGTAATGCAACTCTAAGTATTTTCAGTCAGCACTTACATCCCCCGCGCAGTGAGCTAGGCGTCAGATTAGATTGATGTTGACAATGTGTGGGAAATGTCTCAGCCTTGGAGTAGAATCATGCACCAGACTTCATCCAGATTTGTGGACGTTTGCGTCATAAAAATCTGGTCTCCTCCTTTGACCGAGAATTAAGGTCACACCTGGTTGGCGGCATTTCATCAGACGGGGGGTCAAACGAGATCTTCATGTTGCATTTCTAAGGAATTTGCAGGTGGTAAAACTCTCACGCGTCAACTTGCCAACATTCTTACATAACGCCAGCTGCAACAAGTTTTGGCTCGCACAGAGACGGCTGGTGAGTTGATACTATAGTCTATTTGATCAGACTTGATCAGTGAATGTTTAACTGAAATTGCGCCTGTGTTGATTTTGTAGGATCAGATTGTAGGGAGAGTGGTTTACAGGCCTTGCCAAGTGGGCCAGGTGGTGCTTACATCACTGCGATGTGCCGGACAAAAAACTGCACGTTTCTCTGTGCTTTTAAAGATTTTTGCTGACTGACAAATATAAACTGTGGACGTGAGCGCAGCGAGCATGTGTGTGATGTTAAGTGCACACTACTGTGGTACATTAGGAGTATGGGTGATACTGTTGTCTGAGCTGAAAGGCAGTTTTGTCCTCATCCCACATCCTGTTTGGAGAGTCATCCTTTTTGACCACTTGATGCGACGGGGTGTGGGATGGGGAAAAAATGCACAAGGTGATGAATATAATGTTACCTTATACATACATCCTCTGTCTTGTATTAGAGAGAGAGGGTGTGAGAGATGGACTAATTGTGTGCCCACCATTAGCTAGTCTCAGGTGGGGAGGGGGCGTTGATCGACTGAGCGGTTATGACAGGGAGACAGCTTGAAATGCTGATGCTTTTAAGAGAGCACGTCCTGTGTAAGAATTCAATTTGTCTGGATGGCGTTTGATCAATGTTGCTTAATGAAGGGCACAGAAGCCCATTAGTTTCACAGGTGGGCTCTGCTAAAGCCGAGCCGCACATTAAGTGAAGGAAGGAAGAAAACGGTAATTTACTAATGAGACACCATGTTGTAATTTGTCTACAAATTATGTGAGAATTAGAGAAAATTAAAAAGTAACAAACAGCATTTGAGCAGTTCTGCTGCTCTGGATGATGCATCATTAAACGTCTCTGCTTTGCACATAAATATAAAATAAACTCTGCTCCTCATGTTTTCCTCTTTTCTCTCAAACCTGTTGTGAGGGAGGAAAAAAAGATATCAGGTTTTTAAAAAAAAAAAAAAAAAAAAGCGGCCATGGAAAAAGAACTGGGTTGATTCAATTATCATTTTAAAGTCATATTTATAGCTTTGTAGCTATATTTCATTTATACAGAGGTAGTTTTGTGACTGAGTGTAGTGATTGCTTGATATAACCAAACTATCATTTGAACTAGAATGTGCATTTCATGAAGAAAATGTGTGTGACTGCTGCCAGCAGCTGCAAAAATGTTATATTTTAGTGTAGCGCCCCCTATGGGTGAAATTGTCTGTGCAGCGTTCCCACATTTTTATTTATTTAATCTTTACTTAATCAGGCAATCTCACTGAGATTAAGATCTCCTTTCCAAGATAGACCTGAGAACAAGAAACATTTACAAGACAAGAACACAATCAGCACAATAATCAATAAAAACATTTACAAGAATCATAAGAAACATCAGATAATAAAGCTTTAAAATCTCCAAGAGGAATGTAAGACTCAAGTTTTAGGGCAGTTTGCAGTTTGCAGTTCATTCCATTTAAAAGGTGAAACCAGTTTATGCCAACATTAGTGCGAACATGAGGGATTTCTAAGGTTAAGTAGTTACTGGATCGTGTTCTGTAGTTAGTAGATTTAAATGAGAGGAGAGATGTGAGATAGTTTGGAAGCTTCAACAGTTTCATAGATGAATAACATGCTTTTTTTTCTTCTTGACTGTAAGGAAATCCAACCAACCCTGTGATACAGAGAATAATGATGAGGATGAAATTTGTCACTTGTGATAAAGTGTAATGAACAATGATACACAGGGTTCAACTGCTGAAGATGATGCACATGACGCATCCAAGAGTTTTAGGCCGCACCTACAAAACTTTGGTAACTGATTACAGACGAGCAGTAAGTAATCCCAAAACAAATGCATAGGTTGTCATAAATCATCTAAATACATTATGTGCCAGGTTTGGTGACGATTAAATGACAATAGGATGTGAAAAATGTGTTTACCATAAACTCAAAATGGCAGGAAAATGTCATAGGTGCAAATGGGCATGTCTTATATCAATCTCTTCATCTTGATTCAAGAAATCCACAGAATAAATTATTAATTTTTTTGGGGGGGGGTTAACTAGTCATTTCATACACCGTCACTCAGAATGCTTCCCAGCTGACTACCTAAGCCTAAAAAATCCTAAAACCATGTCCTGTGAAACTATTACAAATCGAGGAAGACTCAGAGATTCAGTTTCGATTGGCACAACCCCGCAATAATCTCATTGATTCTCCAGCAGTTGTTTCCCCTTTCAGGTAGAAAACATGTTCTCACCCGGCCTTTTTTTGATCTGACTGTCAGCTGCAGCCTTGCTTTAACACCGCGCTTCAAAGAGGAAGCCCTGAGGTAGAAGGTTATTGATTATTTCCTCAGGAGAAGCCTTTGAGTTCAAGTGGCTCGAATTCATCCACTGCTGATTAGCTCAGCATTCTTTAATACGAGGATGCAAGTGTGAGGCTTTTACCAGAGGTCACCGCAGAGCTGAAGCCTTCAGTGTATAATAATGTTTTATATTTGTGTAACAATTCTGAACGACGGTATAAAAACTTCAGATATGATATGAAAAACGCTGAATGACTTTATTGAAGTGGTATTATCACAAAAAACAGCTACAAGTCTACAACAGTAACTAAAACAGGAAGTTGCAAAGTGCACTTCAGTTACAAGGTCATCCTTTTAACTGTGGTATTAATAACCCGAGTGGCACTTTCACCAACAGGAAAACAACAATGGTCCTCTGGGTGGTTTAACATCTTTTGTGCCCCAGCGGACACCATGAGGAGGATATTTACAGCCCTTCATAAAGCTGCTGTTGTGCTTGAGTTGATAAACTGCAGTTACACTGAAGACGTAACACGCTGACACAGGTTTTCTGGTCAGGACTGTTTTTATCGTTCCATATTTTGTTTTCATGGTGGGCTGTCCCAGTTTCTTCCTTGCAGGATCAATAAAGTCGATTGCCTCTAACGTATCTTACAAGTTGATTATACCTGAGTGAGTCTGTGTTTATTTTCCACACGGGACACTTATTGTGTTTCCGTGGGTGAAAATCAACATTTTACATTCATCTCACACGTGTTATAAATCGCAGTAGCCTCGGAACAGAAATTCAGTGTGTCGAGTTATTCATATCAACAAGTAATTTTTCACAGGTGACTCAGTCTCACACCTTTGTAATTGCCTACAGGGCTGCAGGTTTGTGTGGTGGTCTTCTCTTATGAAATTATACTGAACATCTCAGATTTGTTGTGGGGGAATAGTGGGGAGATAAAATTGAGGATTTGAAATTAAAATCTTAAACCTTCTCTAATAATGTGATGCCTGCTGATTTGTGCTTTTGTCTGATATGCAGCAGCTGCCGTGGATTACCAGAGAAAAATTAGACGTTATACTGGAAGTAGTGAAGCAGTGGGAGACAGCTCTACTAACATGAATGAGCTCAGGTTGGATTTAAAGCGTCTATAATTGATATTTCTAATAACAGTTTATCAAATGACAATGTGTAATGTCATAGTGATACACCTACAGAGAATTATCACCAGGCTCTGCAGCTCCTCTTGGCTTTATGGAGTTTAATAATGAGTTTCAGCTTATTGTTTAGCTGTTAGCGGCCCACAACTTCACTGTTTTGATTCACTCTCACGGCTCTCATAGTGTCATTTTCGCAGCAGGCGGCTGTTTTCTCTCTAAAAACCCACTGAACACTACCTGCTCAGCACCAAACTGCAAACAGACGCAATTAACGACCAGCTGGTGAACATAATGGAGCATTTAGCAGCTAAAGAGCCAGATATTTACCTCAGGAGTTGGTAGAGACCCAAAACAGAGCTAAAAGAGAGTGAATATTGGACTTGAATGATAATGTTGCTCCGCAACTGCTGGATGTCTAAATAAGCAACTGTTTGCTAGCAAGTTTGTCATATCTACTTAAAAGGTTGTTTTGTTCACTTACTTCCCCCAAATTGCCAAAAAATCTGTTAATGCAGGTTTAAAAGTTTATTTTATTACAGTTTCTAACATGGTGCCGAGTTACAATGTCTACAAGATGAGAAGAGATGAGTCTGAGAATATGAGGGACTGTCTGGTAGCTGCTTTTACAGTGATGCATGGTTACACTGACTTATTACTCTCTAATAATCCAAGTCTGGAACTGGAAGACTGTACAGCATGAAATAGACAAATTCATTATGTTTTTTTTTTAAAGTTATGACCCCATATTCAGGCTTTTCTACTTTGCAAGATGTCCAATCAATTCTTAAGCCATGACTATGGGTTTTTACCAAAAATATTAAAATGTTAAATTGTGCCCATGTAGGTCTTTAAATTAATAATAATTCAGTCCAAAATCTTTTTTATAAAAACTAGATAACATTATTGTGTCTATTTTCATCCTGACTAAACCTTTGTAATCCCAGTAGTCACCAGGAGGGGGCCTCCACAGTTTGATAATATAACAACGGACTGCTTCACTGTTTTCATTTCAGCTCACCACAAACATACATACAGCACACACACACACACACACACACACACACACACACACACACACACACACACATACAGTGTGTTCCTCTGCTGACCTCTGAGGGAAGTAACGCAACACCAAGATTGCACTTGTTTCCTCTCAACAATGTCGTAGTGTGTGTGTTTTAGTAGATGATGAAAACAGCCCTTTTCCTCCTCTGAAGATTGCAGTTTATGGTTCCTGTTTCAGGCACCGTGCTGCGGGCTACTCAAAGGATCATCCAACTGATTTTATGAATAATACTGAGACTGAAAAAGAGAATTGCTCGGTGTCTTTTGATGAGATGCACAGAACCGCATGCACAGTGAAAACCTGTCTCTCACTTATTATCCGTCAGGCTGCACTTTAAACAGAGCAGCCGGTCAGGCCATAATGGAGGCTATTAAAATAAAACACTTTACCAGATTGTGTTATTCTGTTTCTGTGACCTACTGGACTCCTGCACATTTCTCTTATCCTTTATTCTGTTTTTGTCATCCCCCGCCTTTCCCGCACCTCTCTGCCCCTCACCTTTGCCCTTCTTGCATTTGCTTTATTGCTTTCTTTCTCTCTCATCTCTCCTTCAGCCCCTCTCCTCTCTTCTCACTTATCGTCCTCATGCCCTGCGACCTCCCTCACTCTCTCCCTCCATCCCCCCTCCTCCTCCCTACCAGATCTTCATTACCCCCCCCACTTTCACTCCCTGTCTCTTCTTCTCTCCTCTCTCCAACCAGATTTGCAATGGTGCTCATTCTCTGAAAATCTTCCCACTCCATAGCAACGCGCCTCTTCACTACTGTAGCCTCTGCTGCCACTGATGCAGGAGGCGGTGATGGGATGTAAAACTACATCAGAGGAGATTACATATTGCCTCGCCTCATTTTCCAGTTGTCAGCTGCAGCTGGAAATGTCTCTCTAACTGCTCGCTCGTACTTTCTTTTCCCTTTTTTCCCCCCTCTACTTTCTTTTATTTATCTCGCATATTCTCTCTTGTTCTTCTTCTACCTCACCTTTCCCCATCCCCTCTCCATCAGCCTGAAAATAATTCAATTCACAAGCTTTCAAGCTCGCAGGGCACATGTGAGTGTGGAATCATGTTGGCCCTTTCTCTGTAATTTCACACAATAAAGTCAACAAGCGGGGCTGCTGCGTGGGCTGCTTATGAACAGAGAGGACGACTAATGGAAAGAAAGACAAGGAGAGAGTGAGAGACGGAGGGAAGAGAGAACCAAATAAAATGCTGCCTGCATTTCCCAAAGAAGGGCACGTGTTTATTTGTGCTGCAGCTCTGTTTTTGGTTTGTTTTTGTGCTTGACAACAAGTATTTCATGGTCTGAAAATAGGCCATCGCTCATGATGCAGGTAAACACAGGTATTGTAGAATTTAATTATGCAGCCTACTCTTCCGTCAAAAAAAGTTGTCAGTATCGTGTCTATTATTACATACTGACATATCGTGTCAGTTATCAACACACAAAGTGAAATGTGCGAAAAGTTATGTGAGCTTTCTTATCAAAGCCCAGTATCATGATGTTTTCCTGTCATTAGGTCCTGCAGTCAGTCTCGTCTTGTCTCAGTTTAGCCTCTGAGATCTCTGCCACCATCCCAACACAATGTAGGCGGATGTAATTTCATTTGTGGTTCTCACAGCAATGAAAAATGAATAAATCTCTCAGACTGATAAGACAGATGGTCAAATGAAACCAAAATTAGACACCATTAATGAGAGCTTTGCAAAAATATGTTTGCTTTTTGTAATTTGCGTGAATTGACTCTTTAAACGTGCAATAACAGACTTTTCTGGGGTCGTGTTTGTGTCCACCTGGTTTGTAGTTGGTTTTCACCAACTACAGAGAAAAATATTAGCAGGTAAATGCTCCACTTTGTTCATCAGCTAGATGCTAACTTGCCTTTAGGTGATGTTTGGTGCCGGGCAGGTAGTGTACAGTGGGTTTTCAAGGGTTTTTCACCAAAAACAGCAGCTTGTTGTGCCTGAAAACCCTGCTGATGTGAACAGGTAGATTTAACCAAAACAGTAAAGTTGTAGGACAGGAAACCAAAACAATGAGCTAAAACAACATAAAAACCTTCCATAGAGCTAGGAGGAAATGCAGAGTGGACGTATAAGAAGCGCGATCGATTGTTAATATGAAAATATTGACTACAGCTGCTTTAAAGATCAGTTTCCTTGAGGCTTTCAAATTAGATGTCAGATTAGCATGACAACTTGAAATCTAACTATGATGGGTGAGCTCAGAATCAACCTGCCTTAACAGCCACACTGCTGAAGTACCAATGAGCGGCTGAGCCTGACCTCTGACCTCTTCACGTCATAGAAAGAGAGAAGAAAATCGATGTAGTATCATGCTGCTGCTGCTGCTGCTGCTGTTGTTGTTGTTACAATCCAGAGGAAATTAAAGAAAAGTTCAGGTTGACCTTGTCCTCTGGCTGTTGTGCTCCATAAGCCTCGTTCGTGATGACTCATAAGGCACAATGTCCGAGAGAACAATTCTGAAGCGACTTCATGATTGAAAAACACAGTCAATACCCGGAAACTCAAGAATGTGCTATGATGAACACAGTTAAACAAGCAAAAACCATAAGCAGATGAGATTTTTTCAAACATTTTTTTTCTATCTCACTGTGGCAGAACAACATACCTGGACTGATTTTTTTTAATCAGCACTAAACTTTCCCTTTCTCAACATGGGTCCAGGTTCTCGCCTCAGGATTTGTAGTCTAGTTGCCGGATCATCGATGAGCATCTGTCAGCTTTTCGGAGACGTTGGCGTCAGAACCCACATTGCATAGACAACAAAAAAACCTGCCAGCGTCTCATCATTTCAGCCTTCTCATAAAGGAGAAGTTTGTGCTGAATAGAATAAGGCTGACTTGTCAAACTTTACCCCAGATTCAGCATCTCAAGGGCAGGACTGGAAGATTTTGGCATCCACTGAGTATATGGCAACACTCGCTCATGAGCTCATGGTTCCCATGTCACTGGGTTTGGACGGGGTTGCCAGTTTTTTCTTTGTGCTTCTCAGTAGAACTCCTGGGTTTTCATGGTGGCCAGGATGTGGCTTTATTGAGTGTCCATTCCCCTCGGAAGGATGCCAGACTAACATAATTGTGTGTGTGTGTGTGTGTGTGTGTTCTTGCGTGCCAGATAGCGAGATGCTTAGTTAAACCCATGCTGGCTTCACTGATGAGAAGGAACATTCAAATGCTGATGAACCGGAAAGAGAGCCTTGATTCGAGTCTCCAGTGCTGTGGGAGAGTCTGTCTCTCTCTCTCTCTCTCAGCTAAAATGTATTTTTTAACAAACTATATGCTGTGACAAATTGTGCTGGGCATTATGCCATAATACTTTCTGAGTACTGACAGAAATGTCAGTACTCACTGAGCATCAAAAACCATCAAACACCAAAAGCTAGCAGTGCATGCTTGGTCAGATAATCTTGTTTCTTATTCTTTCATCAGATATGTCCTCATTTAAATCATAATTTTGGCAAGTTAGAGAGTAATTTATATACTGTAGGTCTATTTGATTGGCTCTCCTTTCACCGCTGACACACAACTCACAATTTCATAATAACAATGACAACACACAACAACCACACTCATACTGACATTAACTTAAAGATCCCCTTCAGAAAAAAACTCTGCTTTGATTGTCTGATATAGTTTTTCTACAAAAAAAAGTTAAAAATTCTTAAAATGACATCTATCGCTCCTCCCTCAGTGAAATCCATAATGTATGAATGTGTGTATTTTTCACTTCAAACATTTAACCGCTGAGCACAAGATGTCTCCTACTTCACTGAAAAGTAATTTTATATGTGCACTGGAGGCTTCAGATTTCCACGTTACACTCTAAGTTGGACATTGGACCGTGATTGGCTTTCAAACTAGGTGTGATGTCACAGATCATGCTCGTATAAATCACCTTAAACTTGGATTTTCAGTGAGCACGCAGACACTTGAATGTGAAAACGGTTCTCTAGTGTCAAACTCTGCACATACGTCACTCTGCACAGTGAAGCGCAAATGTTCAACTGCTGGAAAACAGAAGAAAAAAAAATTTTGAGAGGAGGGAGACTTTAACAAAGTAGAATAATATGATATACATATGAGATCCATAATATATACAATTACATACACCATACTGTACATACATACACAAGAAGATGCACACAGACACTAATAGTACAATAATAATCAGTAATATAATAATGGTAAAGACTAAAAGGTATAAAGTTTATATTCCTCAATGTGAGATATCAAAAAAAGTATCAGAGCACTATATTGTGGGGTTTGAACTGTTTTTAAGTGTGATGCAACATTAATTTGTGTGAGGATTCACAACAGAACCATCACATCTGAAATAGCTGCAACAGACTTGAAATACAACAACTCCCCTCGCAGAAACAAACTGCTAATTGACAAAAATGTGGATGTATGTAGGTCATATACGGTTGGTGTAACTAGTGCATTCTCATACTCCAGGGGAGGAGGACAGATGTGTAGTCACGGCAGATGGCATTATTCTGGAGTGTGACTTGATGCAAAGCTGAGTGAACGCACACACACATACAGAGAGAGAGAGAGAGAGAGAAGAAGAAGAGGGAGGTAGTTTTTTAGATGCCCTCATGCACAATGATGAGCTGTCACTACAGTTTCCAGCCCCAGCTCCCCCTCCCCCTGTTCCCCTGACCATCAGGGCAGAAAGACTACATGTGTAACATTTACAGTGACCAGTTCTGTCATCCTCGGAAGAAAACCCCCCCACCCTCTTCCTGACTGTGACACCATTTGTGGCTATTTTGGCACGTGTGAACTGCATTGTACTCTCAGAGAAATACAGCTGCAATATTAATGTTTTTTTTTTTACACACTGTTGCCCAACCTTCCTTCCATGTCCCCACCCAACTTCTCAGAAGCTGGGTTATGATATCCTCCCTTCCTGTGCGCTGGGTAGAATTTGTTTAAAACTGCATCCCAACTCTGCCTGCTCACGCTGTCTGTTTCAATCCACGTGTTTTATTGTGAGTGTGTTCGTCCCTGCTGTCCCGGGGAATAGTGCAACATATCTATGGCTCAAATAATAACAGTGCAGGTCATAACTGTGGGTAATAAACCCCCCCTATCTAGAGTCCTCTGCATTAGTTGTCTGTGTCTTTCTGGTTTTGAAAGATGACTTCCTCATTCTGTAGCTGGCAGGTGTTGGCTGCAATGCACAGTGGAGAATAGGATGATGGGCCGGGCAGCGTGGGAGAGGAAGCTGTGGTTTTCAGAGCTCTTGCCACTCTGTTGCCCCACCCTGCTGCAACCCTCTTCATCTGGCTTCTGGATCTCCCCAACAGGAAAATGTCCCCTTGTCAAAAATAGTACCAGATTATGCAATATTTCATGAATCGCTTGAGGCTGTAGTGAGATATCTGCTCGGAGGGTAATTTGATGGCAGTAGCATGTAAATGTGGGTACTTTCAGAAACTCTGCCCTGCCCCACTTAGTTAAAGTTGCCCGTCAAACTTTCTTGACAAAAGCAGACTAATTTCTAGCTGGTGATTGTCTATTTTATCAGCTGAAATTACAATCGCTGGTGGATTTTATCAGTTGCTATCATAATTAGCTATCTAGCTAATTAAGCTAAGGTCAGTTTTATGAGTTGGTTGCCAACACTGTCTGTAGTTGACCTTTTTTCATTGTTTCCAGTTGATTAATTTTAAAACAAGAATCTCATAAAAGGTGTTTTAAATATACACTTGATGGCTACATACATAATATTGTGCTAAAAGACTGAGGCTAAAGCTAACAGGTTCCTGGCAATAAACTAACTCAGCATCATAAGCAGCTGATCTCTTTAGAAGTCATGGAAATAAAAAAACCAACCAAAAACTAGTTTGTCCCTAATATTATAAAGAAAAATATAAGATGTAAGTCTAGATCTTCTCTATGTGAAATGTGCCCTGAGATAACTTCTATTGTGATTTGGCGCTATATGAATAAAATTGACTTGACTTGATATGACTAACATTTGGTCTAGCTGTGTTTTTAGCTGCTGTTTACTCCATAGACTGTAAAAAAATATGGACGTAGCCACCGTGACGTCACCCATTGGGTTCTGAAGAGCGGTTGTGAAGCTCAAAGCGGGCGGCTCCAGCCGTCACTGTCATCTTGGCAGTGCCTGACTCCGCCTAACTCCCAGCTAATTCGAAATGGGCAAATAGGTGGAGCTGAGGTGGGCCGAATGAAGCCTGGGTGCTGAAACCAGCTAGCAGCTAGCAACCTGTCACTCAAAGTGGCCGCTTAATTATGCATAACTTAAAAATTTAAAGTTATTAAAATAAAATCAACCCCTCGTACAGTTGTCATGAAAGGGGAAATTAGCTATAGAGACCAAAACCGTTTTTTGTACCAGGCTGTAAACATGTTTATTTCTGCAAGTTGGGCATTTTAACATGGGGGTCTATGGGGGTTGACTCACTTTTGGAGTCAGTTTGGCACTTGCGCATTTGCTTCATTTTTCAACCCCGGAGGTTGCCACTTGTTTACATCCCAGCACGCGTTAACTCATCAGCAGCACTTGGTTTACTTCATGAAGTCATCAGCATTCAGGAAACCGCACACCCTGATGCTGTTTCATCGTCGCGGGAGACTTCAACCACTGCAATCCACGGGCTGTGTTACCAAAATATTACCAGCATGTGAATATCCCCACAAGAGACCAGAATACCCTGGATCATGTATACAGCAACATCCGGGATGCCTACAAAGCTGCCCCCCGCCCCCACTTTGGACTCTCAGACCACATCTCTCTGTTCCTGTTCCCAGCCTACAGACAAAGACTCAAGCAGACTAACCCCGTGAGTAAACAAGTCTCCTCAGATACTGAAAGCATTATGCAGAACTGTTTTGTACACACAGACTGGGATGTGTTTAAAGCTGCAGCCACCCAAGAGGATTCTTCTATAAACATAGAGGAGTATGCCGAATGTGTGACTGGTTACATCAGTACCTGCACTGACACTATAGTACCCACCGTACAGGTCAGGAAATATCCAAACCAGAAGCCCCGGATGAACAGCCATGTACGACACATGCTGCATGCTCGCTCTCTTGCGTTTAGATCAGGCAATGAGGTGGAGTATAAAACAGCAAAGTTCAGACTGTGGAAAACAATCAGGGCGGCAAAACAGCAAAACAAACTGAAGCTGGAAGGCTACTACTCTACTGCTGATGCCAGGCACATGTGACGAGGCCTACAACAGGTCACGGACTATAAGGGCATCACCGGGGAAATAACCAACACCACCATCTCTCTACCTGAACAGCTTAATAAATTCTATTCCTGCTGCGAGACCTCCAACAGTGAAACACAGGGGGAGGCTCTCACACTCTCAGAACATGCAAGAACCCCCACTGACTGTCTCATCAGCTGATGCACATACACAAAGTCCTGAGGAGAAATAACCCCAGCAAGGCAGCATGCCCTGATAACATTCCCAGACAGGCCCTCAGGACATGTGCTACAGAACTGGCTGATGTTGCACAGACTACAGTCCCAACCTGCTTTAAAACAATCACTATCACCCCGGTCCCCAAAAGGAGCCCAGTCACTTGTCTGAATGACTACAGGCCAGTTGCGCCCACTCCAATCATATTGAAGTGCTTTGAGAGAGTGGTTCTGGCCCACATCCAGAGTAATACACCTGAGTCACTGGACCCCCCTGCAGTATGTGTACCGCCCCAACAGATCCACTGAGGACACTATCCCTGCAGCTCTGCGCATAGCCCTCTCTCTCCTGGAAAACAAAGATGCTTACATCAGAACACTCATCATCGATTACAGCTCAGCCTTTAATGCAGTCCTCCCCCACAAACTCACAAACAAACTGTACAACCTTGGCCTGAACCCGACACTCTGTGAGTGGCTGTTAGATTTCCTCACTGGCAGACCGCAATCTGTCAGAGTTGGAAACCTAACCTCAAACAATGTGATAATGAACACTGGCACCCCACAAGGATGTGTCCTCACCCCCCATGCTCAACACACTATTCACCTATGAAATTTGCTGACGACACCGCAGTCATCGGTCTGATCACTGGGAGGTGACGAAACAGCACACAGGAGAGAGGTGGCAAGTCTGGTGTGACAACAACAACAACCTCTCTCTCAAAACAGATGAGACCAAGGGGGTGATACGGACATGAGGAAGGAGAGGAGACCTCATCAACCGCTGACAGTCTGTGAGTCTGAGGTGGAGAGGGTCAGCAGTTTTAAACTCCTTGGCGTCCACATCAGCGATGACCTCACCCGGACATGTACCATCACCCAGCTTGGTCAAGAAAGCACAACAGCAGAGAGTGGTAAAGACTGCTGAGAAGATTGTTAGGGTGCCCCTACCATCTCTGCAGGATATCTACCACCAGAGAGTCTATAGAAGAGCCTGCAGCATCACCAAAGACTCCACCCACCCCCAACACAGGTTTTTTACACTTATGCCCTCTGGCAGGAGGTACAGAAGTGTGAAATTCAGCCTCTGATCAACCACAGCCCCACCCAAACCCAACTCATACATACAGGAAGCTTCATTCTTGTTCTAACAATTGCCTCTTAGGTTTGAGCAAATAAACACATTGTTCAATCCATTCCTTTCACGTTTGCTCTCGTGTTTTTGGTTTTGGAGAGGTTGGGGAAAAAACCATCACACTCCAAACTCTTAAAATGCGGACTATCACTTTTATTAGAGCCCCATGCACACTGGTTGGCCTTGTGAAGAAATCCAAAGCTTGACAGGCCTGCTGTGTCTAGTAATGGTTGTAAGCTATGATTGGGAGAGGTTTAGCAACAGCCAAATAAACTTCCTGAAACAAATCCATCCCGTGAACATCTAATCTAAAAATTAAAAAGCACTTTGCAGTAACATTTGTTTTTATGAGCTCATCCGGAGCTCGTTCTCCATGTTGTCTTGAGTACATCAGTTTAAATTGTTAGGAAGGTCACAGAGACAAAAAGATAAGGCTGCTGAATCATTTGGTTGAGTGCTTCAGCTGCCTCTTATCTCTTCACTCCAGGTGTACCCAGCAGCAGCAGGGCACAACATGGGCACTGCCGTCTCTGCGGTGCCAGTCTGCACAGCTGGCGCGCACGGCTGTATCGCTGCCATTGTCTGATGCCCTTGGTGCATTCTGGGACAGGGACAGGGACAGACAGGCAAAGAGTGAATGAGCGAGAGAAAAGGATCCAATTGTGGAACAGAGAAAGACAAAATACAATAGCGGCAGGGAGAGACAGGGAGAGAGCTCAAAAATAGAAATTGGTGACAGCTGAGAAGGAGTTGTACTGTAGGCTTCACAGTGACAAGGAGGCGTCCGCTTGGATTATCCTTTAACATAATGCACCGCAGAGTCAGGACATACAACCATATAAAGATGAAAAGATATCGATATTCTTACAGTAGGTATTTCTACCAGTTGTTCTCGTGCAGTGTTATTTTGTTCTCTTTAATAACATAATTTTGGCTGTTTTCTTTCATCTCACCATGCTTCCTCCTGCACACTAAACCAGGCAAACAATCACAGGCTGCATGTTTGTCCAGGTTTACATGGTTTGCCTGAATAATGAGAGTGGATGCTGCTTAGAAGGTTTGAACTGAAATACTCATTTGCAAGTTCATACATTCTGATGTGCTCTTGTTTGCACATGCAGACAAATTTTCTGGTTAAATACCTCTGACTCCAGGTTCGTATTCATGAGGTATTTCAATCAGTAGTTCATACTGATTGCACTCTATTTTTATGCAGTAGCTCTCAGTTTCGTGTCATCACACCCATTCTCAGTTCTGAGATTTGGATAAACAAGACGGCTTGTACCTTTGGTGTGATCATGACTGACTGTCCTGTACTATGCCGGCTTTTAGAAAAGTAATATCAAGATCCACTCTGTTCAGTTTCTCCACGTAGGAACAGTTCTTGGTTGTTAAGAAACTGCAAGAAAGTGAGCCTGCGTGTCTACATGCATGAGTATGTGTGAGGTGGGCTACAGTATGGTACATTATGGTCGCCTTCCATCGGACACATGAAGCCATAGTGCACGCACGCACACACACACACACATTAACTCACACACGTGCACCTCGAATGAGTCAGAGAGTGCCATGGCAAATTGGATTTACCACGCAATGCCCTCATTATTGTTACCAGGGTAACCAGGCACCCCTTCACAGTCATCCCATTTTGTCATCCTTCTTAGAGTGAGAGAAAAAGAGGCAGAGGGTGGAGGGAACAGAGCGGGAATGATACAAGAGGAGAGAAGATGTCCAAAGAGATCTCTATTGCCACTAGCCATCATCCTCTCTGGCTCTCACTTTCTCTCTTGACAAATTTGAACATAGTTTCACATATTTTTCTGTGGGAATTATCAAAGGTGAGTTGACCCGAGGAACTCTTGTACCATCCCCCAAACAGAATATTATATTTCTGTCCTTCCTCCTTCATGCTTGTCTGTCATGCTTTGGCGGAGAGGAAGTCACACTGACATCAAGAACTTTTTAGAGTAGTTTTCCCGTCTGTCTCCTCCTTTAACTTCCTCCCTTAGTCGAGTCTCCGTGTGTTTGATATCTCTGAGCAGTCTGGGCCCGGGGTGACATGCTGTTGCAGCACATACTTACTCAAGTTCCCTGTACTCGGAAATCCAGTTTCCACTGGATATTTTGTGAATTGGTTTTCTGTGTAGCAACAGTATCCTGTTGTATGATGCGTGCTTTTTCCAATCTTCAGTCAAGCTTGTAATTTCC
This sequence comes from Scomberomorus guttatus, assembly GCA_038419695.1. NCBI lineage: Eukaryota > Metazoa > Chordata > Actinopteri > Scombriformes > Scombridae > Scomberomorus > Scomberomorus guttatus. The sequence goes on from CM076461.1 coordinate 14,021,257, forward strand.
ATAGTTTCAGTGCTTTACATGCTGAGTCCATTACTTATCTAATACATTTTCTGGCCTAAAACTGATCAAATTTAAATATACTGCATCTAAAAAATACTGATATCAGTCTATTATGTATCCAGCAAGTCTTATTTTTTTAAATTGTAGAATTTAAATGCTCCCCAGGTTGCTGAAAGACCCAAATTCCCAGAAAAAAAAAACGAGGGCATGAACCCAGTGACCTCACAGCCCTGGAGTGCAGAAAATAACATAAATGACCCAAATCTTACTGTGGACACTGATAATCTTGGTGCACGATGTCAGTTGAGACACAGGCGAGTGAACACCAGGTGATCTCATATGAACTCACATATAATTGCTTTTGATGTTACATCAGGGAAGGATTTACAAGAATATTTATGACCTGGAAATGTGCTTTATGAGTATTTGCAGACTGAGCTGCATTTTCTCGATAATCCTGCAAGAAATTGACTTGATTGAATGTTTTGTGTACTTTGCTGTATGCTGCATGTTGTGTTGTCTTCTAGCCAATCAAGAACAACACATTTTAGGTTTAAATGTTTAGGTTTTCAATCTACTGTTCTCTGATGCTAATTACTTCCTCTAGTTTTCTCTCAATGCAAGTACTTTATGGCCAATGGAGCATCTGTGCAAAAAGGCAGAATACTTGCAAATTAGCTAGCACCATAGAATTAGCCTGCATGCTTTGCTGCTTCCATGCTAATAACTGATATTTAAGGCCTCAGTAACAGGCGGCGCACTGATGCATATTGTCAGGGCCAGAAGAGCGAGTGTGTAGGAGGCTGAAGCCGCCTATTCAGCCTCCTGGGATACTCATCATCTGGCCTGATTCAGATGCCAAAGAGCTCCATTGTTTGACCCCATTCAAACAACACCATTGTACGCAGCGGGTCTGATTGTGCTGCTCTTTGCTATGCCGGAGTAACAACTGTGCATGTGTGGTGTGTGTACTAATCTTTCTGTTTGTCCGTGCTGCGCTTCATTGCCATTGTGTGTTAAATGTTTGGTATTATTATCTGAACGTGTGAGTGTCTGTTTGTGTGTGTGCGCGCGGCCTAGTGTGTGTGTTTGCATCCCAGCAGCATGCGTTTGCATTTCCCGAAGCAGGGGGGGGGGGTTTCTCTGCTGGTGACAACAATGTACCCAGTCATTAAAATGCAGCAAGGCAAATGTAGCCCGAACGTGACCCCATTTTCTGGCACTGCTGCCAGTTAAGTAGCTAGCTCATGGTCAGGAGCTGCTTCTAAGAGGAAAAAAAAAAAGTTGTTGAAACATCAGTGAATGATTAGATTTGGAACTTCTCATAACTGCACGAACCATTTTTGCTGTAAATAAAGCAATTCTGGGTTTGATCTCAGATATGTTTTGCATATAAATCAAAGATCAAAAGATACAGTCACTTGAACATGTGATGATTTTAGCAGTGGAAACAGATGGGAGTGGGACGTATCGGCATCAGATAGTGGGCTTTGCTTTGCATGTGTCAGTGTTGTGTATATTAGTGTGTTTTCTGTTTACTTGCCTGCGCGACCAATGAATCTTCTCCCTTGCATCATGTGTCTGTAGGGTCAGAGCAGTAAGTCAAAATGTCACTGCTGTCTGTGACTCACCGGATTACATTAAAAACATAGACTGTATATAAAGATGGCCGTAGCGAGGTGTGACATTGGTTTACATTGGAGCCGGTTTAAAGCCCAGAGTTGCTGCTTATGGTCGGCGCCATCTTTTTCCATTTGGAGCCAGCATCTTAGCAGCCATCGGTGGCATTGCACTTTAAGGGACTTCCACATTGGCTTCAGCCTCAAGCCGTGGTAGTAGCCGCTTGATTAAAACTCTTTAATTAACCCAAATTACCATTATTTAATTTGACACAACTCTAGCTGTTTTATTTGACAACTTAGTTGAACTTCAGTGTTTGTAAGTAGATCATGTGGTTCTTGTCAAAGTTAATATGGAGATTTGCTGAGTTGCATGATTATAAAACAGTTTTAGGGCCTTATTTTAAAGCAGCAATTTATTATCTGCGAATTCTTTTACTACACTTGAATGGATCACGTTGCATCTGTTTGGTTCAAGATTATTGTGTTCAACATTGTATTTCACCACTTTCTGTAGTTTCCTGTCGGTTGATAAGGAAGTTTGTACTGTAGCCTCAAAGTTCTTCCTTCACTGCATTTCAGATGTATATACAGTGGTGTTTTCTTACTTCTCATTTTGGCTAAGTCCGATTTGTGAACACTGTTTCTTTCCATACTGTCAGCAGGGTGTTTACTTGGCCAAAATAAAGTGTCCCACCCTGTTTTCTGTGTGAAACACAGTCCAAACAACCAGCTCTGTATGTGTATGTGCTTGTGTGTTTGCATTAGGGCTGCAACTAACAATTATTAAATTACTTTTAACTCGATCCACCAATCAAATAAGAAACTTATCTTTTCAGCTCCAGTTTGCATGATTCTCCATTTTAAGTTTGTCATGCCAAGAGGCTCTTGCACCACTTGTAGGATAAAACACATGCATACATGCACAGATACATTAATCTGTACACATTCACACACACACACACACACACACACGTGTTGTTACTGTTGTTCATGTGTACAAGCACCACTGTGTCTTGGTGCATTCTCAGCACTGAGCTCAGGATCTTCCAGGGTAATTTATGCAGCCAGAACGACTATCGTCTAGACAGAATTTAACTATTCCAGTAAAAGATGTTCAAATGGGTAGATAAAGATCATTTAGTTCACCCTTTATAAAGAGTGTTTGTGCGTCAGTGTTTTAGATTGGGTTGGCCAAAGCAGCTCAGAGTCCATTCTTTAAAGTAGTTTTATTTCCACTTTTAGCCATCGTTACAGTTCCTGTATGCTTACAGTATGCAGTACAGTTCCTGCTTAGATGTCAGATATCAAACACATGCAAACACTCTCTCTCCATCAACCAAACACTTAACTATTTCTCACCTTAGAAAAATAAAAAAAAAAATCCTCTGCTAGCTGTGGAAAAAATGCATCACTGTAAACTCAACAAATTACACAAAACAACGTTCAGTCCACTGTAGATGTTCTTCACATGTATTCAGCACCTGCATCCCACATCCTGATAGATAATGTGTATCTGAAATGTCTGGACCAGCCTCAGTGAAAATGAGTTTCTCTCAGGGTTAGTTCCCTCGAGCTTAGGCCTTAAAGGGAGGCGGCAGCAGGGGAGAGGAAGTCTGAAGGAAAAGTGATAATGAATTGACTTGAGGCCTAGTTTCTATTTTGGTTGGGAATTGGTTTGTCTAAATGGGGTGTGACTCAGAGAAACTGCACAGAGAACACAGATGGAGACATGGTCTGAGAAAGAGGAAGAAGTTCTGTGTATGGCTTCTTTTTTGAATTTTTCATCTAAGAATAAATTAAAGGTCAAAAAGAGACAAGACTACGTGTTACCGGTAATTTGGGATCGGACATGAAATGCTTGACAGACACTGGTAAGGGGTCTCCTGGGGATGATGCAACACCCTTAAACTTGAAAAGCTGGTTGAAGACTATTTCAAAGTTATAAATGCAGAAACCCTGCCCATGACTTGCCGGAAGGTTTGTCATTACTCATGACAAGAGTTTAGATGTTTGTTCATAAGTTACACCCAGTTTGCTTTGGATGTCCAGATGTACCAAAACGCATTAACGACCAAGCTACAAGGGCTAAAGGTCATTCTACATCCTAGATATATGCAGCATTGTTACAACAGCTTTTTTAGCCACTGTGGTGGTGTGATGGAAATGTCAGTGGGTCCACCACTTTGGTCCAGACTTAAATATCTCAACATCTGTTGGATGAATTGTCATGACAATCGTTAATTCGTTCATCAGGTCAAAACTTGACTTTGTCTGATACCTGCAAAACTGATCCCATCAGCCCCAGCTGTACTTTGTGTTAAGCATGTGCAAATGTTAGCATGCTAAACTAAGATGGTAAATATTACCAATTGTATCTATCTATATAGTGGAATGGAAAATATTTTTTCTGCAGCACCACAAATGTATTTATTGATTCGTTTATCAAGTAGCAACTTTTTTTTTGTTTTTGTTTCTTAAACCAAAAAAAAAAGGCAGCTGTATGTGACATTTTGTGCGACACACAAAAGGAATCCATTGTTATATATAAATTACTGGAAAATTTATTTACGTGGCTAAATTCACTTGAAAAAAAAAAACGAGACAAGCAGGGAGATCCACCACCATTTTTGCTGGATTGAGCAAAACTTGCAACTTAGGAAACTGGTTAAAAATGTTCTCTGTTGTCAAGCAGACTGAATCTTTTCCACTCCAGATGGATAAAAAGAGTCCTTGCCTTGAGGATTTTGGAAACATCTTCCACGGTAATAAGTGGTCTCAAATGTCCTGTGTTCATTTGGCTCGTTTTTATGCCTCAGAAACACATATGCTCTGTGATTCAAATTCGATGCAAAATCCTCAAATGTAAAAATGATGATTACGTGGGATGTACAAACAGAGCCTCGCAGAATGTCTCACTCTGCCAGAGCAGGTGAGTGTGTTTATTCGGTGCATCGTGAGCGGCACCATGGAGACTTTCGCCAGCAGCGGACGACACCAGACGTTATCAGCGCCGCTGAAGCCCCCTCGATGTGGGCCAAGAGAAAAAATAGAGGGAGCAATCAGTGTGGTCCCATGATTCCCTGCGAGCTGTGAAGGAATGACAAGTAGAGCCAGCCTGACATCTCACATGCCATGTCACGTACACACAAACACACATACACACACATTTTCACACCCTTTTTACATGTCCCTGCTGGCTCAATGTACAAAAGCTAAATATTCCTGTTAATCACCAGCCACTTGAGCTGACTCACTGTGGAGATCCATCCTGTGCATATGGACACACACACACATGCAGACACACATGCATACCCACCACTGACCCTCCCCGTACAGTACACACACACATGCGCACACTTACTCATACAAGTGCTCTCCAAGCAGCACACTCTCACTTCAGCTTTGCACAGGATGTTATGAAATCAGCACTGTTGCTAAAACTTAGAGAAGGTCGCTGGGAGTCCTCTTTCTCACCCACACCCACACACACACACACACACACACACACCTGGCACTTACACACTCACACACACATCCTCGTGCAGGGAGCTGAAGCTTGGCTCAGTCCCAGTCCTCTCCTACTCAAGCGAGGAGCCTGCCGGTGATCGGACTGTCGCCTGAAGCGAAGAGGCCGGGCCGGAGTTGATTCAATTTTACAGCCCAGTCACTCTCTCTGAAGCTCCGATTAGTCAGCTGAGGGAGACGAGAAGGGGGAGAGAAGAAGAAGAAGAAGGATAGTGATGGCTGTGACCGACATTGCAGAGGATGACCTGGATGAGATGATGCGTGAAGAAGCGGAGGATGTCTTCTACGAGGACGGTAGGCTTGCCAAGGGTCAGTTGTAAAGTATGAAAGCAGGCGTGGGTTTACAGGTGGGCCGAGCCGGCTGCTCGAGGATTAAAACGAGGTCAGACTGGTTGGTTTGTGACTTGTGGTTGTGATCGGGGTTAAAGATAGGGGGAAAGTGATGCCTGCAGGGTGGCCCGGAGGGACCTTTTCATTTGTGTAGGTGGGGTTTCTCGCTGCATGGCTGAGTAGGCTCTGATATCAGGCACTGATGCTAAAAAATCACCACCAAAAACTGCAGCACAGATTCAGTTTGTTAATCCTGCAGTTGAAGTTACATGCAGTAGTTATTACATGCAATTGTAATAATTGGTCAGTGTAATGAATCCTTCAGTGATGAGAACTTCATGCTTTTTGTCTCCTTCCTTTGCGGGAGCTCTGTGCAGAGTTTGTGCATCGATTTTCAACTTTTACCCTCTTTAGAGAGCCGAGAGGAGCCGTGCCCTCTGCAGTGTGGGCGGGCGCTCTTGTATAACAGGCAGATGTTTTTAACCAGGCATTATGCACCGCAAGAAAATCTGTCCAGCATGTACTTTGTGTGAGTATTTGTTATTCTAAAACCAGCTGTAATCATAACCTACGGTCAGCTGGATCCTGGAAGCGTGATGAGCAGCAGAATTACAGCAGGACCTGATGATTATTCATAGGTAGAAGAAAAGATGGGAAATGCTGTCAGCTTGTGTAATAAATGAATACTGTGTATTTTGCGCAGCCATTTTTAAATTCATCTCTGACCTGGATTGAAGAAAATCATTATAAATAATGATAGCTCAGAACCTGTCTCTGCACTTAACATGACGCTCTGTGCACACTGTGTGTATCATATGATGTGTGCTGTATTTAAAGCTCCCTCGGCCTAACTCCCTCCCCTCCCCCCTTTGAAACACAGTGGCAAAAATGGTCGATTACACTAATTTTTCACCAATTTCACAGTTTCTCCTGAGTGTGAACTGTTCTTCTCAAATTCACAAACACTCTCCTCAACACACACAGGCGCTCCGCTATGTAGCATCTTTAAAACCCTGAGTTTGTTTTAAAATCACTAAGTATATTGTTTTAATGTTTAACTGCACACCAACTGCCTGTACAGATTAGCACCGAGGTATTTTATACATGTGAAGACATATTTAAGCTCCACGCAGGCTCTGTGCAACTGGTCTGCAGCAGATCTACTGATGACGAGTGGACAGTGAGTAGGTTGATATTCCCAGATATTGCATCATTTGGTGTGTAATGTATGTTAATGCCTCCACTGACCCACTTCTGACTGCAAAACACCGTTGGTAATGTGACGCTCTTTGAACAACACAGCCAGGAGGTACGCAGCAGCCAGATGACTCTCCGCAACAAAAACCAGCCAATCACAGCGCACAGATTCGTGTAGCGGTTGGCCAGCAGGCATCAGTGTGTTTATTCATAGACGCAGTTGAAGGTTGCAGAATATGGATCACTTATATTTTCTGTTCTAATTAGCTCTTTGGATTAGAAATGTGTGTTTTGTGTTGAGTATATTGGTGCTGAATGCAAATTTGCTACTACTGGCCTATTTTCTTTCTTAATGATTAGTTTCATCATTAGCACTGGGTGTGCAAATCTTTGAGCTTCTCTACCCACACAATTATAATTCCGTGTTGAATGGATTCAGTGTGAAGTATGGGATGTGTGACTGTGCAACTGTGTAATGTGGTGGTTCCCAACCCGGAGTCCGGACCGCACAAGGGCTCACAAGCTGAATCTAAGGTGTCACCGGATGATTACTGGGGTCGGAAATGCACAAATCGTTGATTTTTGTGTAGATATTTGTAGAATTTTAGCTCTTCTGGCCTCACAAATGTATTCCAATGAAACCATGTGAGAAGGGAAAATCACTTTTATATCTCATGGACTTGCAACCTATGATGAGAGGTAACAAGTAGATATGGCTTTGTATGAACGACTCTTTAGCAAAACAACAATAAAAAGAGTCTATAGCCATGGTAGTGGCTTTGTGAGGCTGTTTTCAGGCACAGTGGTGCCTACAGCTAGCATGCTCACAAGGACAATCCTAACCTGCTGCTGTGTAGCAGATATAATGTTTGCTATGTTTACTATCTTATTTTACATTTGATAAATTAGCAATAAACACAAAGTACAGCTGTGGGAATGGCATTAGTTTTTCTGGGGATCACCATTTTGTCATTTTGTGGTAATCCATCCAGTAGTTGCAGAGATATTTCAGTCTGGACCAAAGTGGGGGACTGACCGACAGGCTCGCTGACATTATCATTTCTATAGAGACACGCTGCTAGTGTGGCTAAAAAGGTTGGGAACTGCTGTTCTTATGGTGGTGGTGAGACAATGTAAAAATAGCTATAAAATGCATCAAATAAAATATTAGGTGTAAGGATAAAGGCACAAGGTCATGAAGCCAGTAACAGACGTCACACTTTGTGTCAGCACAAATACTACACGCAGCGCTGACCTCACAGTTACTGTGTCAAAATGGAGGAAATTAAATGTCTTTGCAGTCAGCTCTTCACTCCCATAGACAATAGGTTGTATATGGTTTGGTTACTCTAGTTTGTCATTCTTCCTTCTTTTCTTCTTCTTGCATTATGACTAAAGGAGTTCTACTTTTAGCCTGGCAGCAGAAATGTCAGAGTGCCTGAACAAGAGTGCAGATACACACAGAGACATGCACACTTTCTCTCCTCCTTTCCTCACTAGCACAACCAGTGACTCCAGTTGAGGTTGTATGAATTAACAAAAAAGCCTCGGTTAGCTGCACTCAGTAGGAACAATGTGTTTTAGCTTCAATCCCACTTCATTGCTCCCTCTGTTTGGTCAAAGCAAAAAGAAGCTGCTTTGCAGAAACATGAAAAAGGACTCAAAGTGGGCATGTCGTCGTTTTTTAAATAAATAAATTCGGGAAAGACGTTGACCAATATTGCACCCTCCGTATTTAGGAATTTGGTTCCCACATACATCCAGTGTGTGTTCACACATATAACCGTCACAGAGGTCTGAACATACCAGGGTGGTATGTACCTTAATTTGCACAGGTTTTGACACTCACAGATTTCAGAATAGAGATAAATGGAATCTCATTTGACATTTAAATAATGAAACAACAACATGTCGTTCCACAAACCAAATCCTGAAAAATCATCAGGTTTCGTATTTCTTTGGTAAAGAGTAGTTCCAATAAAAACTGCTCACAGCAAAGCCTAGGGATTATCCAGATTAATTACTGCTAAATTTGCTGCTTTGCTGCTTTTTAATTCTACAAGAAATTGTCAAAATTCAATGCTGCCACTTCCCAAATGAAATTCCATTCACCTCCATTGTATTGGAGTGGAGGATGCTGAAATCTCAGAGACAAATATCTCAAAACCTGAGCACATAAAACAAAAGTTATGTTCTTGACTAGAGGTAAATGACGATATATACTTTTTGTAATTTGGATAAACTGACCTCTTAAGCATGCTTTTGCATGGACGGACATTTTGGCTTTTCAGGTCACTGTGAGCATCAGGCCTCCTGGCTGCCACCACAGTTATTACAGATCATTGTAGTCAGATAAAAACTTTGGATTAGTTTCTCAGATACAGTAAAGACAGCTTTGTTCTTAACTTGACTAGCATGCACATTTTTTGAGGAGTTTCACAAGCTCAGAGGTCACAGAATTGTCTCAATTGTGGAAAATACAGGAGACAGTGAAACGCCAAAGTCACAAAGGTGATCAGTCACAAAAAAAAGAGTTACACAACAGCAGCGAGATGTTACCTACTGGTGCCAATAATTGTTCAGTTGCATTTAATGGCAAAGTAAAACTCACAGTCTATCATTTAGTAGAAACACTGATGTTTCATTTAAAAAAGCAGCTATAAAATAACCGTCACACATGCAACTTGTAGCGTTTGATGCTTTGTGATGATGGGACGATGCTGTAAATACAGTAAGTCTCAGTTCACCTCACGATCACCCATTAGACTCTCTGCATGAACACCCATCTGACCTGAAAGATTCAATTCAGAGCTCACAGAAAACTACAGTCAGAGCACTTAAGTGGTTTTACACACATCTTAACACAAACACCACTCTGCTTTCTTCCCCTGTTATCACAGTTTCCCACACTCATGCGCAGCTCGCTTTCTTGAAACATTTCTCTGAGAAAAAAGGGCTCCTCCAAATGAAAGAAAAAGATATCAGTAAAAGTGCACAGCAGCCTCATTGAGACCAAAATAAACACAATGGCTTCTTTAACCACTGCTTCCTCCTTATGAGTAATTCAAAGGGTCTGATTTTGCTCTGCTGGTCTACTCATGTGGTTCACAGCAGAGTAGCCAACAGTGTGCAAAAGCAAAGTACAAGTGAGTAGTGTGTCCCAAAGGAGAACCGCAGTAGTAGGGCTTTAATGACAGTAAAAATATAGTCGGGCATGAGATCGATGGTGCCGTGGTTGGAATGGAGGGTCAGTGTTTGGTGTCTAAATAAACCAGTGTTTGCCTAACTGGGTCAGGTCAGAAAGCATGAAGAGCTGCTTTCAGTCATAAGTGAGGAGCTCCTGGAAATGCTTTGATTAGTAACACCATATAGGACTTGGCTATTAGGAGGCTCTGCACCTCCCCGAATCACATATAAAGTTCAAGAAACACAAAGGAAGTAACTCTTGCTTTGACTTGTCAGTCTTGAGAGTCTTGTCGGTGTGTTGTATGTTGGTGCTGTGCAGTTTTACGTGTTAACCTGAGCTAAATCTGTCATCTAAAACAGTTTTGGAAAAGTTTATCTGTTGTGATGCAGGGATGTTTTGTGTTGTTCCTTGTGCAATAGGACGTGTTTCCACTCCTCCCCTGACTACTAATTACATGACAAAACCACTAATTGCTGGGCTCAACAGCTATTGTTTGTTTGTTTTAGTCGGGTTCTTGAAAGCTCCCTCTGGCACAATGACATGTCAATCACTCTGATTTTATGAGTTTCCCATTAAGCCGATGTCCCTCCACAGATTACCCAGATGAGTTTTAGATGCACAATTAAACAAATACTGAGGGGAGGGCCTTATGTATGTAATGATGTAAGAGGCTCTGAATGGGGTTATGGCTTTGATGTCACCTGCACTCTTTAAGCCTTTGCCCCAGACTTTGCCGAAGGGCTTTTCTTTAATCTTCTCAGCTGAACAACACCTGAGATTTAAGGGGTGAACAAATAAACCAGAGTATGTAAAGGCATGACACAACATGCAGGCTTATTTTACAGGAGGCATCCATGTCATAAGCACCAAGTGTAGGTCTCACTTATACAGTACTACAGGAACTTATGTCTCATCAGCTCGCAAAACAAGAGAAAAAGTAGAAGAGCAGCATTCCTTTGGTAATATGTATAAAACTGAGCCATATATTACCTGAAAAGTTAGTTTTGTCAACCTCTGGCTAATAACTATGAAGCTCTTTGTTTCCGCAAAGTGGTAAGTGGTTTTTTTTGGCAGCGTTACCCAAATACTCCACATCTTATGTAATGTTACACATGCAAAATGACGGATGATGTTGGCTAGCAATAACGTTAGCCAAGCTACTTTCTTGAAATAAAATAACTGCTATAAAAACTGCCGAGAAGACAACTCAGACCTTACTGCGTGGTGACCTACATTATTTAAACTACTTTAACATTACAGGAAGCTTGAAAGTTTCAGTTGATGGTTAACGTTAGCTAACTAATTGGCTATAGCTAACAGACATTTAACTAACATCTGACATGTTGGAGCATAAATCGATTCATGCATATATGTGTTATATGTCTAAATGCTCATGCTAAAGAAACAGAGACAGTTAAAGAGTAGGAGAAATGTCTCAATAAAAAAAGAGTTGAAGGACGGATAGAGCTCTGGAGTGCCGTGAACCTTATTTTACAGGAGCGCAGGGCTCTGTGTGATATAATAAAGTCGGAGGTTTGTACATTACAGCCACACAATCACAATATGTATCTAATTTCTATGTAATCACAAGTACATTATTATCAAATCACAACTTCGACAAAGAGGTCTGAGGAGATCTCATTATATTACCATGCTGATGACATGAGATCTATCTCACTCCTACAGTACAAGCTTTCAGCTCTTGCCCTGAGGGTGCAACAGGGGGGTGGGGGTGTCCCCTGTTTCACCACATAGACACTCACTCACACACACATACATTCAGCATGATATACAGGGCTCACAGTGAAGGCTGCAAGACTAGAAGCCAGGTCAGATATCACAAATCCATTTCTCTCTCAGTCTCTTGTCTGTACTTGCCTTGTGTGGCAAACCCCAGGAAACTGTCTCCTCCCCAGAGACGATGTGGTGCCCACCGAGGCTCAAGATCACAGTGAGCAGAGTCCTGCTCCTCTGACAGGAAACCTGGGAGGGAGATGATTTATCTCTACAGGAAACCAACCGCTCAATGTTTATATAAAGAGGTACAAGAAAATATTAGAAAATGTCTTTTGATAATCTTTTTGACACGTATTTTTCTACGGTGTGCATAGATTCCCATAGAGTTAACGTTAGCATACGATCCTCCAACTAAAGTCAAAACATGAAGCTGTGTTTACACCAGCTGTACTTAAGTTTAATCATAACCTAGTTATAACGTAAGTGTTAAATAAGTGGAGATTTACGCAGCACAAAATTAAAATGGGTTGCACTACACAAATTAGTTCTTAGAAATTAGTTGCACTAAATATTTACACCCAGTAACTGCCAGACGTAAGCTAACGTTAGCTTGCTAATATATGACCTGTTTACGTATTTGAATGTAAAACAAGTAATGGAATATGCCGACCTGGCACTTCATCGAAATGCAAAAGGCTTGTCTTGTCGAAGCTTAACTGTCAACTAAAAAACGAATAAAATAATTTGGTTAATATGGAAAAACTTGTTTTTTAGGTGCTGTGTTGCTCCGATACATAGTTTAGAGAGTTTAAAGGAAGCATCAAGTTTAGAGCACAATACTGTCCAGTCCAATTATATTTTCAAAGTGAAAACTGTTGTGTTTCTGATAATGACTCTACATCTTTTTATTGGTATTCTGTATTAGCTGCAATTCAATATGATTCAGTGATTATACATAATGGAGTCTCACTGCAGCTGAATAGTGGTTTCCGGAGAGTTGTGGTTTAGCCAGGAAATAATTCGGTCAGTGTTTATTGCTGTCTGTCAACTTCAGCTCAACTTTTATGCGACACCAATGCGACTACTCGGTGGTGTTGGTGTCAGTGGTGTTGATGTCAGAGCTGCAGTGGACATATAGGACAGGAAAGGCGGGGTGAGAGCCAAAGAGGTCACTTCTAGAGGTTGGAGAATGATCTAAAACGGACTTGATCTAGTTGCCCCACTATAAAACACACACACACACACACTCTTTGACCCACTCCTCTGCAGCCTCATACATACATAAGCATTGTCTGCGGTCCTGAACATTAACACACTGACAGCCCACCCACACATACACCTCCACTATCTGGCCACAGATGTCGTCTCTGTCCACGGCGATTCAGCACACAGACTAACATGACAGTACTGGAGTTTGTGCATCAGTGGCCTCTCAGTGTCGGGAATCGCTCTGACCTGAGGGGACCTGCTGTAGCTGGCATATTACTGCTCCGCATCTCCCTCCTCCTGCTTCTGACAGTTGGCTCCACTGACCTACTTTAGCCAAAACACTTCAACTATTTTCTGTAATTTTCACTGAAAGAGGAGGGAAAGAATAAGAGGGAATGCTATAAGATGGGAACACTTTGCATTTTGGGACTTAAAGTGAATTTTTAATGGTGCAACATGCCAAAGGCCAAATGATGCAAGAGCAGAAATCTTTCTTCTTTTTTTTTTTATGCAGACTTGTTTCAGCTGTAAGTCTAAACTCGTCTCAGTTTTTTGGTCACAGATGTTTACATGTGGCTTATATCTGAGATGGCAGTTTCACTGTACTGCTAACCTTCCTTTACAGTTCCCATGTGGTTACCATGACAATCTGTGCTGTGGGCAACACTGGGCGTGCAAGGTTTAAACTTAGCGGTTTGGAGCCTCTCTCACAATGAGGTAACCCTGTTTAAAACATGAAAGGTAACAGACCACCCATGGCTCTTCATAGAGGGGTCAAGTTTCTAAGTATTTCTAAATATTTTACAGTCATAGTAGGGTTGTATGTTTAGACATTGTTCTTGGTGTTAGAATCACATTTTTGACATATCTGACAGTGAGATGCTTCGGAAGAGTCCAGCTATCTATTTTAATACAGTTTTGCCAAATCATAGCTGAAATTCATCCACTTTTTTAGTAAAATTATCCTGGAATTTAAAGCTGCAATCATTGATTTTTGGGCAAGTAAGGGCAAAGGAGAAAGATGAAAACATAACACCTTATGTTATAAAGTTGTGATGTCATACTTGTTAGCAAACTGTTGCTTGTTTACACATCCTGCAGATACAGAGCAACATTCATTTAGAGCCATCTCTCTAAATGACCTGACGATGGAAGTCACTCTTCTTTTAACTCTGATTTGGTCTTCACCAACTCCTGAGAAAACTTTTTTAGCTTTCTTTATCAGCTACCTGCTGACTTCTGTCTGCTGTTGGGCGGGTAGCCTACAGTAGGTTTATTAGACCTTTTTTTCTGTTAGTTTGTCACTATGGGAAACCCCTTTCACCATACATCTGTTGAGCCACTGTTGATTTAAAAAATATTCATTAGTGCAGCTTTAAATTGTTTAAAAAGCAGTAAATAAGGAAGGAATTGAACAAATATCACATCACATATCGTATATACTGGCTTTGTGCAGTTACTGTATGTAGCAGCTGGTGAGATAATATTGTTGGCACACACCTGCAGTCTGCAGGTCTGTGTTGTGCCTCCACACCCCTCGGGGGAGAGACTCTACCTGCAACAAGCAACCTGTCATTACAGACCAAAGCAGCCACGGCATGAAGCCGTGCCACAAGGCAGTTCAGGCTGTAATTGGCTCACCTCTGTGCGTCTGACTCATAGAGAGACAAACAGAATAATATGCAAATGTTTACAGGTATATAGAAGCTTTTAATGTATTTGTTAGGTTGCAATACAGTAAACACACCTCTGCATTCAGAGCTGCACATACTGTATGGTATTCTTCTTCTGAGTGCCTGTGCTGTAAACAGAAAGTTTGACAATGTCAGAATTTCACTTGGATTCAAGTTTGGCATTTAACTGGGAAAATCCAACAATGAGTCATCCTGAACAAGACTAGTAACCTGAGCAAAGGCGGCACTCAGCATTTTCTTCTGATATTTTAGTGCCACACACTCTCTGACACACAAACACACGCAAACACACCCACACACCATCAGCTGTGCCTGTACATCCCTTAGCCTTGACCTTCCTGCCCTCTCAGTCATGTGGCCTCTCTGACTACCTCTCATCCCGGTTTGAACGGTCAGAAGTTAGAAGTTGTTGGAGATGGAGCTGAAGGAAAGATGAAACACAAAAGAGGAAGAAAAAGCAGCACGGATCGATTCTTAACTGAATGAAACAAACGAGCATTGGGGGCAAATAGTGTGAGCGACGGTGTCTCAATGCCACGCTACATGCGGAGAAGGAGATTGATTTTGGTGACAGACAGCGGCCGTGGCTGGTATGAAAGGAAAGGGGCCGCACTCCTGGGAGGTCAGTGGGAGTTGTTCCATTCATACTTTCTGTGCTGGAATGTGCATTCATGCAGGCATATACCTGCGTAGACACTGTATATATAAACCCAATGACATTTCCAGGACTGTAACTAATGATCATTTTTATTACATAGTAAAAAATGTAATAAAATGTAATAAAATTGTTATTGAATAGTAAAAAAATGTCCATTATCATTTCTGACAACTCAGGGTGGTGTATTAAAATCTCTTGTTTTACCCATTTGTCAATATAAAAACCAAAGAGATTCAATTTAAACATTAATGGCAAAGAAAAGAATCCTACATCATGTTTAAGAGGCTGGAAATAGCTCGTCTGAAAAATGACTGAATAGTTTCTGTTTATCAACTAATCAGTTAATCAACTAATCCTCTCAGCTCCAACATTTCAATTAAGTTTTACATTTAATTAAGTATAAATTAACCAGGGTTATTTAGTGAAGCCATCCTCTCTGAAATGATCACTCTATTACTTAATCAACTGTCTCTGGCAAAGAAAGATGGATTTCTGGGGTGGAAATTACGTCACTGTACCATGTTGTCATAATCATTTTAGAGTTGCAGGTGTTTTCTGACGGGACAGAGGTTTAATAACTAATCTGTGACTCTCTTTGTTCTTGGATTAAGGTTACATACTGTTATTAATCAGTTAGTTACTTAATTTCTGATTTATATTTTTAGTTACAATAAGAAACTGAATTTGAAACTGAACACATATTGCTGTTATATAACTACTATAATACTATAATATATATAACTGTATATTACAGTATCAGTATTTACTCAAAAAGGTGACAGAAACATGTTTTTAAGTGTATCTTTGTTTGTTTGTTTTTTCTTTGGACATGCAACAATGCAAAACAAAATGTTCCAACAGGAAAGATACACAATACAGATTTGATTGATTGGTCTTGATTGATCTGATGATTTGGACATGGAGTTAGTGTGTTTCACATTTGGCTCACATACAGTAAACTGTATGTGAGCCAAAGCGAAATTACAGAATGCTTCCTGAGAAAATTCTTTGGAAGATTAGAGCCGATGACGCAGATTAACCCAACATTAAATTACCTGTTGCTTTGATTCTGATTGACAACCTCTATAAATAGCTGGTTATATATCTGCGTGCATGTGTGTGCGTGCGTGTGTGTATGATCTTCTCTTTGTGGGTGTGTGCGCAGGGAGCGTGCATGTGTGTGCTGGTTCTCCAGTAAATATAGCTGCTAGTCAGGGGCTGTTGATGACAGCCATAATTACAGGCTGAGCTGTTCAGCAGCTGAGAGTCTAGGAAGGAAGACAGAGGTGTGTGCATGTGCGTGCGTGCATGCGTGTGTGTTAGTGCTAGCTGAGGGGCTTATGGAAACCCTACGGAGTTCTCTGAATGTGTTGCACCCAGCGTTTCACGAGAAAACGTACACTGGAAAGTGAGAGGCTGAGTGTGGTTTCACATTTTGTCGAAATGTAAGTTTGACATTACAACTGTCGGACTCCCCGAGGAACATTTAACAGAGTCACAGTAGGCGAGCTGGACTTGGATAGAGAAGGACTAGTATGAGGTCAGTTTGGGTGAGTTGTGTGACTGAGTGTTTTTGGCAGCCTCAGGTGGGAAAGCTCACTGACAGCAGAACATGCAGAGCTGCTGCTGCTAAATCTTTGAACTTTAAGCGGCTGTGAAGAAGGAAGAGACCTTCAAAAGTAGAATCTCTCTGCCTTTAAAATCCTGTCTTTCTTTAATGGTCCTGTGTGGAAGAAACTACAAATGGTAAATGGACTGCATTTATATAACGCCTTTCTAGTCTTCCGACCACTCAAAGCACTTTAAAATACATGTCAACATTCACCCATTCATACAATCATTCATACGCTGATGGCAGAGGCTCCCATGCAAGGTGCCAACCTGCTCATCAGGATCTAATCTAATGCACATTCACACACACACACACACACACTCAAACACCGCTGGCGCAGCCATCGGGAGCAATTTAGGGTTCAGTATCTTGCCCAAGGACACTTCGCCATGCTGACTGGAGGAGCCAGGGGATCGAACCGCCGATCTTTACCCGCTTTACCTCCTGAGGCACAGCCGCCCCAAATAGGGCTGCGACTATCGTTTTGTCTATAAAATGAATTAAAAAACACCCATTTTGATTTCTTAAAGACCAAGGTGATGTCTGCAAATGTCTTGTTTTGTTTGATCAACAATCCAAAATCCAAAGATATTCAGTTTACTATCATGTATGACACATAAAAGCTTCAAATCCTCATATTAGAGAAGCAGTAAGCAGCACAATATTTGCCGATTAAATTTCTGTTGATTGACTCGATTAATCAACTAATCGTTGCCGTTTTAGCTACAAAGTCGGTTTACTTGCCAAAGCTATAGTCAAACCAAGAAGCGGGATCAGAGGTGGCTGCATGAAAAATCCCACAACCTTCCCTTTAAAATTAATCATATCAATGAGTCATTATGAAATCCCTTCTTCTACTAATACCAAACTGATGGATTAAAAGGGACAAGCCATTTTCTGCTCCCTTTGCTTCTTGGAAGAGCGAGCTGAATTGGATTTGTATGGACTCAGCGGAACAGCATATCCACTTATGGAGGGCAATTACGCTGGCAGGAGCACTTCAAGACGAGTCACTCTTCATAATACCAAGTCATCCCGCAGAAATGGATTTTCCCGCCACCCTCAAATAGCGGCACCTGTGTGTTTCATGCTGTTTGTTGCTCCTAAAGATAGAGGTGTTTGTCTTTTTCATGGTTCCCTTCCATGTAATTCAATTTGTTTGTCGCTCGCTGTCCAAGGAAAAGCAATCGCAGTTGAGGCGAACGGATTGGTGAGGTAATTTTGAAAAAGTCCCTGTTGTTAAGCACCGTAATCACAGATAATCACGCCATCATTTTCCCGACCTGTCAATACGTTTACAAGGACAGGTGAAACTTTTTTGTGCTCTGGTAAAACACTTGCAGAGTGATGCTGGCTGTACTGTTCCTCAGTAAAAGTTGAGTTTATTGTCAAAGCGAACATGGAAAGTCCACATTTAAACCCTCAAGGCTGCAAAAAGGACGAAGGGATATGTTAGAGACAGTTCATAATGTGACAGCTGGTTCAATCTGGTTCTCAGACGTGGATTCACCCTGCAGGCCGGGCTGGTGTACAAGTAGACCAGCTAATGCCTGTGGCAATACAATATATATACAGTATATATGTGTGTGTGTGTGTGCGTTAGAGGAGACAGAGGTCGTGTCCTCAGTATTTCTGGCTCCAGGGGGTTTGAGTCATTTGAAGCAGTTTACAATCAGCAAATTTAACATTTTAGCTGTCCTTATAAGTCTTTAATTTCAGGGTTTTTTAGAGCAAATTGGCACGAACATTATGCAACTGATTAACACGTGAATGTAAGATAAATAAACTGGATATATGATAAAAGTCAGGTGATAAAATTTTGCCTCTGTAGCTTCATTTTATGCCCAGAAACCTAGAGACCAACCAATGCTAGTACAGACTGATTAAACACAAGTTTATTTATGAATATGCATCATGTGAGCATGATATAAACTAATAAAGGTGTTAAAAGTAGATTTTGACACATTGCCCCTCAATAAGTCAGGCCTATAAGATGAGCTAATAATGTAGGACCCATCTCCGTTCATATTGTACTTTAACTGGTGAAAATACCAGAATATATTACACAATTAATCAAATTAATCAAAAAAATTGCCTGGTAGGTAATCCAACCAAATTAATTAAAAAAAGATTTACGAACGGTTTTTGGTGTCTGGTCAATATGATCTACTGTACACTGGGGTTGAGTGTAGAATCATCACATTTTAGTGTATTAATTTGTTTATTTCCTTATGAAAAAGTAATGATAATAATATGCAATACAGCTTTGGCAATAATGTCACTTCAATATTCATGTCAATAGAGCTCATTTGATGTGATTTGGTTTGATTTCCAGAGACAGACAGACAAAGAGGAAGAGACAGGACACACTCCAAGCTTGATTCATGCTTCATCTATACCCACCACACACACACACACACACACACACACACACACACACACACACAGAGAGAGAGAGAGGGGGAGAGAGAGAGAGGGGGAGTAGGGGTACGAGACAGACTGACCCCGCCCTCCTTGTGACATCCTCGGCCTCTCATTGGCTCTCCGTTGTTCAGGAGGAGCGCAGCAAACACAAACTGGAATGTGTGTGAGGGGGCTCAGTGTTTGCTCTGCGCGGCCGCAGCTGCTGCTCTTATCGGGGGGGAAACAAACGTCGAACATCCATCGCTCACCGGGACGGCTGATTTATCGCTCTGGACTGAGAATGAGAGATTTTTTTCTTCTGATTTGCATCGTGAACAGCAGCGAGATCCGTGCGTAAAAAAATTAAAAAATTTAAAAAAGCGAAAACGCACCCCCCCCCCCCCCTCCCTCCCTCCCCTCTTCACACGCAAGGATGGAGAGGCGCAGGTAGACGGGCAGAGACGCCGCTGAGGAGCTACTTGTGTGAAGTTTTGCAGAGGTGAGTGGGAGCATCGTGCGGTGCATCTCTTGCGGACAATAAAACAGGCTTGTGTGGCGAGAAGTCTATATATGGTGCGCTCATTCAGAAAAAAACACACGGGGGAAAGGCTTGTTCTCCGGGGCAGTAGGTTAGTGGATCACAGGATGCAACTCAGAGGAGAATAAACTCACTTAAACCACAGATATTATATATATATATATTTTATCGTTGAGTGGAGTTTGCCCTCTTGTGTTTTGACACAAGTCTTTTTGCTCAGGATCACTCAGTAATGTACTATAAGTCACACGAGGTCATGGTCTTGTTAAAATATATGAATAATTTTTGTTAGTCATGCTATTATTTGCAGTATATAATTGCACTGAGTGCTAAAAAATCTGCAAATTAGACATTTTTCTTATGTTTTCACTCCCTTTTAATATGATGCTTTTGCATGATTGGTCTATTTTTTTTTTCCTATTTTCTCCTGTGACAGATCATGTGCTGTGACTAATGTCTGGCCTTAAAGTGGCTTTGTGTTCCCTGCAGACACGTGAAATAAGTTTGATTTGGGGAAAACGTCACCTTGACGCTTCCCTCGCTGTGTTTATGTGTGTATCCGTGGGTGTGTACTTTCCTGATGACACAGAGAGCAAAAGGACACACACACTCTCTCTCCTGAGGTGCGCATGAAACATGAGAGAAGTAGGCCAGTGATTTTTTAAAAAAATGCCTTTTTTAAGGTTTGTTGGGGAGGGTCAAAGGGCATCAGTCCTTTTGTGATCTATTGTACGCTGATACCACCCACTGTGGATCTGCCGGCTGAACCACAGCAGATAAACGCAGCAGCCTGTCTGCAGCCTTGGCTGCTCTGTTAGAAGATATTTACAGTGGTTAGCAGCTTTCTACCTGCCAGATAGTCTGCTAATCACTTTTAAAAACACTCCTACCTACCCAGAGAAGAGCGTCAATTCCTTGATATTTTAAAATCTCCTCCAACTGAGCTGATGTTATCTTTTCAGCTGTGTGTCTTCCAAGCTGATCAAAGACAGCAGTTTGTCAAGCTCGGCCAGCTCTGATACATTTGGAAATAAAAACAAAACAACATGCAGCTTGCAGTGATGCTTTCCCCCCCCCCCCAGCTGCTGAGGAAGGGAGAGAAAAAAAAAGGCGTTTTCAGGGCTAAATGCTCTTTCTGTGCAGCGCCAGGCTGACTTTGATATGGTTAAGTGGAAGTGCTTTGCTTCCCTGCCAGCCTGTTTGGGCCATGGTTAAGCTGTTTTGAAGGGGGCTGGAGACGAGGGGGTAGTGTGCTCGTGCCAAGCCGAGACGGGCTGCAGGGATGCTAGACCAGCGTCTGTTCCCAGACTCTCACACAAGCTCTCCCTCACCTTCTCTCTACTTTACCCCAGCCGGCTTTTCATTCCCTGCATCTGCTCCCTCAGTCTCACCCTGCTCCTTTCTTCTCTCTCTCTCTCTCTCTCTCCCTCCGTCTTTCACTTTCTCTGTCTCACACATGCAGGGACAAGTGCGCACACACACACACACTCACTCATTTCCTCCTCTTTCTCTCCAAAGCCTCATTAAAGGAATTATGACTGTGTGGTTTGGAGGAAATTCTCTTGTTGTTTTGTTGGGTTTTTCCCCAAACTACTTAAACACAATACAGCAATTCTGATGTGTATGAATGTGGTTTTAAAGAATCCCAGCATCACCTGAACACTTATGAGTGGAGCAGTGCTGCAACAAACAAATATCTTCATTATTGATTTAATCTGCCGAGTATTTTTTTCTCAATTAATCAGAAACCAACATTCCTAACATAAAAATATTTACTTTACTATCATATATGACAAAGAAAATCCTCACATTTGGGAAGCTGGAACCAGAGGAAATGATTTTATCGGTTAATTGATCATTTCAGCTCTAAAGTGACCCCATTGGCTCACACATCTAATTCAATGAAAGCAGACTAAAGGATTAAAGGTTAGGTTCACAATTTTTTTTTATCTTTCTCTTCTGTATTGCTGTAATCATTCCTCCTGTTCATACTGATCATTAGAAGATACCCTGAAAGTGATGGGGGACATAATCCACGATGCTCGTTTTGAGCAAAAATGTATTTAAAAGTTTATCTGAAGATAATTTGAGGTTTCAGCCCTCTGAAGTCAGATAAAGTGGACGTCTTCCGCAGTTACTTCCCTCTTTGTGTTTCCTCAGACAGTGTTTTCCTGTTCAGTGGAAGGATCGTAACAAAAAGAGAGAATCTGTCACTAAAAAGAGTAACTTTGAAATATATTGACTTGATTTGACTGATTTGGACGGCTGAAGCGTCATGTTATCTATCAAATAAACCTTTGAACACATTTTTTGCACAGAAGGAAGCTTGTGGATTTTGGCCCCCATCACTTACATTGTAAGTGCATTATGAAGAGATCTTCTAAAGGCCAGTATGAACAGGAGGAATGATTATGGCAAGAAAAACACATGTCAGTGTTCATTTGGGCACCTGACTATTGTTTTAGGACAGACTTCAAAAATTGTGAACCTATCCTTAAAGGTTATGTAAATTACAAACCAAAAGCCAGAGGAGCATTGTGCTAGCAGCCACGATAAGGATTTTAGTGCTTTATTGTCCATCGATGTCTCACACGTGGAGCACTTGACCTTTTGTTTCCCTCAGGAACGCCCACTCGCAGTTCTCAGGAAATATTGCCTGCGTCTGTACGTGTGTGTGGGTGGGTGTGTGTATCCACATACATATGTCTTTCCATCTGTGAGAATATTTATGTTGTTTTTTTTTTGGGGAGGGAAAAACGTAGGCTTTGCATTCTAACGGGAGGAGTGCCTCCTTAAAGTTTTCACAGCTGATAGCTATTTCATGAGGCGTGTCGTCTGCAGAAACTTAGAGTGCTCTGCTGGGCTGTAGTGGGGAAATGATTTCAGTCCCGTCTGAAGCCTTGGAGGAGGCTTGAACTGCTCTGGATGCACTGTGAGAGTTTAATGATAAAGACGACTTAAATAATAAAGTCAAATCTCCAGCTGAGTTTCTATGATCCAGACTCCAAATTTAACTCAACCCTGGGAAGCTGCTTTGATATTACTCATAACTGGCAGCTGGCAAGCGAGAGGTTGATTTTTGTTCTGGTTCTTTGATGAAACTTTAATGTCCCCCGTGGGGAAATTGGGTCATTCTGTTCACCGATATAGAAGATAGTGGTTTTGATATGTCTGTCACAGCGGATACAAACCAGCATTATTTTAGAAACAGAATATTTCCAAACTTTTCACACCTCTCTACTGTCTAACATGTCTGTTTGTGATTCATCACATGCAGCAACAAACCTCCATTTACATTGTGTTTTAGTGACACCACAGTTAGATCAAGAGGACGTCCCGTCTGCTCTGACTCAGAGGTTATCTGCTCTCAAGATGATGGTCTGGCTTTGCTCCCCTGCCCCAACACGTCTTACACTACAATCACTGATCCTCAGGGGGGTGGGTGGGAGGTATTTCGTGTGTGTGGGGGAATTTCTGGTGTCAAGAAGGTGGGTTGTAGGGTGTTACACTGGGGTTAAGTGGTATGTGGAGGGAGGGGCAGAGGCAGGGAGTGGAGGGCTGACTGGGACAGTGGAGACGACCAGCTGAAAGGAATGAGGAGTGGTTGGGAGGTGATATCTCAGGGGATGGGTTTGGGGGGGGGGGGGCGACAGCGGAAAGGGAATGGAGTTTTTAGCCATGCTAGCAGCGTGGCTCTACAGATGGTGAGGGTCAGTTTATGGATGGATCAGAACTAGTTTGTAGTTTGGAGCGTCATATCGTTTAAATACGGGGAGAACAGCACATATTTTCAGAAAATCTCTTATTCATAGTGTTGCACTTGGTTGTTGACATTAAAAGTGACTAAAAAGAGAAGTTCAAAGTCCTGCTCCTTTCTCACCATCGAACAGCTGGCCGATCATGGCGTGAAGTGGGTGTGAAAGTTAGATTGAAAGATTGAAATTTACTGAAATGGCCCTACTGACATTTCATCTAAAGCGATATCATCAGGTCAAACTTTCATTTTGTCAGATACTTGCAAAACTAATGACTTCCTATCAGGCTAAGTTGTACTTTGTGTTTAGTGCATGTTAGCACTGAAGCTAAACTAAAATTCAAACTAAACTCTAAACTAAGATGGTGAACATGCTAAACATCAGCACGTTAGCATTTAGCTCAAAGCACCACTGTCCCTATGTGTAGTCTTGCAAAGCTGCTAGCTTGGCTGGAGACACTTTGTCTTGTTTTTCTAGGTGTGAGACGAGGCTAAAAAGATGAAATGAAAGAATTGAAAATTCATTCTTGTTTCCTTCTCAGTTGTCCTCACAAGCCCTCCGCTTCTTATTTTCTCTTAATCTTTCCGCTGTGTCTCTCTCTCTCCGCCTCTGAGGACAGAGACTGAAACCATGTACTCTCAGCTCTGTATCAGTGACGATAGCTTCAGTAGCCTATAGAATATTTTCCGGGCGCTGAGCCATCCTGAGAGACACCAGAGCCTTTGGGTCGGACGATGAAAGCTCCGCTGCTTAACCACACTCACACCATTGCCCACTGCCACTACAAAATCAGTGAGTTTGAGTGTGTGTATGTGTGTGTTTCTCTCCTGACCGCATGAGTAAGAGCCAGTGATGTATGAAGAATGATAACGGGAACAATTATGTGCCGCTAATGCACTAATGAGTGCCCAGCTGTGTGTGTGTGTGTGTGTGTGTGTGGATCTGGAGTGAGTGGTTGCTGGTCTACCCTTGGGTTTTTCCTCTTTATTATTATTATTTTTTCTATCACTTTCCCTCTTTCCCTCCCTCCTTCCATCCTCCTCTGGTTCTTTCTCCAGTCCCTTCCCATCTGTTTGCCCCCCCTCCCTTCTCCACTCTCCTCCTAGATACAGACGGAGAATTTATGGAGGGCGCTTTGAACCCATCCTCACCCCTCCTCCTGTTGTCTCTGAACAGATCAGCACGGCATTCTTGGTGTGTGTGTGTGTGTGTGTGTGTGAGACGGAGGTGTTCCCCATTAATCCCCCTCCTCCAACTGCATGACCATGTTACAGTATGAGGGGACACTGAACAGGCGTGCACCACATGCTCTACACCAGACGTCATGTGCGACACATGATATTTGACACACTGGCACACACGCACACACACACACACACACACCTCTGGTCAGAGCAGCTGGGAGCTGTAGCGGCATTATGATTGCCATAAGCGTTTTAGGGGCCTAATCTGATAATCTGTCTGTTTTGGTATTTGGTGCGTTCCCTCTGCAGTGTCCAGCAGCTGGAAGAGACACCATTGGATAGAAAGACAAATAGATACTTTATTCATCCCTGTGGGGAAATTCAGGTGTCCAGCAGCTCACATAATCTGTGTTAACATATAACTCTAGATTATAGACAATACACAATAAAAGAAGGTAATGCAGCATGCACAGGGTTAAAAACCAAAATTACTTAAAAGCAAAGACTCATATAAATAATAAATGAATGAATAAAAGATGCCAATAAAAAGTACCACATAGTGCTTGAAGGATTCAGGTCATGACGGTTTTATGTCTGTTTCTTTGTTCGCCTGCATGAGGACAACACGCGGATAACAATTTTGGAGTGTGACACATCCAGTGCCAGCGGTCCTGACAGTTTCCTTCATAGTTATTAGTAATAAGTTGTACATGTGGTGTCAAGATTTCTGGGCTGCTGTGATGGGTCTCTCAGCAAATATCAGTGCTGCACTTTTCTGTTTTTAAGCCTGCTGCCGTCTTTATCCCTGCTTGTTTTTCTCTGTTCCCTCTCTGTTTTTTTTTTTTTTTTTTTTTTTTCCAGATTGTGTTTTTGACTCTTCATCTTTCCCAGAATGCAGAGCGCTGTGATCACATTTTGGTCCCTTTGCAACTTTTTGAGAGGAGACTATTTGCACCTGTGTGATGGGTGTCTTCTTCTATCACAAAGTCGAGGCTTTTTTGAGGGACCGGGAAGTGGGTGTTCTTATTACCCAGCTGCCTCGGGGTGGCCATGACACACAGTTGTGTGATGACAGATGAATTGAGGGGGAGGAGGGAGGGGAGGAGGGGGGGGGGGTGGACACAGCTCCTTCGTCCTGAGGCGAGTCGTTGCCAGGATGACTGTTCACCCTTTGAACTGCGCCACACTGCAACAAAATATGTTATTAAAGGTTGCAGCCGCCCGGTGTGATGATCATTTTTTGGGTGAAATCATAACCAAAATATCAGCTGCCAGTGTTGCATATGAATTAGCTGGAAATGCAATGTATATATGTGTTAGCGCTAAAGTGTCAACATTTCTATATTGATCTGTTAATCAGTTTAAGTGATTTATCAAATTAAAATGACAAACATTTGTGAGAAATTGCAGCACTTTCACATTTGTTCAGATAAAATAAGAGATCGGACAGCAACACTTTGGGCTTCAGCGATGGGCTTTTGTTCTTATTTTCTGACGTTTTATAGACAAAACAATCAGTAGATTATTTGGAAAATGAATCGAGCCGACCTAGATGTGATGTGGCAGAATGGACTGGAGTCACTAAACGTCAAAACCAGACTGGAAGAAATCTGTGAAGAAATGTGGGATGTTGAACATGTCTTTGTTTTAGTTGTTCAGTCGTAAAGTTTGTAAAGCAAAGCCTGTAAAGATCCACCTCCATTTCCTTCTGGAAAATGAATGAGGTCAGGACTGAGGAAAACACAGGAATTACTCCTCTGGATATTAGAGTTTTGGAACCAGAAATTACTTGTTTGGCAGCTAAACACTTGGATTATGTTGCACAAGATTCATCAGAGCCCTGATTAGAGATAAGAATTTTGTTGTTTTGTGTGATTATTATGATCTGAAAACACGCTTTAAGTGATTCAGCTGCACGTCCCTTATAAGCACTTACTCTTAATGGCAGGAAAATAGGGAAATATTTAAAGAAATAACATATGGAGGTGCTCTCATGTTGAAGCACAAGGCTACAGTGCGCTGTGTGTGTGTTTGAGTAGCTCTTGGCCTCTTCTGCATGTGCTCCTCTCTCTCCCTCTCATCTTCCCTGCCTGTCTCGATTTTTATACTGCAGATAAAAGCTGACAAGCCATGAAAAATAGCAAGAAAATGGCAGTAATCCATACAGGAGAACACACTGGGACCAGATGTGCGGTACCAGTGTATGTGGACAGCTGTGGGGCGAGAGGTTGGGCTGGTGAGCAAGCAGGTGACTGAGTTCACATGATGATCAGCTTTTAAATGGCACATTGGATGACAGTGCATCAGTGACTTAACCGTAGCATCATCCAAAGATGTACAGACTTGCTTGTTTTCTCTGTCAGTCTCTGAATCATCCTCGTTTCTGTTTTTTTTTTTTTCACCAAATCTGTGTTTTGAATGCTGCTATTCTTTGTTTTTGCTGTTTCATTCTCTACTGAACTCTGCACCTCCTACCAAAAAAATCCTCATATAACTAACACTGATCGCTGGAAGTTTTAAGTAGTCGGGTGTTTTGTTTTTTTTTTTGCAACTTGGCTGTGTAGAGTGTTTTAAGTTCCAGTCTAATGGTTCACAAGTGTTCGCGGTAGCAGATTTTGAAAATGCACTTCATATCTACTCAGTGCCGCGCTCCCCTGCTGAGTTTTTACTCCAAACTGCATGCTAATCTCCACAGTTAGTTGAAATATTTAACTGTGAAACCACAGTTTAGGGAGAAAGGCACGATTGTCTCCTCAAGTGTATTTCTCCGCCAGCGAGAGCTCATTTCAGGAACTTGTGGAAGCGCCTTTCTCTTGTCATTTTCCTTTCTTATTTCAGCTCCTTTTTTTTTCTCCTGCAGTGTGTTTTTCCTCTTCGTTCAGCCGCTCTGTAATTTGTTATTCCGTTGTTAACATTATGGTAATGACTTAGTTAAGGCTGCGAGAGAAATGTGTGGGACAGAAATCCACCGTGACTTCTGTTTTGTAAATTACACCCACAGTGTTTGATGTATTTCTGGCAAGAGAGACTCTACACTTATGTCTCTCCTATGAAACGAATATAACCAGAAAGCATTAGAAACAAAAGACAGTGAATGTAGGCCATAGGTTGTTTATTTGGCTTCTGTCATGGAAAATTCAATTGCAAATATGGTGTAAATTGCTGTATTTCTTAAACCGAATTAAAAAGACGGTGCAGAATGTGTTTCTTACAACTTGTGCCCTTTAAACCATTTGAATCATTGTTAAATAATGAGTTATTTCCTAGCAGCTAGTCATACATGAGCACACCTCAAAACCTGCCGCCCCCGCAGCTGATACAGTATAGTTCTCAACTATGACAAACTCTGTATCTAACTGGCTGTTTTCACACGGAGCCGCTACAACACTCCGAGCGGGTATTATCACAGTAGCTGCTATCAGCGAGAAGAATGTGGTCTTTTCTTGCTAAAAATAACAAATGGAGCTGAAATAACCAAAGTAATCCTGTTTGTATGGTAACTGCATTCCAGCGCCTCAGCATAGGTGGTCATTTTCAATCAGAGTCGCACATAATGGACAAATCAAAGAAGTCGTGCGAGTGGGAACCTGATTCTCATGCTGACCCAACTGCTGGGGGACGTTAATATGTCAATCAGACATTTATTAGAGCAATATGCATGACGCATTGTGAAGAGAAGAGATAGGAAAGGAGTGGGGGGTGGAGATAAGAGGACGTTATTTCAGTCTGTGAATGAAAATACAGCCCGGAAATACTGGTGAGCACTGTTGGTGATGTGTGATGCATTTCCAGGCCCATGCTGTTTCTTGTTGGTGTAATTTTGTCACTTTTATAGCCAAATATAGACAATGTGACCCCTTCCCAGTGCGGCTACAAGATGTTTGATTGGGGGAATGTTACTATGCTGGTAATGCCTGCATGTATAAAAGACAGATGAATAAAATAATGCACACTTGTACTGTTGGTAAAAACATACATTGTAGCGCTTCGTCACAGAATAACTCCTCAATAACTGTAATTATTTTGATTTCTGATTAATCATTTGTCATTTTTTAAGCTAAAATGCCAAAAATTCTCTTGATTTTTTTCTGTCTCGAATGGTGATTTCAGCTCTTTCCTCATATATCAATATAACATGAATAACTTTGGGCCTCGGACTGTTGGTCAACTTGGTTGGACAAATATAACATTTTAAGACATCAGCTTGGCCTTTTAGCGCATTGTAATTCTGAAAAATTTCAATTTTGACTGGTAATGGTCATTCACAGGTTTTTGAGAAAAGGGATCCACGTCTCCAGAAAACCCTGTTTACTCTCGATCAATAGGCTCTGCTTGATACTGCCGCTTGATGTTTTTATTATGATATGGTTTATTTATAATCCCTGTTGCATCTTGTTGTCCCGCTTTGGCACCTTGCATGAAAAATGTTCATTTCAGCATTTAATTACCGTGTGTGTCAGTGTGTGGATGCTCAAGTTGGCTAAAAAGACACAGTATGTGCTTGTGGCTTAAGCCCCTGTCTGTCAGCTGCTGCTGGTGATGCTTTCTAGTCTACTGTCTAATAATGTATAAATGTCATAAAAATAATCTTTGAAACCATTAATCTGGATTGTGCATTTACTGGTGTGGCTTACAGTTCTCACAAGTGATTACACGCTGCTCTCCACTGCTGAAATGTCAGCGGCAGCTGCCTGAATGTAACTTTAGCCCAGACATGCCTCAGTTAATCTGGTCATCTGTACATTTAAATGCCACTCCATATCCTGGCCTTAATTTCTCCTGCGTGCACTGCCCCACGAGGACACTGGTGGCCTATAATTAGAATAGAGTGACTATCGTAATTCAACATTATGTGGGGAAATCTCTCTCACACACACACACACACACACACACACACTGGGGTGTAAAGATAAGGAGGTGAAAATGTCCCTGAGGTGGAGAGAAACGAGCTTTGGTTCTCGTTAAGTACGATGGATCAAAAGAAGAATATCAAGAACAGTTACCTGATGAAGGTGACAAGAACGACCGAAAATATTTAGAGCCTTGAAAACTCTGAAGCCAGATTTAATGTTTGCGCGCGTGTGTGTGTGTGTGTGTGTGTGTGTGTGTGTGTGTGTGTGTGTGTGTGTGTGTGTGCTTTGTGTATTTCTGTGGCTTGTTGGTGACGTTTTTGACCTGTCTGGACTTTCATGTGATGTGGGTTGCACTGGCACACACACACACACACACACACACACACACTTTGGCACTCACACAACAGTCACATCCCCTCTGTAATACACATCAAGCTCCCAATCAGTTGGGTAAAACTGTTTAACTGCATTAGATGACTGAGCTGTCTGTCAGCTGATTCCTGTTGATATTATTTATAGAGTCTAGACCAGTTTAATGTTGACCTGATAAAGCATTGGTTGTTTTTTTTGATAAATCTTTCGCCATGGGAGGATGTCTGAGATCAGGAGAGTCGGATTATTTGGGTCAGGATGTCCAGCAGCTTGATTATTTTTGGTCAGAGAAAAGTTCCTGATGTGCAGGGAGCTCGGTCAAGAAGAAGAGAACAAGTTCTAATAAACAAGCAAAAAAAAAAAAAACACATTTTCATGTGTTTGTATAAAACATGTGAGGCTGACACTCGGCATCGGTACTCTCAGCAAGAGAGCAAATAAGAGAATTTCCCAAAATGTTGAGCTATTACTTTAAAAGAAGTAACTTTTTTTCTGTATAAATCAAACCTCTGGCCAAATTCTTCCTTGTTTTTCACTGTTTGGGGTCACACAGGCTGCTGACTCGTTTGTGTTCCTTCAGGAATTTTTTTTCACCATTGTGTCCACTCAGCGGGACGGTTATAAAGAGGCATTGTTCACATCTGTAGAGATGACTATTGACTAAGCTATTGATTCTTTTTGCACCTGAGGTATCCTCCTCGCTGCATACCAGCATCACACATGACGTGTTGAAGTTTTTGTAAATGCCCATTGTTTCTTTTATGTGTTCTGTGTGTGTGTGATGGGATTCATGGATCCACAAGCAGGTGACTCTTAGTCTTTAGTCAGAGTTTAAAAATGTTATTAATCATCCTTCAGGTGACTGACTGGAGGCGTGCAGCCATAACAGGGTCTCTATGCTCCAGCTCAAAGCTTTTGATGAATTCCTCACTGTCACCAGGTTATGTTGTGTACAACACCTCCCTCTGTGTGTGTGTGTGTGTGTGTGTGTGTGTGTGTGTGTGTGTGTGTGTGTGTGTGTGTGTGTGTGTGACAGGGAGATTAGTTTACAGTGAAGGCTGGTTACTTTGAGTAGAACCTCTTTTCTGTGTTGAATTTTTTATTTTTACATTCATAGTGTTCATCTTTGTGTTTTTTAAGTATGAACTCTTGAAGCTGCTATAATAACTATTTTATATTAACAATGGATCACATGATTACAGAGAATTACAACCCGACACCTGCGGTTCCCGTTGGCTCTATGGAGCTTTTTAGCATTTTTTAGCTCTGTTTTGGTTTTCTGACCCACATCTTTACTGTTTTGTTCACTCTCATCAGCTTTGTTTTTGTTTTTCCAGCAAAAAAAGCTCTTAAAACTCACTGTATGCTACATGTCTAGTACCAAAGCATGTAGCTGGTGAACATAGTGGAGCGCTGAGTTGCTAAAGTGCCAGATATTTCTGTCGGGAGTCGGTGGAGACCAAAAACAGAGCAAAAATGAGAGTGAATGGACCAACATTCATCAGGTGATCAGAAGCGTGACTCCAGATGAATGTTGTTCTGTGTCTGCCGGATGTGTACAGGCAACTGTTTGCTAATAAATTCACCATGTCAGCTTAAAAGGTGATGATGTTGTGTTTATAGCATGTTTCTGCTGCAAAATCAGTGTCAGATTTTACCCCTCTTCAGTCAAACACAGAGAAAACTGAGCTGACCATTCTGTGAACCATCCTTACTATTAAAGGTGTTTCATCGCCACCTCACAAGGCCCTGTCGTCCTAAAACAGTTCCTCTCTGCCTCTTAGTGCCTTTGTGTCGTCTTTTAGTGAAGATGAATAAGCACTCCTTCCTCAGGAGGAACTTGCACTTTTCCTCCGCTCAGGGCTCACACTGAGGATAATGAGGCTTTCTGTTCCTGAAGCCATTTTGCTCGGTAAAACCAGCTATAAATGGCCAAATCCTGGATTTAGTTAAAAAGCAATATCATGAGCTTTCTGCTGTGTGGTACTGTAGAATCACATTTACATGTGCGGCTTTCTGGCGTCACCTTTCGTAAACATGATTGTGCTTGTGATTGTGTGTGTGTGTGTTCTGCAGGCAGATTTGTCGGTGTCACACGCTTTACCTGCAGGGAATTTGGGATTTAAAATATGTTCTTACCAAGATGGTCACCAGGTTAATGGGACACGTAAAGTGAGTGGAATTAGACATGCTGCCTTTAATCTCAAAACTAATGGTTTTATGCATGCAAGGGGATTATAGAGACAATCTGCAGGAGCTGTAGTTGAAATTTCAAGATGGCTTACTGCAAGTCTTAAATCTTCACCTGTTCATTTAGTTGTTTTGTAGTAATAAAAGTGTACTAAGTAGACCAAAATGAAGCCTGGCTGTGGTCAAGACTTGAGCTGAAACAATTATTTGATCAAAACGTAAATTAAATTATTGTAAACCGAATATCTTTGGGTTTTGGACTGATGCCCAGACATGTTTCCTTGGCCTCTAGGAAATTGTGTGGTCAAATTTCACAGCTTTCTTATGTTTTATAGACCGAGATTAATCAATTAATTAAGGAAATATTGGCAAATTGTTGTTAGTTGTAGCCCCAGTCAAGACATTTGAGAAGATAATAACAATCTGTTTAAAACCAAATTTGCAAACAAAGCTTTGGCAGGTGTCTCACGCTCTTGTTTTCAATTTCACACAGAATTATGGGAAAAGAAAAAGAGAAAGAAACAATACTGTATGTTTTGGCTCAGATAAAGCAGCCGACAGCCAGTTTTAGCCCAGTTTGGAGCGGCACCAGTAGTTACCCTCCTCACTGAACCAGTTCACACAAACATGGACTCTGTGTGGGATAACTGAGCAGCGCTCAGGCGCGTGCTTGCGACCTGCAGGGTGTGTTGGAACATGTTACTCCCATTTCCAGTCATATGTAAACAGTATATCATCACTCTAATCTGTTGGATTTGTTCTGTTTCAACAGAAGCCTGATTGTTTGTATCTTCCAACAAGCCTTCAGCATCTTTTTATACATTTCCTTTCTGTTTTGCATAATAGCTCTCATCATCTCCTGCCTGCCTTATCCTCTTAATTCCTTTCTATTTCTGTCTGCACTTTCTGTCACATAAGAAAGAAATAAAATTAGAAACAATGAAAAGAAGCTTAAGGATGCTTTTGATCAAGTTGTTGCCGCTCGCACGTTTAAAACATCTGTAACTCATCTGAATATGAAAACAGCTTTTTTCCAAATGAAGGATTGGTGCTTTAAAAGCCTCGGCCCTGTAACACGAGGGTGTGTGTCCTACTTCTTGGCAGTTGGCTATAATCGTTGTTTTACGTAACACACTTCATTCCATTTTGTCTGCTGTTGCCATGGCGAGGCTAATTTATACAGGCATTAAGAATTAGGCTCCTGTTGTTAACATGCACTGCGGGCTGACACTGGTTTTACACATAAATACACACTCAGAAACGCGCGCACACACACTCTCAGAGGATTAGTCAAGTGTGTGTTTATGTGCGTGCAGCTGATTGTGAGTTTGGGGCGAGACTCCTTAAGTGAGACGCTTAACAGCAGACAAGGAGCTCAGACTGATTGATGTGATTACTAGTGTGAAGAATTGAGAGATGCAGCAGTGTTTGTTTACATAAACTGAATATAGTTCCTGAATACTGCGTCAATATTGCGACCAAAACAACTGTGCTAAGACTAGGAAATCTCCGCCTACCAAAGTCTGGGGATTTCTAAATGCACGGTAGTTGCTTGAATGGTGGCGAGAAAGGCCTCTAACAAACCTGCGCCCCTTACAATTTGTCAATGACACGCCTGACCGGACTGCATGTCACCGCCCCAATATGAAGGGCCGCCCTAAAGACTTTGGATTGGTTCTGCAGTGTAAGGTTTTATTTAAACTCTCTAATTGTTTCCGCCCAGTTTTAGCAACGAAACCTGCGAGGTTGTCTCTGAGCGAAGCATGAGTCTACACTAAGACCCTTTGACGAAGTGGCGTCGGTCCGGTTCCAAGCGATTTCTGGAGCTGTTTGTTGGTGTACTTGGTGTACTCTGAAAGTTTGAGCTAAACGGCTCTTGTAGCCAGGTACGCTTTGCATACTGGGATGCGGATGAGCGAAATCAACAGCTACTAACAGCTAGCCCGGAGGGTGAATCAAGATGAGACCTGGACTAGTGCATTTTTGATATCAGGGCAGACAGGACCTTCTTCCTGTGTTCACATTTTTGCTCCTGCCCCAGACACAACTAACCACTGAGTGGAGTGAACGTCCTCATGTGGCTTTGGATTTTTTTTATGTGTAAAAAGAAACCAGCAAATTGATATCAGATGTCCTGCTCTCTCATGCCAGTCACCCCTCACTAACCTGTGTGTGTGTGTGTTTGTGTGTGCTTCTTCTTGAATGTGTCATTTGTCCACTCTTGCGTCGAGCCCCAGCTAAGAATATTGATCAATCCAATGCTCACACATTCCACAAAAATACATTCACACATCTTGTCGAGGGCATTCCAGGCTATTGGCGTGTGAACGCCAGAGAAGAAAGGCCAGTGAATAGACTGACTGGCAGCGGTATTCAACACGGGTAACGGCTGGCACCAAACCAGAACACGCTGCAAGTTGGCATTGTTGTTCTCGCTCTGAAAGGCTCTTTGGACGAGATGAGAGGTGACACTAAGAGGTGCGGAGGAAAGGTTTTTATGATTCAGTGGCAGAACTCAGTATTTGTGTGTGTGTGTGTGTGTGTGTGTGTGTACTTGTGAACGTTGGGAACACTGATTTCAATGTGTAGTTTGCTTTGAAGGGGTTTTCTGTGGCTGGGAATGGTTTTTTCGGACATTATGCCAAAATATCTACTTCAAGAACAAATAAAAAAAAAAAAAAGAAAGAAAGAAGAGAACCTATTTTTACTCTCTTGAGTTGTTGGCGAATTCTTGACTTCACCTATTAATAGAGAGGCATAACAGAAACATAAAAATCTGATTTGCAAGAAACGAACAGCTGATATTCATCTAATATATTTGTTGCAGCTGGATAAACTTCCACAACTTGGATACAGATGCTGCAGATGTTGTGCTAAGAAAGCATATGGTGTTATTTATAAACACAGGTATTAAGTCTGTCCTGTGAGGGGAAGAGAAGATGATTATCTTTGTATAAAGTGTCACATTTATCGAGCAGCGATAAAATGAATGTAGGACAAACACTGAGTGAATTTCACACAGTCTCCGCCTTGAACTCAGCATCAGATTTTAGTGAGCACACTGTGTTAAATATAGAGCTATTTCCCCTGTTAGAAGTGTGTGTGCGGTTTCTGTAAAATATATATATTTTTTACCTCTAATGACAGTTGTACTCAGGGTGATTCACTTGAGTCCTCATCACAGGCAGAACTACATGCTTGTACCATTTTGAGAACATCAGTATATCAGCTAATAGTGTCTGGTATCATCGTGTACAGAGTTCAGTTCTTGACTTCTTCTCATCCCTCTTCACTTGAATTCTTTAGTAAATGGCTGAAGTGCAGGAAACGGTGTCCAGCCTGTTCTGTGATTACCCAGAGAGCATTAGGTAACAACATGTACCATCATTTGCCACCCACTGCTCTTCTTTTAGGCGAATGAGTCAGAAAGTCAGAGAGACAAACAGGGCAAGGCAGAAAGCTGAAAGCTGCTGAACATCCAAACGCCAAAATGGACCAAAGTGCTTCAGGAAATTACAAATTGCAGCTCTCTGTATTTTGCCTGCTGCCAGCTGTGGTGAGGGAAAGATGATCAATCACTATAATTGATCATTGTCTTTCAGCAGAATCTTATCATGATGATATGATTATATAATCTTATCAGACACATTTCTGTTGTCCAAATGAGCAAAATGCAACTAACAAAATTAGCCTATACAAGAATTTGGGCTGATGTACAGTACACAGTACAACACAGTTAATTGCTTTTAACATCAGGTTGATTATGCTGAATACTGTATGTATTTTCACAAACTATTGATTTAATATTCTTAAAGCTGCATTAATCTATTTTGACATCTAAACATTGTTAGCAAACAAATACCTATTTACTCCTCCAGCAGGCACAGAGCAACATTAGCATCCATTTGGAGTAATCTGTTTCTGGCCACCTGATACATTTACATCTAATATTCAGTCTTCTTTTAGCTCTGTTTTTGTTCTCCACCATCTCCTGTGGGAAATATCTGACTCTTTAGCTGCTAAATGCTTCGCAGCTTCAGCAGCTAGTTGCTAACTTTGTGTGTCTGCCGTTTGGTTCTGGGAAGGTAGTGTACAGTGGGATTATAAGAGCCTTTTTGCTGATAACTGCTGCTTGTGCAGCTGAAAACAAGGATGGGAGTGGAATTTTGTGGGCGGTAAAAACCAAAACAATGAGCTGAAAGATGCTAAAAAGCTCTGTAGAGCTGAGGGGTATTACAGAGTGAGGTGATAATTCTGTGTTGGTTCATCACTAAAACCAACACCTTTCACAATACAAGAAGTAATTTGATCCATTGTGTATAAAAAAATATGAATGAGTGCAGCTTTAATACTACTATGATTTGACTTATTGTCTGGCTCTAGCTGTGGTAACAGACTAAAACTCATAACTCACTCTGTCGAACAAAACAAGGCATTTTTTTGGGTACATCTGACCATCAAACCAGCCCTTTTCCAGGCCAAAAGCATCCATACAAACCATTGATCCTGATGATTCATTTACTGAGTCACAGCCATCAGGGTCCTCTGTGTTAAAGTGAGCTGCTATTAATAGCCTGAACAGTATCAGTCTCACTGGCTTATTGTCCCCCCAACGCAAAACAAGGCTCTAGACTTTCCTCGGGCCTCGTGCTGGGTCTTTGTGTGTGTGTGTGTGTGTGGCTCTCTGTCTGCCAGACCAAAGGAGAACATATCAGGTTGCTGGTTCAATAGCTTGTAGCTATTGTGTGTGTGTGTGTGTGTGTGTGTGTGTGTGTGTGTGTGTGTGTGTGTGTGTTCTTGCATTCGTATGACGACATGAGCCCGGCCCTGACCCCACACAGAGGTAGTCTGTCTTCTAGAGACAGAAAGATGGATGGATCAGTGGAAAACCAGGCGCATACAAACACGGGGCCCCACAAACAGCAACAGACAAAAACAAATGCAGTTTTGCTTGTCACTTCATTTGGCAAAGTTGTTTAACTGGTAACGCTGCAGGACGGTTTATCTCGTTTGAGTGAGAAAGAGAAGCAGAATACTGAGGCCCAAGACGGCGATTCTTCTGCTTGTTAGTTGAGTTTAATTTGATTCGACAAAACTGCCTCCCTCTGTCTCTCTCCTGCAGGCATTTCTGTGCTCACCAAACTTTTCTTCGGCGAAGTTGTGAAACGTTACAGATTAACAAGACAGAAATGACACAACACTTCTACTTGCTCACTACAGCGTTTAGAGTCATCACACTGTTAACATCGACGTCAGCACGTTGGTCAGTTGAGTAATTCAGGATGTAAGTAAAAGATCCACGAGACTTATCAGACGCCAAAACATGCACAATACTATGAGATAATTTTACAACAATAACTTTAACCTTCATGTTGACGATCGACAGATAAACAGTATAAATACGTCCTAAGAGGAAGTTTTTTGGTGTGTTCAGACAGAACACAAAGTGAATTTTCGCCTCACGTCATTTGCAAGAGTTTGACCCCAAACAACCAAAATACTAACTGTACATTAGCTGTAGCATCAATTTGTGCCACTCCGGGCAAATTCGCATCTACTTGCGTCTTTTCATTGATGTTATATGTAATCGCACCGCCTGTCTGAACACAGTTAGGAAAGTTGATATATGTCCACCCTACATCTGAAACTGATTAGCCAATTGATCAATTAGACAGTTGAAACAAAACTGATTGGGAACAATTTTGACAATCAATTTTCAAGCAAAAATGCCAAACATTTTTTACTGGTACCAGCTTCTAAAGCTGTGAGGATTTAATACTTTTCTTGATGTGTAATTTACTGTCATTTAATGTTAAGTAATTGGCAGATTTATCAATAATGAAAATAATCTTTAGCTGCAGCCTTAGTCCGCCCACGAGCAGATCTGTACCTTCTCTAGCTGACCTCTATATGGAGGGATGTGTTAGCAAAATAAGGATTTGACATTATGGATGAATAAAATACATTATTTTACATTTTTATGATTTGTTTTTCTGTTACTTTGTGGTTGAAAAACAGAACTTTACAGAGTGAAACAATTTTAAACGTGCACTGAATTGCCCTTTGAGTTTAAATGCCAACCTGCTGCCACTAACACCATGATCTGGATGAAATCTCGTCTCGCTAGTTGAAACTGTGATTCAGTGATCTCAGTGGATCCTTGCCTCTGGGCACTTGATCCCTGCAACATCATTATCTGACAGCTATACGTGGAGGTTTCACTGTCTATTTTCAGCATGTTCCCAAAGTACCAACGTGAGTCATGTTGCATTCCACATCTCCAGCTTAAAAAAGGTTGAAATTTGACAGGCTGCTGCTGCTAAATATAGACGTGGTGATAAAAGATGTCTTAACTGTAGAAGAGGCTGATTAGATAACTCTGCTAAATGGCAAACGGGGCTTTTAAAGCTGCACCAGATCTCTGATCAACTCCCTGCTTGCGCCACATGAACTGCTTCAAAACATCTGCAGTCTGATTGATTGCATTTTTAGAAAAAGTCTTCCTCCAGGTAGAAAATATTTACAAAGTACACACCGCACATGATGGGAAGTGACGAGTCATGTTGTCTGACACCTGCCTGAAGAAGGAACACATGAAACAGTAACTATTGAGGCCTGTTTGCAGTTCAGTGGTGACAGATAGGCCAGAGAAGTCGAGACATGTTAGCGCAGGCTCTGAATGCTGCTCATCCACATCACACACGGCAAGCATCACCGCTGTGTGCTGCATTGCACAATGTTCACTGCACTCTAGTTAACCTTTCTATTAACATGTTTTTGGGTGTTAAAGGAAAATTCCGGTTTATTTGGAACCTGATGTATGTGTCTTACTGACTTTGCTCTCTGCAGCTCCGTTATTGAGATTCTGGAGATTCAGATTGAGTTGGGGGCGAATGAGGCCTCGAATATAATGATGGTTATCGGGGCAACTTCCGTCAGCCTCCGACTGCTTTAGAAATAAACACGATTTTTACATGAATCGCTTCAAAAAGTGGGTTTGTGAGTCTGAACGAAAGTAAACACGGGAACTAGCCACCTGTAGCAGCGTTATGGCTAACCGCATATGGAACGACATCTGCGGCAGTTTGCACGTCGGTTTGTTGACGTCAGTTTGTGGATAGCTCAGCGTCTGGTCATGCTATAAAATGGTTCATGTCTGCAAGTTTCCAAGTTGCAAGAATAAAATGACCAGATCCACACGACTGATAATGACTCGCATACTGTAATTCCTCACACAGATAAGTGTTGTAATCGCATTTTTCTTAATGTGTGGAGCTGAATGTTTGGTCTAGCCGGCCTCGCTCTTTTCATCCAGTTGATTTTGTGGAGATAAAACAGTCTACAGGACGCCGATGTTGATAAACGCTGTAAATCCATGTGTTACACAGCTGGGATTACTCTCATTTGTGGACACTTCTAGATTTTCTGAGTCTGGCAGCGACTGGTCAAACTCTGCAGAAAAAATTTTCCTCTTCACTCGTCAGGAGAGCAGCGACTGCAGAAACACCAGCAGTTTCTCAGAAGTATCCATTACTGTACGTTGACTTTCCTGGCGGTCCTGTTGCCTTTCTGCCTCCATTCTTTGTTTTTCTTCTTTCCGTTGTTTTATCTGCTCTCTGTGTACTCCGACTCAAATAAATACAGTTGGCCAGTCATAATCCGTCATTGCACGTAGTTTTTTTTTAGTTTCCTTACAGTCTAACCGTGGTGAAAGTCCGCCTCATACATGTAAACAAACCGGCGTGTGCTGATGAATATGTGGGTGTTTTCCTTTAATTCAGTTCATAAGATGCTTTTTGTTGTACCCATGATGCATTTCCAGTCCTTCACTGGTTGTCATCGTGTCAGCTTTGAAACATGTCCTATAATGCATTTGTATGTCTGTGTCTCCTGCAGGAGTGTCGTCACGCGTCCCAGAGATCATGGCGGCCGGTACCCACTCCCCCGGAGGGCCCAACGGCATAATCCGGAGTCAGTCCTTCGCCGGCTTCAGCACGCTACAGGAAAGACGCTCACGGTAAGCAGAGGTCTTCAGTTCTGTTAATCAATGATCAGCTGATGTTACTTATTCCGGAAATTACAGTTGAGGTCAGGAGTTTATCAAACCTTTAGAAACGGTATTGATGTGGAGATGAATGTCTTGTGACAACATGTTAAAGATCACTACTAATACTTTACTAAAATGTTGTCATTTAATGAAGGTCGTCAGATGAATAGTTAATTAAACATTCAAGAATAGACTATAGACTATAGACTAACTATAGACTTAAAAAGTTCCCCTTTTCAGCATACACAAGCAGAATATAAACATTTAATAAATGATTTAAAACACACTATAATGTAGTTTTAAGCAGATATAAAGACAATTTTAAGTGTTATTAATGTACAGTGTTTGTCAAAACTTAAAATATATCCTATGAAGGCATATTTTATATCATTACAAGTGTTTTACTATATTGTCATTGATTATCTCTTTATACACCAGCCTCCACGTACTGTATGAGTTACAGTTGCTGACAAATACATTAATAACCACTTATATCTGCTTATAACTACAATGTAGTGAGTCATAAACCATTGATTAACTATAATAAATAGTGGGATTTAAAATAAAGTGTTACCAAGACAGCAGAATAGCTCGTCTTCATTGTGGATCCATTCAGTTAATTAACTTTAATGTGTTAAAAATGACTACAAATTCTTCACACAGGGTTTGGAGTAATTTTAGTTTTCTTCCTCAGAGGATATTTTAGACACTGCCAGCTCGCTCCTGTTGTTGTTGTTGTTGTTGTTCAGTGATACAGTCGTCAAGTGGTTTGATTCAGGATTCATCACAAGAGCTAGATTTTAGATTACATGTTGAATCTGAAGGTCAGATGCTCTTTTCATGTAATCCGCTGACCTGTAGGGCTAAGACAAGTAAGACAAAGTCTTCTTTCTTTAACTAGGTCTCTAACTTGGGCTCCAGTTTTACGTAAGTGGTGACTTGTCCTGGTAGAATTAATGAACTCGGGGTTGTGCCGTCGGGTGACGTGCAATCCTCAGATTCAAAAGCAGTAATTTTACTGCCGTTCAAAAGTCTAACTTACTGCCTGAAGTCATCTGTGAAATACATCCCAGTGAATCCATGTAAAGTTGTGTAGGATAGATGTGGTGGGGCAGCTGTAACGCAGGTGGTAGAGCCATTAATAAAAGGGTGTGGGGTTCGATTCCTGGCTCCTACTGTCCACACATGGAAATGTCCTTGGGCAAGACACCGAGCTCCAAATTGCTCCCACTGTGTGTGCAAATGTGGGGAAAATGTGCGCCGCTTTAGAGGAAAGCGATACGATGTAGATGGAAAAGAGAACATAGATCAAAGATTGATCTGAGACAGATCTGAGACTTTGCAGGCTTAGTAGATCTGACCACCACCAAAAAACCTTAATCACTCCTTCATACTTGAAACTGTTTCCTGAGCGCCTCAGACTTACGACACAACTTTCAAACGATGAAATCTTGATATGCTTGTCAGTTTGCATGTTTAGTTGTGAAATGCTTTGAAACCTCACCCCTCAGTGTAACCAGGCTTAGATTCAAACTCCTGTCACACAAGAAAGAAGGAATTCACTGACTCAATAATTTGGAGCCAGCTGTCATGATGTTAAAACCTCTAGCGAGCCACAGCGAGTCTGAAGGTGCTGTGCGGGAATTCTTAAGGGCTGATCATCACTTTATTACATAACCGGATAACTCGGTTTCCTGATAATTGTGTCATTCATAGCCAGAAGTTGCTTTGGAAGAGTTAAAGGTCGATAAAGCTTTTGAGCGATGAGGGTTTCATCTGTGTTCCTCCCTCTCAGAAGCCGCTTGCTCCATCATCAGAGGACAAAAGCCCTCTCACATTCACAGCCCAGAAATATCTCTCACGATCTTAGATTCTTGGTTGTCGGGCGCCTGTGTCTGGGTGCATTTCAGCAGAGGCAGGTCCTGCTGAGAGAACTGGATTTTGAAGACACTGTTCCCCTCTTTTCTTTCTGCTCAGACAGTGGATGGGGTAATTGGCTGGAATGACTCGGGTGTGTGGGCGAGTGACAGCGAATGATAAGTTACCATTCTGATAATGAGCGAGGTGGAAAGCTACAGAGAGCTGGCTTCCGAGGCCACTGGAGTGTGTTAGAAGGATTCTGTGTGTGTGTGTGTGTTTTCCATGTGCATTTACGCTTGTCTGCATATTGCAGACTTTGCAGACACTCACACGAAAGCAGATAGTTTTTGTGCATGTGCGATAAATCAGAAGTCAGTATGGAATTGTGTTAACATGTATGCATATATATGTGTGTGTCCCTGACAAGAGACCCTGCTGCAGTACAGCTTGCGTGACCCCAAGGCTACGCAGCGCTCTCATTCAGCGGTGCCCTAGATTTGTGGCAGCTTAGCCGGAGTTGAGTACGTTCTCTGGCACGCAGCAAGACGTGGCACGTTCCAACTTGTCGGGCGCTGGAATTGGTTGTCGCCGTTATCCCCGAGATGACTCTGGGATCGTTTCATTAAGTCTAGAGAAATGTCATTTGTCAGCTAAAGCTGTAATGGTTTTAAAAGCTGAAATGTGCATGAGCGTGTGAGATGAGTGTGACCTAAAATGGAATGATGTGAGAGGAGAAAGTCTTGCTGTGGCTCTGCTGTAAAGAAAAATGAGCTTTTTTTCCTTATTTGAACACAGAAACTAAGGCTTAGAAATAGTACTGAAACAATTAATCGGCAACAATTTTGACAAATAATTAATGATTGTAGTCATTTATTAAGAAGAAATGGCAAATAATCCAGATTTTAGCTTCTTAAAGGTGAGGATGGACCACTTTTCTGTCATTGTAAATTGAATAACGTTGAGTTTTGAACTGTTCATCAGTCAAAAAAAGCAACAAAAAGATTTCACCTTAGGCTCTAAGAAATGTTAATAGTCTTTTTTACCTATTTTCTGACTTTTGGACTAATAAATGAATCTAATCTATAAAAAATGAAAGATTAATCAGTAAATGAAATAACCCCTAGTTGCATCCCATATTGAGAAATGATCAGTGTGTAGGTACATTTGTTTGCACATTTGTAGAGCTGCAACAATTAATCGATGAGTTGATTGACAGAAAATTAATTGACAGCTATTTTGATAACTGATTCATCATTAAGAACATTTTTCATACATACATATTCTTACATTATAGTAAATTTAATATATTTTTGGTATTGAACTGTTGGCCGGACCAAGCAAGACATACTTTGGGCTCTAAGAAGCTGTGATAGGCATTTTTCACAGATTTCTGGTGTTTTATAGTCCAAACAATTGATCCAAAAAATAATCAGAAGATTTATGGACAGTGAAAATAATCATTAGTGTCATCCCTGCACATTTGTACATTTATGATATAAATGTACCCCTGTCTCTGCTTTCTATTCAAATACATCAACTGATGAACTCTGTTTAACTTCTCACATGTGTCGCCTTCCCTCCCTTGAGTCAGTCACAATGTTGTTCAACTGCTGGAGGACTGTAGGGAAGAGAGTGAAGAACACTTGAA
This sequence comes from Scomberomorus guttatus, assembly GCA_038419695.1. NCBI lineage: Eukaryota > Metazoa > Chordata > Actinopteri > Scombriformes > Scombridae > Scomberomorus > Scomberomorus guttatus. Next base: position 14,064,878 of record CM076461.1, read on the forward strand.
TGTCATTGATTGCCGAGAGTGTGATGGCCTCAGTGTGTGTGTGTGTGTGTGTGTGTGTGTGTGTGTGTGTGTGTGTTTGTGTTTGTGTTTGTAAGTTCACTCCAGCAGAAGATAAATGGCAGCCACACACAGGTCAAACACAGTAAGTGGGTGGTGGGAAGCACATGTTTGTATGTGTTCACACGTATGTGTGCAAGCTTGTGATTTAGCACACCTCTGTGATTGATGAAGAGGTACATTACTGTGAGTATTGTGTGATTGGCAGTCTTGTGTTGTATGTGCATGTTTGACTGATGGTATTTGACTAATATGTAGGCCAAAAGAGTCAGTCCTATATGGCTGAGTTATTTTGGTGTGAACAGACTCGAGGAGCCGTCTCCATCTGACAAATGAGATGAATTCATGCTGAGACTGGCCCAAGGGCCTGTTCAGAATGCTGTGAAATAATACAGAAATCTCATGTAACACAATGTTACTATAGGCAGCCAGCAGGCTGTGGAAATGCTATGATAAATATGTAATATAAGATGTAATATTGTGTCTGTGTGAGTAACTCTGAACTATGAGCACCTTTTGGTCCTTGGTAGATGTTTAAGTGAAAATGGTCCTCGGTTTTCCTGCTCTTCTTGTTTAAGGTCCAGTTTAAAGTCATTGTACGGCCGATAAATTCATGCACCCTGGAGCAAAAGCAAGCCCTTGGTGGACTCACCAATATGTGTGTGTGTGTGTGTGTGTGTATAGGTGTAACTCTTTCATGGGGAACACGGCGGTGCAGAAGAAGCCTCAGTCCAAGCCCAAGAAGCCCCACCTGTCGGGTCACAAGGGGGGCAGCAGCTCCAGAGAGCCGCAGCCCAAAAGACTGGAGGAGGTTTACACCGCACTCAAACAAGGCCTGGAGTGAGTAACACACACACTTTACTCAGTCAAGCAATATGATAAAAATGTTTTCCTCTTCGATATATAAACTCACCAAATGTTGCAGATTTTAAGTGGCGTCAGCATGTAAACCATTTCAGTATGTTGACATATATTTACATGACTGCACAAATATTTATATGCTAATGTGTTTATATTGCTGTCATATACTGTTATACAGTATATACATATATATTATTTACATTATACATATTCTAGAGTGTGTTTGCATTCCTGAGTGCTGTTGCTTTTGCCACAGTAATATCCTAATTGCTCTCAGACGGGTCATTAAAGTTGCATCTTATTCACATTTTTTTTTTTGTTGTTTTTTAGTGAGTATCTAGAAGTTCACCAAACAGAACTGGACAAACTCATGTCTCTGATGAAGGACATGAAGAGGAACTCTCGCCTGGTGAGAAACTGCCTGCACACCAATTTACATTCTACAGTTTATGCTGCGTTCATGTCCGATGGATAGGGTGGTAGAAATGATTTCCAACTCGCATGATTGCAGATTTGCTAGCGTGAGGGTTTTAAAAAAAAAAATACTGTGCATTGTGAATATAAAAAGATATCCATTAAATTGGGTTTAATTACCTTGAACGATGGATTTCAGCTGACGTCTGGTTTGGTTTTGAGGCACTTCATTATTATTAAACGCCCAAGTCAGATCTATATTGGTGCTGTCAGGAAAATCCAGTCATAATTACAACTTGTTGACTTGAATGCTGTTTAGATGTCAGAAACTGGTAATTAATGTCCAATATGACACGCTCGTCTCAAGATCCACAGAAAGAGTTAGCTTGCGTTTGACTCCGAGAGCTCAAGGAGTGAATGTACAAATGCAAACAATTCATAACTGCTATTCTGAATAAAATCTATGTTGGTCCCTTCATATACGTAGTTTATTTTTCATGAATACCTGTGTATGAAAGCAGTAAAAGCAAACGTTTTGGCAGCTGGTGTCACTTTTCAGATCTCAGCCCTGTTTTATTGTCATTTAGATTATGTCATGATTATATCACACAGGCAAAACACACATTTCAGTCTCACACACATACTGTACACTAATGGGATTCTTTTTTTGATGCTAGACAAATGCAATCTGCTTTGCATTGCTTAAACACCCTCAACTGTCCTCCAGTATTAACTGTGTGAATGTGTGTGTGTGTGTTTTTTTTCTCTCCAGGGAGTGCTGTACGATCTTGACAAGGTGAGTTGATGGAGGGGAGGGTCCACTGTAACAACCGCTCCAAGTTTGGTGCCGCGTTGGGGGAAACCTTTGATGTAGGAAAGAGTTGAAGGAGGAAAAAAAAAACACAGGATTTGAAGAATAATGCAGGAAAAAAGCGGTGAAAGATGGAAAAAATGGGTGATGGGACAGGAGGAGAGGCAGCTTGAGAGAGACTAACTGTGAGAGGCTGCAGAGGGAATAAAGTATCATAAAAAGCATATTTGCATATAAGAAACCACACATATGATATAATGGGACATTTTGTCAATCTAATGACATACATTTAAAAATCCCAAATGTCACTTTTTTGTAAGCTTGTCTTGCAAACTGTACCTCATTATATCCTATAGTATGGACATAATATTGATTATTTATTATGTTTATTGCTATCAACCATGTGTAGCCATGTTCTCGCGAGCTCCAGTGAATTCTTGTGTCTGTCTGTCTGCAGCAAATCAAAACCATTGAGAGGTACATGAGACGTCTGGAGTTTCACATGAGCAAGGTAAGAACTTTTTTTTTTTTTTTTTTTTTTTTGTCAATGTCAATACTCGATAAATTGTGCGAGCGTTCAGTTCTGAGTCTTCAGTCTGATCTTCTTTTCTGCATGTCTGTGCTGCACCTTGAAAAAGCAGCCATTAAGTGCTGTTGAAGCTTTCAGATCTCAATACTTTCTTTCTCTTAAGCTTCTTCACATCTGGCATCCACACACTCAGAAGCCACCATACTGCCACATATTTCTCCCTCTTTTATTTTAGGAAATACACTTATTTGCTTTCTTGCTGAGAGTTAGATGAGAAAATTGATATCCCTTTCATTAACCAGCAGCCAGTTAGCTTAGCTTAGCACAAAAACTGGAAACGGGGCCTAACAGCGAGCCTGGCTCTGTCCAAAGGTACGTTTTACGGGAGTTAGGTGTTGGACTATTCCTTGACGCTGTGCAGTGATTTCTTGTCCAGGCAACCAGCAGAGACTCCAGAAGTGCTGGTAGACGGATTTTGTTACCTTCCAAAAAAGCCAGGCTAGCTGTTTCCAGGCGTTATGCTAAGCTAAGCGGGCCGGCTGCTAGCTGCAGCTTCATATGAAACAAACATGAGAGTGGTATCTCATCTAAATCTCAGCAAGAAAGTGAATTTGCTTATTTCCCAAAATGTCAAACTTGTTCATTTAAAGGGGACATATCATGCATCTTGTGATTTTCTGTTATTTTTATACTGTTATGATGTTGTATTGTAACAGTTGTATGTAAAAATGCTCCCTAAAAGTCAAAAGCCCAGGCTTCAGTTTGCAATGTTACCTCTACTTCCTCCTCGTGATGACATCACATTGTTTGCACATGCCCACAAATGGCCGTCCGTTCCATAGCCTTTGTTGCTAAGGTTGTTCCATGGGTTGTTTGTGTCCACTCGCATATTTTGCAAAATTTCCAATTTCCATTTCAAGTAAAGAACGAGAAAAAGAAGTGAACTCCGACTACTATTGTTTGTTTATGTAGCCTCTGAGCTGCTGGAAGGCTGCAGAGGGGCAGCTGGCCAATCAGAACAGAGTGGGTTCATTGGGAGGGGGGTCTTAAAGAGACAGGAGCTAAAACGGCCTGTTTGAGACAGAGGCTGAACTGAGAGGCTGCATAAAGAGCCAGTATAAGATAAATAAGAAGTTTTTTTAAACTGTAAATGATGCAAATATATACTAGTAGAGCCCCAGAATATACATACAGAAACACTGGAAATTTGCATACTTCCCCTTTAACCTATCATCCTGACAAAATAGGGGTGATAATTTGCCTTTTCAGGTCTTTAGAAGTTTCTGGTTTCATGTTGAGTTATTCAGTAAGGTTGCAGTTTTACATCACGCTCCACTGACTTGTTTTAAATTGGTTTGACAGGATTTTTGCAGCCAGATTTTTTTCTAGCTCGTTTCTGGTTCATGTGTTGATGTATTAGGAACGGTTCCAACTGTTTGATGGTTTAAGAAAAAACTTCCCCACCAAGGTTGCCAGGTAGGGTAACTTTTTTTTTTCCGTCCATCCTCCTTTGTAGTCTCCTCCCAGGTTGCCAGGTGGGGACATAAATCCCCTGCATGGTTTGCGAGGGTCTGTGACTTCTCTTCCGCGTCCCCTTTTGTAGTCCTCTAATGGTCTCCCTCGCTGTGCGTCAAATCAGACGTGACAGCAGGCAATCAGAACACACACGCCCAAACAACAGCGCCGTTCCAAAGGTAACCATGGTTACCCGGAGACGGAGCCTTTGAAGTCCTGAGGAGCTCAGAGGAGCCATCTACTGGGTGACTTTAACCCTTTATGTTCACATACACCCAGACAGACAATAAAAACTCACCTTCAGACGTCCAAAAGCCAACACATGTACACAACAATACGACAGAAGAGAAACAAAACAGATTTGCGTCTCGGAAGTGTTTCTGAAGGGTCGAAGACGACAGTGAATCTAGGTCAGGGCATAGTGGGGACCGCCTGACATAGTCCTTAAACACAAGAAGATGAGAAGAAATGAAGAAAAAAGGTCTGATGAGTGACATTTGGTTTTTTTAGAAACTGTATCTGCAATGCGTGCTCCACTTTGACTTTAATAACAAAGAAAAAATGCAGGCAGATTCTGTCTTGTGAGTTTAAAACAAACAGACACTCAAAGCCTTTCTCCTTAAGATCCAACATCATTGAGAAGCAGACAAAACTCTTGTCCTCTGTTCCTCCCAGCTCTGTACAAAAATAGATTTGAACACACTTGTAAATATTTGAAGCAGTGAGGGGGTGACTGATTTATCTTGTCAGGCAGGTAAAAAAAAAAGCCACAAAAGTAAAAGCAAAACTAAAGAGAAAGTTAAATCTAACTCTCTCTTTGGTCTTTCATTACAAATATAGACCAGTGCTCCTTTACTAAACCCTCGTCTTTTCATTGAACTGACTTTGTGTTGGCCATTGACTGGAGATGAAATAGTTTCAATAAATTCTAAAGCCTTTGTGTTAAAAACTTGACTCAGTAATTCTTTGTCATTATTTGAACTTGTCAGTTATATAAACTAGTTTTTCCATTGGTGTTTCTGTGCATCAAACTGTATTATTTGACTGCAGGAAGTAGACATGTAGTGTTGTAAATGTTCACAACTCAGTATTTCCTCCACCAAAGAATTATCATTGTGCAGATATAGGAACTCTGAAAATTTGGAAAAACTCTCGTAATTTATGATTTGAATTTTAAGCATTCGCAGACATTAAATGCAATGCAATCATAAATAAAACTAATGCCATCAATGCCAAGTTCACTATCAGCCCTGGAAGCCCTCTGCCTGCCATGTAAACTATTGACTTTACACACACATGTACGCACACACACACACACACACACACACACACACACATTAGACAGGTCCATTTCCAAACCTCAGCATCAGCAGATAGCTATCGAGTGAGATCAATTGTAGAGTGTTCAGCTAAGAGAATCAGCCAACCACAAAAGCATTGAGGTCAGGGAATTAAAGCACACACACACACACACACAGAACTGGCCTCATCCTCATGTAAAGATATATAGAGTGGTGAAGTTATAATGTAGCTGATGCTCTGTGCTGCTGTGATGATCTGTCTGTTCATCAGACTCAGACAGAGTTTTAGTTTGTGTTTATCCAATTATCAATTCCTACACAGCTGTCAGGTCTATCAATTACCTTCAGATAAACTAGAGGTGAGGATCCCAACATCTGGGCTGCAGACTGGTACCAAGCTTTGGAACATTTGGCTCTGGGTTGTGAGGAAACTATATCATTAGCCAAAAAAATCTGAATAATTATTATATATTTTACATGCTGTCATAGGCTGTTTTCACGGTAATTACGTTGAATTAGGGGCAATCTGTGCTACATTTTTTCCTCATCTCTTGTTACGGCTCCGACAACAATATACCATTTTTTTTTCAATGTCAATCTGAATTTCTTCTTATTTAGTCAGCTTTTTAGTTGTAAACATACTGTTACACTCCACAATTATAACCTATAAGAAAGTTTATCTATGACTATAAGCCAGGTGTGTGTGTTTAGGTAGGGAAGGGTAAAACAGGAAGCATATGATTTTTTTTTTCAATAGGCAGGTGTTGCTTATAGACCTATGGAGAGGAGGAGAAAGATGACAGAGGAGTCATCATCACCTTTTATATTTTTGCTGTTTGGACCAACAGTGATGTGTGCTTCAGACACAAAAGTTGCTGCCTCAGTAGAGGGATACAGGAAATAAGCTGAGGTCTGACCTGTGTATGGATTATAAAAGGAAAGGTAGATTTTATTTGCCAACTTTTTCTTACAAACTAACAGGACACCTAGCGTACCTGAAAATGATTATCATGCACACATCATATATTTAAGACATATGTGAACAAAAAAGTGCAGTATGAATAAAACTGAAAAGAAAGCAGGACAAAAAAAAAAACACCTCCCAGTTAATTAATCAGTAAGTCTGAGAGGACGCTCAGTGTTCCAGCAGCTGCGAGCTACAGTGTGCGCTTGTTTGTCGGTGCTTGTGCTCAGGCGCAGGCGTGGCTCTTTGTGCAGGACAGCTGCCGTGAGGGATGACTTAACAATCATCTATCAGCAAGTTGTTAGTGAGTGAGTGTGTGTTTGTGGCTCACATCAGCCGGGTCTTTTGTTCCTGTTCGTGCTGCCGGCTGCCTGCAGATGTCTGAGCAGTAATTGGCACACATGGAGGAAGCAGGTGGCACAATACAACCCCTATGATGTCCTGCATGGGATAGGGTCTATGGTGTGTGTAAGTGGCTGTATATATATATGTGTGTGTGTGTGTGTGTGTGTGTGTGTGTGTTGGCCTCTAGTATCAGCAGGGCGTCATTAAAGAGATGTGTGACAGAGATTGAAGGTGAGATGTGCGGCTGCCAGGCGCCTCCTCTTCCCCTGAGATAGAGAGAGAGAGAGTGTGTGTGTGTGTGTGTGTGTGTGTGTGTGTTAACCGTGTGCCAAATTCAATACAAAATGAATATAAATACTTTGAATGTGATTTTTTTTTTTGTGCTTTCCACTCTTCCCTTGAATCTTAACACTAACACACACACACACACGCACACACACACACACACACACTCAGTTCCCCAGAGAGGGGCTTGTGTGTTTGATGCTGTTTGATGTGGCCCGCCTGTTTTAATCTCCTTATAATCACTCGCCCCCTGGCAGAAAGTGTGTGTGTGTGTGTGTGTGTGTGTGTGCACCATTATCCTCCGATCCAGGATAATGGCCACATCTTAAGAGGATTCTTACCATATCCTAAAGATTCTCCGCTCATATTCAACATTCCCCACTGTTTAAAGTCAGATATACAGTAGCGACAATCCTTTAAAACTCCCAGTTAATAAAAAAAAAAAAAAAACACCACTTTTACCTCTGACTGCACCAAACAAACATCGTCAGTTCATATTTCTTCAAAGGATGATCTTGGGCTGGACTTGAAAATACAAAAAACAGTAACAGCGACTGTAAAATAGATATTTCATTCTCAATAAATGTGAACACTATATTATCCTCACCCGGGGCATAATTGATTCCCCAATAAAGATTTTCCCATAATCCCTCACTGGGGCTCTGAGCCGTGCAGGTTTTGTCATCCCACTGAGCCGTAATTAATACAGAGACTCTGAGTCCAATAGAGGATGTAATTTAGAATACATTTACATTTAATATCTCTTTAACATCTGGTACGAGTTAATTAAAAAGGTTCAGGTGTTTTTTTTGGTTTTTTTTTATGGGATGAATTTTAAACAAGGATTGATTTTGTGTTGAAATAGCTCTTTAAATGAGCGCACTGGTGTCGTATTTTGTGTCCTCAGCTGCTTTTAAAAGGGGACTTTACACATTAGTTTACTTGTTTTATAACTATAATAACTGACAGAAAGTGTGTGTGCAGAGAAGCATATTAGCTGCTCAATAGTGTGTGTGTGTGTATATTTTAATACACATTTTATGTATATGCCTGTGTTGCATTTTCTGTCTTTTCTTTGTTTGTGTTTTTTCCCGTTTCTTCTTTTTCTGGGGGTGAAATGAGCCCGAGGCGCCGCAATATGCTGATGGCCGTCCTCTGGAGCAGAGCTTGGCTGACCTTCAGAAGGACATTTCATGGAAGGCAGCAAGAGGCTATTGTAATTGGGGGCAAAAAATTAGCTTAATGAATTGATAATGATACGATTAGCGATGGCTTGAGCAGAATGACGGCTATTCATCGGCCCCAGTTTGTGAAGGCCCGTTTTTGTTTGCACAATTTCCTCCAAATGAATTGAACTCATTGTAGTCACCTACTCACTCAGGAGCACAATAACGTAGTATTTCCCGACTTACTCGGTGTAAAAGTTCACTTCTTTCGACACGCAGCCTCAGTTTGCTCATGTTTCCTTTAGTTATGTTGCAAACAGACTTGTTTTAAAGCTGTCGATAGCTGGCGCTGGACCAGCTCCATACCGGGCAGAGAGCTGAGAATAACAGTTGTGGTTGGAGGGTGTTATATAGCTGGCTCGGTTCAGCTGCTGCAGCCCCACCATATACACCACATACCACAGACAGGCAGACGGGGGCTGGGTCCCAGTCGGGGGTGGGGAGTGCTGAAGGGGTCTGGTTGTCTTTTTGCATGTATGTACACTGAGATAAGTCATTATAACATCATCAGACGACATTACCCATCTTGAACATAAACATCCTGCTGCAAACCACAGCAGCATTTCACTTTCTATCATAAATTAAAGCCTCGTGCGAGCGTGCCCACCCACCACAGCAAAAACATGCTCTCCATTACACATAAACACGTCCGCATGCGCGCTCACAAACACGCCGGCGGTGTGCGCTTCAGACATTAAGACACACAAACAAACACTCAGAGAAGCTGATAGGACAGCAGGAGCCAGAATGGCCCATTTTCTCCCACTTCTCCCTAATGAGTGCCATAAAAAGCGAGGCATCAATATTTCAGCGTTCTCGTCAGGCAAGCTGCAATATTTCCCTTTGATGAGTCTCACCAGAGGTGTTTTGTTTTGCTCGGATGTCACTCCGATCATATGTGAATTTGGGAAGCCAGAAAATTGGACGGACAGGACGCTGAAAATCTGGATTTGTTGGTTGATTTTCTGGGAGAAATGACTCAGAATGACTCAGCAAAAGTGCATTTTTGTCTCTTGGTTCTCAAGGACACTTTGATTTGGTAGATTATAATTTTATCTGTTTTTGTTTAATCCTGCTGATTTTGACACTTTTGACACAAACACACTGATTCATCCTTGCGCTTTTTAAGAAAGCTATAGTGCGCTTCATTAGATGAAAAGAAGATAAACACAAACAAACACTAACAAAAGGAAGTGTCATGGAGTTACCTTTTTATATCTATTTTTTATTTGACTTTTCTGAACATAGTTCCAAAGTGTTTACAATAAAATAATAATATAATAGTAAAATAGTAAAAAAAAATAGTAAAATGCAGAGTTTTCCAGTGTTTCTATAACAATAACCTGTCTGAGTCATCAGAAAAGGTCTTGACTTATCACTACTGTGCTGCCCAGGTGCCTTATTGTTCTGATTGGAAGCATGTTTCATCCCCTATATTTGGAGATTGGGTCAAGGAGGCGCTAAAGTTGGAGAAAATAATCTACTAAGGGCTCCATAAAAGCTTCGTACACAATCTGGACGCCTTTCTAAATCACATAAAAGCCTTGACACTGGTGCCTGACTCTGATCATTTCACATCACATTCCAGCTCTCGGTAAGAAAGCAGGATATCGATGGAGTCGCTCCCTCTCCCTGCGGGTTTGGATGAGATCAGGCTGGCGGTGCAAACTGAAGTCAGGCAGACGTCTCTAAATGAGCTCTAAACGCCGTCTGTTGTTCCCCCGCTTTGGGAGTGTCCCACTGGGGTCGCAGACTGGGACGGCGCAGCGTCTGCCACTGGAGGCTACAGTTACACTGATACATACCAGCTGTATCTGCTCACTCTGGCGGTTCAGGAGTCTCTGCTACTTATCTGTTTGTCTCTATCTTGCCTCTTTTGATGTCTTTCTTTCTGTCTATGAATACTTTTTGCTTTGATATTACTCTAAATTCTTTTCCTATCACCTCTGTTGTTGTTTCTATCTTGTCAGCCTCTTCTTCTTTTCTCCTTTCTGGAATCTAAAAATGTATTCTCAGTCACATTTTAACCTTTTATTTAGACAACAAAACCTATTTTAGCCCTTGTTGAAAATCCTTTGATAAGTAATATCAGTGCTGAGTTGATGTGAACACATCTGGAATAATTTAGATGGCAGTTGGACAGTTTTGGGGGCGTTTGCGTCCTGCCCAGGGATGTTTTGATGTAACGTATTGGAGGGTTTCAAACTTCAAAGACTCGCTTCATTTGATTAGTGCAGAAGTTTCCCTCTTGTGTGTGTGTGTGTGTGTGTTTGTGCGCTAATTAATGTGAAACTTTGCATGTATATGAATGCACGCTTCTGGTACATTTACTAAAGATGGAGGACCTCTCCGTGTTTGTTTGCGTTCAGGTGGACGAGCTCTACGAGGCGTTCTGCATCCAGAGCCGTCTGAGGGAAGGGGCCAGTCGGATGAAGCAGGCCTTCTCCTCGTCTCCCTCCACTAAAGGCACCAAGGAGAGCATCGCAGAAGTCAACCGCCGGTACAAAGAATACACTGAGGTACTGACATAGAGCATCAACAACAATGTAAAGTACATTTACTGAAGTACTGCACTTGAGTATTTTCCATTTTATGCTACTTTATACTTCCACTCCACCACATTTCAGAGGAAAATAATGTACTTTTTACTGTGCTACATTTATTTCACAACTAGTTAAAAGCTACTTCTCAGATCTAGATTTTATCAGTGAAACAGATGATGTATTTTATATTTGTGATTAAGTTAGATTACTTTGTACTTTGACATTAAAGGGTCTTTTTCTGTCGATCAGTGTCAAAAAACCTCATTAAATCCCCTTTAGTTCAATGTATATATCTGTGTGTATATAAAAATATAAGTACATTTTGCAACTAATACTTATGTACTTTTACTTAAGAATGATTTTGAATGCAAGGATCTGCAAATTCTTCAGGGGAAACTGGTTAGAAAGGCTTTTTTACCATTACTGGAGATAACTAATATAGTCTGTGTGGGTAATGATATAGTGAAGAAGTTTACTTTGTTTTAGTTACCAAATATTATTGTGAAAACATGAAGCACAATATGCCATAAAGAGTTGGTCACACCTGACAACACCTACAATATACTCAACTGCAAATATAACATGTAAAGCCGAATACTGACATAATGACCTTTTAAATCCCAGTAACACACACACACACACACACACACACACACACACACACACACCTGTCATCGCCTGTCCTCAGGGCTTAGACCAGCCATCCAGCCTCCTCTGCAGTTTAGCGTTGACTGGCGTTGTCAGAGTCTCCAGAGATAACATGATTGCTATTGTTGTTCTTGTCTTGTGTGACAAACGGCTGTTTATGCCATCAGTCTTATCTTTATCTTTCCATCCTCCACAGAACATGAGCACGTTCGAGAGCGAACTGGAGAACCTGCTCGGGGAGTTTCATATCAAAATGAAAGGTGGGATGAGAATCCTTCAGAGAAAACCCATTCACATATTGATACTTTCTTCTGAAACAGAAAGCATTGCTTCACTATTGTTTTGAATGTTTTCATGATGTGCTGACAGCTTATTATTCAGAGCACGTCCACACTGTCCTATAACAAGCAAAAAGCCAGAAGCCATGATTACTGTAGTGGAAAACTGCACCTCTGTGTTGTCACCCTAGATTAGAAAGTCAGCTAAGGTTGCAGAACTTGTGGTTACCCACATCATGTCAGTTTCCGCTTTCTTCTGCCTTTACTGAGTGAATATAAAAAAATAAAAGATCTATTTCTTCTCTCTGACAGGTTTGGCCGGTTTTGCAAGGCTCTGTCCTGGAGACCAGTATGAGGCAAGTTCATTGTCCTACCTTTTAACACTCATATTGACATCTCATCATTATGTGGAAGATTTCGCAACACAGTTTAGTTTACATGTAAATATTTTGCACGCAGCTTGTTTATATCTTTTCGTTTGATCACAGCAGTTTATGAAAATTATCTCACAAATGTGAATTGCAGAAATGAGACAAACCCTCCCAAAAAAGAAAAAATCAAAGAAAAGGATAAAAAATAAGAAAGGGAAAAACAAGTAAAAAGTGAGTGGATGGATCATTAATAAACCTGCATTATGACAACATTCATGTTGTTCATTTAATGGGCCTAAAATATTATTTCTGGTGAGTGGGTGCCATTTTTTAAAAATGTTTTTGTTCGCAGTTTCAGTTTGAACGTTATTTATAAAAATAAAAACTTCCAAAAGTTCATCAGCTTGGGACACGACCAAAGAACGTGTACACAGTTTTCAGTTTAAGGTTTCTAGGCGACACTAATTGTAGTGTGATTAATCCATCTCCATTATCGAAACATTTAGCTATTGTGCTAACTCGCAGCTATCAAAGCTGTGACTCATTTCTTTCTTTTCTGTCCGCTGCCTTCTCGTTCGTTGCCTGTAGATCTTCATGCGCTACGGTCGCCAGAGGTGGAAGTTAAAGGGGAGGATTGAAGTGAACTCCAGACAGAGTTGGGATGGAGACGAGATGGTCTTCATGCCTCTCATCACTGACCTTATCAACATCAAGGTACTGATAACCCAATTTAGTGCCTGAGATAGCGGTAATTAAACAAAGTGTAAGTTTTCCATGCACATTATGCAGCACTGATAGACTTATCAGATCCAACTCATGAGTAGATTCTACATACGTCTCTGTTTGACTTCTTATCTGCAGTCGAGGGTGATGGTTTACACAAAATCACGGCTCGTGCAACTAAACACTTCATCAACAATCACCTGACTTGTGAAGAACTTGACTATCATTTCGTTAGACCCAAGCAGTAAATAAATAAATGCTGTCTTCGGCCCAATCAGGTGACGGAGCTGAAGGGCTTGGCCACTCACATGCTGGTGGGCAGCGTGATCTGCGAGACCAAGGAGCTGTTCACTGCCATGCCTCAGGTCGTGGCTGTGGACGTCAATGACCTGGGGACCATTAAACTCAACCTGGAAGTCACGTGGTAGTAAGTATCCTCTGATACGTACAACAAGCAGTCATTTTTTTATGTTATTCAAGCATGTTTTTGTTGGACTGTAGTAAAAAGCTGTTTTATTATTGTATAATTTGTATGAGTTGACAGATTAACAGTATCAATTAGATAAGAGACTGAAATTATTTGATTTTTTTGTGATTATTTTATGTTGGGTTTTAAAATATACTGCAGATTAATTCAGTTTCATGCGTTTTATAAGAGGGACAAATGTTACTTTGTGTTCCAGTCTATAACTATTTTGAACCCTGCACAGTAAATATCTCCATCACTGGCTGTATGTTTGGTTGCCAATGAACACCTTCGGTAACTGTTAAATTTAGCGTCTACATGACTGGTGGTTTCCTGCCATCTGGTGGGGAAACATGTTCATTACAAGTTATGGCAAACAACTCAGTTCTGTCCTGTAACAACCCCCAAATTAAAGAAATCACTTACACAGCGAGTGAGCAGAGATGATTAATCTGCTGTCTCCTCCAGCCCCTTCGATGTCGAGGACCTGACTCTGTCATCTGGCAACGTGAGCAAAGCCACAGCACTCCAGAGACGAGTATCAGTCTACAGCCAGGGCACGCCGGAGACCCCCACCTTCCAGGACACCTCCTTCTTTGTGAGTCCAACATACACAAATACCTCCTTTCGCTTGATAGACATGGTGGGAGACAGTAGCTCTTAGCTCATTGTGCTGCTGTTTCCTCCCCAAATCTATGTAAATAGACATCTTAGCTACAGTAGAGGGAACTGAACTGTATATTTTGCAGGCCTGTAACTGGGAGAACTGAGCTGACTCCGTAGTCTCTGCACACTAATTTGAGTTTTGCTTGCACCCTGCTATATGGAAATTTTAATTATGGCCCCAAATCTTGCAATTTTGTTTTTGTTAATGCATCATGTGTTTTGTGAGTAACGCTAGTTCTAACCCTAAACTAACCCTCACCCATTTCCCTGCTATCCTTCCCTTTGCATTTCCGCATTAAACCCCCTTACCCACACTCTGTCCTACTTTACACATTTATCCCCCCTTCTTGTATCTCACTCACTTGCCCTCACTCGAATACCCAACACCTTGTCCTACGTGCCTGCGTGCATTTGTGTAAAGAAGTGGCGGCCATATCCTGTGGAGCGCCAGCGCCTCTCCTTCCTGCACATGCTCCGAGACACCCTGCTAGAGAAGCTAAGGCGCAGTCGCTCGTTTGGTGACCTGGCCTCACTCCGGCCAAGGCCCAAATCCAGTCTGGAGGTCTATGTGAGTGTGTTCTGGCCCCTCTGCCGTCCTAACCGGACTCTTGTGTGCCCCCCTTCCTCACTGCCACGGTGGGGATTTTACTCTCCTGCTGCTGTGGACACACTTGGGCTTGTTCAGTCCCTTTCTGTTGGATGCCATGTGTGCATGTTTATTTGCATGACATGCTTTAAGCTGTCTGTGTTGTTATGTTTCTGTTCAGATTTAACTCACTGTCTCGGTTGAGAAGAACTGGCCATAGAGTAGATCTTTTAAATATGTTGAATCTCTTTGCCATCACTTTCTTCACTTCAGAGAGTTTTCTCTTGTTCTTTTTTTGTCTTACATGCACTGATTTCAAACTACATCTCAGGCTTTAATCTCCCATATTTTTCTGCTACACATGTTTACTCCCCTGTCTTCCCTTTCAGTCCACTTTACCAGATGATGTCTTTGAAAACGGCGGCTGCGGTGTGGCCGAGTGCAAGCGTCTCTCCTTCACCTTCTCTGACACCTCTGGCTCCACGCCCAGCCCCAGCCCCGCCCCGAGCTCCCACTCGCCAGGCCAGTCCAACCCTGAGATCACCGTCACCCCGCCAGAAATAGACCCATCACCTTCACAAATTCTCCCAGCAAGAGGTGACTCCATTGCAGAGGAGCATTTAGAGGAGGAAGAGGAGGAGGAGTACGAAGAAGATGGGGAGACGGGTAGTAGAGGGAGCAGGGGCAGCGGGACCAGCGCCAGCCTCGCCAGTGACGAAGCGGAGGTGGCAGAGGATTCAGAGTGGGAGCGCACAGAGTCCCAGCGAAACTCAGGCTCCAACTGTGGTTCAGCTGCTCCGTCCTTGTGTTCTGACAGCCACCTGTCTACAGTGGCCCCGGAGGATGTTTTCCTGGACCACGCCGATGAACTGAAACCTGTGGAGCTGGACACAGAGGAGGGGGGCAGCCTGACGAGGCAGCTCGTGAAGAGGCTGACTTCTTCAGAGATCGTGCCACTGAGTGGAAGCTCCACGGAGGGCGGAGGAAGCCTGAGCTGGGCAGGGGAGGGAAGCAGGGCCTTCCTGGAGAGCAGCCTGGAGGAGGCCATCCACAGCCTGCTGATGAGGCTGGAGTCACTGACTCACCGCTGCAGAGAGCTGCAGGACTTGGAGCAGGAAGTGATGCGCCTAGAGGATCTACTGAAGGTGACCAACTTACTGCACTGAATGAACAAAGAAATATTTAATATAAAGTAGTTTCAGGGAGTGATACTTCTTAAACATACTCATTAAATTCCTAAAACAACTGTATAAAATATCAGTGCATAATAAATATTGCTAAAAGTTTCATAAATAAATAGTTTGGCAAAAGTTAGATGTATTTTTTGTTATTAACATTAAAGATTAACACCAGGTCTTAAATATACTGGATATTAAAGAAATATCCACTAAGAATTTTTAAGGATTAACACAGTATTACCGCCTCCTTTCTGTAGTGTCGTCTCCCAGGTCACAGGAGCCGGTCGTCCAGCCTCAGTCTGACAGTGGAGAGCGCCCTGGAGAGCTTTGACTTCCTCAACACCTCGGACTTTGACGACGAGGATACAGGAGACGATAACGCCGTCCTCAGCATTCCCCCGCAGAGGTCTCCGCTTTTTGATACGGACGGAGAGAGGATCGGGTAAGTGGAGGACAGAGGGAAAAATTAAAAGTTTATTGTTAAGGTATCGCATATGAAAAAGCACAGTAAGAGCATAACAGCAGTATAGTTTTGCTTTCTCGTGCTAAATGTATCACTCTGTAAAATCAGTTACTTAAGTGTTTGGACAGAAAATCTGCATCATCTTGCGTCAGGGCGGCAGAGTAGATTGTTGTTCTGTGTTTCTGCTGCCACTCGGTGGTGACTCTGAGTATGTGCCTCTCAGTGGCCAGCATCCAGAGGCCAGAGGACACCTGAGCGAAGCCCTGACAGAGGACACCGGGGTGGGCAACAGCGTGGCGGGGAGCCCCCTGCCGCTCACCACCGGTAATGAGAACCTGGACGTGGCTATCGTCATCCACCTGCAGTACTGTAATCACCTCATACAGGTAGAGCTCCTTCTGACAACACTGTTACAAAATGATTCATGTCCGCTACAACAACAAAAAAAAAAGAGACGTCTAATTTGCTTTTGTTTCTTGGTGTAATGGCAGTTGTTGAGTGGGGTGGGTGTGTGGCAGCGTCGCGGTCTGCTCCTCAAACTGTCAGGTCAGACTCAGCTGTTAGAAGAGCTCGCAGAGATCAGCGTGGACAGACTGGGAGCGATTACATCTGCTGCAGATGGTGGGTACCAACAAGTGAAAACCGTTGTTTCATTTGTATCTTATGTGTTTTACCAAACAACATTTTATCTGTGTACACAAAGCACTTTCTGGTTTGAGTTTTTTTTTTTTAAGCGTCTGACCTTCTGTTTTGTGGGTTTTTTTCACTCTCTCAGTTCTCCCGGGCCTCGCAGAGCGCCCGGAGCTGATGACTCTGTGGTCAGAGTGCAGTGGGTCTTCAGGGCTTTTCCACACCACACTGGACAGAGTGTTCAAACACATGAACCAGCGCTACACGGCGGTGCTGCAGGAGAGACACCCACACAGCGCCGACACAGGTTGGCTCGCATTTATTTTGTTCCTGGCAAACAAGCCAAAGGTTACACTTCTACACATTTCATCCTCAAGATGCACATTGTTGGGTATCTACAGGTGCTTGTTTACACTTTTTTTTTTTGTCTCCCTCTCTAGTGATCAGTACAGTCGTGGGTGAGATGGTGGACAGGAGCGACCTTGTAGCTTCACACAATTCCCCTGCCTCTGCGCTCTCCCAGGACGTCCTGACTGTGTTTCAGTTCTACAGCTACATCTTACAACATGAAGTACAAGACATGGAGACACACCTGCTGCACCTGGGCAGAGAGGGTGAGTAGGATTCACCCTTTAATAACTTAATACCCCGATGCCTAAGTGAGGATTCATTTTAATCAAACATTTTACCCATTCTTTAATAACCAAATAAACATTTTAAGATAGATAGGTAAGTAGCAGAAAAGACCCCTGTGCATGGTTTAAACTTTGACATGTGTTTGTGTCTCATATTCAGAGGTGTTTGCAGAGGTCCTGTGCAGTGGGGATTATTCTCGGTGTCTAGCAGAGCTGGAGGAGGTGCCCCTCTCATCCCTGTGGCCTAAAAACAGCACCCTGAGGGCCCTGGCCTCCCTGCTCACTGCAGAGGACCCTCAGGTCAACAAGGCAGCAGCCGACTACCTCTCCTCTGCAGCATTACACAGCCACTTCAGGACCAGGGTGAGTAGTGTCAAAGAAAAGAGAGTTAGAGAGACATGAATGTGTGTGTGTGTGTGTGTGTGTGTGTGTGTGTGTGTGTGTGGAGGCAAACACCATTTCAGATACTCCTGACAGATGCCACAAGCCACATTTGAATGTTTGTGTGTCTACAGGCAGTGGAGTGCTACACTCAGGCGCTGTCAGAGGCTGGAGTTCAGAGCCAGAGGGCAGCGTGTTCAGCTCTCAGCTGTCTGCAGGTCAGTGGCCTGTTGCGTCATGTGACACTCAGAATGTGGGACTGATTTAGGTCTCTGTTTGCGTTGCTTCAGGCTAAATGTCTTTCTAAGTGATACTGTTTAAGGAGTGTGTTTGTATTTTTTTCAAGTCTGCCTTCACATAAAACCCACTGACTTCATTGTAAAAGATGCAGGATGAAAGCCGCGGCCCTATTTCATAGCAAAAATGCATTCTAAAGTTCACCCGAAGCTAATGTGAGCGGTCTAAGATACACAAATCAAGCCTGTTTCCCTTGACAGTGTTTCCCTGCCAAGCTGCAGGAGAGGGATCCTTCCTCATAGCTGCATGTAGAGTAGGTTTGTTCCTGGGACACTACATCAGCAATAAACCAACACTGCCAGCACAAAAATACCAACTCGATTTGGCTAATGGGACCGCTGAAGCTTCATATTAGCTACAGCTGAACTTTAAAATGTGTTTTTTTTTTCACAGAACAAGGGACTTTTGGATTTTGTCCCTCAGTGTAGTCGCTTTAAGAAGTTTCACAGTCAGTGTGGATAGGAGGGGTGATTACAGTGAACTCACTGGGTGGAACTGCATCCAGAAAGTACTGGGAATTAGTGGGTGAGGCGTGAAGAATTTTATAAATTCAGCTAAACTGCTTAACATGTTGTTGCCCTTTTATGAGACTAAAAGAACTGAACTGATTCAGCATGCAGTCATGTGAGAGTCGAGCTACTCGTCAGGCTGATACAAATATAAACTGTGTCTAATGTTTTTTTCAGTTGGGTTTATAAAGTTTATTTTCATCATTATGTACATGACATTGAAAAAAGTGGAAACTAAACCACTGGGTTGTTGTGACTTGCCGAGTACCCTCTTCAGAGACGTTTTCTGTCTGTCCGTGTGCCTGCAGGCTGTAGAGAGCATCAGGGCGGTGGTAGCGCTGTGTGATTCAGCCGACGAGGAGCTACGCCACGTCGCCATAGAAACCCTGCTCACATTTGGTGAGTAACAGATTAATGGAAATCAAATGTTGCTCAGCTCGTCTATGAATCATCTTTATTTCTGACTTACATTTTATTCACATATGTTCTTCAATCTACCTCGCACCATAAAATATACAGTTAATAAATGATGAGTTGTAGAAAGTGTATCTGCACACTGGATTAAAGCTGCCAAAACTTAACTGGACTGACAAAAGGTGATGTTCTGACCCTCATCAGGCAAACAACCAACATGGCAAGCTTTAATCCAGCGTGCAGACACTCTCCACTTCTTCTTTGAATGATGATTTGTACCACTCTTCGCTCAGATACCGTTTCAATCTGAGGAATAGCGAGTTATCTGTCCTCACTGAAAGCTGCTCGCTGTGCTTCAAGGTAACACTCGTGTGTGTGTGTGTTGCAGGTGAGGAGGGGCGGCTGGCGTACGAGCAGCTGGACACGGTGCCGGGGGAAATGATCCGTTTGGGCACGCGGCGAGGCAACGCCGTCACCACCGCCTTCTGAGCCATCGCACAGCCGAAAAACACCCCCAGATTACCATCCCAGCCCGGCACTGTCCCTCATCTTAACCCCACCCTGCACACCTCACAGGGCTGCTAATGACTGATCAGTTTATCGATCTGCTTCATGTTAAAGGATGTTGGCACAGGCGCCACCGCTTTTGATCACTGTTCTCACTTACACTGCCTCCTAACACCAAACGAACTGTCTTAAACGCAAAGACACACAACCTATACCCCTCCTGCACAAACACACACACACACACACACCTCCCCCTTTCCTCTCCCTGCTTTCTGAGCCAGACAGACTGGTCATGTTGGGTTTAACTGGAGAATTTTGAGTGGACACGACGTCGCTGAAAGCTGCTCCAAAGACTGCGGAAACTAGAATTTGAGCAATGCATCTTCACCCTTCACACAAGCACAAAAT
Organism: Scomberomorus guttatus; assembly: GCA_038419695.1. Lineage (NCBI taxonomy): Eukaryota > Metazoa > Chordata > Actinopteri > Scombriformes > Scombridae > Scomberomorus > Scomberomorus guttatus. Next base: position 14,084,889 of record CM076461.1, read on the forward strand.
ACTTGTACCACTTACTCACTGATCCGTTATCATCTTGATTGTGACAGTCAGTCGTTTCACGCAATATACTAATTATAATCTTTGTATAATCACTGTTTATCTCACGTTTTTAGTTCGTGGTTTTTGCGTTAAGGTGCATAGAAAATGTTTTCTGGCGCTTTTGGAGAATTTGCACTGTTGTGAGGCATGTAAATATGGCGTATTTTACACGGCCGGTGTAACGTATGTGGTTGTATTCACAATGTATATTTAAGTTCTGTTTTCTAGTACGTTCCATTTTGGGTTTCAGGGATTCTTGTATGGTTTGAAAGGTGTGCGTGTTTTGTGGCAGGACGTTGAGAATGGCCTCCGTGAGAAAGTGCGTGGTTTAAAAGAGCTCTGGTTTAGTTTAAACAGCAGTTTACAGTCTTCAACAGATTTAGACCTCAGTTAATCAGCGGAGGAACAGAACAAACTAGAAGAGTAGAGGTGTGAAACAGGTCGGCACAGTGCCCAACGTTCACTCACCTCAGCAGTTTTCTTATACTTGCAGTTTAACAAGTGCAATTTTTCTGTACATATGTGAGTCTTTTGCATCTATCTGACATGACAGCTTTGACCATTTGAGCCTTGATATGGTCGAGCAGGCGGGTTGATACACTCTTTTGTAAATGTTTTTTTTTTCCTAGCAGGTACGGAGCCAGTCGTAGGGCGATTAAATTCGGTTTAGGATCGCGTGAGAATGCACTTTTCTCAATATATCTTGTACAGAGAGGAGGTTACTTTGGGCTGAGGAGAGGTGTAGCCTCAGGTGTGGCTACCTGCACATTCGTAGTGAGCTCATAGCAGAATTAGAAACAAAGCTTTTATTATGAGAAGCAGCAGAATGAAGTGTTGTTTTCCGGTAAGCGTCTAATTCCAACCTATCTCATCGTAACTGTACTACTGAGTCTGGTGCTAGTGCACGACGACAAAACTCACATTTGTTCACACACCTTTATTTATTATTCGCTCCTTGTAATTCTAATATTCTCTGGAGTTAAACTGTTATAGTGCAGATGACATTGTTATGTAAATGGGATTGTATATTTATGTTCTATTTTTGATCAGGTCTAGTATTTGAAATATTGTTTATCGTTTAAAAAGGCCTCCATGTTATTGCCATGCAACTGATCTCATGCTTAACTTTAATTGGAGTTTATTTTGGATGAATTAAAGTAGATGAATTATTATTTTGGAGAAGATTTGCTAATAGTCTAATAGTATTATAGATTTCTTTTCCCTAAAAAGGTCCCAAACGTAATGGGACGTTATATATTAGAGATGTTACTTTATTACTTGACTTATTGTAACCAAAGGAAGAATTAATTCTTAAAGTTGTCTTTTAATAAGAGCTCATCATTCATTAAGGAGAATGTATTTTCAATACAACATTTGCATTTTGGCCAGACTTACCTTCAGAAGCACAACTTAAAAATCAGACAAATCCATAATATATGAAACATTTGGTTCTAACCGCACAGTCAAAAAAAAGCCATATTAATTAAAAACAAGTGGTAATATTTTTATGAAAGGTATTTTTTTTTCTTTTGTATTATAATCTGTAAATGTGTGAAGTTGTTACTAAAAGCTAAAGATGGTGTTAAGTTTCTTTTTTCTATACAGCTTTTTGCAAAACATGGTCCATATTTTAAGTAACAATTACTTTTATTTCTTCCAATGATGTGAATAGCATTACAGTATTTTGCTAGAGTATCCAATTCATCAGTCTGTTCATTTCTTTTGAGTGAGCTACTTTCTTTTTACAAAAATTGCAGTTGATCAGTGTTATAAGTTGATTTGTTGGCTGTTCAATTCCTAATCACTGCAGAAGCACAAGTTGGCAAAATGTGCACCTCTGTAATTATTTAGAGGATGGTTTTAAGAATAACTTGGCACAGTTTGCTGAAATTGAACTTTATTCATCTCTGTGGTCGAGAGCTTCAGTACTGATCCATTTAGTTGCATACTACTCTTCTCCATTGTGGTTAGCAGTGTTTCCTCTGCTCATCAAAAGTTGCAATAAAGTTTATTTTTGCATAATTAAAATGACAAAGTTGTGGTGTGTTTTGTTTTTTATAGTCTTCAGTGTGGTTGGTTGTCATTTTTGTTAGCAGTGACTTTGAGGATTGGATTTATTGAATATTCAGGGGGCAGATTGGTACACAAGCAGCACACAGTACATTAACAGTATGGAGTAACATCATTGTTAATGTGCAGGTTAATAGATCACATGAATTAAAACTATCTGCCTGTTTCCAACTTTTAAATACACAAGGTTTCATATATTTACCTTCTTTGTTCTGTACACTGATGACTCTTCACCACCCTCCAGTGATTACAGGTTATACTGCATCACTTCACAAACGTGGTACTTTTCCGAGTGTGTTAAGGCTTGAAGAAACACATATTTGACCTAAATTATGTCCAGATGGTATATTTCCAAATTACTGGTTTACAATTAAACAATTTCACTGAATAAAACTCCACTAGAAAGTGTTCATCCACCAAGGCTGCACAGTATTTTTTTTTTTTTTTTTTTTAAACAGAAAAAGTTAAACTGTTGGCTGGTAAACAAAATAAAAATCTAAGCCTATAAAACCAACTGAGGTTAACCAAGAAGTATTTAAAATAGTTGTCATTAGTTTTCTAGTAATGTTTTACCACATTTTGTTTCAGGGCTCCTTCACCATGCCAGCAAGATATATTTTTAATGGTTTAATGATTAAAATACTATGAGGCATGTGTCTTATGGCAGGCTGCATCTGCCAGGTTTAAGGCAACTAACGATGGTCATTAGTCTAATTTTCTTGACAGCCCAAAGATAGTCAGAAAAGACTAAAGAAACCAGAAAATATTCACATTTGAGCAGCTGGAATCAAAGAATTTCTACATTTATTAGGAAATGACTAATAGATCAAAATGGCTGGTGATTGTTGCAGCTCAAGGCAGGTTTGTTTATTAAAAGCAGACTTAGAGTTGCTGCTTACTCAATATTTTCCATAAATGCCTCCAGCACCTGGAATCAAGCAGCTTTATGGAAAAGCTGGAGAACCTGGAAGCCATTTCCCCATTTTCAGAATTAAGTCTGCATGCCAGTTTACCAAACAAACATTCAGAGTCACATTTTTCATATCCCTACAATTTTACATTTGAAACCTAAATATAAGTCAAGATTTTTTTTTTTTTTAAAAAAAGAGTTTATTTTATATTAACCATATGTACACAACTGTGCCATAACATTGTACAGTTTACAGTGTAAACACTTGAGGGCTGTGCTGTAGGCCACATGTGGTGAATGTAACATCTGTTGCAGCAAGAATGGCTCAAACAAATTTTGACTTCACAGTAGGGAAAAGCACAGGCACTGATAGCAAAAGCTAAACATATTGTAAAGATTGCAGCCCCATCTGTTCAAGGCTTAAAATGCAGTTTAAAAGTACATTTAAAAAAAAAAAAAAAAGACAAGTCAATTACTCAAATGGATGCTACTTGTTGCTGCCATAGCACACCGGCTAAAGTCTGCTGACCTGATTAAGCAGGTCAAAGTCCTGTGATGTGGCAGAGTTGTCAGTTAATCCTGCTCTGAGGGTCCCGCTTGTTCATGGTCTGAAGTCTGTTCTTCCTCTGCATCACTCTCACCACAATCATAGTCTTCCTCCTCACTCTGATCAGCCACTTCACTGTCATCTTCTTCCAGCTCATCCTCCTCTTCGTGCTCATCCTCCACATCAAGGGCCATCTCCTTCAATTCCTCCAGATTGTCTGGGCTCTTTCCTGTCAGCCTCTTAAATAAATATAATAAAAGATAGTTTAGTTTGTTAAAGTTTACCAAGTTGTGCTGGTCCTCGTGACAGCATCAACACCCTTTATATCTGAACATGTGACGTTAAAATGAACTCTGGAGTAAAGAATTAGCGCAAGAAAAATATTTAAAATGAAAGTTTATGCATTTAGGCTTTAATTCAAACCAGGTTCTTTACTGTTCTAGGACATGCCTGTGATTGAAATGATCCTTATCGTTGTGTACTCAAAACATCACACCAACAAAAGTCTTTAGCGTGACAACAGACTAGCAATGGTTGTGTGCATACCTCAATCATATCAGCCATGTACTGTACATGTTGTGCGAGCTCTTGCAGCTCTTCATTGTCACTCCTAAGCTTTGTTATCTGTTCCTCTTTGGCCTCGATGTCTTTGTGTAACTGGTTAAAAGGAGAGAAACATTACAGCACAACAGACAAAGCTCATAAGGGCAAACCTACAAAAGCAAAGCCATGGCACAATAGGCAAACTGAACCAAGATTAAATTAAAACGGCTAGACGGCTTCAAAACAGTGCATCTTAAATACACCACAATCACCCACTGAAGCATTCAGAAAATAAAATGAAAGCTGTTGGAACAGTGGATTAGGCACGACTTTTGGATCTGCAAGTAATCCACAATCAGGTTTTATTACAGGATTGGCACCTTTGGTGTAAATGCGTCTAAGTTAAATAGCCTGATTTCAATGAGTGTATTCAGGTGCAGAGTTAATTCAAAATCCAGTGCCAGCTGGACTGAAGCCAACTAAGGTTGACTCAGTCGGTGGGAGCGTGGGAACAGCCCAGTTAACAGCTAAACATTAGCAGTCTCTTAGCGATTAACTCACCTTCTCGTTCTCCTGTAGAACATTGTACAAGGCCTTCCTTCGCTCCTCAGCTACCTCTTTCCAGTAAGTGGAAGGTGGCGTTTCTAGAAGAGTTGTGGAAATTTAAGCTCAAGGTAAAAATCCAAGGTAGTTTTTGGGGTAGATGCCTCAATATGGTAGTAGTTAGTGCATTTATTGTGAATCCTACCTTTGACCATGAGTTCATATGCTTCAGTGGACATGCCATCTGTCAAACACTGAGTGTCTTCTGTTTGGGTTGATTTGACTTCTGCCTTCACTCTCTTTGGACCTCTGGTTTGTTCTGCGCTCCACTGTTTCCGTTTGGGAATGACCTTTCCTGCCTAGAGAGCCCGATTTTTTTTTTACATATGAACACACAAGATGGCTACAGAGATCTCATTCTGTTATTAACCAAATCAAATGACTTCTAACAACAAGCCAGTACATACCTGAGCAGACCTTCCCAAGTCTTTGTTGACAGCTGAGGGTTGGAGAACCTGCAAGGTTTGCCTGGGGGGTCCCATTGCCTTTTGAGATGGGTTGAAAAAGCTCTGGAAGACAAAAAAAACAAAGTTAAAATGTGACTATGTAGTTTGGAAATGTAAACAAAACAAAGCAAGCTCCTGCCAGAACAGTGACATAAATCCCTTCCCAGGTGAATCTTGAGAAACTCAAGATTCAGTCACATGGGGAGGGGGGGGGAAGAAAAAAATAAGACATGACCTGTGTTCATTTTCAAAGTCTATTCACTGAGGCTTAGCATCACTTTTCACACTTTACTTTAGTTACACTGTCACCATGGGAGAGGGCATAAGTGAATTGCCTCAACAACGCTGCCATGTGCGACAGGCCTACAGGTGTGGGAACAGGGGCAGGGCCCACATTCTTTCACCAGTCGTGGGAAAGAGTTTCCTTCAAGGTTCATTACAGAGCAGTTAGTTAATGTTTGGCTACAGCTTCACAACACTGCTTGTGCGTTTCATGCCTATAGAAAACGTGATTTTGAGATGTTAGGGGAGACAATGTCTGAAACTACTTTGAAGTACAGTCATGAAGAAATCAAAACACCAACTTAGTTCTTTGTCTAGCCAACATGTCATGCCTTCTGTGCAACAACGTTGCTCAGACAAATTTAACATTTTCTTAGAACCATCACTTACAGTAGATTCAGACTTCACTTCCTTGAGAACAGTCAGTCAATACAGTTAGTTTCTTGCCAATACAATACTGACAATCTTTCACTGCTGCAGTCATTTAACACCAATCTGCGCCAATAAGATTTTTCAGAGACACTTTTTAGTAGGAAGAGCACAGGTGTTACTAATATTAATGACTTTGTATATTCAGGTGTCACAGTAAGACTGTGAGCCAGCACACATTTCAGTCATTTACACCTGTGCTTTTCCTACTGTGACATTTCAAAATGTCATCTGTGAAAAAAGCCTATTCCAGTTCAAACTGGAAATTTTTGTTGTTTGGAATTTTGAATTGATGCACATGGATTTTGCTTTTCTCCCAGTTCATTGTACTGTATTCTCTACTGTATTTATGAATTTCAAGTTATGTCACTTGTTGATGTGGTGTCCTTGCATGTCCCCCTCCACACTGTCCTGGATTGTGTTTTTTTTAATGTCATGTGGTGAAAGCAAAGATTTTTTTCCCCCAGTGTGGACAATGACGTGCCATCCTTCCTGTGCTTGAATTTAAAAACATACAGTCTGCGCACACTCATTTCTGCTATCTATAGAAGTCAGTTATTTACAAGAAAAAAAAATAAAACAAACGTTTTTAGAATTAATGGGCTCACTGAGATCCAGCTGCAAAGGGGCCTGTGTGATGATACCATTAATCAGCATTTATATATCGCGATAACATCCTACTTTTGTATTACCCGGAAGCCCTAAACTTTAACTGTTAGCATACATTTGGTGGACATTAATTTGAAGAAAACAGAATCCATCAACGTTACTCACCTTTATATTCTCATTAGACCTCTGCTGGCTGTGTTTTAGCTTTCCACTCATTTTCTTCCACAGACCTGATAAAGAAAATTATTAACATAGAAGTTAACACGCATTTTAAGAAATGAATGGGATCTTTCGTTGTAACACACGTTTGAAAATTCTGCCACTGATTGTTTAACGTGTTAACGTAAAATACGAACTCGTTAGCTTGTTGAAATACAAGTTTACAAGGTGGCCTCGTCTGTAGAAAACGGCCAACTGACGCAGCTAAAATAAGCTCTGCTAACGCTAGCACACACTTAGCCGTCGTTAGAAATACCTAACGAGTAGCAGATGTGGCGACAGTTAAATTGAGACATGTATAAAGTAGATAAACGTTAAATCCACTTACTGTTGATGAAAAGTACCTCGCTGGTGTTGCGGCCGCCTTTCTTTCTTCTGTAGATCTCGCGCCAGGGGCTTAAATACGCCCACTAAGTCATGTGTTAAAGGCGCCAGTCACGAGGAAGATTTTTTTTTAGAACCTTTATTGAAACGCGAGAAGTTATTTACAAACATAAATGTATAGTACAATATTAAACATTTATTTTCAGACAATAGACAAGCATCATATAACAATCACATATAAAACAAAAGAGGGGAAATAAAATAAAATAAAATAAAATAAAAGGAGAGGAGTCCTAGGGGTTCTTTGCTTTGTTTAAGTTCTTCTATTAAGTTACAGATTAAGTTCAATGTATTCTTCTCCATTAAGTTCTGTGATAAAAAATAATGACACAGCTCCTTGTGAAATATGTAGAAATTCGGTTGTGTTTTCAGGAATCTATTCTTATGTAAAAAAAAAAAAAAATCCCAAAAATAATAATTATGTTAATTGAGTTCCATCTTTCATTAACATACCAAGAATTACATTTTTTTTTTGTTAATTCAGAGAAATTGTCAACTTTAAGAAATAACCTATAATGCAAATCTTCCCAAAAGGCACTGGCAAATTTACATCCATAAAATAAATGTTCTGTTGTTGATATGTTGGTATGATCTAGAAGAAGAATTTTTCTAGTGCTGTTGTTATTTTTGTTTGATTGATTTACGTTTTTTTAATTGAAACTTTATTGATCATAACATTCCATTTCATTACAGTCCATTGTGAATTGAAATTATAATCAAGTCTTGTAACAGGAAAGACAAAATAGATGGACAAGGACAATGACCATTAAAAAAATAATAATAAAAGTGCAGTAAATAGATATATTAAAATAAAATAAAGGCAATTCTATATGTTTTAAAATATAATTATAATAATTTATTGTACATATACTCTTTTTGTTTTGAATACAGTATACAGTATGGTAATTTATATTTATATGGTAATGACCCAGTTTTAGTCCAATTAATATTCTCAATTAAGTGATTCCAAAAGAATTTTCCTCTTGGAGTGATCTTTTGTTTTTGTATAATTGATTTAGAAATATTTTTACTATTGCAATTAGAATCTGTGATATATAGACGTCCGATGTGCTGTGGGTTTTTCTTTTGTTTTTGTTTTTTTAACACAAACATGCCAGGGGGACTAAAGGTTGTAATAAATATAAAAATAAATACATATAAAATAAAATAAATAGTTGTAAAGCTTACAGTGGTTATATGTTTTAACAGCTTTTTTGTTTGTACATTCAGATATTGAAGAAATGTATTGTTTGATATGGACAGTCATCTCTGAAAAGTTTGGCTTAATTTGGATTTGTGAATATAAAATTTGGTCAAAATAATAAGCAAATAAATCAAATAGAACTGCGAACAGAGACTCCTGTCATATTCAGTGAATCCAAACACAAGTTAAAAAAAAGTGAGGGTAGATATGATCCATTCTGATAGATGCCACTAAATTCTACACTCTTCTACACACTCTCTGCCTTCTCCCTCATTAAAAATTCCTGCCTATAAATATGTAAATATTTTTCATTTCAAAAGTTTAACCGTTGGATACAAGATGTCTCCTACTTCACTGTAAAGTCCATTTTTCAGTGTTTGTGAACTGGAGGCTTCAAGTTTCCACATCACACTTGTGTAAATTGTAGGCCCACCCCTTAAAATTAGATTTTTAGTGAACTCAGAGAAACTTTCCTCTTTTTGCCTTCTAGTGTCAAACTCTGCACAGTGAAGCTCAAACATCCAACTGTAGGAACGAGAAGAAAAACACTGTTTATTTGAGTGGAGGGGGACTTTAAACGCCATGCCAGTTAGCGATGGCTGTTGTTTTTCTTCCTCGCTGCCGTCACGTGACAACACACGTCACATCTTTGTAGTTGTCTGCGCAGCCATTTTGGGGAGGCTTGTGGATCGACGAGCTTGTGTTTGTGTGCCGTTATTAGCTGAAGAAAAAAAACACACACACAAAGAAACCAAACGGAAAAAACGTTGGACGACTCGCCGTTAAATATGGGCCCGCCGGGAGACACGACACGCCACACGTCGACTGAAAGAACGGAGGATTTCAGCTGGATTGTCGATTTATCTTGACATGGCATGCAGCAGGGCGAGTCGGAGGTTGTGACGACTGAAGAAAAGAAGAGAAAGAAAACAAGCGCAGCAAAACACCTCGAAACTTCAGACGTGCGGAAAAAAAGGGGGGAGATTTTGTTAAGCTAACGTTTCTTTTGGTCGTTGGTTGGCTGTTGATTCCCTTGGCTGATTTTTGTCGATGAAGTTGTTGACAAGACACGACTGGAGCAAATAATACCAAGCTAAAAATGCTGAGCACAAGCAGAACCAGTTAAGTCAGTCAACCCCTGCAGGTCTCTTGACTCTTACAGCACTGGCAGTCATATTGAACCAGGCGAGAAAATGTAAACGCGTGGAAAGATGACTGTACGCTAGCTAGCCAACCACACACAGGCCTCAATTAAGCCAATCAGTCAAAAGATAAGATGTAGCTATATCGTCGGTTCACTACTAGTTAGTGTCGGGAAGTGAATGCCTAGATTAGCTTGCTAGCTAGCTCACCTTAGCTAGTGTGCTAAAAATACGCCCGCATCATGACTATCAGCAGTGGCAGCACCGCAGGCCGTGGGCCAAATGAGTGGCAGTAAAAGTCAAGGAAATGTCAAGTTACTTTCGCAGTAGTCTTCGATGTTACCCGGTGCCAATATCTCCTGGCATCTGTATTTATCTGCCATGTTCGTCTGTATCCCCAATCTGTCTGTAACACGCACATAACGCAGTCTCGACTGAGAAACAAACACAAAACGACAGCCATGGATGAGGGACTTTGAAATGACCCAATTAATAGAATATTTGTCTGCTTGCTAGTCTCTGTAGTCCTCAATTTCACTAGCAAAAATATATCGCCGATATGGGTTTTTTATAGTAGCAGCCGCTTCTGTTAATTTCAGTAACATTTACAGAAGAAAAGTCAGTCAAATTTGAGTTGCTCTTTCATTTAAATCTCTGTTGTAATCCCGTGTTTCGATGGCAGGTTGAAAACAAGTTCAATCGGCTTTAAAGTCATGTCTTAAAACATGGATTTTTGAACAAGTAATAAGGAGATGTAGTCTTAGCTTGTTGATCATTCCCCTCCTCAACACTGCCCTTTTTACAAAAAAAAATTAAAATGACTTAGTTTTCTTTTTTGATTTGCTGACCTTTTCAGTTGGTAGTTAGTGGGTATTTCACAGATCTAGAGTTGTTTGATGCGTTGTTTCTGCAAAGGGTAGCTAGCTCCATCCTTTATCCAGCGTATAAATACAAAAGTAGAGAGTGTAGACAAAATATTCTACACAAGAGAAGACGCTACCATCAAAATCTAACCATGGGGGACCCAACTTCACGAAGAAATCAAACAAGAAATCGACTTCGAGCTCAACTACGGAAGAAAAGGGAATCTTTGGCTGATCAGTTTGACTTCAAGATTTATATAGCCTTCGTTTTCAAAGAAAAGGTTTGTCAGCTTAACGGAAGAATTTAGAAATTCCTGACATGATCTTAAAATGCACCAGTCTCATGGCAGCCAATGTCCTAAAAAAACTGGCTCTTCATTATGTGACCAAGCCAAAATGATAACATATTTGTCTTTGTCTGTTTTTTGTCTTTACAGAAGAAGAAGTCTGCACTTTTTGAGGTAGCTGAAGTGGTGCCAGTGATGACCAACAACTATGAAGAAAACATCCTACGAGGTGTGCGGGATTCCAGCTACTCTTTAGAGAGTTCGATAGAACTCCTGCAAAAAGACGTTGTGCAACTACACGCCCCCCGATACCAGTCGATGCGAAGGGTAAGTCGGTGAACCGTCTCAGGAGCGGGAATGGTTTGGAGAAGACAACATCTTGGTAACGTGTTAATATCTTGTTCTTTTCTCGCAGGATGTGATAGGCTGCACACAGGAGATGGACTTCATCCTTTGGCCACGCAACGATATTGAGAAGATTGTCTGTCTGCTGTTCTCCAGATGGAAGGGGGCCGATGACGAACCCTTTAGGCCTGTTCAGGTCGGAGCTTGGCACGTTCTCAGATCCCTCAAGCTGTAAATGTTTGAAGGATGTTGTCATTTTTTGATTGTAACTGAATGCACTGTCTTTTTTTTTTTTTTTTTTTTTATGACCGGATATACCAAAATTGACTTCTTAGCTCATAAGTCTATCATCTGATTCACAGGCCAAGTTTGAATTTCATCATGGAGACTATGAGAAGCAGTGCTTGCATGCTTTGGGTCGTAAAGATAAGGCTGGAATGGTCATGAACAACCCAACTCAGTCTGTATTTCTCTTCATGGATAGACAGCACTTACAGGTGAGTCAGTATAGTATAAAATATATATAAAAATCTAACATTATAGTTGTGTAAAGCTTTCAAAGATGGCACCACCAGCTGCTTTACACGGCCTCCAAACACACTTTCTACGAATGTTCTCTGTCCTAATCTTTTGCAGACTCCTAAAACCAAGGCCACAGTTTTCAAGTTGTGCAGCCTCTGTCTGTACTTGCCCCAGGACCAGCTGACCTGCTGGGGTGTGGGAGACATCGAGGATCACCTCCGACCATACATGCCTGATTAAGGCTTCCTGCTCCACCCAGCCACATAGGGAAAAGCCCTTCCCCACCCTCCTGCCTAAGCCTTCAGAAGCAAATTGATGTACTCATCTCCACCAGTTTCCTTTTAAAAAGATTTGAACTTGTGCTTGGATCTCTCCTTTTTTTTTTTTTTTTTTTGTTAACTACTCGTTCTCCCCTCCCTGACCTGAAGCTGATTCAGTTCCCATCCTTGTTTTCCCTCACGCTCCCAATGTTCCTCCTCTTCTCTCTGCCATTTTTGGATTGGTTCCCCAGTTGTTGTTTTTTTTTTTTATTTTTTTTTTTATTTCACTCCCTCTTCATTCCCTTCTACTCACTCATCCAATTTTGTTTATTTGAACCTGCACGAACATTGATTTTGAGTGGTTGGTTGTTCTCTTGGAGCCGCACTGTCAACAGCACCGGTCATTGAAGGAACTCTTTATGTTGCATCAAAACAGGAACAAACAATACACAGGTCTTCACGGTGGTTCTCAGATGGACGTGTTTTATATCCTTGTTGTCATAAGAAAGGATTGTTAAAGCTTGTAATGTCAATGGGGTTTCTAGAACAACTTGACGCAATCTTTTGACCAAGGACAGGTGTGAATAGGTGTTAAAACACCCGTGTAAGCAAAGATAACAAGATGAACAATGTTTGTCAAATCATATGGTGTAGGTATTGCTTCTTATAAACCGCCTTAGTTTTTTGCTGGACTTTTAAAGAAATGTTTTGGTGTCATTTGCTTTCCTCTGAAAATTGCTAGGCAGGCCTTTGCTAAAATCTTGAGTGACTTGAAAGGCATTGTACACAAAGTTGAGACATGTTGGTTAGATGTTGAAGGTCATTGTCACCGTTCAAGCCGTTCATGCACTATTCATTTAAGCTACTGAAATCTGATGTTTTATGTTTTTGTTTTTATTTGGGATGTGGGTTGGTGAGAAACTGAAATGGTGACAGACTTTTGTTTAAACTTAACGTACCTAACACAAGTTGCTGAAGCTAACTGATTTTTTTTGTTTAATCTGACCTACTAAAATTAAGATAATTTGCTGCCATGCTCATCAAATTAAAATTGGGTTTTGCAGGCTTGCTTGTCAAAGACTATGAAGTATTAAGTACATATAATTTGTTGATTCAGTGTGTTCAGTTGAAAAGGGTATAAGGCGTGTAACTTCTGGGTTTTTTCTGTTGATGATTCTCAAATCAATACTGCTGAGCATATCCCAATACAGTGCAAATTCTGAAAGCAGAACTCTTGTCTATTTGTTTTATTGCATGTGCATGAATCATTGATACAGTGAGGTCAAGGTTGACTTTTGCCATACAGCTATTAGTTTCTCTGTAACTGTAATATGTGACCGGGGTAACAACACATGTCATTAAGTAACCAGCCATGAGCAGGATATGTAGCACCCACCACTGTTTTACATGTTACACACAGTCAAACTATTTACAGGCAAAGGTTAATTTACATCTCTACAGTACAGTGACATGATCATGTGATGTACAGACAGGCACAGATTGGAGACAGTTTAGCTGCTGCCGAGGTGTTTGGTGTGCCTTCCTTGTGCTATGAGCTTCCCTGTGGCCTTGTTGGTGAGGTCCACGCTGGCAAACGCCAACGTCCGTCCTTGCTTCAGAACCTGAGCGGTGATGAGTACGTCCTCTCCAATCTTAGCAGCATTCATGTATCTGTAAGATAGTCACATGTTTTTCCAGTCATCCCTAGTTATGAGGTTAAGATAATAATGTGGAGTTAAATTCATTTTAATTTTAAAGCAAGACATCACACATATTCTCAGGGTTTCTGTTTCCGGTCATGAAAACCTGGAAGATTAATGAACATCAAGTTGTGTTTTTTTCTTACTTCTGAAATACAGTGAGGTCAGTTATTTTGGGCATTTGGGAGATTTTCTGAACCCAGGTAAAACAATTCGAATTAAAAGTACACAATTAAAATCTTGCACATATTTACATTTGGCCACTTCTAGGCCAATAAAAATTCATTCATGTTAAGGATTCATCATTTTTTCTATTCTTTTTCTTTAACAATTATATTCCTGGCAGTGTGGGGAAACTTGGAAATAGCATTTAAACCTTAATGTTGGGAAGTGAAATGTTCAGAAAATATAACTGAACAATAAATTGAAAAAAAAAAAACCAAACAAACAGGAAAATCCAGATAAAAACATCTTACAGACTTTCTTTCTGGTGACCTCTTTATTTCTAAAATCTGAGCTACAGCCCTGCGTGAAATATTTTAGAAAGTTGAAAATTATTATTCAACCTTTAGAAATTAGTTTTTGGTGATTTAATGATACTAGATTTTTTTATAACTTGAAAGTAAAATTACAGGAGTAATTTGGGTTGAAATAATTCATCAGATGAGTGATTAGTCTGTAAGTGCTTGCTGTGAGTCTCAGATCCATGTCTCCATCTGTGAAAGTTTAATTTGCCACATTTCATTTTACAACGCATTAGTTATTAAATTAATTTGTGGTGTACATTTGAAAGCTCAAATATCTATTATGGTAGCATATGTTAATCTACAGCTGATTCCAGGGTTTTCGGGGACCAGAGCGGAATAAATCCGAGTTGTTTTTTTTATGTTTTCACTGTTCATTGACTCACGTTATGTTCATGTCCACACTGACCCCCGGTGCTCCCCTGTCACTGTACATGATGGCCATGGTGGAGATGACATCGACCAGGGTGGCTGTCAGCCCGCCGTGCAGCGTCCCTCCCCGGTTAGTGTGCTCCTCTTCCACCCGCATCTCACACACCACCTTCCCCGGGCTGGCAGACAAAATGTCCACCTGAGAAAACACGTAAACACGTTACAGTAAACACGTTATCTGTCACAGTGCGACGATGCATTTCTGCAAAACAGGTAGGTGCTCTTCTTATCGAAAACGACAGTTACGGAGTGTTTCCCATTCACAGAAAAAAAGTCTTAAAACGGTGAAGAAATGTGACGTAATGTGTTTATTTACCTTGCTCAGGACTCTGTCGAAGCCTGGGTTATCTACCATTGCTCTCATTATTTGTTTTATCGAGTTTAAAGACAGCGAAACCATATTTAACTCTAATAAACACTGCGGCCAATGTCAAACATATGTTTACTTCTCACCGGAAGTAGATGTGTTTGAAAAATCGTCCGGGTGAAACTAGCCGAAATAGTTGACCAGATTTGTACATTAGAAAGCAAACAGCTCCACTACATTGACGACATATGGTGACATTTATTAATAATTGTGCAATGTGTATAATTGTAGAGTGGTTGACTTTTAATAATGCGCAGTTAGCTGTTCTGTTGGATTTGATAAAGTTCACCCGGAAGCTTTTCACTGGTACACCTCAAATAACTTGCAGAGAGCGAAAACCATGGATGGAGAACTTACTACTGACTAATGTTTGCATTTAATGTCCACTTTTCTCCTGTAGTTCTACGAGTTGAACCAGTGGCTAAATAAAATGGCTGCCACATCCGGTTCGGACAAACCGTCAGTTTCTAATGTGGAAGAAAACAGAACTCGTCTCTGCGATGAGTTTGCTGCTGTAGCGGGAACTGACAGCGCTGTGGCTCAGTGCTACCTGGCAGAAAATGACTGGGAGATGGAGGTACGGTAGCTACACCATAACACACCTCTGATATGTGACATTAGCAGGAGATTAAACACTACAAGCGGAGGCCAACATATGCTATATTTTACTGCTGCTGCAGGCGGTTTTGCTGATTGGGTGTCAGCCTCTCTGGCTAACAAAAGTGCTAAAAACTACTGTGGCCTTTGGATGAAGTAAATACCTTCAACCAGTTGGCCAACTATGGCGTGAGGTTGAATAGACCCTCATTTATTTAACAGTGTGGTAAACAAATGTAATATGTTTTTCCCACCACTTTCAGAGAGCTTTGAACTCATTCTTCGAGGCTGACATGGAAAAAGTATTTGAAGTAGAAGATTCTCCAGAGAGAGAGACCGGACCCCCAACCAAGAGACAGAAGGTTGAAGAAAAACCTCGAGAATGGTAGATGTGCTGTCTTCCAAGTTGCTGTCTAAGTTATTGTGCAATGACATAATAATAATAATTATAATAATAACTTTATATAATACCTTTAAAAACAGAGTACTTTGACAGACAGAACAAAAGCAGGATACTCAATAAAAAGCAAAATGAAACAACAGGAAGCCAAACAGTAAGAACAAAACAAAAACAAGATAAAGTTAAGTTAAGATACAGTAGAGAGAAAAAAAGGTAAAAAGATGACATCACATAAAAGCAAGTCTATAAAAATGGGATTTAAGAAGTGATTTAAAAGAAGTCACTGATTCTGTGAGTCTTATCTCCTCAGGCAGGTTGTTCCAAAGCTGAGGGGCCCTGATGGTAAAAGCTCGGTCACCTTCAGATTTAAGCCTCGGGGGGCCCATCTGAGGATCTAAGGCTGCATACTGGTTCATATGGGGTCAACATATCTGTTAGGGAGCTACAGTAGTCAAGTCTGGAGAAGATTAGTGTGTGAATATAGCCAGCTAACTATAATTCTGAATTAACAGTTTCTGAAAATGTTGCAGCATAGATTTGACTGAAGACAGTCCTGCCTCCACACACAAACCTTCAGAGGAAGATGACAACAAACTGTCACTGATCTCCTGGAACGTAGATGGACTTGATACAGACAACCTTGCAGAACGTGCCAGAGGCCTGTGCTCCTTCTTAGTCTTGTAAGCCTGTGTTTATACACTTTAACTCTTTGTAGGCATTGATATTATATTTGGCAATCTAGTCTTCTTGGTGAAACTCTGCTGACAGAGCTCAGCAGAGTGTGTGACTCAGCTAGAGATACTGTGTGTAGCTTCAAGGTGGTTTTAGCCTTCTAGGCTGCCTCCCCTTAGGTTATCAGATGGAAGAGAGGCAGATTTGAAAAGTGAATCTTCTTTTCATGTAGATACACTCCTGATGTGGTGTTCCTGCAGGAGCTCATCCCACCTTATGTCCAGTACTTGAAGAAACGGGCCGTCAGCTACCTGATCATTGAAGGTAAAGTACGGTATGTTCAGAGATGTGTGTATTTTCACTGCAAATTTGTCTGCATTTGTCCTGCTACACTCCATAGTTATCATCCGATAAACAGTCTGTTATAAAGGCCCCACACCCGTATTATACAGGAGCTCAGCAGTTTAAACTACAGCTTCTCCTTACTCGTACTGACCAGGTGGGGAAGATGGTTACTTCACTGGGATGATGCTGAAAAAGTCACGAGTCAAACTGGTGGAGAGCGAGATAGTCACTTACCCCACCACTCAAATGATGAGGAATCTGCTTGTAGCTCAGGTTGGTGCGCACACAGACAGTTGTCCGAATAATCTAAATCAATGTGCTTAAATTCATAACTTGTTGTAATGTTGCTTCTTTGCAAATCAGGTGAATTTCAAAGGCCAGAAGTTGTGTCTGATGACGTCCCACCTTGAAAGCTGTAAGGGCCATGCAGAAGAGCGGATGAAGCAGCTGCGAGTGGTGATGCAGAGGATGAGGGACGCACCTGACGATGTCACCGTCCTGTTCGGAGGGGACACAAACCTGAGGGACACAGAGGTTAGTCATTGGTCTTTTCAGCGCACTGTTGTCCACAAATGTACCTCTTCACTAACACATGGTCATGATTCTGTTTCAGGTGGCCAAGGTGGGCCTGCCCTCCAACGTCTGTGATGTTTGGGAGCGACTGGGCAAGCAGGAGCACTGCCGCTACACATGGGACACCAAAGCCAACAGCAACAAGACCGTTCCCTACGTCAGTCGCTGCCGCTTCGACCGGGTTTACCTCCGCCCCGCAACCAAAGATGGAGTCCCGCGTCAGGCCCCCGACCACATGGCCTTGGTGGGGCTGGAGAAGCTGGACTGTGGCCGCTATACTAGTGATCACTGGGGAATCTACTGTAGCTTCTCTGCCGGGTAGAGAAGCACAAAACGAGCGGAAACACAAAACCTTTGTTTTAGATAAGCTGGTGTAGTTTGCTTTGTGTGTTTTACAGTGCCTGTGCAAACATCAGTGCTGGTTTCAGACCACAGTAACACTTTCTCTGTGAAAGATATTGTTCTGACCTCATCTGAGGTTGGTTGGCTGTAAATTTATCATCTTGAGTTGATTAGTTTTATCCTCAAGTGTGTCTCTGGGTGGAGTCTCTGCTCAAGTTTTTTTTTCCCTGCAAGTAAGAAGACAAACAAAAGCTCCAAGAAATGTTAAGAAGTTTGCAGTGTTCTGAAATTGATTTTAGAGCTTTTTTGTTTGCAGATTAAAAACCTCTTAAAATAAAATCAGCTGTCACATTATAGGAATGAATGTGTTTTATTGCAGCAGTACAAAACATACAGACAACTGTGCTGGTGGAGTGAATGTAGTGTCACCATGTGGCCACAAGAGAGCACTAGAGAGAAATTACATTGTTGAAAAAAGCAACATATACAGTAAATATATATATATATATATATATATATATATATATATATATATATATATATTATAGGCAGTATTTTTAATAAAAGGAAATGTAAAAGATAAAGATTAACAGATAAAGAATGAGTGTCGATAAGATAGAAAATTTGAGACAATACTGAATATGCAAAGAAACCAGAGTCTGAATGATGACTCCAAATTCAAACTATTGTGGATGAATGAATAAAAACACTAGCAGCTCACTTCTTATTGAATCTATTAGTCCATAAACTATGACAAGTAAATTATATAAAGTCAGCAGTAAGGCCAAAACAAAACAAAAACAAGATAAAGTTAAGACAAGAAGGTACTGTAGAGAGAAAAAAGGGTGAAAAGATGACATCACATAAAAGCAAGTCTATAAAAATGGGATTTAAGAAGTGATTTAAAAGAAGTCACTGATTCTGCGAGCCTTATCTCCTCAGGCAGGTTGTTCCAAAGCCGAGGGGCCCTGATGGTAAAAGCTCGGTCACCTTCAGATTTAAGCCTCGGGGGGGCCCCCACACTGGTTCATATGGGGTCAACATATCTGTTATGTAGCTTGGAGCCAGACCCAAACATGCTTTAAAAGTGATCAATAAAATCTTAAAATCAATCCTAAATCGAACAGGGAGCCAATGGAGAGGAGCCAGGATTGGGGTGACGTGATGTCGTCTGTTGAAACCAGTAAGAAGCCGAGCTGCTGTATTCTGAACTAGTTGGAGGCGATAGAGTGACTTTTGGTTTATGCCAGAAAGGAGGGAGCTACAGTAGTCAAGTGTGGAGAAGATTAGTGTGTGAATATAGCCAGCTAACTATAATTCTGAATTAACAGTTTCTGAAAATGTTGCAGCATAGATTTGACTGAAGACAGTCCTGCCTCCACACGCAAACCTTCAGAGGAAGATGACAACAAACTGTCACTGATCTCCTGGAACGTAGATGGACTTGATACAGACAACCTTGCAGAACGTGCCAGAGGCCTGTGCTCCTTCTTAGTCTTGTAAGCCTGTGTTTATACACTTTACCTCTTTGTAGGCATTGATATTATATTTGGCAATCTAGTCTTCTTGGTGAAACTCTGCTGACAGAGCTCAGCAGAGTGTGTGACTCAGCTAGAGATACTGTGTGTAGCTTCAAGGTGGTTTTAGCCTTCTAGGCTGCCTCCCCTTAGGTTATCAGATGGAAGAGAGGCAGATTTGAAAAGTGAATCTTCTTTTCATGTAGATACACTCCTGATGTGGTGTTCCTGCAGGAGCTCATCCCACCTTATGTTCAGTCGCAAAGGAAAGAAAACCAACTAAAATCAGGGTGAAATTAGGTTGATGTAACCCACTGAAGCATTTATAACCCTTCACTGCAGCAGAAGAATACACACAGTTCAACTGATCATTCTGTATTTTTGTTTTTTTATCTTCCAGCTATGCTTGATTTTCAGTGACATTACTATTAACACTAATAGGCCTTTTTTTACAGCTGACATTTTGACCTGTCATAGCAGGAAACCGCAGGTGTAACTGGTACCAGTTAAGCCTTTATTAGTGTAATTAGTTAGGTTTAATAGCAGCTATAATCTTAAATATTCTTCATTATGACTGTGTTGCTGTAGGCCTCAGTTCCACCCCAAACCAGATGTAGCCTCCTCCTCACACTCCCCCGCCAACGCACTGTCAAGACGTCTCCCTCGCCTCGCTCTGTAACGCACCCTTCAAATCTGAGTGTGTTTTCATGTTTACTCTTCGCCGTTCTTTTTTTTTTTTTTTTTTTTTTTTACAGCACAGTCTGAGGAAGAGCTGACCTTAGGAGAGGACACAGATGTGACTCTTCCCTGGGAGCAGGCGTCATCAGAACAGGCCTCCCTGCCTCGTTTGTCCCCCCTGCTCCCTGTTTCCTGATCAGCAAGGGCACATGAACTGAGTCTGAGTCTGAGGTCACATAAAACCTTATTTAAAGAATGAGCTTTCTCTTTTTCTGATTCATGCCACACAGGCTCATGTAATCCAAATTTAACCTACAGTATGGTGCCACAAATCTCCGGTTTTCTGACTATTCTGTTATTTGGACTTAGCCTTTGATATGTCATGAGTTTTCTGTTGATTAATGTTTTTTTTAGTCTATTAAATGTCAGAAAAAAGGGGGAAATGCTCATTACAAAAAATGTATTTTGTCCAACTAAAAGTCCAAAACCTGAAGATATTCAGTTTACTATCACATTAGACAAAGAAAAACAGCAAATACTAACATTTGAGAAGCTGGAACCAGGAAAAGTTTTGGTATTTTTACATGAAAAATGACAAATTAATCAGGATCATCAAAGTGGTTGCAGAATGTTTTTCTTTCAGTCAACTTATTGATTAATTGACTATTTGTTTCAGCTCTAGTTTTCAGTGGTAGACATCTAGTGTTATTGTGATGCAATTAACTACATAAAGACATAAAAATAGATTAAGGTCAGCATCCAAAGTGATCAGAGGATACAGATTAATCTCAGCATCAAGCCAGCACAGAATGGATATCACATGTAAGTAACTGTAAAAGGAGACAAAAATAAAAAATCGGAAATCTGAAGTTGCTTCCGGTCCTCCAGAGATACACTTCTTTGTCCTACTTGTGTTCTCAGCAGTTACACACTACAGTACGGAGGAGGAGAGCAGCAGCAGGTCATGTACTATAGATGGTACAGATGGAGGCAACAGCTGTCTGGGCCAAGAAAAGTGGTCACGTGATTTATCTGAGTGCCCTGGGCAGGATCCCTCTGCCAGAGGCAGATCAACGTCTCCCTCCTTCACAAATCCATAAATATTCGCACTGTAAATTTCCCTCTGTGAAGGCTGCATGGATCCAAGATCATGTCACTCATACAGTTTTTGTGCCTTTTTTCTCTTACAATTTCACTCTGAGATGTGTTTTTTTTTCAAGCACCAACAGCCTCGCAGATGTATTTTTGGAGTAGCCCTCAGTGAGAACCAGAGCTTTTCATTTTGAGGCCCGTCAAAATGAATGTTCTTGGTTTTGCGCGGACGTATCCATGCGCCTGGCGGGGAGGCTCCAGGATGAGGTTTGTCCTTTGAGGCAGGGCTGGATGATGATGGATCGGACACAGATCTGACCCGAGCCTGGAAGAGATCGGCGGGGCTGCGTGAAGAGCAGCAGACAAATTTGTGCCGCAGCTCCTGGTAACAGACAGAGCAATAAAATGCAAGAGAAGTCGGCTCTGTTTGTGTTTGATTGATAGACTGAGGCCTGGCTCCTTTTGGGTTGTTGTTTTTTTTTTTTTGTATTTGGTCTGTGAGCAGCTTTTCCACCCTGTGTGCGTGTGTGTGTGTGTGGTGTGTGTTTGTGTGGTAAGGGCACAGCACTGCTCGCAAGAAGGAAAATCTATCCGAGCCATGTCTGTCAGACACTGTCCACACAAACACCCACTCTCCCCCCCTGCCCCCCCCCCGCCCTGTACAAATAGCTTGTCACAGGCAAGGCAAGGGCAAGCGTAAGTGGTGGCAGCACTGCTCCACTCTATATCACCGCTGCCACATCCATCACTGCTTCACTTCAAAATCGCTGTGACAAAGTGCCCCAGAAGCCAGCATTATTTCTGGCCATACAGTGCTGCTGCTGCTGCTGCTGCTGCTGCTGCTGCCGCCGCCGCCGCCGCCTCTGTTGCATATTTGAGGACTGCCATTTATTTAGAGGTTTGCAAGATTAGGGGGAAAACCTTCAGAGCCAGAACATTTTGTCTTGGTTTACGGATAAAGACAGGTGACATTTAAAGATTTATGCTGGGATCGGGGGGTGAGGTTATGATGTAGGGAAGAGGGATTTGATGACATGCCTGGCAGCTCAACAAAGATTACTAGACAGAGAGTTGCAGTTGGAGCTTTTCAACCCATTTCTCTGGACACATCTGTAGAGACACGGGAGCTTCCCCGCTGACACCGGTTAGTTTAGACTTTCTATGTTGAAATAACAAGGTTGAGACAAAGTTTAGTAAAGGCAAACAAGGACAGAGACACACTCAGTATTACATAATGTCTCCTGAGCTGTAAATTATTAAACAAAGGTAAGAGTGGACTAGATCTTTTTTTAAAGCATATCTATTAGTATCTGCTGGAAAGTCGTTTAAAATGAATCTTATCCTAAATTGAATATTTTGGGGGCATTTGAAGACATCAGTTTGTGCTGTAGGTGACTGTGATGGATATATTTTATAGACCAAAATTATCAATCGAGAAAACAATCACCAGATTAGCCGATAATGAAAATAATCTTTAGTTGCAGCTGTTTGTATGTGATGAAAAGAGTGCAAGTAAAATAAAAAACTGGACAAAAACAATTTTGTAACAAAGTCTGACAGGTTTTATTTTCTCTCTCATAAATAACACTGAACAAGCATCGTACAGCGATAAATATCAATATTTATACACTGTAAAATTCTCTGTATTACAAAATACAGTATATGTGTAATGCACTTGATACAGATGGGGAAGTATTGCATTTCATAGCACCAAACGTGACCCTTTACCCTTTCACACTCTACTCCTCTATAAGTACCAACAGTTCAAGTGTGCAGTTACATCCCAGATTTAGGTCTTGTGTGGGTGTCTATGAAATATACTTCCCTTAGGGATCAGTTGTTGCATAACTATATCTAAGTTAAGTAGAGCCCACCTAGGAAGAACCAAAGCCTTGACTGTAAAACTGCCCGTTTTTTCCCCACAATCTCAGGTTTTCAAAATTCCAGTTGAGAGGCTAAAATATTATGAAGTGTGTCTACGGGGGCAGATTAAGTTTCTCGTGTTTAATTTTTGCATTAAACATGGCATGACGTCCGCTTTTTTCCCCACTTTTGAGCAGAATAGCTACACAAATCACACTTTGTTGGGACAATTTCCTAAAGAACGTCGCTGCTGTCAGGTGAAAGTCTTGTGTATTTACCATATTTTTCTCATCAAGAGCTGAGAAAAAAAAAAAAAAAAAAGTCTTTAAAAAGTGAATAAGTGACGGTAGTGAGTAGATTTCATAAAACGTACTCCTCTCTCTACGTAAACTTTCAGTTCAAGTAAGAAACCAGAAAAGTTTGTAGCGTTTAGGTCGGATTTTGAAGATTTTCACATGACAGGAGTGATAGTTTGATCGCTAAAACATTTATAAGCAATCAATAGGGTTTGGGACTCTCCGAAGAAAAAGGTGCTACAAAAGCAGAACAAGCTGTACTGATCACAGATGTTGTTGGTGCGTCTCGTGACGTCTCGTCCACGTCACGTCCACGTCACAGGCAGCGCAGAAATGTCCGTCAGAGGCAGCGGGAGGTAAAAGGCAGGTTTAACACTGTTGAACACAAACCTGGGAATGTTGATACTCAACCTTTCAGTGGAATATGGATCAATTAACAACTCCGTTTTCGTCCACTTGTGAAAGAAAAAAAGTTTACAAATAGATCTTTAACTTAGGCTAAAGATCTTATTGGTAGGATTTCTATCATTTTCATTTTTTGCTTTTGATTTTCAAACATTATTGCTAAATTCAGACAGGAAGGGGCCCTTTCAACCATAATGAAAACATTAAGTATGAAAATAAATCTACAGCTTTTCAGATGACTGACAGCATGGAATGTGTTAGGGTGAATATTAAATCTGGCTTTGGAAAAAAAAGAAAAGAAAAACAATTAGTACAAAAATGAAAATGAAAAAAAAAGAAAAGATACAAAACAGGCTTTTGAAATAAAGGTGGATTTTCATATAGGAGCCCTTATTATTCCTCTATCAGACTTTGTCTGAGGAGCAGCATCACAATAATTCATGTAATAAAAAATAAAAAGTATTATCACATTCATCACTTAGTGTCCGTGTTGTGTTTGATTGTCGGCTTCGGAGACACGTCAGTTTCAACTTTTGACCAACCAAACCCCTTCCTGCTTTCTGTATGAAAATAACGTCTGTCTGTCGTAGTGGACTGTGCAAAAAAAAAAAAAAAAAAAAACTACAGCGTGAGCTTAGATGTTGTCTTGTTAAGAGCTAAAACACAAAAATCACGCAGACATGTCATTTCTATCATTACCAACTTCATTAAGTAATAAAATAAAGTAAGTCACATGTACCCTCAGCTCAGGTGGGGCCAGTGTCATGGCGTCAGATAAGCTTTATCAAATTATGGCACATAAAAAATAACAGCCTCTATAGCTCATCTAGTTTACGCCTCTATAATTTAAGTAAAACATGAAAAAAAAGACTTAGGTTTGTGTTATTTTGTATGCATGAGCATTTGATTAGTTTGGTTTCAGCGGTGAAATATGACATTCATGCTATTTTCGTCACCGTTCTTCGATGTATTGCACAGAATCGTCAAAACTATCATTTGAAGCAGGAACTACGTCATAATCCCAAAAAGGATAATCTCACAGCCAAAGAAAACATGTAAAACAGAAACAAAATGTAAAAGTCAAATCAAAGTGAATTATAAACATTTACAGCAAAGCTCGGCATCTCGGTTTCAGGTCAGTGTGGGGTTATTTCTGTAGCAGAACATGTGGCTGTGCTACCGTGGAGCTAATCGCGCTGCACTTCCAACTTTTCCTGGCAGAACATTCCTGAGTTTCCCGCTGTGAAATCTGCTCTCCTCCTCCAGCTGTTCTTATCAAAACTGCAGAAAGCGCTAAAATGATCTCCGGGCAGACAAGGCCTATTCAGCTGACATGGTCGTAGCCAGCAGAAATCACACAGTCAGAGAGGCCGGTAGTGCTCAGTGAGAGCTTTCCCCTCCTCTCCATAGTCCAAAAATAAGACACTTAAAAAATGAACTGGACTAAAAAGCAACAACTCTCAAAAATACCAATAATGCCCTTATTATTTATATAGTGAATTAGCACTGGATGAAGACGAACAAATCCGCCTGAAATTAAACAAAAACAGATGTAGTATGAAAGAAAGGTGCATAGGTTGGCATTCGTTTGACACTGAAATGGAAAAAAACAATTCCTTGGTTCTCTAGAAAGCTCCAGGTTGCACATTCATAGTGTTAGCAGGCAGTTCGTGCCTAGCAAATTTTTTTTAATGACTTACTCACTCACTCATTATCTGATATCTCTAACATCATCATTTCATTGACATCTCCTGTAACAGAGTTAAGAAGTACCTTAATTAAAATTAAAAAAAAAAAAAAAAACATCCCAAGATGATGTACCGCTCAACGATTTCTTTCAGCACCATTTCTTCAAAGGTGCGTGGTCCCACACGTCTTAAACATCGTACCGACAAAAACGGCAGAGCGTAACCCGCAAGCCTTCAGGGTTTTTCCTCCCGTGGGTGGTCAGAATATCATGTTGAAAAACACTGACGTGTTACGGACACCGTCTAAAACTGAACCGCTTCCCTTAAGCTACACGCAGTCTTACGATTCGGTGACCCCAGTCACAGGAGCTGCCGCCACGTGAGGCCATTTTGCGCCGTCACACCACATTAATGCAGTTCCCGCCGCCGGCTGTCGCCCTCTTGCTGCAGTAGGTGAAGCCGCTGTGGTTGGTGGAGGAGCCGTTCATGTGCGACGACTTCAGCTCCATCTGGCAGGCGGCGATGGCTGCGTTGAGCTCCACCTGAGCCCGGTGCACGACGTAGAACATCAGGCCGATGCTGATGACGATCTGCGGGAGACAGAAGATGTCACGATGAAAAAAATAGATACACCTACCCTCAGAATATTGCTGTTTCATAACAAAACCACAAACCTTTGTCTCAAAAAGTCTTAGGTGACACCTTCATACAGACCAAACAGCTAAAAAATTAACCACAAATCTCAAGAACAGCTGCTCTAATAGATCTGAGAAGGTAGTTTGCTACTTAGTACGTTGCTAATTAGTCATCCAGGACAGATGTTGGTAGCTAAGGATGCACCGATCTGACTTCTTCACCTCAACTCAGAGTATCTAACGATACCGATACCAGATCCTATACCAGT
Organism: Scomberomorus guttatus; assembly: GCA_038419695.1. NCBI lineage: Eukaryota > Metazoa > Chordata > Actinopteri > Scombriformes > Scombridae > Scomberomorus > Scomberomorus guttatus. The sequence goes on from CM076461.1 coordinate 14,110,988, forward strand.
GCTCTCTTTTCCCAAAAATTAAAATCTGAGTTTGATGCGATGCTGCATGATTTTTACGTAAGGTAACATGTGACTAAATGAATACAACTGATAGCATAATACTGATTTTATAATGACACTGACAATTTTGTTTTTATTTAGTTTGGATTGGTCACGCCTGGCTGACACCTGATCAGGCCCGATACTGATCAGACAAATCGGACTGGTATCTGCTGCTAGCTAACGATAATGGGCAACAAATAAAACAATAAGAATCCATATTCCTCAAGATTCTTGACATTTGTTTGTCTCTAATAGGACTTCTTCTCCAGTGAGTGTCATTGAAATGATAAATGTGTGTATGATGTGTGTCCTGGTTGGTGCACAACAGTAAAATGTAACTGGGCTTCATCGGCCTTTTTACAGATGGAATTTCCCACCACAAGTGTTAAAAAAAGGCCTTTGTGTGATTTAGGGCTGTTGTCAATTTGGAGAAAGAGCTTTCAGTTTCTGCATGAAACGCTGAAGCCCACTTAATCTTGACCCTTGACCTCTCACCCCTGTAAACTTGTCAAATGTTTCACACAGAAACAAAACCTTGATCCCTCGTGAGAATTACATGAAGCTGAACAGGTGTTTGAGATGTGGTGACAGCGTCACATGAACCTTGGGTCAGCTGAACAGAACTGTGGGAATATTTTGCGCATCTACATAATGCTTAGCATTCATACTGTATACGATTATGTAACTCGATACTGAAGAGCAGGGCGGATGTCATAGCTTTTTCACAGGGATAAGGTTTCATAGGCTTGGCAGACAAGAATAATACAAATACAAAAAATGTTCATATTGTCCCATGTTTACCAGACAGTGAGTGAGCCTGTTGTCTCTGTGTGTCATAGGCAGACTGTGTCAACTAAAAGCAAGTTTTTCCTGTTGCCAATTTTTTGTCACTCAACAAGCCTTCACAAAATGTCTAAGAGGAGTACAAAGAAAACCTCAGCGCAGAGTGATGCAGCCTGCACTACTAGATGTATTTTTAGAAAGTAGAATATATGCAGTGGGGTCCAAAAGTCTGAGACCACACTGAAAATCTCTAATATTTTAATGTAAACCTGGAAATAATCGGGAAGTTTGAGGATTCAGAAACATTTGAAAACACAAGAAGTTATGATATGTAAAATGAAGAAGAAATGTTTAAGATTATGCACTATTTCTCGGTCAGCAATCAAATTTAAGCAAATTAGTGGCATTGACCAACTTAACTCCTTTGTATAAAAGGTCAGATTTCCTTTAGTTGCGTCCCTTCCATTGAAGCATGAGTTCAGATGACACTCAGGTGGATCTACTCATCAGAGGCTCGATCAAGTAACTCAACTTACAGCCAGTGTTCACCTGTTATAAATATGGTTGTGCCTCAAGTTCGCAGCAGATCATTGCTTACCAAGTAGCATTATGATAGTGGGAAACATGGCATCAGAACTAAGGTGAAAGTGTCCGAAGTCAAATTGTTATTCTAAGCAAAGAGGGGCTTTCTCAGCGTCAAATCATGGCTAGACTAAAGGTTTCCAAGGGGGCATGGAACTAGTTCCATGAGATAAAAAAGCAACTTCATCACAGATACAGAATTTGCTAAAGAACACAAGACTCCAATGGGCAAAAGTACTGTCAAAAGAAGGCTGTCTAGTACTTGTAGTGGTCTCAGAGGAGAAGTAGTTTCTAAACCACTTCTCAGGAGGGGAAACAAGGCCAAACGCTTGGGGTGGGTTAAGAAATACCAGCATTTCACAGTGGATGACTGGAAAAAAGTCCTATTTACTGATGAATCCAAGTTTGAGATCTAGTGTGATCGAGAGTGTATGTAAGGAGACAAACAGGAGAGAGAATGATACCGCAGTGTATCAAACCCACAGTGACTCCATTCACTCCATTCTTCAGAGACATGCGATACCCTCTGGTTTGCATCTTTGTGGAGAAGCAGCAGGATAATGACCCCAAACACACCTCAAAGCTTTGCAAGAACTACTTGAAGACCAAAGAAGACCAAGGAGTCCTGACTGTCATGGACTTTCCTCCACAGTCATCTGACCTCAACCCCACCGAAATACACTGTGGTGAAAACTGAGAGGGATGAAACAGAGAGGCAGGAAACGGAGGGGTGCAGCGCAATGCAGAGCGATTGTGTTTCTGACTCTGGCATTCCCAGCTCTGGTGTTAAAAGCAGCAAAGTTGGTTTAAACAGACATTTAACAGCATCTCTACCATCTCCTCCTCTACCGTCCAGTGTGATTGACTCTTCAGCTGACAGCGTTGTCAGCAGCTGGCAGGAGAGACGCTCCGTGCTGCACTTGCATCAAGTCAGAGCCCTGAAGCCCCGCCCCGCTGTTATGTCAAGGTGTACACGGAGCAGAGTGGCTCGCTGTTCACCTTTTTATTCAAAATGTATTAGTATTAAACGTGTCACGTGTCCAAATTGAACCAAATTCGACACTGCACTCCCTTGGGTCCCCAGCCATACATCCGCCAAGTATAGAGTCGATCGGATGAATGGTTCAAGAGATACTCGAAGGACATACATACAGACAGAGAGTCCTTCCTTTAGTAGAGAGATGCTGGGATAACATAGGTCATCGGGTTTTGCACAAACTTGCGGAGCCCATACCAGCTTGAGTGCATGCTGTCATTAAAACAAATGGGGGACATACCAAATACTAATGTATTCTGAAATTCATGTACATTTTTCTAAGACTCAACTTTTCACAAATTGTTAAGCTGATATTAGTAATTTAAAAATTAGTATTACTTTCAAAACAAATGCAAAATAGAAGTATCTTGACTAGTGGTCTCAGACTTTTGGACCCAACTTTATATGACACAAAATTAAACTAACATTGTAGAAAATTCACCCCAACAATAGTCTTCCAGGTAAAGTTATAGTCAAATGTCTCACGATAGACCACAATGACGCAAAATGTGAACTCCAGGGTTATGGGTATCTTCACACTCTCCATCAGCACAATCACTGTCAGCTTACCTGCAGGCTGAAGACAAAGTAGCCGCTGACACTCTGCTCAGCGATGACGTCCTCCATGGTGCGAAGCGTGGTGCCCAGGTAGGAGTTGAGCAGCTGGGTGGGCAACAGACCCACAGAGGAGGCCACCAGGTAGTTTGGCAAGGACACGTCTGTGATCTTAAAATGGAGGTAGTGATAAGAAATGAAATTGACATGTTGATTAGATAAAATAATCTAAAAAATACAGTGAAAAAAATACACTTTGAGTTTCAGTCAATCCTCAATAATAATAATAATAAAAATATTTAGGATTAGGGTAAAAACTAAATATTCAAAGAGCTAAAAGAGCAACCAATCAAGCTAAATTACTACCTCATTGTTTCTTACATTGCTCTTTATCAATAAGAGAGAGAAGATCAAAGATTCAAGAAGATTTAATGCTCAACAAAAACATTTTTTCTGCTTTTTTCAGAACTCAGAAAGTGAAACTTGTACTCGTACTGAGAGTATTTACCGTTTGTTTAAATATTTAAAAAAACTGGAGGAATTGCCACAAACTTTTGTACAGACCAGGTGATAAATCCTATCCTAACATTTGGTTAATATTGTAGTTTGACCAGTACAAATACCTGCAAAATTAATGACATTTCCATCAGCCTCGGCTGTACTTTGTGTTTACTGCTAATAAGCAATTGTTAGCAGCTAGCACGCTAAACTAAGATGGTGAACATGGTAAATGTTATACCCAAGCATGTTAGCATGCAGGCATTAGCATTTAGCTCCAAGCATTGCTGTGCCTAAGTACCTCAAGGAGCTGCTAGCATGGCTAAAATGTATTTTTCTCATAAAAGCAGCAACAAATTAATTAATTTCGGCTCACAATAACCACTAAAAAGACTGTGGTGTTACTGACAAGTAGAGTGTAAGTACCATCTGGTGTAATTTCCTCAGACTATGACGTGCCATCACACTTCCAGCACAGTGTCTCATTTCATATCTCAGTACAAGCACCTAAATATAAAAAAAGTGTCCGCCTTGCTGTCACCCTTGATCCCCTGATTAAGTGATGACATAAGCTAATGTGTGTCCGTGCCGGGTGTGTGAGGATGTGACCTTGGCACCTGACTGTGACTACACTGTGGCTGATAGCAGTGTGTCAGGGGCCGTGGTGTGTTGCTGCAACACACTGCCTGTGCCAAAATGTTATCAGGCCTCGAAAACATTTATACTAGAGCCAGCCCAAGTGTCTCCTCACAATGATAAATCCCAAACCCTCTCCTGTTATCACGCTATACACCGATAAGAGCCGAGCCTGGGTTAAACTTCATAGGACACTGATGTTATCGAAATCTGGCTGATCAAGCTAATGTTGTCGAGCTGTTTTTTTTTTATCTATATTTTTTGTCAAGCATTTTTCCTCAGCACAATCATGTAACAGGCCTTTCTCCTTGAAAGATTAGCACTGATGTGTCCAGACCATGTGTCAACACAATCAAAACGCCTTCGGCTGATCTCTTGAGACATGGCATGTGAAAGCTGCAGAAGAAGAAAAAGAATGCACTTGTTTTCTCACACCCATCATCCCGGAGTCGTGAAGCACATGTCTCCTCTGAAGTCTCTCCCTACCCAGGCATCTACCGTATGCAGCTGTCTTATATACGACCGGGGAAGGGCTAGTCACTGGTATTTTTATAACAGCACAGAGAATTCCCACTGAACCTACTACTCGCTCCTCCTCTGTGTATCAAGATAATCTGCAAATTCAAGTGAAAAAAAAAAAAAAAAAAACAGCCCATCTTAGGCTTGACCTGATTCATTCAGAGCAGTAGCAATGCAGGTCTGAGTTTGTGCTCGTAGGAGGGTATTTTGACTGCGTAGTAAATTTCTGGATTTTTACTGCGTGATGCTGTTTTCCTTTTTATCTGGACAGACACAGGGTTTGTAATGAAGGGTGAAGCACAAGGCGTAATTAAAGGCTGCACAGATAAGTTGGCCTGTAGTTAGGGTCCTATAAATCACATGACGAATTCCCCAATTGCTTCATCAGCTCATTAAGACAGTAGAGGGATGGAGCTGAGCCAGCTAGCAGTGTTAAAGGTTATAATGCCGTAATAAAACACACGTGGGGACCTGAATATGTCCACTTTGCCCTCAATGGATTCACAAACATTTTTCCTGAGCTGTCCTATTGTTTTGCTAACTGCTGCAGTCTTTGTGCCGTTTTAGGTTACCTGCTATAATGTAGCACCATCCACTTCAGCAGAAAGAAGCGGGGGGCACGGTGAAATGTAGCCTCACCCACAGAAAGGGCTTACCAAGGGCACCACAGACAACACACCATCAGCCAGTGCAGGTCGAGAAGTACCCACCCACACTTAGTTTCAATTTTTATTGTTGAGAGTAAGATCATAAAGATACAATATCAGCCGGGCTTAATAATGAGCCTCCAGATAAGATGAATTACAAGGTGTACATGACTGGCTGAACTGGGTTTGAAACCCCTCTGGGCTGGGAAGTGAAAACATAGCAGAGGAGCCAGGCCGAGTGGGGGATTGAGCTTATTAGCCTGCTTCTGGCAACTGGCCCTGCCAGCAATATGAACTGCAATATAGGTGAAGGCTCCACTCTGACATTCACTTCTCCAGCTGGAACAAAAGGAGTTTCACTGTGAGGTTTGTGTGTGAGGAGTCAAGAGCTTAACTAAACCTGGCATTGACATTGAATTATGGTATAGTTATTATTTTTCAACTTTACTTTTTATTGATATTTAAAAGGCAAATGGGGAGGGCTGACATGGGCATGAAAAGGGTCTTTCAATGACATAATGGGTTGAACCTTATGGGCACATACAGTATCTAGTCCTGTTTTTGCTAGCTAGCTAGTTAAATCAACTTTAATTGAGATACAGGGAGGTAGCCAAAATTATGTGAACACCTCATGTCAGCTATAAAACAGGTCTAGCAAATGGCACATTATAGATTTCATGAGGCGACACCAGTGCAAAAGAGATCAAACTAGTGCCCAAATTGCACATACCTTAGTTCAAAAAAGTCGCAAAAATCATGTCAAATACAGACAAATAGCTGTCGGAAGTTAAAGCCAATGGAAATTTGACAAATTTCCAGTACAAAATGCTAAATGGATTGCGGCCATTTATGACCCACTTTTGCAGCAGTGGTGGTTTATCTACCTGAAAGTTGACATTCTTTAATCATGAAGTGTTTGTTTGGTTTCCCCTGTAGATAACGACCCAGAGGAAGCTCAGATGCTGTATTTTACAAGGCCCTCAATTTGACCCTGGCCAACAATACCAGTGACAGCGGCAGAAGGTGGGCAGCACAGTGTTAAAACGCTGTCCCTTTGACTTTGACACCTAATTTTCACCTCTGCAAAGTGGAACAGTAAGTTCAATGTTGTGACTACTGTTAAAGCTTTACCCATGATCCTGGCAGCGAGTGGGAGATTTCAACCTTTGGACGCAGAGATATAACATCTCAACCATGGAGCCTGAAGTATGAACTGACAACCAACAGGAGCCAATGAAGTCATTCAGGCAAAAGAAAACCATCTGTTAGGTTTAGACTGTATGTCCTGCTCAACATAGTCGTTTTACATGTAAACTGCAGACCACAGCGTGGGACTAATAAATGAATCATGTTGGTTTTTAGCATCATAAACTCAAATGAAATTTAATCCTTAATTTAATTCACAGCAGTGTTTCCAGTGTGACAATCACAAAGGCCTGAAAAAAAACAACATGGAAAAACCAGTTTCTTTGACTTTCAGTTGAAAACATACTTGTGGTGAGAGTTGTGGTGCCAACATCTGAACAATGGAGGTGTACACTCTACAGTCTCCTCGTCAATTAATGTCATTCCTTTCCATGCATTTTCAAATAGAAGACAGATTTTAAATGAGCACCTCCACAGGTCAGCTCCTGAATCACACCGCCTAATTTCCCTGGTTCATACCATAAATGCCTCTCTCTCTCTCTCGGCTTCCCGCTCAACTCTAATGTCACAACCTAAGCATTTGAATTTGAGATGCTTCTCAAATACCAACCTGTCAGTCACAAACGTTTACTGGGCGTCCTGCCACGTACACCCACAGTGAGCTGATGCCTGGGATGATCTCACCTGACTGCTGCCAAATGACTATTTCACTTATCTGAAAATGAGTCTTAGTCATCAATACTGAGCAGCATTGCAACTTGCTCTGGATAAAGGTGTCTTGTATATTTTTTTGTATATTTCCTAACATGAAGAGGGACCCTTTAGCTGCTTGCTGGTACTGTATCATCATTTTGAGCAGTAATTGCACAGATCAAAACTCTTCAAAGGCACCTGATTTACACTAAGTTAACCTTTGCAATGCAACCCAATCTAACATCCCTGTAATAAATACACTTGTGAACATTTCATTTCTAATTTGTGTTTGACTCAATTCTAAGGTGATTTTCAAGAAGTTGTGGTGGTATTATTGTATATTTTTCTCCCCCATGTATGTCTAAGGCTGTAAACCAATATAATGGAATCCAATATGACATCTCTATGGCCTGAAAATTTACCAGAGTTGGGTCAATACAGCTCTGACACAGTCTCAAGAGGATTTTAATGATTTCTGCAAAGTGAGTGTTTATGGTAGGGCTGTTATGAGTGTGTACATCTGATAAAATCCAAAGCCAAATAACCAATATCAATAGAGCTGAGAAACGTCTAACGAAATCAGTCACTGCAGAAACCGTACTGATTTTTGCAGCATGCAATTACTGTGCTTGTGAAACACACTTGCGTCATCTTATTTTTCCCTTTTCCTGCCTCAGGCCTGTGCATACACTCCTTCATGCTTTAAGCTATAAATGCCTTTCAAGCTCCCCACTTTACTTCTGGATGTGTGCGCCACTGTTGGTTTCTGCCTTCAACACTTTTGATTCTCTTCTTGCCGGATATTTTTAGAAACGCATGGAGCAATATTCACAACAGCTCAAGTTAAAAGGTGAAAGGATGGAAATGGCGCGATTGATTTAAACAGAATCTATGAAACGACGCATGTCGCGAAGGCTTTGGCTGCATTTTAATCCACTTGTTTTCTGCCGTATTGTTTAGCTGATAACAGCTTTAAAAGGCGCATTCAGCTTTTTGAAATATGTTGTTTAAGTAGGCTAAATGCCAACTTAACTAAAATAAACTGAACTTTGTCCTTTTTGCTGACTTTGTGCTTCTACCAGTTATATTTTAGTCTAAACTGATGCATTTACAGAGTCACACTGACCAGCCTCACATTTTAACTGTAACTTTGCATTCTGCATTTAGTGATACACCAGCACCAACTGTTTAATCTGTTTTTTTTTTTCTCCAATCTTTCATTCGTTCAATATTTAGTGTGAACAGCTGTGTGAACATTTTTAGGGAAAAAGAAACAGAAAACACGAATATAAGACAATTATATAATGGGTATAAGCAAGTTAAAATCTGAAATGAGGTACTGGTTAGCTAATTAAAGCTCCATGTGTCAGATATTGTATAATCTGTTGAAACTGGAGACAGTGACGAGATCATTTTGCAGCAGCATGGCTTGTCCTACACTGGAGATCTGAGCCTGAGTGGCTACATAACATCAAGTTCACCCCCATGTCGGCATTCTTCATTTAACATTCAATCATAACTGGCATACGATTTTTCATGTCACGTGACCTCCCAGCTGATTTTCTACAATACAGTGACACATCCCTCAAGGTTTTTACCATTTGGAGGTATCAATGAGTTGACCGATAAGGGTAAGCAGTGAGTGTACATTATTCATGCCGTGTATGAAGGTCAAGGGCCTCAGGTTAAGTGTAGGAGTGCAGCTGAAAGCAATATCCTGATACTACTTAGGTTTATAATGTAGGTCACATGGCGTCGCCTCGACCAATGATATCAGTTTCAGCTTGACGAAAAAAAAGGTATCCATGGTTTTGTCCGTGTTGTGTTAACATCGCTAGGTATGTCAGAAAAACATTGCCCCCAATATAAGAACCTGACTTTAAAATGTGATACTGACAGTTCATAAAACTGATAAAATAATTGATGTCCTTAGGCAACAAAAAAAAGGGGGTCCACTTCAAAGAGACACATCCTCAATCTGCAAAAAGAAATGGTTTCTTTTCTCTGGGGAATGGCCTTATATTTTAATTTATGCTATTTGACTGTGGTTTGCCTTGAGTAGTGCAGGCATCTATTTCAAGCAGATAATGGGTGAAATACCAGGTCAACTCCTGTATGCAATGTCCAAAATTCATCACAACTAATTTAATCAACATCTACACCTGCAATTGTGTCTCACTCGGTCTGAAGACAACGAGACAGCAAAATTGTTCCGTGAGGTTTCTGAGTAGATTTCCCCTGTGTGGCAGTTGGCCTAGCAATGAGAAAGAGCTTCATTTCTAAAAATCAAAAAGGTCACAGGTTTGATTATCACCGGTTTTTCCATGTTGAAGCGCCCCTCAGTAGGTTAATGAGCCCTGCTCCTGGCTGGTCCATTGCTGTGACCTTTCTGCTAAAAGCAATATGAGTTTATAATGAATGTTACATGCCTATCTAATGTCCTCCTAAAGTGGAAAAGGGAAAGCTGGTGATAGTGTTTTTATACTCACCGAGAAAACTGCATTTTGGAGCCCAAAAGGTATGGGGGTGAGTCTCGCTAAGGCCACAACTTTGAGTCCGCTCCCTCCTTCCACCACTCGTATGACAGCACTGAGCTGTTCACTGTTCCCAACCTTGTTCAGCACCCAGTCAGTCAATAGCCGCTTGCACGCCAGGTGTGCCACAAAGGTCCCTATTAAAACTCCCACCATGACAAGTCCCATGCCCAGCACAAAGCCGTAGAGGTAGCCAGCTGCCACGTTAAGAACAATATATCCCCATCCACATGGGAACGACACAATAATCAAACCCACTATGAACAGCAAGGCCCCGACGAAGCTGTCCAAGCTCTCCACCCAGAGCAGGAGGTCCTTGAGGTACTGCCTCACCAGGGCAACCGAGGAGAAGCACACCGCGGTCAGGATGCACGCCAGCAGGGCGCTCTTGAAGCAAAAGGTGGTGATACAGCAAGGGTGCCTGAACTCTCCACTGCTGCTGAAGGTCGTCCCCCCTGCGTCGCTGGTAACCTCGGGCTCTCCATCAGACTTCCCAATGCCGACCCCTCTCTCGTCAAAGGCGCTGCATATCAGGATGTCAATTTTGTCACACTCGTCTGTGGCAGTCCTCTGCAGCCAGCGGTTCAGCTGGATCTGCGCCTTGCCCACCGCATGCTTTAGAAGCTTGGTGAACAGCTGTACGGTCGTGGACCCTGACATTGACATGTTGGCCCCTTGTGCTCTGGGGCCCGGCAGCAGGGCTCAGATGAACTGTCCGACCTGAAGACAGCGGTGACGTTGGAGGTTTCCAGACAGTCTTTACATCCAGCACATGTCCATGTCTAGCAATGTGAATGTGCTGAGCTTCAACAGAGGCGAGTATTCATGAACTTTTAGGAGGATGGCTTCAGCAGTGGTAACCCATAGCTCTGCAATTCAATAATGACACAATATCTGTCACTCTCCTTGGCCATTACATTAATTGTCCGATTTAAAAATGTTTATCTTGGGTACACTAGCTGGTCAACGTGCCAGTCCAATGACTTAAAAGCGCCAGTTTTGTTGTCTCTGTTTGAAACACTCGCCATGTTCAGGGTTGTCATCACTCAGCTCAGGTCAACGTAGAGTCAAAGGATGGAGAAGAGCTGCGAGGACGGTGACTAAACTATCCAACACGTCTTTAGACTGAGAATACTAAAACGGGAACTTTTAAGGCTCCACCAGCATTTCCCATCCAGCTAACGCTAACCCACTAGCATTAAATCACAGTAAGGCTAACTTACTCCCGTCAGTAGCTAACTAGCTCGCTGCGTGGATAAAGTCCACCGTTGCATTTCAGGGATTAAACCGCCGCAACCGGCCTTGTGCGCGGCTCCTCCCGGACAACAGAGCGACAGACGGGATTCAGGAGTCCGACGTGAAGAACCAGTTTAGCTCTCTCTCTGTCAGCTGGGTGTTGATGTTTCCCTCCACGGTGGTGGATGATGATGATGATGATGCTGCTGCTGCTGCTGCTTCTGCTGCTGCTGCTGCTGCTGCTCTCGCTGTTAAGGCTTTTCATACCGACTACTGTTTGTGTCCCAGAATGCCAAGTAACCCTCACCCACGTGATCAGCCGTTTTGAGACTTTCCTCCAATCAGAGGCCTCCGATTGTCATCGCGAGGCTTCACGACAAATTCTGTTTGTTTTGGAGCAATTATCCATGGAATAACTGCAGCCACTTTGCTGCCACATAAGCAGGATAAACTACTACAACCATGTCATCATGTGTTAATTATTTCCCCTCCAGATTAACTAATTATCTTTAATTATTAAATTAATGTACTTAAATTAATAAACCTAATTATAGATTTGTATCCAGCTTCACAGACGAGGATGAGAGGCAGTTAGAAAGCATTAGTGGAACAAACATATTTTACTTAAAGTCCCCCTCCACTCAAAAATGTGTTTTTCTTCTTGTTCCTACAGTTGAATGTTTGAGCTTCACTGTGCAGAATGATGTATGTGCAGAGTTTGACACTAGAAGGCTGTTTTCACATTCATCTGCTGAAAGTGGAAAGTTCCTCTGTGCTCGCTGAAAATCTGATTTTAAGAGGCAGGCCTACGAGCATGATTTGCGACATCACAACTACTTACTTCTCTTACTGATACCCAATAACAATGCATCACATTTTATAATTTGAACATATGTTTTAAAAAAAAAAAAATCAATCTGTAACTAGTAAAAAGTAAAGTTCTTGTATTTTATTTAAGATGGAAATACTCATGTACAGTGCCTCAAAATTGTACTTACTTAAGTAAATGTATGTACTGTAGTTACTTTCCACCTCGGTTAAGATCATCATCATAAATATTATAACATCATAAATATTAATCATAAACTATGCTGAAAGTATCCGCTTTGGAAGGAGTACAAGTGGAAATACCACAGTGTACACAAGTAAAAGCCCTGCATTCAGAATTTTACTTCATAGGTGAAAGTACAAAAGTGTTATCAGCAAAATGCACTTAAAGTATTAAAAGTTGAAATTATGCAGAACAGCTCCTTTCAGAGTACTGAGCCTATATATAATTTATATTTCTGGATTATTACTATTAACAAATTAACACGTAAATTGAATTTTCATATTAAAGTGGAGCTTATTTTAACGACTGTGAGTTTGCTGGGTGGTTAATCTTTGGCACTGTATAATTGTAAATTATGTATATGCTGCTCATATATTAACGTAAAATCATAATCTGCAAAGCACATCACTTGTCAAATAAGTGTAGTGAAGTAGAAAAAAAATCACCCTGAAATGTAGTGGAGTGGAATATAAAGTAGCAAGAAATGGAAATACTTCAGTACAGGTACCTCAAAATTGTACACTACCTAAGAACAGTACTTAGTTGAGTAAATGTACTTAGTTATACTCCACCACTGAAAATCAGTTGTACTGATGCCACTAATTTATGGAAGCTATACCACACTTATAAATTGTAATTCATAAATTCAAACTAAACTAAACTTTGTAACAAACAGCTACCTTACACAGGATGTACGCATCAAAGTTTGTGCTGTTATATTCTGCTGTATTGTTGAAAGCTTACAGTATAATATAGTAGCCTGAAGTGGATCTCCCTGCTTGGCATGCCTACCATAAATTCATAATGAGTGGAGTGAAGCAGACAATATGTGCATTCATGCATCTACCACTGCTCTCCGCCTGGCTCCCCCAGCTGTGGGTGAAGAAAGCCTTTAGGTGGTTGTCCTCATAAAAAATTTTGTTGCCTCGGCTATGAGTCTTTTTCAAAAACTTTCTCACTGGAAGTCATAGACGTAGACGTAGATGACATGAAATGACTAGTGCTTACAAATGCTCTTTGTTTATACATGTTTGAGGTACACTGTGTGCCATCTCAGCACTCCACTAGATGGAACTGTTACACAGTTTTACAACCACTCCAGGTATCTTGCAGGGTTCATTACTTTGTCTTGGATTAGCTATGTAGAAAGATGTAACAAAATCAAAGCAAAATCCCCACCAGGTTTATTGACTGCAACAAAATAAAAACTACTATGTTTTCTCGCCGGATATATTCTTTATTGCTTAATTTACAAACTGACAATTTAGTTAAAAATGGGTTCAATCATTGATGCTGACGTGCAAAAGGCAAATTAAAACGTTATGCTGCTGAAGATGTAACAACTTATTGAAATAAATCAATATCAACAATACTAAGATAATCACAAATGATCAAAATCACATTAAAAAAAACTGTATAGGGAGAAAGATGTCTAAGGGCACAGAGAGGACATGATGAACGAGTCGTTTAATTCAAGCTGATTTGACCTTTTATCTGCCCTTTGTATCTTTAACAAAAACTTGGGCTATATATAGTGTTCCTATACACTACATACACTGTATGTAGGGCTATTAGTGCTGCTCATTTGGCTGCATGTTATATTGCAGACATCTTAACTGATTTCAGTGATGCTTTCAGAGTGACTTATTTTTACAATAAAGTTTAATTGTGCACCACGATGTCAAAGCGCAGGATGAGACGCTATTACATTTGATGACTCTTCTTGCGCCGCAACAAGCTGCAGCTTTTGATCCGCAGCCGAGAGGAGCGCGTGCGTCAAGCCACACAGAGGCAGCCAGCACGCGACAGGAAGTGCGGCTGATTTTGCTTGCAAAACAAAGCATACGTGTTTCACTGTTTATCAATAAAAGTGCCGGTGCCTGCAAGCCCAAAGCAAAGAATAGTGTCAAAATCATCCGCGGTACAATTAAATCATTTGTTTTTTTGATGTGACATGTTACTATGGCAACGATAAAGCAATGACGTCGCCAATAAGGATTAAATTGTGACACTTTAGTTCGGAAGTCGTGCGGTTTATTACGGCTGACTTGACAGCGAGTCGCTCTTTTTGACCAGTGACTGAGATCAGATAAGAGGTTGAAGCGGACACATTCCTCTGCTGTTTACTACTGAAGACACATTTGTGGATGATGGATTGTTCAGAGGAGGCGCAGTCACTGTCCGAGCAGCCCGGCGCTCAAATGAAGCTAAAAAAGGGAATGTCGATTTTCATTGATGTAAGTACAAAAAATTATATTTTTACTTATGTTCATGCTATAATGGAGTTATTTGCACTCTTTTGATTGAGAGAAAATCAATAATCCCACAAAAGCATAAAACACAAGGGGGAAAAAAAGAGAGACACATTTATGGCCTTTAAAGAAAAAGATGCAGTTTTCCTTTTCAAATCTGTTCAGTCAAGTTTCAGTGATTTGATCTGCTGGAGGTTGCAGATCACCTGAATTAATAGGTACAAAGGGTTCCTCGCAGAGGGTGTTAATTTGACAAGACTGACCTTTAATTTATCTGTATGTCTTTGTGTAGAATTTAAAATATATGCCAGTGCTTCAAACCAAATGCCAAGTTAATGAACTGCTAGAAGTCTACTTGGCAACCAAACATAAATGACATTTATAACCTTTTAAATCTAAAAAGGTAGTAACATGATCTATTTTTCTTGAAATAGCCACTAATTCCCACAACTTGCAGCTCTTCCTCAGATGATGAGGATTTAAATATTAATATCACAGATTATATACATATCAGTACAGCTAATGATCTTCCTCAAGTGCTCAGGAGCGTTCCCTCTCCTGTTTCATGATGCTGCATCCCGCCTCGCTATAACACCTAATTATATTCCCCTACACTCTCCTCCCTTGTGATATCTTAACCATGAACCTGTTGGCTGCCTTCGGTGTCTGAGGGGAGACAGGGGAGGGTGCACGCATGAGAACCAAGAGTTATTAAAGGCGGGGAGCTGTATCCTCCACATCAAATGTCTCATTGATGTCGAACAGGTGCTCTCTCTTCAGGCGCTCACTGACAGGGGATTCAACTGTTGCTTGTCTGCAGAGGCGAGTGTTGCTTCTGCTCTTGTTTGACATCTCCTCTATTAGCTCCAGCCTCAGTCTGTGTGTCATTAAAACAGAGTCATTCCCTCCTGGAGCATGTTAGATGTGTGTCTCTATGTCTGTTTTTCTTTCTTTTACCGATGCTGCACCACAACTTTAGAGGCAAAAAATGCAAAAGAACCATTAGACTTCTACTCTGGGTGACATTCATTTATTTAATTCATTGAATAATCAATTAGTATGAGCTGCTTATGAGATGAGATGAAACCCAGTCATTTGTCCAATTACAAAACACTGATGAAGTGATCATTTTCACTAATATAATAATTTGCACAGGGGTTACTATGAATGTCGTACATCAGTTAATAAGAAAGAGAAGTAGACCTAAAGGACCTAAAGGACCTAAAGGAAACTAACAATTCTTTTCATTATCATTTAATCTGCTGATTATTGTTTTGAGTAATTGAGTAATTAATTTAGGCTATAAAACATGTCATGACATCATGAATTATCTTGTCTTGACCAAAGATATTCAATTTACTGTAAGACAAGAAAAAGCCATAAACCCTCACATTTGAGAAGAGTTGGCATTATCAGATGTTTGTTTCACATTTTTTGCTTAATTGAATCTCAAAAGAGTTTTCCCCTAATTTTCTCTTCATAAATGAATCGATTAATCACACTATCCAGACAAAAGAAAACAATATGTGATGGAGAAGTGACAACTGATTGTTTTCACTTTGTAAAGTTAACAGGATTTCTTTGTTTCCTTGTTTATTGTGTGTTGACCTGGGTGCCCAGCTGTTGCCCTTGCAGAGGTAAATAAAGTTGTGTATTGAATTGAAGCGATTATAGAGATTAGAGATGAGTAACAGGTAGAGGTGAGAAAGAGACAGACAGGAGCAGGATAGTTATACAGTTATGGGACAGCAAAATAAGAGACAAAGAGACTGATTAGGAGGAAATTTTGAAAGAATTATGTAAAGCAGAACGCAGGACAGACTGCCAAGAGCCAGAGGAAGGTGGGTGGATTTTTTTTCAATGTGTATTTTTACCCCTTTGTAGTCAAGAGCTGAAGTCCTCCTTGCAGGGAAAATCCACTGATAGGAGGATTTTTTTCACCCCCCAGTTCTGGTTTCACAAATTTAGATTCGGCACACATAGTTTTGCAGTCAGATTTCACCTTGTGTTGATGTGTAAATACACTCAAAGTCTGTTCAGATTCTTCTCCACAAGTACAAAGAAGAGAAAGTGGGCAATGCTATTTTGAGGTTCGACCCTTTTAAAGCTGGTCACTGCCACATGCCTTTCATCTCCTCTGGACTCTGGGACAGCGCTATCAATAATTTAATGAGACACTGCTTTTGAGAGTGTGATCGATGATCCACACACACACACACACACACACACATATGTTTTAACTTTGATGGTATGAAACCCTTTTTATGACGTCCATCCTTTTCCCCTTTTTTATTACAGATTTTACGGAGAGCTGATAAAAACGGTAAATATCTTTCAGACTCACACACACAAACACACACTTTGCTGTCCTCGGCGGCGGTTCGGCCCTTCTGTCCTCGTGTGTGAAAACAGATGTACTTTCTCAATGAAATTCTGATCATGACTCGGTGCTGATACTCTTTCTGTTTCCATGGCGACAGGGAACTGACCATGCAGTAAGGTTCTGTGTCGGAGCATTAATGAAGAAAAAACATCAAAGATTTTGAACCAGTTAGACACTTTTATTATGCAAGTCGACACTTAATGGCTTTATGGTTGGAGGTTCAGGGCAAATAGGATTATTAGGAAGGATACAAGACGCCTGTATGGATCATTTAATCTCTTTTCACACAACAACACATGCTGCTCAAGCACATTTGTTGTCACACAAACATCAAATGCATTCATTTCTGGTGTGAGACACAATGGTCAAACCTGACAGATTTGAAGTGTTTTCAGATTAGAAACACACAGGAAGCAGCTGTCTGATGTTTTAACAGACCTGACACTAAAAATGACTTCCTCTAGAAACAGCTGCCCTTTTGCAAGCTTGATATGTTTTGAACATAGTCAATATAAATGACCAAAAATAGCTAATCAGAATTCCCATGGCATGACATGCTTCATTATTTATTAAATGTCCGTCCCACGCTGTAAATGATTTGACTTCTTGTCGTGCAGCATGATAAGAAGTCATCCCACGTGTTTGTTTTTAGTGTTTTAGTGCAAACAGCAGCACTTAGACGTCAAGTCTGTTCCAAAAATTATTTCTGAGCTCAGCAGCAGTGAGTCACTGTGTGCTTGATTTATGTGCACGTGCGTTCGCCTTTGTACATCCTCCAAAACAGGCTCACAGCATCTGTAGTGACATGACAGTCACCTCTTGAGCAGGTCAGCAGTTTGAAAATTTAAAGATCAGCTAGTTTGGGGCTCCTTATTTTTAAAATCTGTTTATTTCCACCTCATGAATAATTCATACAGCTTGGGCCTTTTTATTCTGTTCATAATTTCAGAGCCTTAGAGCATACAAATGACTGATTGTTTGAGACTGCAATCAAGTAGGTCTAATGGAAGAAATGGTAATGATCCTGTACATTCACAGTGTTGTTTATAATGATAAAAAACAAGGAAAAACATTACACTGTGGAGTTTCTTTGTGAAGTTTTATTACTCTGTTTCCTAAATAGAAGGGGACTAAATCTACACACTTAATGCCTCTTTTTTTGCTGATTTGAGTCCTTGTTTTCATGCTCTACTTACCTGCAGATGTATTCTTTTGTCCTTTCAAACCATAAACTTCATTTGACCAGAACAAGTCCTTGATTTATACAAAGGATGTTGCGGTCCTGACTGAGCTGTCTTGACACGGCGTTGACAAGCTGCATTTGTGCTCTGTCCCCCAGACGATGGGAAGCTGTCCTTTGATGAGTTCAAAGCCTACTTCTCTGACGGAGTCTTGACAGCTGAGGAATTGAAGGAGCTCTTCCACACGATTGATACCCACAACACAGAGTGAGTCCGTTTCATTACTACATCGTTTTATTACATGCTGGACAGAATTGAGATATGTGTGATGGAGTATAGAGGTAGAAGATGATACAAACTCAATCTGTTTTGGACTAAATTGAACAGTATACTAGCATATACAAGCATTCACTTAGATTTTATGTTACGTTCAGTGTTGTGTGTGTGCTATGAAAAGGATCCTGACATGTTTTCAAACCGAGCTGGACACACTCAGCCAGCCATGAAGCTTTATAAGAAATCCTATTGGGTGTGTTTATTATTGTATTGTACAGAACATAATATGAAACATCCAAAAGACAGTGTCTGCTGTCATACAGTATAAAATATTTATATGTTTTGGGCCAAACTGATAAGAATCTTCTATGTATTCATGAGCTCAGTATTGTTTAAGTGGCGACAAGCAAACCAGGATGTGAAGAAAAGCACTCCAGGCAGCGAGCTTGTGTGTGTTCTCTCTCTGCAGGACACAGGAGACTCACGTCAAACCAATCTCTCTGCTCACCTGTCTCACATTCTTATGTCTTACATCTGCAGATGAAAGACAGGGTGACGTCTATACAGTATTGCATTAGTGCAGTACAACATTACTCCTAAACTATTATCACTATGACTACCTCTGGGCCTCAAACACATCACCAGACTTGCTACCCCAACTTACCAAGAATGAATATAAGAGCCATCCCCTAGCAACCACCACAAAGCAACACTCTAGAAACCCCATAGCAACCAGCAGACAACCACCTGGTACCACCATAGCAACCAATGACCACCTAACAAGATTCTAAGAACTGCATATCAACCACACAGAAATGCATGTCAGCACATTAAAAGCAACATATTTAAAGTTTTACCTCATAATTACAAATACATGCACACATGCTTCATCACTGCCAATGCACAGCTCCTTTTGTACATTTCTGTCGTAGTGGAAGGACCTCAGAAATTCTTTGGTGAGGCAAGTTTATTTGTATAACACGTTTCATACACAAAGACAATTCAATGTGCTTAATATAATGGAGTAAAACAAACAGAAAACACAGCACGAAAACGTTAAAACAATAAATTCAAGCAGCAGACTTTTGTTTCATGTCGTTCCCCATCTCTCTCTCCCCTCGTTTCCTACTGTTTCTGTCTACTAAAGGCATAAAGTAACCCCAAACATATTAAAAAACGTAGATTGAAAAGATAGAAACCGTTTTAAAAGAAAATAAAAAGCATAAAATTAAAGAAATTCATACTAAATAGGTAAAGATGTAAGTGCAAGGTGAATAATGATGTGCTTAAGGTTCAGTCAAAGGTAATGGAGAATATAAATGTTGTTTTTGCATGTTTTTGTTACTTGTTGGGTATTTTATTGATTATATTAGTTGGTTATACTAGTTATATCCCATTGTTCTGATCCACAGGTTCAAAAAGGGTCCAAAATCCCAGTATCAATGCTTTTGTTCGATATGTTGAATACAAGGTCTTATAAATCAGAGGGTCGACTGGGACCAGCCGCACTCCTGCAGTTTAAGAGTGCTTATTCAATGGCATTGACTGCTTCCCTTGTTCAGCTTTGTAGGCAATTTGTAAGACTCTCTTTGATACTTGTGGTTCCCAGTGCAGCAGCTGAATCCTCCTGACAGCCGCGGAGGAGGCAGGAAAGGGAACACAGGCCGGCAGAAATGAGCTGAGGTGATACTGAAATGATTGAAGCTAAAATAATACCCTGATATCCCGGAGAAACACTTATTTTACAGTTCGACAAACTTTAAGTGAATAACAGCAGAGGAAAGTCTACAGCCATGCAAGCTGCTCTGTCAGGCTAAAGTTAGCAAGATGACTTGTGATTTTCTATATTTTTCTTATTGTCAACAAATCTCAAACAAAAATGTATTCTGTGTGTATCCAAAGCCTGATATATCGTATTCCTCTGTGCCAAAAACGATTAAAAACAGGTCAGTGAGCCACACCGCTGCACTTTCACGTCACAGAAAGAAAAAAACACCTTTAAAAGTTTAATGTGATTTGCATGTATCCTTTGAACAAACCCCACTGGGCAATTCAATATTATGATGTTAGTATGATCTTACAGTATCCTGGTTGTGCAGAAAACCTGATCTGGAAATCTTGTGTAAAAGCTGTTAATCTGCAGCATTACCCAACAAACAGCAGGACAGCTGTGGCATTTGGTGAGGTCAACGTTTGGTGAAGCACTCGCTGTGATAAAGGTCACAGATGATACTTTGTTTTCATTTGAGAATATTACAAGTTACATGCTAGACTGCGTTCATCTAGTCCTCGTAGACAAATAAAATGAAAAATTATACACTTAAAATGGGTAAAACAATAAATAAATGGGCTTATTTTCACTGTGGTCCTCGATCTGTTGAAAGATAAGACAGCAAAATGACAAAACAAAACAATCAAACAATTAAAGCAGATTTTACTTGTGACTGTTTAAGAACTATTTTCTTTCTTTCAGTCTCTTTGTCTTCTTTTTTTCAACTGTTTAGTTTTTTGAGACAAAATATTAAGAGAAAGGACTGTTTCCAAAGAACAGGTGCTGCTTATGCATTTTGCCCATTAATACCTCAAAATCTACAAAATGCACATTTACAGATTCACAAATCTCGATACACTTGCAAATCTGAATACACATTTGCAGATTCCTGTACACATTCACAAATTTTAGTACGCATTTAGAGATTATTTTTACACAAATCTGATTACGTACACACAGATTGAGACACAGTTTCACAACTCTCCATTCACATTTGCAAATAATATTGCTATAATAATACAAAAACCATTTCTTAATAAAAAGGCTGCTCCTCCACTCCCAGAGTTTCTCTACTGTTGAAAAGAGTCTCTACTGTAGACAAATGGCTCCATTCCTGCATCAGAGTTCTTTATGGTTTAAGAAATATATTACGGTGTGCCTCAAGGGTCAATTGTGGGTTCTTTTATGTTTCCACTGATATGATGAAGGAGTCATAGTATTTCACTTTAAACAGAGTTTCTGGGATGATTTAATGCTCAAAGGGAGAAAGATGAGACACTCAAACAATCGCTCTGATGATTATGAACAACAAAATGATACCACTAGTATACTCATTATGAATGTATCATAATTTAGTTGTATTGCCATTAATGGTATTTCATATATATCAAGAGCATAATTAGATGCAAAAACAAACATATATGAATGCATCTGATCTAAACAAACACACATCATCATCACCCTGCTAAATCATGGAGCTTCACTGGATGATAAACCAACATCATCCGGCACATATCTGGGTCCCTATGAGACAAACACAGAGGGAGGCAGATGGTAAAGTTGTTAAGTCTTTGTTAAGTCTTAAATCGAATCCTGTATTGATTAAAGAATGAGTCATCAAGCTGTAAGGTGTGTCTGACAGGCTGGCTGACCTGCCCCGTTTGATGTCAAACACTGACAAAATTATATGATACCTCAAATTTACAGATGCACACATACAGTACTGTATGTACACTGTAAGTGTTGACAGTTTAAATGTGGATGAAGGATTTGTGGCGATTACATGTGAGGAAATAAATGAACGTGCATAATTAGTGGCATTAATTATGTTTCTGTTTAGTCAGTAAAAGTAAAGCATACATTTAGATTCTACTAATGTAAAACATCTGCTTTCTGTCCTGATTACCATCCATCACACTCTTTACAACATTATTCAGTGCTTCACTTGTGTGTAGTCCATTAATACACAATGTACCTTAAAATGTCAAAACAGCCAAGTTTTGAACAACACAAGTAAGAGCTTTTCAGTCTGTACCCAGTTTAATATGTAACCTCTGATTTACCTCCTCTGCTCTCATCCGTCCTCTGTGGCTCTAAGTGTTTTCTCCTGTTTGAACCGATTGATTGCTGCGGCACTTTCCCCTTGTGAACGACAGCTACAGTTTGTGTGGAAGAGAGTTAAAACCCAGTGTAATTCCCCAGCCTCCTTCACTATAACAAGGATGAAAATGTTTGCTTTGTGTGTCTTGAAGCTAGCTGTGCAGGGGACACAATGGATAATTGTCCACTTGTGTCTACTTGTCACCTTCACTTTTTTTTTTCTTTCATTCTTCTTTTCTGTCTCTCTCTGTGTTTGTGTCTTTCACACACACACTCATGCACACTCAGACCTCCCCAAAACACACTCATGCATGGACATTCATCAAAATTCCTCCAGGCCTTTTGTTGATGAATCCACTCACTGACCCGCTGGTCTCTCATGCAACACTTTGGGGAAAAAACAACTAAATTATTCAATTATTCATAACATACTTTACCCGTTCCCATTTGTCATCACACACTGATTCACCAAATCATAGTGAGTTCAAGGAAAGTTTTTGTAGAGATGAAACCTGCTTTAACCTTGGAAACTTCTGTTTTTGAGGAATTTTTGATTGTAATGCTCTGATTTATTTATTTATTTTTGTTTCGCAGCAACGTGGACACTGATGAACTCTGTGGTAAGTTGAGGCTTCACCCAAATGTTATTTATGAGAGTAATGTAAAGCTGATACTGGTATTCTACTGGCTCAACAAGAGACTCAAATGCTATTTGACATTTCCCAGCACAAATAAAGAACCATGTAGGTGTAGTGACATCCTCTATGACCAAACCCCTGGAGGCTATGTCACTGAGATGTCACACTAATGCTGTTTCAACAAAACACCTACATCCCTGTCGTAGTTGCTTAACTCACCGAACATTTCTTTTTTCTTTCTTTTTTGCTCCTGTAAAGAGTATTTCTCACAGCACCTCGGTGAATATGAGAATGTTCTCGGTGCCTTAGAAGACCTGAACATGTCCATACTGAAGGCGATGGACAAAACAAAGAAGGTAAGATATAAATGAAACCGTCATTTGGAAGATAAACCTGCTTTTCTCAACAGGACACATTAGGGGTCAACACAAAGCTATTATCTGTATTCATATAATCAAAGCTCATTCATTTTCTGTGTTAAATTGTTTTCTACTGTCCTTTATACTCATATGCATGCTCTCTTGGCCATTTTGCACTGTTGAATGCACTTTTACGCACTTTTACGACAGTCCCTAACTTCAGCTTGTCAGTTTCCATCGAGTCAAACAAGTTTACAGGCTTCATGAGGTAAAAAAATAACACCTGTGTATCAGTTCATCTGTTCATCTGCACTACAATACAAAACTGGTGAAAATGAATGGAAAGTTATTCAGTTACATGACCTTAAAACACACCATGTGTCTGAATATCTAACCTCTATCTATTTGTTTACATCTTGGTTAATCTCCATCATGCTGCTTTACTAGCAGTTCCTGTTTGCACTGTACAGACAAATATCACCTGGATTACCTTGATACCGAAGAAAAAGTCTGAATCTGATGAAGCAAGATCATTATATACATTTCTGAATAGATTTCTCAACATTTGTCCTTCTTGGGATCTTGACACCAATGTAAAAAATGAGTTAGCAGTGTGTGTATGATGTCTGTGTGTTTTGATTTGCCTGAGTTATGTCTCTGGAAAGAACGTTTGAGGAAAATTGTGCCAAATCAGGTGATGTGAAAAAAGCTGTTTGTATCTGTGCATTATTTATTCATACCTGAATGGTTTCTTCTTCTTTTTTTAGCTTTATTTTTATAATTATTTTTGACAAAAACAGAACAAACAGACTAAAGGACAACAGACAGGGTCACCATAGGTAAAGTAAAATGCTTAACTTCATGTAAAAGACAGGAAATGAGAAGAAAATGGGATATATTACAGTATCAAAATCTGTAGGTCCATGATTGTCCTTTAAAGTCATAGAGGTCCTTATGATCCAGGATTTTGAGTCACACAAGGCTAAAATACTTTTGAGAAAGGTAGGACCTTCCACTCTGTTATAACCTAAAGTCCGTTCTGTCGGCAAAACAGACAAAAAGACAAAAAGTTCTACAAGCCAAATAAATACATAGTAAAGAAGTTACTTCAGATTTAAATAAAATATCCAGTTTTCCCCCGAATGGTGTATTCTTTTTATTTACATCCCTGTGACACACACTCACACACACACACACCCACTCCTCCACAGGCTATGCATCAAACTGACATCTCATGCTGCACACATAATGGTAATAATAGGAGATATTTAATTTACTCACAGTGTGGCCTGAGCTTCTCGCTGCAAATCTCTCCCAGCACGCTTCTCTGCTGCCCGGCCGGCTCCCTCAGATCTCCCATTAGTCAGATTTCCATTACAGAAACAAAAAGAACGAGCCACGGCTTATTTATTCATGCTACTAATTAACCCCCAGAACAAAACATGTTATGATTTTTTTTTTTTGGACTTGTAGCCAACATTGATGGGGAATTAAATGAACTGTGGCTGCTTTACCAAACAAATATTGCTTTTGATCATGCATTGGAAAAAGCTTTATAGCCTCTTAATCTTACTGTAGAGCTGCGGCTACGGCAAAGTATCTTTCACATTATCAGAGAGAGGAGAAAAAGAAGGATGAGGATGGTGAACAAATAATGAAGAGAGATGGGAAGAGGATGTGAGGATGAGAAGAAGGAAGAGAGGTGGCTTATTAGATTTGCAGGGAGAGCCTCTTTTTCTTTCCACCACTCTCTCTTTCTGTGTAGTATCTCATCTGGCACATACTGCATGACATATGTTGTGAAGCTCAAATTGCCCCTCAGATCTGCACTGAAGCACACACGACTCTTTGTGACTCCTTCAGAAACAGAGTGTGGGAGTCAAACCGTTCATTTGTCAGTGGTAGTTTTTTATTAGCACAGAATGAGGTAACAAATAATGACATCCAACTGCAACACCTCTAAACTACAGTGACAAGGATATACATTTTAATTACTGTGTGGAAGTGTGGGGCAACACGCACACGAGCAACATAAATGACCTGTAAGGAGATGATCACGTGACTGACGCAGGTAGCCAAGCAAATATTCCTGCAATGAGCTAATCTACTATCTTGTTTACTACCAACCGAACACTGTGCGAGGCGACACGTTAACGTTATAGACCACACTGACTATGGGTTTGCAGATGTTGATTTGATGAGTTTTTAATGAAAAATGTTCCAATGGACACATTATAGTAAATCATTGTTAAAAATGACGTTGTGTTTTTTCTACATTGGCATTGAACGGTGTCCTCTTTAATATCTGAACAGACATTCTGATCGGAGAATGTGTGGGCGACAGATCCACACATTCAAGAACAATTTGTCCAAACTAATTAGAGGTGAAAGAATAAAGAAACACAGCAGGTTGATTAACACGTTTTATTGTCTTTTTCTCATTGCTCACTGCTGTTTTACTCATTTTCCACTGATAGTTGTGTTTTGTTCTTCACTGTTTACCTTACGTCACAGTACAACTACACAAGCTAGCAAGGCTACAGAAAACTAGCCCACTAAACTCCATGTGACCCCCTCCTTGCAGGCCATAGTTGTCTATTGATGATCTTCCGAGTCTGTACACATAACAGTGCATTGAGCTGAACGCTAACGTCAGCATGCTAACATGCTCACAGTGACAATGCTAACGTGCTGATATTAAGCAGGTAGCCAGCTGTATAAAGTTTACCATGTTTACAGTCTTAGTTTAGTTTATTAGCATGCTAACACTTGCTAATTAGTACTAAACACAAACAGCTGAGGCTGATGGGAATGTCATTAGTTTTGCAGGTATTTAGTCATAACTGAAAGTTATTATAATTCATTCTGAGGGGGGTGTGAATGTCTATACTAAATTTCACTGAAATCCATCCAAAAGCTGTTTAGATATTTCCGTCAAAACCGCAAATTTGAACCTAATGTTGGCGCTATAGAGGAAAAAGGTCAGAGGATCACCAAAGTCTTTAGGCTACAACATCAGGGAACCATGAATGTTTGTACGGCGTTTTGTACCAGTCCATCTGGTAGATGTTGAGATATTTACAGAATGAGTGAAAACATTGACCTGCTGGTGGCACTAGAGGAAAAGTCAGGGAATCACCAAAGTCATCAGAAGTGAGCCTCTGGGCACCGTGAATATCTGTACCAAATTTCATGCCAATCCATCTAATAATTATCAAGATATTTCAATAAAAGCCATAAATGTCGATCATCCTGTATTGGTAGAGATAAAGTTGGTAGGCTTCATCATTTTTGGTTCATGAATGTACAGAATTTCATGACAATCCATCCAGTAGTTGTTGAGATATTTCAATCTGGACCAAAGTGGTGGACGTAATGACAGACCGTCATTGCCATCCCTAGAGCCGCACTGCTGCATGGCTAAGAAGAAAGCATTGTGGGGAGATTATAGGACAGCATACAGTGTAAGTAAATGAAGTTGCAGAAAACCAATTTAGACCCTTAAAAGACGTTTTTTCACTCCAAGAGAATGCTATTTTTTCCTGAAATAGGTTTCAAAAAGCCAGGACCTGAAGGAGCACAGCAGTGATTTGACATGAATCTGAAATTCAGCCTTCTGCAAAGGAAATGAAACATAAAGATACTTTTGCAATCACATTGCAATCTTTCAGAGCTGTGATGAGGTGTGAAAATCAAATTGCACCTCAAATCATTCTCTGTACTCCAAGAGAATAGTCTGCATTCAAGCGAGCGGAAAAGTGAGACAGCAGGAGAGACAGCACAGGATTGGACACATATTTTAAGGTCATGTCACTAGAAAAGCAAATTACTCGCCTGTACTTGCCGAAGCCTCAAGTCAGCTCTCAGGAAAACCACCTTAGTTAATCACACAAATCAGTTTATTTCCATACATTCATCACTGTTGTTCCCTCACAAACACACACCATCAATATTTGAGCTCAAATGAAAGCACATTACTCTGCACAAATTGAGCAGAAGTAATGATTTAATGATCAAGGCAATAGCTTTAAAATCAAATTTCTTTTGTGGATTATGAACGAGAGAGACTGCTGATGTCTCCCCAGGAACCGTTTAAAGGTGGTTAGTGTTTACTACTTGAAGCCTAATTCATAGTTTTCTCCTCAGCAAAGTGTGTGTGACACCATTAAAGATTTCTGTGAGCTTACAATGAGACATAGCACAAGAAAGAGACCAATGTATTTCTCTGTCTGCGAGCAAGTATTGGCTGAGCAAGGAGGAGAACAGATGCTGCATTAGTCACAGACTAAAGCTCGGTCGTCTCTGTTGAACTGTATGTATCTGAGTGGGTGGTCTGGCTGTGGATGTGTGTGAGGGGGCAGGCTGCATGCGTATTAATTTGTGAGGTGTCTTGCACTGGAATTGTTAGTGTGTGTTCTGTGCGAGCTCATGTATGCGCACGCTCATGTGTGCGTATCAGTGTGCTTTTGTGTGCCCGCAGCAAACATCCATGCACATGTGGAGGAGGAGCTGGAACAAGATTGTGCATCTTGAACGGAGCCAGATATGTACACAGATCTGCTTGGAGCCGCACAGGGTTTCATTTTGCACAGATATTCATGCCAAAGCTATTTACGGCCTCCCCATACGCAACCACCTTCAGATTTGACTTCAAACTTTTCCTAACAGACATCAGGTGTTTCTTATCTGCAGCTAGTGGAAGCTGCTGTGTTCTCACACTTCACACAGCTGTAGTATTAAGGACACAAGAATGAATTTTTTCATCATACGAAGGCTTTTATTCATGGAAATGAAGTAAAATAATCACAAAAAGCACTGTGGTTGGCTTTGAAACCTAAAACCCACCAAAAACTTTTTTTTATGTTACAGCTTGTGATGTTACAGTGACTTTCTGTTACATAGTGGATTGCTTTGGATTGGTCAGTGTTTTCTAGTCCTCACTTATCTAAAAGACATTCTGGTGCAACCCAATCCACTTTCTCAAGTTCTGGCAAATCACATCAAAGTTATAAAGCATTTCAATCATTGCAATCAGGATTAATACTGAGGTAAAGACATGTGGCAGAAGCAGGGTGAGGTATGATTGCGGGATTGGGTGGGGGGGGGTGCGTCACTACAAAGCTTAAATAGTTTGATTTTGTAGTTAAATGTCTGAAGTAGAAAAATGTAGAAACCAAGTGAGACCACCTCCGACCAAGCACACATTTGACCTTTTGTACAACAGAAAAAGAGAGAGATCAAGCGAAACGAAAAAAGAAAAAGAATCAGGTGAACCTTCAGCTGTTTAAAATGGCCAAACACACACAAAGGTACAAATCACAGGCGGTAATCTATGCTCAGATGGCAGACAGGAGACTGACCTTTAGCAGTTTTGTTGTGACGCATTCTCACTGAGTGAATGTGCATTGGTGTGTGTGTGTGTGTGTGTGTGTGTTTGCTGATAATCAGAATGTCAGGGGATAAAACTATGACTGACTCTGGGTTTTAGCCACACAAGCAGCACGGCTCAAGGAAGTCACCAGCAGGTCAAAGTCTTCACTTATTCTGTGAAATATCTCCACGTCTGCAAGATGGTTTGGAACAAAATTTGGTAAAGACATTCATGTTTCCCAGACCATGTATAATGATCACCTGACTTCTCCTCTAGCGCCATCAGGCTGACACACATTCATGTTCCCCCCAGGATGAACGGTAATAACACTGGTGATCCTCTGACTTTTGATGTTGTGCCATCATCAAGCTAAAATTAAAAATTGTCCAATACTTTGGCTTAAGACAAGCAACAACTGTCATGGCTCGAGGCTGAGGCCAATGCAGAAGTACCTTAAAGTGCAATGCCACTGATGGCCGCTCCTAGAAATCCCTGACTCCAAATGACTCCCATTCAAAACGTTTTCACTTCTCTCTAGAAATACTAAGTCAGTCATTTTGTTACTTGATTATGATACCTGCCCTGTTAGCACAATTTAGTTAAAGAAGCTAACGTTAGCCTGAGTGTGCAGCGCTCGGTGTTCCCAGTAAGCTAGCGTTCAACACCCTGCACTCCTTATTTGGAAGGTCCGGGCTCCAAATGGAAAAGATTTGCACTAACCATAAACAGCAACTCTGGGCTCCAAGCAAACCAATGGATGACGTCACAACTCGCTATGTCCATCTTTATATACAGTCTATGATTTATGACCAAATGCCTGCAAAAGTGACGACATTCCCATCAGCCCCAGCTGTATTTTGTGTGTAGTTCTAAGTAGCAAATGTTAGTACGTTAACACCCTAAGCTACGACGGTGAACATGATAAACATTATACCTGCTTAGCATGTTAGCATTGTCATCATGGCTGTAGGCTTTTTTAGTCGTGTTAAAAGACAACCTGCTGCACTGCTGAAATATACTTTGTGTATTTTGTTCCTGTGGAAAAATGAGCTAAGGTTTTTCAACTTTCACATCTCAGGTCAGTTTGGTTTATGATCAGATATGTTAGATATGACCGAGAAGAAAAGCCCGACTCTAATGACCCGTATCTGATCTGTATTCTAGACAAGCTGGTGAGAGATCTGCCTTCTCACAGGAGACTCTTGCTCGACATACTGTAATTAGTGTGTGTGTGTGTGTGTGTGCACTTCCAAAAGGCCACTGATAAACACATGCAGCCTTTAAAATCAAACCATACTACTGTACTTTTGAAGATAATCACCAATACCCACCAACCCCCCACCCACAAAAGATACTGTCATATTTCCTGTCTATCTCCCTCCTTTTCTTTCTGTCACACACACACACGCACACTAACACACAAATCTCTATTTATGCATTAGTCATTCTCCAATCCAACTTGCATTAGCATTTCCCTTCAAACCCCTCATTGTTAGTCGAGTGTACAAACAGTTGCTGTGCTCAGAAATGTGGGAGCAGGTGCGGTGTGCAAACAGTGAACTCACCACGCATCACTCACTCCCCTTTGATTAGATCTGAAACAACATTCAGCCGCGCTGCTCTGGTCCAGGCACAGCAAATGATGCCTCTCAAAAATGTCATTCAGTTGGATTTTTTTTCCCTCAGCCTATGAAAAACTACCCTTGACTCACAAAATGACCATTACCATTAAAAATATTACCAGACTCAACCTGACATGCTTGGTGTGGAGGAAATGTGTTTCTTAGACCTGATTTTGATTGAAGGTGGGGATGATTGTGGTACATTTTTAATGTTATTTTTAAAATACTTCTCAACATCATAGAACGTGTAAACGCAAAATGATACAATCAGAAACAAGATGCGTCATCAAGAGTCAAGAACTTTAGTGGTATAATTTAATATTTTCCCAGCTAGACGGTCAGAAAACATGACGTCAGAATTCTTTCTTTAGAGCTGCGCTAATCAATATATGTTAGTAACGATGGATCAAATGACTATGTGCAGTATAAAATACGTAGCTCATAATGATAAACCCACAGATTATTATCACGCGATTCTGTTTTGTTTTGTTTTTACAGCCCGTAACTTTACTGCTTGGTTCACTCTCACCGCTCTCATCAACCTCGTTTCCAGGCAGCAGTTTTCAGTGAAAAACCTCTGATAAACCGACTGTTCTCCACCTAATTAAAGAGCCAAAATTATCAACTAGCTGGTGAACATAGTGGAACAATTAGCAGCTAAATACCCAGATATTCCCCTCAGGAGTTCAAAAACAGAGCTAAAAGAGTGAATATTGGACTTCCATGAACGCTAATGTTGCACCGTATCGGCTGGATGAGTAAAAAGGCAACAACTTTATAAGATGATGATAAGCTTGTTCTGCTGACCCCGAGTGGCCAAAATAAATAAATGATTTCTGCTTTAAGACCCCAAGTTCTACTGAAATTGCATTCATTGCAACTTCAACTTGTGATACTATGTTTGTCCCTGACGAATAGCACTCAAATTAGCCTATTCAGTGCAGTTTAAACATAATCTAACACAATGAGAATTGTCAGCAAGTGTCGAACCAGTCTTGTTTGAAAATATCAGCAAATTTGACACACAGATACATCTCTAATTCATTTATTTAAAATTGATGAATAGCCCGTCTCTCATTGTTATTTCCTGTTATTAAACTGTATTAATTTAGTGTTTTAAAGCTCTCTACGCAACATGTATGGATATGTTTTGTGGAAAACAAGCATTGTTATTTGTTTCCCTGGCTAACTTGTACAGTCCTGATGTCTTCTTATCACACATTTAAGGAAGTCAGTTGGCAGATTGCAGACTGTGATTGATTTAACACAATTCAGAGGGCGGATTTTGGCAGATAAGAGATGTAAAGTGTTAAGACTAAAGCTCTGACAAGTTCTTTTCTCCTTTCTTCTCCTCTCCTGCAGCTCTTTTATGTAATATTTTCTAAATGAATGATTTTTTAGGCATGTTTTAATTAGCAGGGGAAGTCTGGACACCGAGTTCTTTTCTGTTTCCTCCTACTCTAACTCCTCCTCCTCCTCCTCTTGATTGACAGGAATATCAGGAGTCCACCCACCTGGAGCAGTTTGTGACCCGCTTCCTGCTGAAGGAGACAACCAATCAGCTTCATTCCCTTCAAAGCTCGCTCGAGTGCGCCATGGAAACCACGGCCGAGCAGACTCGCCAAGAGAAGTAAGAGCAAATTTCTCTGGTCCTTTTCACACACACACACACACACACACACACACACACACACACAAACAATTGTCTTTAAAACATGGACAAAATGTATTATACAATGGCACCCATAATTACAGTACTCACAGCTAGTCTAACAGTTTTATCCAAACTATGAACATCAATTTACATCCCTTATTTTAGGCTTAAATTTTATCCAAGGTGCAGTGCAATAACACAGATTCTTACCCTGCATTTGTTAAGACCACCTCTCATTATTTATTATGTACATGCATGTCCTATAGGGAAATCTAGGCAAAGTTGAGGAAGCTAATTAAAAGGGATTGTTAGGACTTTAGAGAAATAAAACATGGAGGCCAGCACAACACGACTATAGAAAGATATTCTTTATTTTTTGGCTACTGAATGCAGTATATGCATGCACACTGAGGCCAGCAGTAGGCACAAACAAGAGCTTGATTGCACCATAAAATAACAGATGATGAATTTAAAGCTTCTCCAATGAATAATTCAGTATTAGCAATGGATGAGATGATTATGAGTAATGTGAAAGGTTGATGTTAAATGTGATGAACCCACAGATGAACACAAACTCCGCGGTGCCCGTCATTTCTACAGAGCGCTTCAGCATCTTTCAGCCGATTTGTTTTGTTTTTACGCCACACAGCCACACTGTTTTGCGTCACTCTCACTGCTCTCACCGGTTTTGTTTCCAGCTGCAGCGAGAAACTGTTTTAAGCGTAAAAACGCTACATGCCCAGCAGAAAAACACTCCAGATATCTGCTGGATGTCTAAACAGGCAGCTGCTTGTTGACATGTTCAGTATATTTGCTAATGTGTCAGATTGTGTGTCCACAGCTCAAATCAATTAATGCAGGTTTAATATAAGCTGTATTACCTGCTGCATCGTCAGCTGAAAGCTATTTATTGTTAGTCCCACTGACTCTTTTAATAGGGCAAGTTTGTATAAACAAAATCAAAACAAGTTAATGGATGCCATTACGGAGTAGATCGTGCTTACTCCTACTTGGTCTTTAGTTCAAATAAGATATACTTAGATTTATCTACAAGTTGTCTGCATGACAGTTTGGCAATTAGAATATGACCTTAACGTGGTTATCATGTTTATAAATGCACAGACTGATAATGAACACTCACCCAGTGGCTCTCTCCGTGTGAGAAGAGTGGACGCTTGATGATTACACCTTAGGCACTTATTATGAGGAGGTTTTGTTTTCTGTGTGTGTGTGTATGAGTGCATGCAGTACTTGATCAGTCTGGGTCTGCATTCAGAATTCAGGCATGCCCCCGGTGTGCTCGGCTCATTTCCGACGATGACTCACCAGTGTACAAGTGCACAACAAGAATTCGTGTACAGTTTGTGTGTGTGTGTGTGTGTGTGTGTGTGTGTGTGTGTGTGTATGTGTGGGTCTCCCCTGCAGGTAATGTCTGTGCTCATGTTGTATTTAAAAGACAGGTAATGAAACAGTCTTTTTCTTCCTGTCTGAGTTCACACTTTAGCTGCAACTCAGAAAAAATGCTGCCAGCTTCTGCCAGTCAGGAGAAACTTTGATTATCATCCTTTATCATCATGTTGATCAGCCGAAAAAACAGCAAATCCAGTTTGAGCTCTGGCACATGTTCAAACCCAGATGGACATTTCTGTATTCTGTCCAATTCGCTTTGCAGCCTTGGAAGCCTTGGTAATGGAAACGTAGAACTGAAAAGGCTCCATCGCTTGTCAGTATGATTAAGACAAAGTGCTTGTCAGATGGTGCAAACCATCTGAAACCCCCTCCCCACACACATTTCCTTTTTGCAAAGACTGTTGCATACTTAAAACCAACTTGAAACCAACAACCAACATACAACAGAAATTGTTGGATGCCAAAAAAAAATGTTGTTTCAGACGCTGTTTGACCTTCCAACAAGCACTTTGTTAGGAACATACTGACACCTTAACTGTGACAATTCGACAAGCACACCCACTTAATGCAGCAGGTGGGAAAGTAGACAAGATTTTAAAGTCCCCCTCCACTCAAAAATGTGTGTTTCTTCTTGTTACTTCACCTGAATGTTTGAGCTTCGCTGTGCAGAACGATATACGTGCAGAGTTTGACACTAGAAGGCTGTTTTCACGTTCATCTACTGAAAACGGAAAGTTTTTCTCCAAAAGTCGGACTTTAAGGCGTGTATCTATGAGCGTGATTCGTGACATCACAACTAGTTAGGAGCTGATCGTGGCCCAACTAACAAAAGTGTGCTGTTCATACTTGAAACCACCAGCACACATACACTGAAAATAGACTTCTCAGTAACACTGAAGGATATATTCATTTTTTCCTGGATTTTTTAATGAGGAAGAAGGAGGAAATGTTATTGTAAGGATTTAATCAAGCTAATTGCACATTTTTTGTGCAGATAAGCCATATTAGACACAAATTATTCAAAGCGGAGTCTTTTTATATATCTTTAAAACATCTTTAACTTCTCTCTCAAGCTCTCACATTAATTCTTCATAACTACTTCTTTCTCTTTTGGTGTGTACACCATGAATGCCTTCACATGTCAAGCATGTAGGTCTACATTACGTATACATCTGACAAAATCACGACTAAGTATGTCAACATTTATCAAAAGCAGCTGCGTTGCAGCATTTTATTCATCCTTAGCAATAATACTGTCGTTGTTGTGCGTGAGTTTAGTTTAATCCCAGAAGGATTTCCTGTGCACTCTATCGTGTCTCTCTTCTCACCATGACCACATTCACACCTATTCTCAGAGGCAGAAAATGATGGGTTTGGATAACTGACCTCCGAGACCTCCACAAACTCTTCTTTTCTTTCCTCTCCTCACCTCCCTCCTCTCCGTGTCTCCTTTTCTCTGTTTCCCTCTCGTGTCATTTCAAAGTGTGACTGTCCCTCGCTCCCAAAGCTGCTTTCTTTTCCTTCAGCATCCTTCTTTGAATTTCCTCACTTGAGAAATTCCCCTGTGCGTCTAAATGCAATCACTCTGTTCTCCCAAACATTTAGAGGATCTGGCCGCTCTGGTCTCTGGTGGCTTTAAATAAGTTACTGTGGTCAGTTTTCTATGTGTGAAGAGGCTGTGGACGAGCACGGTTCACATTCATGGATGATTGGTGTGACTCAGAGGCGCACAGTACAACATCAGGGAAAACAATAGCTCTTAACTCCCTCTTCTTCCCTCTCGGTTGATATGAAGGCAGTGGGGGAACATGCTGATGGGATTCTTGCTCTATTACTGATCTCTGACAGTTTTCGCAATTAAGGTTGCTACATACTGTAGCCGAGAATAGGACTCACTTGCAGACCAAGAGGGACCCGCCATCAGTTCCTCCTCCTCCATACATCAAGCAAATGAGACATGTTTGACTGCAGCTCGTGAATTAATTATACTGCTTTTCTCCCAGGTGTGGAAAGGAGCATTTCTTCTAATATAAGTGATGCCCCACTCTCCTTAACAAAAGCAGATCCAAAAAACGTTTTTCCCATGACTTATCCCATGACATGGGATTTCAGTATTTTTAATTATAAATTAGAGAAAGCACATGAACAGATCTTTTTATATATACTGTAATTACTTCACTGTACACAAGATACTATATTTATTAATAGTTAAAGTCATTTATCAAGCAAAATTGCTAAATATTCCCTAGTTTGTGAGGATTTGCAACTTTTCCTTCTCTTATGTGATAGCAAACTGAAAAACAAGCTATTTGGCGTTAAGAGTTTATAACGAGCATTTGTCAGTATTTTCTGACATTTCATATGTCAAACAATTAATGGATGAATCCCGAAAAAAATCTGCAGGTTGATTGAAAGTGAAAATATTGTTGGTTCCAGACGTAAAACCAACAAGCCAACGTCTAAATATAAACTGTGCATTAAATATTTGAGCCTGCTGAGTGAAGCCAGATCCCACAGCTAAATCAAAACTCAGCCAAAAGAAAGAAGAAGAAAAAAAAACTCTTTGGTTACAGTTTTTGCAAATATCCTGCACAGTTTTGAATTTACCTTTAAATTGTCTTAACACTTTACTTCAAGTCCTCCTATTTAGCGTTTATAAGCAGTATACAAACATTAAATAAACGATTTGTAACACTATAATGTTCACTCTAAAATATAATGATCATGAAGAACTCTTTGGTTCTGTCATTTGCACAAACACACACACAAACGAGTGCATGCACATTCACCTGCACACACACAGACACCCCGAGGTCTTCTCAAAATACGTATCCAAACGACTTGACAGCAGTAAGACAAATCGTAGGTGATGTCACCCTGTGGGTGCATGTACCTTGTCACTGGCATTAGCGTCACTGTCAGATCAATACGACATACAAATATAACAAAAGCTGAGACAACTTTAGGCTCACTAAATTTATTCTCAGCTGAGACGTCCTGTTCTTCAGACTGTGTGCTTCAGTCAGCTGGGTGCCATCTTAAATGACAAAAAAAAAGTTAAAATGTGAAGATGACAATTGATCCATCTTCTTATTCATGTTCAGATAAGTGCACACAACAAAGGGATCAAACTGATAAGGTTTTATGTTATCCAGTTAATTGCATAGTTACATTTCATGTTTATTTTTGAGAGTCAGTGGATTATTGAGAGCAAATTTAAGGGAAAATCTTTTTTACTGTGGGACCCATCTGTTATTTAGTGAGTGCAGTGCACCACAAACTACAGGACAAAAGGTCATTTCATGTGAATGTTGCAGAGGATTTAAGTCATGCAGTGTGTCCTTCAGCATAACAGTCAAAACCATAACAATCGCCCTGCTTTGTCTCCAGACAGGGCCCTGTGAAGCCAGAGGTTTTGTCCATCCAGTGGTCGGGTCGCCGCTCCAATCGGAGGCTCCAGAGGAACAGCAGCCTCTCTCCCAACAACCCGCTCCTCAGTCTCGTCAATTCAGGTGTGACTATATGCTCCGCTGTGATGCTGAGTGTGAATAACTCAACAGCACCATGTCCTGCTGTGTTGTATTATGTTTAAATATGTTTGAGTGCATCCTGCTCCACTCTTCACTTACGTTGCTGCCAGCACCGAAATAAGCTGCTCGGCCAGAGTCAGTTTGTCTCCACAGGCCCGAGAGCAGAGCACAGGGAGGGGGAGGGAAGGTCGTGTGGGTGTGAGAAAGAAACTGGAGTGAGAGAGAGCCAGAAGAGGAGGGTTGTGTCCTCGTGTGTTGGTTAAAACAGATAAATAAAACATTTCAAAACATGAATAACAATAAAATAAGTGGTTAAATAAAATAAATCATGGTCAGAACATATTCTAATGAAAAGCCAGGGAAAAGAGGTAGCTTTTAAGGTTACATTTAAAGAAGAAGTCTTGCTTGTCCCCCCAGTTGAAAGTTTGATGGTGCGATCACATCAGTGCCGCCCAGATTCCTGCTGGGATCCTTTATTCTGCCTGTTTACAGATGATTTCCAAATGTACTTGAGTGTCGGCGGAAGATATTTATTCTCTGTGCTGTTTTTAAAAATGAAATCTTCCTCAATCTTTCCTAATTGATCAGTTGCTAGCTGATTGTAGTATCTGCTCAGCATCAGTTAGCAGTAGTTGAGCATTTTAGTTGTAACATAACTGTTCCTAAAGTGCTGTTAATTCTGTTTGCTGCGTAAACAAATTTACTTCATTTCTCCGTAGAATCCTGATGAATCTTCTGTCATCCTCACTTCATCAGTTTTTTTTTCCAGCCAAATCAATTTCCCAGGCTGCTTGTTGTGTGTATTTAACCGTTGTTTGCACACAGCCAGGTCCTTCAGACCTCCATTATGGCACAAGTCGTGGTTGCTAGGCATTCTGTGACACGACTGCAGAGCTTATAAACTTTGATTACAGGCCTCAAAGCATTTCTATTGATTGGTGCGGCTGTTCATTGCATGACATGAAAGGAAACCTCGAAATGTCTTCCAGGATGCCACTACTATTTCAGTCCGAACAATCAATGGAGAAAAATGTGTTTAAAATACAGTCGATGTATGCAGCAGCTTTCATCCCCTCACCTTTGTTGTTCGCTCTTTCTCCTCTCTCTCTCTCTCTGTCTGTCTCTTCTAGGTATTCATGATGAAGACAGCCAGTGGATGATGCAGGTTAACAGACTGCAGAAGCTTATCGACCGCCTAGAACAAAAGGTGATTTCCTTTCTTTTAACCTTTCCGTACTCTCCTCTCCTTCCTGCCGTCTTCTCTATTTCTCTCCAGCTTCCGCTATTTTTATCTCCATCTGTCTCCTCGCGCCGTCCTGGCCATCTGGTCTTTACATCGATCTCCCAAATTAACCACAAATTATGGCAAGTGGATTCAGAACACTATTAACAAATTAACTCAAACACCCGCCCACGTAACATATACACATATGCAGAGTATACGGGGGGAAAAAAATCAGCTCTCACAGCTGCTGCATATCTGAACGTGTTGAAAGTAGCAGGAAATGCTGTAAACTGACAATCTGACGGTGTCAGAGTTTGACCTTCGACTGAATTGATTTATTTTTGTTTGATCCTTTATTTCATGTGATCAATCAGTCAAGAAAACGCACAAGGTACATAAACACAAGAGCACATGAGTTAAAACAATTAACCTACAATATACAAAATTTAAACCCTTTTCCTCACAGAGTTTAGTCGAGTGATGGCAGATGGCAGGTATGAAAAGGTTTTTCTGTTGGTTTTGGCTAATGGGACCAGAAGGTAAGGTCAGCAGATACTGACAAAGATAAAACTGATTTTAAAAAAAAAGGCAAACACTGAAAAAAAACTCTGAAAACAACGAGGATATAAAACTGAACAAACAGAAACCACATCACTGCAGGCACTCCCAGAGCTATGTTCAATATAATATTCAAGTTTTAATTAGTGATTTTATTACACACACGCATATCAGTGGTTCCCAACCTGGGAGTCGGGCTCCTACATGGGACCAAAAGAGAAATGCGAGATGATGAACAGGAAAGTAAAAAACATGTTTAGTTTTATAGACTTTTCTCTAATCTTTAATTTTTCTTGTAAATTACTGGCTAATTGTACTTCTTCAGTACTCTGAAAAGTATTTAAGTAAAACGAACCTAATTGAACCAGTCATAACTGGCAGACATTTGCGACCAGTGATGAGGAGACGCTGTTTTAATGGGTCAAAAAGGTCAAAAAGGTTGGGAACCACTGTCATGGATATATT
The DNA here is from genome assembly GCA_038419695.1 of Scomberomorus guttatus. NCBI lineage: Eukaryota > Metazoa > Chordata > Actinopteri > Scombriformes > Scombridae > Scomberomorus > Scomberomorus guttatus. The sequence continues at coordinate 14,149,741 of CM076461.1, forward strand.
GATGAAAGGGACGAGATGGGGTAAAAAACGATGAATAAAACAAACTTAGATAAAGATTGTGTCAAAGATAGTTCAAACCCACAGATGAGTCATCATCAGAGCATCATATCACCGTATTTTAACGCTGTATTTTAACTCGTCCTGTTCTGCAGGAGATCCGTCTGGAGCCCGTTGAAGAGGAGGTCCTGGAGAGCAAATCGGTTCGTCCTCTGACTTTCTTCTACTTTGTTGCCGTTTTGCTGCGGTCACCACACTGTGTCACTCTGTTCTCACATGGCGGAGTATTACTGAAAGGGAGGCCACACTGATAATAAGCGCTCAGCTGTTGTCATGGCAACGTCAGGGCTGAAACTTGTCAGAAGTGCTTTCCCCTCTCCCGTCTCTTCCTTTGCTCTGTCTGTCTTTGTCCTTAATCTTTCTGTTTTAGACTCAATATTCAGTTACAGGCTGTTTTTAAGACGAGGCTTGCAGGCAGTGAGTGGGAAGACTTGGAAGAAGTGTGTGTGACAGAAAGACAGAGAGGTGTATTCCTGTATTGAAAGGCTTTTGATAAATCCAGCACTTTATTGCCAATAAATGTCTTAAGAATTAAATACACATATTTACAACATAAATACTACAATGACAGCACATATATTTGTGTAAACCTACTGACAAATGAAATGTCTTCCAGATGTGTGTTTACAAAGTGTGCAGGTGTTACCATTCCCTGGTTAACCTTCACATTTAGCGCCCGCAATGACAACGCAAAGGGAGACCGCTATCGTCGCCCAAGCTTCATATCACTCATTTCATGGCTGAGAGACTCTGTATAGCTGACGACTGACTCAGTGACGATCACAGCAGACCAACACAAACACTCGTAGGATGATTTCCCTTCAGCTCGAGTCTCTTTCATCACGAAAAGGGACGACCAACAACTAAAATGAGGAATCTAAAGAAATTTGCCAGTATTATTTTGGAAAATGTTCCTGTAATAAGATATTTTTAGACATTTGACAATTAAATCTTGTTGAAGATGGAGACAGTATATATTTTGAACAACTAAGTTACTATTTTTTTAAACAAAAAGGAAATGTGGATAAGAAAAAAAGATTTCACAAGTGAAAAAGTGTTTTTCAGAGACTCCACCTTTCAGATATTTAATGTCACAGAGAGAAAAAGATCTGTGCAGCTCCGCTCAGCTTTACGGAGCTTTAAAGTGAGTTTCAGGTCATTGTTTAGCTGCGACTGTACTGTTTTCAGAGAAAAAGCTCTAAAAAACAACTGTACACTACCTGCTCAGCACCAAACGAGAAACAGACTCAGTTAGCGACTAGCTGGCGAACATAGTGGAGCATTTAGCAGCTAAAGAGCCTGATATTTCCCTCAGGAGTTGGTAGAGAGCAGAAACAGAGCTAAATGAGAGTGAATATTGGATTTACGTTCACCATGTGGACAGAAACACGGCTCCAAATTAATGATAATGTTGCGCCGGAACTGCTGTAAATAAGCAGCTCTTAGCAAGTTCAACATATCAGCTTAAATGGTTATGATATATCAGTGTTGCTGCCCAAGTGGCCAAAACATCAGTTAATGCAGGTTTAAAGGAAATATATCAAATGGGAAATCAACAATTTACACACACAGTTCACATTTGATTAAATCATATAAAGTCACATGTGAAAAGAGGAATTTTATGAGTTTTTCATGATTAGTGTCACAGTATGAGCACCAGTCGTTTCACACAGTAGCGCAGTAGTTAATATGAGTGAAACCATGCGTATGAATATTGCATATAAAACTGTCATGTCTCATCACTGGTTTGATACAGACGTCTCATCTCACGTGTGAATTAATCAATATGTAATTGGTTTATCGCTGTGTGTCACTGGTAATGGACGTGTTGCTCAGAGAGAAACCCGTAATGACCCACACACACAAGCAGTGTCGTGTGTGTGTGTGTGTGTGTGTGTGCACGTGAGTGTCTTTCTCTCAAATTAGCCACTGAGAGGGTCCCGAGGCGTTTATTAGTCACACATATTAACACGCACCTTTGGCCAGCAGGCACACCGTTCACTTCCTGTTCCCATCATCAGCGCCTCTGATGCCTCTGTCAACAATTCCTCATCAGCCACAGGAAATGATTAGCAGGCTCTCTATTGTCAGTATCATACCAGGTCTGCTTCCTGTTTCTTGTTCCCTGCTGTTCACACCTCTGTGCAAGAAGATGCAGATGGATCGATGTGTCATAATGAACTTCAGGGTTAAATTCTGATCACGCTGGGGCACATAGGTTTGATGATTCATTCAGAAACTGTTGCCAGAACATTGGATTATAAGTAATTAAAAAAATATATATATATATTATAAAAGATCAAAATGTTCAACCTTGCAGTTCTCTGTGAGTCTTTCTGGTAACAAGCTAAAACGATGTGAAACCCTGCCAGAAGATTTCTGAAGGCCAGCTCTGTCAGACACTCGCCCCACCAGAAGCGAATTCTGACCTTCTGACTTTGCGTGACTTTACATGTTCTTATATATATGTGTGTGTGTGTGTGTGTGTGTGTGTGTGTGTGTGTGTGTTCACAGCACATCCTGATAGTCCAGAGGCAGCTCTCGGTGCTGGAGGAGGAGCTGGAGGAGTTTCGTTTGGCTCTCAGACAGTACATGGAGTGTGCCTGCGCCCAGACTGGATGTCTACAGTCAGTTCTGATTCTCTTTGTTCATTTTTTCTGTTTTTTTTTTTTTTTTTTTTGCAAAGGGCATTATAAAGAAGGGCATTAGAGAAAATATAAGTTCAACAAGGAAAGTTTAGTTATTAGAGTCAGATCATTAGTAAGCTGCAAGATGTTTCATCCTGTGTCCTGTTAAACGATGCAGCTGAAAACTCAAATCTGCTTTACTGACATTGTTTGACTACTAAAAATACTGAATATTTTGCTTCCATTTTATGAAAATGATTTTCCTCAACATGGATATAAAACAACACACATCTATTTCTTTGTGTGTGGAAGTCTGGTGATCTCTTTTATTTGTCTAATTATCAATAATTATGAAAACTAAAACTAAAAAACTAAAAATGAATTGATCCTACTGTACTAACAGGTAATGTGTGTGTGTGTGTGTGTGTGTGTGTGTGTGTCCCAAAGCCTGATAGAGCTTATATCGTCCGCTCTAAATGAGCGACACAGTTGTCCTGGCTGACATGCTCATACTTCTGTAAATATTCACTAGAGCACCAAATGTGAATTAATCGACTTTACTCCTTTTTCAGCTCTAACTGCTAAAAGCTACAGTGCCCAGCCGTTTCAGGAATATATTTACCCTTTTTTAAAAACAAAGACAGTATAGAGTATTTGTGATGTTTCGTAAGGATTTAAGTCTTCAATAGGAATGAATGTCTTTTGGGGCTTAGTGCTACAGGCAGGCTGGGAAAATATAGAGACGGACTAATGCGTTGCTGGTTTTAGTCTTTTCATGGGATTTGCAATAAGAAAAATATACATTAGAATAATGCCAAGCTTATCCTTTAAGAGTGGAGATCAATGAGCAGTGGAGGGAAATGAAATCTCATTCAAAAGCTTTAAGTCACACATATTCAGTATATTTTGCACACATATTATAGTCGTTGAGGATGTTTAATAAAATCCAACTAGAAACGATCAGTTGTCAAATGTATGTTACATTTATTAAAGTCTTTAGTGTTATTTATTTTATTTAGATCATAGAAGGGATGTACCCTAACTAACAAGATGTCTTTAGGGGATATGAGTTACATTTCAGTCACAGAAATAACACATTATCTCTTTGTACTCTGTACTCTATCTGTGTTATAGTGGCATTTTTGCTTGTGACTCAAATCTGTATCTATTTAAATCATCTACTCAGTGGCTTTTTTTTAAACATGCATTACATTAAGTGGCTTGAGTGCAGGATCTCTAAATGGTTCATTTATATCATAATCTCAAATCTTCAAGAGATTATGGGCAAAATTGAATTAATCAGGACACATTTTAAACTGAGTTTCAGTGATACGGCCGTAAGAATTTTCTGCTGTCCTGTCAGAACTGAAGACGCTCCGGCTTTATAGTGTTGCATCCTACCACAATAGGTTGTGCCAGCAGATGAAAGAACATTGTTTTTCTCCAGCCACAGATCTCAAACCTCAGCTGTATCACCCTCGACGCTCTGTGGCTAAATTCAGCCGCGGCAGAACAAACAGAATCACTCTCGCTGCCAGTTTGGTTTCAGACAACAAACAGCAGCCCGAAGGACAGCGTGACATTTACATGTTTTGTCGTGACCATTTCAGTCAGTCATGATTATTCATTTTCACGTTAAAATGAGACTAAAACCTTTGACAAAACATTTAATAATCCTAATTTCGGAGTGAAGCCACAGAAGACATTAGTTGACAGATTCACATTGTCTGCACTCAGCCGGAGTGTGACAGATAATTCAGACTGTTGGGACACATTATGTAGCATGCTAATTAGTGATTGCATGACTTATGCTCCCTCTTGTTTTGCATTTGGCAGCATCGCAGTTCAGCGGCTGGCGAATGAATCACGCTTCATTCTCTATGAATTCTGGGAGCACAACAACGTGTGGAAGAAGTAAGTGTTCGCCTGCACCGTATGCATCGTGACTAATGCACCGTGGCCTGTTCAAATAAATCCCAAATTGTTTCCTCGCTCAGCTTGAACTCACTGAGAGGAGGTCTGGTTCAGACTGAGCGTAGCGACATTGTACGCTGTGAAGCTTTAATGGAACTAATGAGAAAAACAAGAGTGTCACTACGACTGTAACCTCAGCGGGAACAGAGACACAGAGAGGAATTAATGATACTGTGGTCACCATTATTCATTCCTTGATGACTTCCATTCATATCTTAACAAGTGACTTTCTATTTTGAATCATGGGTGTATTACTCCATGTGTAGCTTGTTATTTGCCATAGCAGACATTCAAAATGAGATGAAATGTTAAAAAGCTACAGATATGCACTCACTCTATTGATTAGAAAATATCAATATTTTATTTGGCATTTGTGCATTCTTAGTAGAAATAAAATCTGCCACCAGCAATTTTCTTAAAGGACAAGTAACGAAAATAACTCTGTATCAGATCAAATTGCCGAAATATCAATTTTGCATTTTTAAATTGTGTTTTTGTATTTTTACGTGTTTTATGTCTGCTTTTATGTTTGTAAACCAGCTGGCCTAAAATTGCCCCTTGAGGTATTCTGAAATGAATTCAATTTAATTTAATTTGTCAATAATTAGCCAAGTTTGGAAATCAGTTCAAAATCAATCACTTTTTGTGCCCAAGTTGCAGGTGCACTGGCCAAAATAAAACGTTGAAGGGGAACTGCATAAAATCTGATGTTAAATTCTGCAGCAAATGCAGCCTAACATGACCCAGCTAACAGTTCCTTTAACAATCCTGGTGTAGTAGCTGCTGAGTATTAGTATCACACACTACACACCATCACACAACCCCCTTTTTTGTTGTGTTAAGGGTATCACAACATCTCCACCTCCGCCTCCGTTTGCTGTTTACAAAAAAGGCGTTCAGAGACAAATTAAACACTTTCAGGTGTTACGGAGAGTTCGGGTTGCACACTGAACGTCACACACACACACAGATCTCCATATTTATGCAGCTTGTCCCTGAGCAGTGAGAGAATCTTCTCATGTCTTCTTTCCAGTCACCTGCAGACCAACTACAGCAAGACCTTCCAGAGGGGGAATGTGGACTTCCTGGAAACTCCTGAGTCCATAACCACCATGCTGGTTCCTGGTAGGATCCATAACGCCGGACTGATTCTCCCGTCACATTACACACAGTACTGTCTTTGTCCTGACGGATCGTACCCTCCTAAAGAGTAAACACTTTAGCTTCACACGCTCTTTGATGGGCCTGTCATCAATCACAAAGTCATGTTGTGCAGACAAATGATCCTCAAACTCACAGAACTTCATTTTAAATAAGTTTAAATAAGATATCAAAATGTCCCACTGGGAGATCTTTGATTTGAGTTTTACAGCTTCAATAAAGAGCTGGAGTACACAACTAATCCAGATAAATCTTGTATGTAGCTTTGAAGCGACATTTAACAGTCTGTTATTCTTATCAAAATCATATTAAACATGTTTTTCATTCATAGTCTGCTAGTCTGCTGGTTACAATAACAGATTTGTTGTGCTCTAATCAATTATCTTTGTGTTATTTTTCCTGCATTATTACAATGAATTTATCTTAATTCTATCCTACAAACATCATTACCCATTTACGTAAACACCCACAAGGACTCGGAGTAGAGGGCAGTGCTGAATACATTTGTCAAAACACACAAATACACGATATGCACACTGTGTGCAGAGGAGTGTGTGCTCAATGTCTAACTGATTAGGGTCATTTTTGGGGGGTCAGTGAATTTTTTTTCTTCTTGTTTGCATCTCCTCTGCAGCCTCCTGGTGGGTCCTCAACAACAACTGATTGTCACTGATGGGTGCAGAGAGGAAACAGTCACCTGTCAACACGTCAGGAAGTCCACAGCAGCGCACACACACACATACACACACACACACACACACACACTCACACGCTCACGCACTCGCACACACTGACTCAACACAACTTGTGAAGTCACGGTGATTAGTATCCATTTTATGACCTCCATGTTTCTTCATAGTGAGGTGGTAGCCGAAATAGCCCACGTGTGTGTTTGTGTGTGTGTGTGTGTGTGTGTGTGTGTGTGTGTGTGTGTTTACACTCCTAGAAGACGCTCTGACGTCCTAAAAGCAATGACCTCATCAGACGTTCTGTTGATCTGACATCATCACTGTGTTTGATGTGACATCATCTGCAGCCCAGGGTGGTTCGTGAGAGCTAAAGCGTGCAGTGAGTGTGCGTGACACGGCGTTCTGCGTGTGTGTGCGTGTGTGTGTGTGAAAGAGAGAGAGAGAGATGTAATTGTATCAATCGTAGCAGCTCATTAAACCATTATTCTGTTGTTTCTGTATTTAATGTGTCAAATTGAGATAAAAATCTGTTGGTCATAAATAAAGACGATATACTGTTGTGTATGCCGTGTGTATCTCTTCCTCAATCCATTTATGTCCTTGTTTAGCTTGTTTGTCTGTCAGCAGGATATCAGATCTCCTTGAAATTGTTCCAAATACAAATATAAGAGATAAACACTTGATCAAAATGATGATTTAACTTAAAAAATAAAGTGACAAGACTGATGCTTATAGGTTTTTATAAAAAAAGCACCTAACAGCTTTATATCAACCATAGTTAACAAATGGTTGAGTGATGGTCTGCTCCTCTCTTTGTCTATTCATCTCCGGATGTGAGACACATTTAAAGCTCTAAACAAAGCTGACTTTCAGTGTGTGATTGACAACTTCCAGAAACACGTTTTCCAAATGATTGTAGATGCCACCACCTAGTGAACAGAGAGCAGGACTGCAGCTGTAAGAATGATTCAGGCTGCTCCACTGGACAAAGTATTAATGATGAATCACCTCTAAGTGTCAAAGACCAAATATCTCATGTATATAAACCAAATGATCATATTGAAGCTCCTGAAACTTGCATTCAAATTCTCAAATATTTTTCTATAACATTAAATACTCAGTCTCTAAATAAGCAACAATCAAAGTGAAAGTTAAGACAAACCATCTTTAGTTATTTATTGAGAGTTTAACCCTCATGAGCTCGGCTAATCTGCTTCATCAGGACTGTGTGTGGTTGTACGAGGTTCGATCATGGAAACAACCTCACAAATGTCATCACGTTCAGCCTTTCTCTCCCCCCTAATGTCCTGTCGGCAGGCAAATAACGGCATGAAATGCTCAAATAATATTTGGTTAGCAAAAAAAAAAGGAAAGAAAAATGTTGTTAAGCTCTGATTGGTGCGGGGAAGTACATGACATCATTGTTTCCAACTGAGCCCCGCACACTTTAAACCAGTGAGAAGATGATAAAGATCGTACTCAAAGTAAGAAGCTGATTTATAAAATATATAAAATAATGTATTTACTCAATAAGCCTACAACAAACTATATGAATATGGTCCATTGAAAATGAGATATCCTCCATTCAAAGAACTTAAAGAGTTGAAAGGTAGTTTCATGCGACTGGTTACTTGTTTTTTTTTAAGACACTGAATCTTGTTTTTGAAGTTATGACTGTAATTTAATGAGTTTCAGGTTGCTGACCTCAGTTATCATCCATTACAGATGTCTATTTCTGCCTGTTCTACAAAACAAAAAGGAGTCGGATGAAAAGACTTTCGTCATGTACAACAGCATAATAAAGAGTAATGGGTGAAGAGTCTGCGTTAGTTAATTATGCTCAGCTATCTGTGTTCCTGCTTATCTCTGCTTTACTTTATGGCAAAAAAAATGGTAGGCATGTGAAATGCAGTTATTGGGGAAACAGTAATCTAATTGTGAAATGTGATCTACTGTGTTTACTGCAATTATTGCAAAAAAAAAAAAACCTCATGAACACAAGGAAACCTGCAGCAGTTAGATTATAAATAGCTTTGAAAGCACAAAAGGACACAAACATCTACAACTATGTTTATTTAACTCTATTTACTCTATTTAACTCACATTTCTGTTGATTTTGAGACATGATCTAAAAGTGTCAAACACCCACCTGACTTGTAGTATTTCAATTTAAAATTTAATCTATAATCTACAACATAATACATTTATGTTGCAGCCTTAGAACAATGATGAAAAAATAAACCTATGATTTAAAAAAAACATGAAAACTGTTTGCTCTAATGTAGGTTTTATTAAAAAGAGAAAAATATCTTAGCTTGAGCTACATGGAGAGCATCAGTGTTCAGTATTTCAGAGCAGTGAGGTCTGCTGCTGCCATCATAAACAGAGTGCGTTGTGTGTTGTGGACACAGAGGGGCTCGCTGGGAGGAGACTGCCCTTCACCGCTGTCACATCACCTTCACGGTCTCTGCACACACACACACACACACACACACACACACACACACACACACACACAGAGGACACACCAACGCTCAGGAGAGGAGGGTTTCATGTCGCAGTGATTTAACAGGATATCCTGAAGCCGGTGGCGACATGCAGGATGTGTTTGAAATGATGCACAAAACTTTAATTCACATCCAATATTAAGATTTTTCAAACGGCAATCACTTTGTAGCAGCGAAATTCACCTTTTGTTTAATCAAGTTTAATTTTTAAATTCTATCAATTGTGTTATATATAGACAGTCATGTTCAGTCAGTCAAGCTGCAGCTATCTGTGTGCAGTTGTGTGTTGTTCAAAGCAACATTGCCAGATATACAAGATAGAAACCAAAGTACATTTACAGGAAATACTGACATCATAAACCATCAGTAGCACATCCTGGCTTTTCTTTTAAAGGATCAGTTCACCCAAAGTACTCACTCAACATCGGTGGCATCTAGAAAAGCATAGTTTTGGTTTTCTTTGTCCAGATGTTGAGATATCTGTCTCTGAGATTTGTGCCACCACTCCGTTATAATAAAGATGAATTAAATTTTGTCTGTGGAGCTCACATTGTTGAAAATCTACATTTGAAATTCTTGCAGTAAACAGTTCTCACCTGAACTACTTTCTACGGCAGAAATACAGACAGTGTCTTATGTGGATTATGTGGATCGGACACAGTTTATGGCAAAATATGTTGGGAGTTCTGTTTTTGTTTTAAATATAATTTTTCAGTTCTATAAACACCAAAAATGAAATCCCATTCAGCTTTAAGTAATCACAGAGGTGGATAGCTGAAAACCTGAACTAAAACTATCTGCACCACTACAGGTAAGTGAGAAAATATGGTTTTTGTAATTTGGCTACACATTTAAAGTCCAAACCTCATCCCAGATGACAAATAAACACAACAACATGGGCAGCTTTTACATTTTATTGATAAATTATCATTTTTAAAAAGACCCACAAGCCATCTTTTCCTTCCATCTCACACTACAGTTCTCCAAGTACTGAATTTGAGCTATGTACAAAGAGTATCTTTTAATATTATTTTCATCATCATCATCATCATCACATTCAAAACAAGGTTTGAGCTGTGCCCACTGGTCAAGGTCAAGAGACGGGATGCTGAGTTAGCGTACAACGATGCTAGCTAGCACAGAGTTCACTGGAGGTCAGAGAGCAGCGATATAAGCGAAGGGAGGAGGGTTTACATTCTAAATCACAGGCAGGAGGAGCTAAGACGGGGACATCGTACGCTTTAGCTTCCTCTCTGACACAGTAAAAAACACCACCTCAGTGACAGAACATAAACAAGTCAACATGCAAAAACGCTTGTCACCATGTTTTGGGGTTATTTTCCACCAGAAGGCAACATAAACGCAGTGAGGGAGATACTGTAGGGCCTTGAGGTTCAAAAGAACTCAAACGGAAAGGTTATTGCTGTAGTGAGTTAACAGCTGCATGGCACAAAAAGTAGTGAACACTGTAATAAAAACAAGCTCCTGTTGATCAGATGCTCTTATTGACTAATACTGAGCAGCAAAGTTGGCCGGCATGGGGGTGTAAGGAGAATTTTTTTTAAAAATTGATCATTTCCGGAATTAAAATCATATCGCGATACTATGTCAGTGTACACAGGCAGGGTAAATGGTTACAATAGAGTATGGATATGCAGCTTTAAGTTTAACTAGCAGCAAAACAACACATACAATTGCATATAATTGTAGTGCAATGGGCAAAATGGTTGTTTCATTTTGGTCTGGTCTGTAACAAAAGAAATCAAGTGGGTGCCGTCATGTCTGCCAGGCTTCTGAAAAAAAAAAAAAAAAAAAAAAAGTCCAGAAAGACCAAATCCAGCCAGTTTGCTAAACTATCAATCTTAAATCAGAATATGCCAAGTTGATTTTGGCATTTATTAAGAAAAAAAATCACCGTTTTTGAATTAGTAAACCAATTCTTACAAGTTCCTGATTCTGCATTTTTGTCAAATTTCTGCAAAAGCCTGGGCAGGATTTGAGTCCTTGCGGATAAGTAGAGAGATTGATCGACACACATTAGCAAGTTCAGCGAGTCACATAACAGAACAAGACACATCTCGCACATACACCTCTTCAAGCAGGCACACACACACACACACACACACACACACACGCAACACCCCATTGACGCACTCCTGCAGACGTTCCACTCCGCTGAACATGAGCGGTTTGAAAATCTGAACAAGATGGGGGAAAAAAAAGAAAAAGAAACTAAAAGTGGGGTTTTTGTTCTTGCAGCCGTGCAGGGCCGTGCCCACCCTAGGCGAAGCTATTCTCCGGATAGCTGACTTTGATAGCTCCCCAGTAGCAGGCTCGTATCAGACAGATGAGGCCAAGCAGGTAAGCGAACGCCCAGGACACATAGGTGGCATTGTAACGACTGGCAAAGTCCCGAGTACCAACCTGGTAACACAGAGGAGGGAACGATAGTGTGAGTGAAACACTGAGAAAAATTATATCTTTTCAATTTATGCATAAGTTTTTATCTTGAAAACACAGATAAACAAAAAGAGTTTATTATATTTCACTGCATTAAAAACAGAAAAAAACTAATTTATCATGTCAATCAGTTGCAGAAAAACGAGAACAAACTGCAACAAACTCAGTAACCTTTAATTAAAACACTGAGTGATTATGATTCTAATATGATTATACCAAGTTGTGAAAGTCTAATATGTCTCTGATATACTGTGAAAAATGGAACAATATGCGGTTGTTTGGACCAAACACAGTGCTTTTGTTTACTGATCAGCACATCCTGCCAGTGAGTCCAGTTGGCTTAATGGACCAAAGTGCATCTGATGTATTTGTAATATACTGTAACACACTCAAAGCAACGTAGGTTCAAAACACCTTCACACAAATGTGAACACTCCTAAGGCACAAAATATATTTTAAATCTATTATTATTATCATTATTATGCTAACGTGCTGCTAACTTGTCTCATGTCCTGCACCTGTAGCCTGATGGTCTGCTTTACGTAGCCTGGGTATGTATGGGTGTATATTATTTTATTTTATGATTAATTTGATATTAATACTTTTACAACTGTGCTTTATGACTCGTTTCTTAACTAATAATCTTTTTTGTTTCTGTTATTTATGTTTTGTTCATTCTACTTTGTTGCTCTTGTGTTTGTTATAATCCTTTCATGCTAAATGCTGTTATTGCTTTTTTTTAACCTTTATTTAACCAGGAAAGCCTCATAAAGACTAAAAATCTCTTTTCCACCAAGATATGCAGCAGTAACAATGAATTACAAACAGCATAAGACAGATAATGTGCCACAAAATCAGAATTAGAGAGAAATACCATTATAAAATCATGACTTTCTAACACAATCGTGTCAAAAACAATCTGAATGTCACCTTAAAACAACTCAATAGCTGTCTAAAAATGCATTTCTTCGGCTTTTGTAACCAGTTTGAATTACCTCTGTGTTTGAAAGGCGCTCTATAAATAAAGCTGCATTGCCTTGCACCATAAAAATAATTAAGACCAATCCAACCCAATAACTAGAGGCTTAACACATCAAGATTTCAAAATACTCCAAAACATTGGGAACCAGAACAAAGAGAACGCAGGTTCTTCTTTTTGTGAAGCAGTTTGTAACTCTCATTTTGAAAAGTGCTCCATAAATAAATCCACAGTTACACACTTACTACCTAAAAAAACAAAAGAAAAGAAAGGCTGTACTTACTGTTAAACCCACTCCAATGAAAATGCAGATCATTCCTATAGTTATATAAGCACAACAGCGCCTCCTCGGGAGCGCACTGCCAACAGAGGATCTGCAGATAGAAAAGAACAAGAGGAGAAAAAATAAAAAAATAAAGCTTTAGATGTTTTTATATTTATATGTATTTATTTGATGCTTTACATTCTGATATGACTGATATGTCTTTGTCCCACCCAGTGATCTCACTCAGCAGCACCCCGACAATCTTGTGAGCCAAAAATCTCTCACTTTCCCTTTTTAAGTTACACATGAAAGCACTGGAGGCCGGTCACATGTGCAGCTCCCAACAACTGCAATCCTGTCCAGACTCCATACAAACACACAGACAAGTCGACTGCCCTTAAGCACCAGTTTGCCTTAATTTTTTTTTTTTTTTTTTTTGTGCTTCACTATGATTTACTTTCCTCCCCCTCTCTAATCTCACATGCCTCTCATGTGACGGGACTCAAGCATTCTTCAGGAATCGCTGGTATTCGGATGGCTTAGGGGGGTACGATCACCTGATTTCTTACCTTCTCCGACTCCCTCCTAAAACAATCTCACTGTTTACATTTGAACCACCTGAACATCTCATTCATGTCTATTAAATCATGTTTTTAAAGATTTAAGCTATCAGATGTGGACTGGATTTGTCATGCATTTAAAACTAATAAAAACCATTTGCAAAATTTATCAGGGAAACTATAAAATTAATCAGTCTGACTGGGAGATGTAGAGAAAACTTTTTAAAATATGACTAAAAAACAGCCTGACAACAACACTTTCACTAGTGTAATTGGGAAGGTGCTACTATACCTAAGGTATCAGTTTCCTTTGGAGAAAAATATCATCATGTGACGCCATGTCAGCTCAGTGTTTTGACTTTGGTTATAGAGGGAGACGTTTTAGGGAGATAAAGAAAGAGAAAAATACAAAAATAAAGATAAGATAAAAGAAATATGGAGAAAAAAAAAGATGGGAGCATGTGCGCAAAGTTAGGTTCAGGTCCACTACCATGAGCTAAGAAATGGGTAGGTTTAATGGTCTCCCTTAAGAGGATAGGCTCTGTTAGTCCATTTTATTTCTCACTGTATGATGATTTAAGTGCTGCTCTTTTTAGTAAAAACTGACTTTTTCTAGATGGATGATAAAATACTTTGTTTTTAGTAGGGAGCCTTTTTTGTCACAGGTTTTATTTGTAAAGTTTAGGAAAGGTGATCAAGTTATTTGTGATGTAATGTTATATGTAAGAAGTAATGTTCTGTTTCTGATAAATGTTTTAATTCTGCAACAGAATTTTTGGCATCTTCTGAGTCCGTGTGGGTTGGGAACAACAACAAAAACAACCACAGAAAGACAAAGTAACAGAGAAAAAAAAGCATGGGTAGAGCTAAAGATAAAGATATAATCAAACTATTTTTAAAAAATGAATTCAGGGAGACAGAAAAAGATCGAGACAGACACAGAGGTACAGGAAAAGACAGATGCTGAGATTGGAGACAGCAGGTTTTGGCTGCAGCTTGTTTTTCTGTTGCAGGCCTGTCTGGTGTTTCTGCATCACTGCTTCTCTCCTGTCTAGATACTGCCTCTCATTTCCAGCCCTCACACCTTTCTTTGCCCTCACACCACTCCCCAACCCTGTGAACCTCCTACCCCATCCTCACTTCCGTGTATTGAGGCCAGGCTCTAATTCCTGTCACACGACTAGATTAGCCTCCATTACCTCCCCTCCCCTCCCCTCCCCTCCCCTCTCCTTCCAAGAAGAAAGTCCAGACCTCTAAAGTTCACCGTCTGACTACACTGAATTTATTCGTAAAAGCAATCGAAAACTACTCCAGTGACAAAGCTTTTAAGTTTTAGTATTTACATCTGTGGCAAACTTTATCATATCAAACCACACAACTACATGGCTGAGAGATAAAGCAGAGGTGGAAAGGCAATTTAGTGTTTTAACGGCACTCTACTCTCAGTGTTGCCGGATTTGTGTGAATGCAGAGCTTCATCCTGTCCGCTGTGGCCTCTCTGCTCTGTGTGTGAGTAGCTCAGCCCCGCCCTCGGTCAAACAGACACACAGACCTGCAGCTCTTTATACATCCATGACACAGACACAGAGACAGAGAGCAGAGCGGAGCAGAGGAGAGAAACAGAGACAGTGATGTAACCTGGTCCCGACCTCACACCCTGCAAGCTGTTATTGGCTGGGGGCTACACACCCACTGCCCAAAGGTTGATGCCCAGAGGCATCAGCACAGCAAAATAATAAGAAAATACAGGCAGAGGGCAGAGTCTCTGTAGATAAATACACCGCCACACACTTCTAGTGGGTCATAAGTGATGATTGAGAGGGATTCGTTTTGTATGAGTCTATACAAATATATACAGCATGTTGGCCTTAATTTGACAAATCTCTTACAATTCAACTCTTTATGGTGCTCTCCCAACTTCAGCTCCGCCCTCCTGCCCAAATTTAGATTTTCTGGCAGTGAGTGAAAAACTCCAGCCGTTTGTTTATTCATTTTAGTTTCAGGGCTTAAACAGCACATAGCTGTGGTTTTTCATGTTTTAGCCCATTATCAACAAATCACTTATTCTTCAAATTCTTGAAACTTGCTTTGAATTGTGGAATCCATCACAATGAACTTGAGTGTGTAAGGGTGTTTCAAGGGTCTGCAGAAATACAGAAATGAATGGAAACCAAAAGCTTCCAAGCATCCAAAGATCGAAAACATGCATTTGAAAATGGTCAGCAAAGATTTTAGGCATTCATGATTTGTAGTTAAGGATCACACTAGCATGAGTTGCAACTATTTTAATAATCGAATAATCATTTTAGTCATTTTTTCAGTAAAAATGCTAAACATTTGCTGGTTCCAGTGTCTCAAATGTGAGAATTTGTTGTTTACATTATAGTAAACTTAATATCTTTTGGTTTCGATCTGTTGGTCGGACAAAACAAAACATTTAAAGATGTCGTCTTGGACTGAGGAAAATTATAATGAGGATTGTCACAGTTTTCTTACATTTTATAGCCAAAACAATTAATCAATAATGAAAATAATCGTGCAGCCCTAGCGTGGTCATTTAAATTGACATTTTTACCAAGATTAAATCCAAAACTTTTTGTTGTTTGGATCCAATTTTAAAGACCGTA
Source organism: Scomberomorus guttatus (assembly GCA_038419695.1). Lineage (NCBI taxonomy): Eukaryota > Metazoa > Chordata > Actinopteri > Scombriformes > Scombridae > Scomberomorus > Scomberomorus guttatus. Next base: position 14,165,647 of record CM076461.1, read on the forward strand.
CCCATCGAAAAGACTGAAAATAAATGCCAAGACACGAGAGCAGTCGGGTAAAATGTGAGCTGTAGTTGGAAATCAAGTGAACTGTGTGTTTCACTTTGACCTTTATGTACAGTGTGTTAAATGGAAGTGATGGACTCACATTTTTTTGCAGTGGGGACACTTGGCTAGCGTGTTAAACCGAAGCTCCATCCACTGTGAGAGAAAAAAAGAACAGAAAAAAGAAGCACAGTTAAGTGACAGCACAGAGGAGTTTGCACACATGTGTCCACAAACACACTACAGTCTTTAAATCTGTGCTTTAAGAACAATCAACACAAGACTGCAAATGATTTTACATGATCAGGTATGATGTTATAATTATTCCCTTATTAGAAAAAGTATTTAAAGGCTGGAAAACTATAAGCACCTAAAATGATTCTTACAATATGTTAGTTACAATTGTGAATTTTTTTCATTGAGGGTTCTGATGTTAAAAAACAGCACTATGGAAATGTCAGAAAATAAAAAGGTCCTATTAACACGAGTTAAATATGTGACTTTTGACATGTGGCTTCAGTGAGGGGTTGAAAATTTCAATAAAAGCTGAAGCAGCAACAATGATCTGTAAAGCAAATTGAGTCCAAACCGTGTAGATTTAAGCCAATGTAATGCACATGAAATGCGACTCTTTTTGGCTGCAGCTCTCTTCAAAGCCAGATGTGTATAAAGTCATATCATCACCAGTGTGAATAAGGCCGCAGATTGAACTGGAGCAGGGTTAGGCTGTTGTTAATATGTCCACCAGTATGACCAGCTTTCTCAACCTGTTGTTGTGCTGGGGGAGAGCCATCGCTGGGGAGGCCAGACATTGGCTGGGATGACCTGGCGTCCTCACTGCCCTACAGACGCCAGCAAGCGACAACGTGCACACGTTAAAGAGGACATGATTTTGACATGCGAGTGTGTGTCATACAGACACCTGGCAGATGTTAAACAGAAGTCCATTAAAAGTGAACATGCTGCATGTCAGAAATACTGAGCCTCAACACAAGGTGGCAGGAAGACATTTTCATTTAAAATGAGTCTAATCTGCAACAAGCTGGTGCAGCTGCAGGTTAGAGGGGTACGTGGCATATCTTGTGACCAGATGTGGCCGCCCTACAATCAAGTGCAACCTGAGTTTCTTTAAGACAGGAAAGGAAGAGATGCCGGCCACTTGCAGACGTCATGTTCTGACCAAATCTGCAACAGGATGGTTTTCATCAGCAGATAAAAGATGGTTCAACAGGAGAACTCATAACTCTTATGTGTGCTTGAAACTGATACCAGTTCTGTGTACAGTACACCAAGCTATGCCACCTAGAACAACTGTACAACTCTGCTATAACACTTCAGAAAACCCGAGCAACACTGTTACATCACAAAAAACATGGAGGAATACACTGTGATTTGGCCCTGAAGATTATTAACATGCACGTACCAACAACAGCACAGCAACACAATTCGGCCTGAACAAGCCTGTGATTGGTTAAGTCGGCTGTCTTGGTGGGTTTTTACGTACTAAGAAGGTGTTGCCACAGTGACCACAGACCACTCTCATCCCCTCGGGCTGGATGGGCAGCGCCGGCTGGGCGGGTTGCTCCTCTGGGATCACCATCACCGGGCTCAGGTTAATTATGCGTCTGCTGTCGGAGGAGCAAACGGAAAGACAAGTTTGTGATTGCAGCACAGCCAAGAGAGGATCGTAAAAGTTTTCCGTTGACTTAATTAATATTGAAAGTGCTTATAAGAGGAAGTGGATATTGATGACTCAACATGTCACAATCGTAAACACTAGAAATGTCTGAATACCTCATTTATCTCCCACCTACCAGTTTGGTCGCGGGCATCCTATTCTCCTGGATGTGTCTTTACAGATAAGCAGGCAGTTACAGGGACACCTCACATACTTTTTCCCTGTTGGGGGGTTCTTGATGGGCTGGAAGACGAAATGATGAAAAGATGAAAAAAAAAATCAGCTCACTGACAACCAGCAGTTTGTTACAGTACACTGCAGACACTAACACATAATCAATAGCTTAGTCTTTAATCTACAAATTATATATTAGCTCACCCATTAGCTTCAAATGTCCATATTACGTCCTCTGTCATGCTGTATTTGTCGGTCATTCGAGAAGCATTTCTAAAGCCTCTAAAGTTACCATCTCACACTGTGCTGTTTATTAATTAGACTGCACAGTCAAATGTTCTTGAAGTTGATCACAGGATGCAAGAAATCTGTTTTTGATTATTGACAAATTACATGTTCTATCACACAAAATGAGGCTGCACAGTAATATAGAACTGGACACTAATGCTACAGCTGAGGGGGAAAATCATAATCGTAAATTGAGTGTGAAAGACAATATGAGAGGAGAGAAGAGGAGAGAAGAGGAAGGACAAGCAATCAAAACAACAGACTAAATGTCTTTACTGAACTTGACGGTCAAACTATCACAACTCTGCCTGTCGACACAAGACATCCTTCATAATGACACAAATGGCCACCACTTACTGTAGCTTCGTTGCAGACTGTGCACTTGACCACATGCTGATGCAGCTTGCCATCCAGGTTGATGAGCGACTGGCATACGCGGCAGTTGATGACAGGCACACCGCCGGCGTCGGGGCTGGCGATGGCTGTGTAGGGAGGAGGTAGTTCGGCTTTGAGAGGAGGAGGGCAAAGCACACAACACACAGCGGCCTGTTAATCGCATGCATCTACATTCAGAGCTTCATGAACAAAAGACATGGGTTTTTGCATGCAGTGGAAAAAGAAGCAATGTTTGTGTTTTGTGAAGGGACATTATCTAGAGTGGCCGGACACTGCGTCTTTAAATTCAATGTGAAAATGTGTGTGTTTAAATACCAACATTGATCTGTTTCACAGGATAGAAACCAGCTGTAAACAGGTGCTTATTATTCTGTACAGTTTTAGCCCTCAGGGACACAAGTGGACAGATGTGTAAAATGTCTAGAAGGGAAAACTAATTTCATTTTGTGCTAATCACGGTTCTGCAGTAATGTTTAGTGATGTCTGGGACTGAGGGTGTGTATATTTGCGGCAGGTTGTGCAGACATTTGTCTTCAAATCGGTGATTTTTATTTAAAAACATTTAACTTGATCTCTACTTTGGTCTTTGAGTGCAGCAAATTAGAATCAATTCAAAATCAATCAATGTCAGTTTTCATTCTTATAAAAACTGTCCACCAGCAACAAAATAGTAAATTAATAACAAAACAGATTATAGCAGAGAAAATCTGAATAAAGAAACTACAAAAAGATTGTTGTTTTATCACTATAGCACACTAAATGTATATTATGTATTATGTATACTAAATGTTATATAATAGATAATATGTTTATATTTTTTAATATAAGGTATGTGCTGTGGTGGCTGAAGAGATCTTTAATTGGTTTAGGAGCAACAACATAATATTTTTGACAAAAAAATACATTTAAGTGGACTTAAGTGGACTAAGTGGATCAGGATCCTTCACATTTTAATGTTAATATTAAACAAAATACTGTGGAAAAAACTGACACCAATTCAGAAGTTAACTACCCGTACATCAGGTGGACACAACAAAAAATCATAGGTCAGGACTGGTGGTCTAGTGGTTGAGGCGCATACCGCATAATTCTCAACGTTCACAGTCTACTACTGCCCCCCCCCCCCCCCCCCCCCCCCCGTGTTTCCTGTCTCTCTCCACTGACTGTCAAATAAAGCCAAAAAATAATCTTTAAAAAATTGTATATATATAGATAGATAGATCCATGAATAGATAGATAGATAGATAGATGGATATCGTAGGTCAGAGCAAAATAAAGTCGCAATCTAAGTGCAAGTTGCTGAAGTCTGTGTGAGACTCTGATTACCAACATAACAGAAGATTTATGGGTATCTGAAAGCTTTAATCATTGGATTTGTGTAGAAATATTTTATAATAAGCTGCCCACAAAATCCCACAACAATCTATACAGAGGAGCTGCTGACTAACATGACTTGCAATTCTTAACAGTAAGAGCTTCCAGTCAAATTCTCTCAAAACTGTATGAAACACACATACTGTCGGTTACTGAATGACTCCCTAATTAACTCCAACGACCTGCTGGACAATCACTCCGAGCCTGGAAACATGTGAAATGATCCTGTGTTACGTTACGTTTCTTCATTCATGGTTTCCAGCTTAACTCCTGCACATACTGTATGCAAACTCATGACAGCCTGTGTTGGGCTCTGATTGCTCAACATGTGACTCTCTCTTTGTCAGGGGCCCGAGCACCACTCTGTATGTTTAAGAAAGAAACAATGAGCCCTTTTAGATACCAGAGGGAAAAATCCACTCACTGTCAAGCTGCAGACAACATGTAACACACGAGCCAGACTACTCATTGTACGTACAATTTATGTAAGTGTGCTTATTAATACACAGAGTGAAATAAACACTGATGCTACACCTGTGAAAAACACTTAAATTAGCAGGAAAATGCTCACTGCAACTATCACAAGTTACACCTACTCAGGTTTTTAGACTTCACTGTTGAAAATGTGGAAAATGAACATATATTAAGGTGCATTCATTAGTTGAGTTGTTGCATCAGTTGGATGAGCGGATAAAATAAAAATGTCTCCGCTAAATGAGCGTAATAAACACCTGAGCATTTTGGTTGAGAAGCTGGGAATAACCAGACCACTGATTAGTCTTTTATGGCCCATAAACAAGTGTAATCAACCTGATCAAATGGCCTTTACAGATTTGAAGATTTTTCTCTTTATGTCTGAAAGAACTGCTGTAATTCCAGTAGCCACTCAAATGAACTCTGTACTGTTTAATCCCACATTAACCTCGCGTAATTAGTCTACATTCCAAGTGTTTTTCAGGGTTTTAATACATTTAATCCATAGACTTGCACCAGCCGATCCTTTTACTATTACTGTAGTACTCACGCATGCTTAACATTCTGCGTGATGGAACATAAAGCCCATAGCACGCATACTCTTTCATTTCTATGATTTCACCCAACCTTCAGTCAGAATTCAATTAAACTAATTGAATGATTTGCTCCTGAAAAACAGACCTGATCATCTGGAACATTAGGCTGGCAACTGTCAATTATTTCCTTTATCTGTCCATTCTGTTTACAATTAGTCAATTAAATGCCAAAAATGCCCTCAAAATTTGTCAGAAAGTGTCATGTTACAGTCTCCTGCAGCCAAAGGTGAAGTCTAATATCTTGTTTTGTCTGCCGAAAACAAAGATACAAGATATATAATGATGTAAAATAGATCATTGTGTTAAAAGGCTAACAGTATGAAAAGGAGGAACAATTACAGCGAGAAAAATCTGTTTCCATCTTCATACAGGCACCTGACTGCTGTTATAAGACAGACTTGAAAATGTGTGAACCTCCTTTACGCCTGACTGTTGACCAAACACGAAGGACACATCTAATCTGACAAATGACCAATTTCCTTCTTGTCTCCTCTCTGAACGAGATAATGGGGCAAGTCAACAGGTAAACGAGTTTGGCTCTGAGATTCAGTGATTCTCAACCAGTCGACACTGCGGGGACAGATGGGACGCCCGGTCTACATTTGGGCAAACCCGGCTGTCCTCAGCAGAAATACAACCAGAGCATGCCAAAGACTGGACGCTCCTGCTGTGTGCAGTTGGTGCTAAATTGCGTTAATCCAAAATGTAATGTTGATTAGTCAGATGCAGACCTTCTCTTCTTAAATCATAAATTCTTATATAACAGTATAAAAGAAAATCCTGATCCAGGACTTCTCTCTCTATCATCTACCAAAGAGACCTGTTACTTCTTGCTTCTCTCCTAGCTGTGTGCACCGGAGTTGTACTAACGCACGGCTGAAACTGAATATAGCAGCTATAGGTTTTCACTGACAGCCCTCGGAGCCAGGGGTAAGACGAGAAGACGCTCCTACTACTACAACCACCACCAGCAGCAGCACAGCAGCAGCAGCACCACAACACGCAGCCACCATCACATCCTGCCTCGCTGGTGGTGCCATCGCTGACTGGATGACCAGCTGACTGTGAGACTTGTGGTTTGTGGGGTGGAGTAGCTGGTATCAGCCGCTACATGAGGACATTTTCTATTTTTTTCCTGTTGCACATGTGGTATGGAATAAAAAATCTCTTTAAAAGGGGACATAACGTGCTTTTTGTCATTTACTATCATTTATATGCTGTTATAATGTCTATGTTAAACATGGTCAAAGGCCCAAAACCTGAGGTGAACATATGTAAAAATGCTCCCTGAAAGTCAAAAGGCTTCAACCTGCTCTACATTTGCAAAGTCACTGAACCAGCATAAGATAAATTTAACTGTAAATCATGCAAAGATATTCCAGTAAAGCCCCAGAATAAAAAATAAACACCTGGAAATGTGCATATGTCCCCTTTAAGGTTAAAGAATAAGACTAAATTACTTCTTATTACAGGTGGGCACTGTGGTTTCTGGTAAACATTAATCAGAAAGAAATAAGTAGTGTATTTGTTGGGGTCTACTTTCAGTTGCGGATTAATACACATTTGATGCTAAAGTGAGTGTTTACAGCAGCAGGATGGTCTAAGTGGAACTGACTCAAAACAAACTACAATGCCCATGTTCATGGCAATGAAGGAAAATGTCACCCAGCGCAACAATGTCGCTCACTTAAAGGTGCAGTATGTAGAATTTAGTGGAATCTAGCGGAGCGGACTTGGCAGAAAGTGAATATAATATTCATAAGTATGTTTTAATTAGTGTATAATCACCTGAAAATAAGAATTGTTGTGTTTTTGTTACCTTAGAATGAGCCCTTTATATCTACATAGGGAGCAGGTCCCCTTCCACAGAGCCCGCCATGTTGCACCACCATGTTTCTACAGTAGCCCAGAACGGACAAAACAAACACTGGCTCTAGAGAGGGCCTTTCGTGTTTTTCGCAGGTTTCACAGCCATCGTAGGTTCTCCTACATGTTTGGAAGGGGAGGGTGAGGGGAGGGGTACTCAGTTGGTTGGAATCTGCAATCTCATCGTGAGATGCCACTAAATCCTACACAGTGGTCCTTTAAGAGTTTTTAACAGTTTTTGAACATTAGAGCTCTGTGGCACAGAGGAATAAGACAGATCAGACTTTGGATACGCAGACAATACCTGTTAGTAGGATCAATTCTTTGTTGGTTTTTTTGTTGGATTTGTTGACAGTAAGAAAGATAAAGTACATCATCATATTCATCTATTACCTTTATTAAAGTTAACTGTCCAGACTAATCTTCCTGAAAACGGCACATAACACACATTAACTGTTATAACCTGGCAGACAATCACTCCCGGCCAGGAAACATTTGAATAAAATTTGATAAAATTGTTTATTTTAACAGCTCTTTCTTTGTTAGTAGAGCACTGAAAGTAAAACTGAGGAATTCATTTATCCCTGTCAAGATTAAACGAGTCTCACACAGGCTTTCGGTTGCAGTCAATTTGTTCTGCCATTCAAGCGCAAAAATATCCAGTAAGTGGCAACGAAATCAAGCACAGCGCCTATCCAACCATTCACAGGCAGCCAAGGTCATTGGTCTCCGCCCCTCACCACCACCACCACACCACACTGTGCCCACTGATGGAAAATACAGCAAACAGTGAATCTCTACATGAAGTATTTCTCATTGTCAACCTGCTGCTGCTGAATAAAAACTGATTGTGGACAGCTCTCTTCATCAGGTAAAAGGAGTGACAGAGAGATATTTAGGAAATCATTACTTTCACAAATTACAGTTTACAGCTTGCTACTTTTACTCCTAATCACAGCTGGCATTAGTTCATTTCCTAATTACAGCTGATTATTTGTCAAAGCACGATCACAGCCTTTGTGTTTTAGGAAAACCGCTCAGTTTTGGCCTCTTTGGCTCAAATTAAGCCACCTTCCAAACTGTCTGTTAGAGGATTGCAGACCAACAAACCCAAAGAAACTGGAATTAGCCATAATCCAGGCAGCAGAGAGAGAGGGAGGGAGAAACTAGGCCATGAAGTACACTGATATTTAGTGAGTTCATAGGTTATTACAGTCTGGTGTTAAAGGCTTTATGATTAAACCTGTGGGTAAACATGAATTTTGTAAGATTAGACTACTATAGAGCAGCAAAATGTTCATTTCCGACATGTGTTTGCTTGATATTATCCGTTTGTCCTGAAATGCTCCTAAAAGAGTATTACATGGTCAATTAATCCATTCTTTTGGGGCAGAAAAACCGGTGTTGTGGGGAGGCAAAGAAATGCTGTTTATTATAGAGCCAATAACTAAATAGCTCAAGTGACACATCAAGTTGCTTCAACAGGAGATAAAACAAAAACATACTCTTTCGATATGAGAATCTGATCTGGATGTTTTTTTGTGGAAAAACAGGCACTTTTCTGGGTCTCAAGTAAAGCCTGCACCAAAAAAAAAAAAGGAAAAGCATGTGTGATCGTGTAGAGCTTCAAAATGGAATTTGATTTTCTGCTGCACAAATTCAGAATTTGATTGGACCTAATTCAGTGTAAAGGCCAACCCCGACAGTGGCTTCTAGACAGACTGGTTAGAGGATTTATGAGCTGTAATTGCTTGGGTTAGTCAGCTCTCTCTGCATGCATTATGGCTCTGTAACCTACATTCATCTGTTTACTAAGCAAAATGTGGAGGCTGTGGTGGCTTACTGGCTTTAAATGTGAATGTTTTCTGCTGTAGAAAAGATACAGAAAATGAAAGAACATATTCAAGCTGTCTTTTCGACATCAATGAGGTCAAATATTTGTTTTTAACAGCCCCATTTCCATGCAAATAAGCAAATTGGCAATTAAACACAATAGCATGGCAGTTGACTCACGCCATGCAATTGATTTGGTCCCATCCACAAAAGGGAACATCTGGGCATTTTGTTGATTTGCAGCTGGGACAAAAGGCTGCAAGCCTGTCTTCATCTGCAATGGGTCATTTCTCCCCCCCACCCCCCCATCAATAAACAACTTGCGACATCAATGCCCAAACCCAATGAGGCCTTGCAGACGTGCTACATCACGACTGATATCACATTTTGGGAAAGACCCAAAACATTAAGGGCCCCAGCTGAATCGTGATGTAAGCATTTCTGCAGTAAAAACAGAGGTTGCTGTTATTGTAGGCCCCTCTTGTCTAACCCACTGCTCCAGTTCTCACAGTGGAAGCTCCACCTTTCCCTCAGCTGCAGATTGATTTCCCACCGATGCCCTTGCTTTGCCTCGCTGCGGTTTATTTACGCACTCGATACGCCCGAAAATGATTCAGCATGCAGGCGGCGGGGCTCGACGTGTCGCGTGTTTACCTCTGGGACTTGAATCCTGCAGGTACGGGGGTGCAGTGGGGGTCACATTCTCGGAGTTGGGGGTCGACAGCAGCGGGGATCGCTCGTCCATGCCGTCGGAGGCCATGTCGTTTTTACCGTGAACGGTGAGAGATGACGGGACGGGGAGTGCTCCAGGCTGCACCGAGTCTTCACTCAGCACGGAGGAGCAGCCGGCGGCTGGTTGTTGGTGCCGAGTTGCTCCGGTCCAGCAGCGCCGGTGACGGCAGCCTGGAGGAGGGAGGAGCAACGCGCTGCTGCCCGCCCCCCTCTGACATAGCCCTGGGCATGGGCAGAGCTGCACACCGCCTACATGGAGCTGAATACTGAACACATAACACACTGTGGCACAACTGGAGGAGTGTAGTTTGAAGAAATATGCCAAGAAGTTTAATTGAATGCAAGTTTATTGCATCTTATAAACACGGTTTAATTTTGAGTCCAGCCCATATTTTTTTCACATGTGTGCAATTTTCTGCTTTTATTCCAAACAAGCAGAAACAATTTAGTGTTTTTAATGATGCAGAGATTTTGACCCAGTAAAGCAGCAGTTTCCAGTTCTCGCCACTAGATGTCACTGTAGGACCACTGAGGTTCAGACCTGTGCAGTCCATGAACATTTGACCATAATATATGTGTTAGACTAATGGTTCTCAAAGTGGGGTCCAGGGACCCCCAGGGGACCTTGAGGGGCTTCTAGTGGATCCCCAGCAAAAAGGATGAATAATTTATTCCCATCCATAAGTATCACAATGACAGAATGTATGACTATTTTGGTTATTGGTTTCATACACTTTCTGTAATAATAACGTCTAAAAGCAAAATAATGGGGGTCCGTGGTCTAATGTCTGTCAGTTTAGGGGTCCTTGACGTGAAAAAGTTTTGAGAGCCACTGATTTAGACCAGTAATGCCCAAGTCCCAGTTTCCCACTCAAATATTTAAAAGGGATGAAAATGTCAAATTTTAGTAAGTAAGTTTAATGTATAGAGATGACAGGAAATGAGGGGAGAGAGAGATGAGGAATGGAAAGAAATAAAGGTTGATCATGAAGATAATAGGACTTCATGATCTGTGACTTAAACCTCTAGGCCACCCATAAGCCAATAATTAGTTTTTGTTTTGTTTTTTGTTTTTTTTAATCCAATTTCATTCATTCTGTAACTATTCAATTATGCTTTCTGTCTAAATGTTATTTCAAAGCCCTCTCCAGGCTATGCTAAATGCTGAAGCCTTCATTCATTTATTATTTTGTGGGACTAAAAGTAAACACATTAACACATATTGAATCTTCAATTGTAGAATATAAACTCATCCCAGGATGCTAAAACCTCCAAATTCACATACACAAAAAAGGAAAAATACCAAAGACATGACCACAGTGGACAAAGTGTTTTTTTTTACGGTCAAACAGTGAGATATTCTTGGCCAAGTCAGTCACCTGACCTCCACAGAGCCACTGATCATGTGTTTCACTTGATGAAGACCAGACTGAAGGTAAAAATTCCAAAACAAATGAAGACAGACGCAGGACAGTCAGTAGCGGAGCATCATTACATCATACAAACCTAATAACTCAGTAAAACTGAGAGATCAGCAGCTCAGGAAGCTGCTTTTTTTGGTTTTGTTGATCTTTTTACTTTTACTTAATATTAAATGTTTGTACTTTATCTACTTAATGTTGTCATTCATGCCCGATAAAGGAGACAACAGTTATGTAACAAAGTGCTGGTGTTGACACAATGAAATGCCACATCAAGTCTGCAGGAAAGTTGTCTGCATGCCTAGTTAAACCTCTCGCCCCGTCCAGATAAGGATTCCTGCGTAGCAGACAGCTTGGCCCAAGTCACAACACGCAGAACCTTTGCCATACTTTAACGCTTGCTGCCTCAGGCAACAGCTTTGTGGAGAAACTGAGAGACAATTTGACCCAAGAAGGGACAGCTGTCTGCCTTTTTGTGTTTAATTTTTTCCTGTTAAAGTTTCTGTTGTGGATTTTTTTTTTAAAATCAAAATTGATGGTCTAAGGATTGATGCGTCATGTGTTCTATTATCCTAAGAAAAGTGTGTTATCTGTGAATTTGAGCTACAGAAATAAAAATGACTTTTACAATTCCAAGAGATTTAACAAACCACATTGGCAAAGTAATTACTTATAATTTACACATGATATAAATCACATCATTATGAATTTATGGGTTTTTACATGTGTTGTGAGTGTGTGCGTGTTAAACTGTGAACCTGGGTGGTTGAGTGTGATTGTGCAGGCATCTGAACTTTGGTACAGTCACTTCTTTCATTTCGCAGAGCCGCACAACAAAGACATGCAGCCTATATGTGACTGTTTTTCTTACTGTTCAATCTGCCCATTTGTTTAAGTCAGAAACATGAATTTGCTTCATCTGAATAAAATCGTCAACCCCAATTTCTTCTACTTCTTGTCTCAAAATGCATTCACCATAAAAAATGTTCCCAAATGGTTTGAAACTCATTAGCAAGACTTGAAAAGAACATCTGGCTGCCACCACCAACCTAAAGTATCTGTGTGTCAGGAGCTGCAGTGATTTGAGTCAGCATTTTGCACTCCCTATCCTTCGTAGGAGTTACCAAATCTGTGTTTTACAATTAATCCTGATAATCACAACATCTTTGGAGATTGGTGCTGTGAGCCTCTCCTAAAATTACAACACCCTCGATTGTTTGTGCCAAAATATGTCTCCCATTCCTAAATGCTTATGTCAGGGTGCAAACCTCGAGTTAGATAAACTCATTCCCTGGCCATTCAAAAGACTCACTAAATAAACGCAGATGGTGTGAATTAGTCACAAGTTCCTCAGTTTGGGTACAATTTAAAACCTATGTATTTGGTCTTAAAACAGTAGTACCACATAGTATGAATGCACAGGTATGTGTTAGATTTAAAGAGGTAAATGTTTAGAACATTTTGAGTTCAAAATTGGGCCAAATTCAAGCCTATAGCTGGTCTTGTTTTAGGACATTGTAAAATGGCTAATAAATTCCAGGTGCATTTCAACTCCCTCCATTCACAGAGTCTTGTAGACTTCAGGGGAGCAAAAGGCTGCAGAATACCAAACACAAAAGAACAATCCTGCATAGAGGCTTCAATTCACAATGAGAGAAATACATTTTAAGTAGACAAAAAAGCTGCAGAAAAGACTTGTCACAAACACTTTCTCTCTTCCAGCAAAAGGAAAGGTGTGTTTTCAGCCAGACTACAAGTGTAGGTTATTTGTTCATTTCCCATACATTCCCTCCATTCACTCTGAGGGAAAATCCTTGCTCCTGCTCTGCTGTTACCAGGCCAGTAAATAGTGATTCAGATTGCATGTAACAGGCTGCACTCAACGACTCAGTTTTTCCGACGACTTCAGGCACCAGAGCGTCGCAGCACTCACACACACTGCTCATTCGCTGGGCTTTCTTTGCAAGGTAAGAAATATTACAAACACACGACAAACATAAAAATATATTGTAGCTTTTATGAGGGAAATTAATTTTGTTGTAAGTGAAGTTGTCGTAGTGATCAGAAGTTGCAGTGCTCCATTACTTTCCAAACTTTTTATGCTGTTAAACCACTGTGAAGCTGCCACTGTGAATGAAAGTAAAACTTCCGGTGATAATGTAAGAAATAAAACATGATTTTTTTTGAGATGTACAGTATATTTTACAGTAACAAGGATACATGCTGTATTTTATGAATAAATCTGTGGTGGCATATCTTGAATATATTGCCTTATACGTTCCTTTGTTGTTCAATTTATTAAACGTAACACAAGGTTACATGAAGGTAAATCACATTCTGGCTCTCGTAACACAGTTTTATACCAGTAAAAAGTCTCACTGTTATTCTTAACTCATTAATGAACAGTTAAAACATATTGCAATATCTAAATCTCCATTCCTCCTTTACAGACACAGTATTGGCGGTCTAGAAACTTTTGATTTTATTTTAATGGCTCACTAAGAAAGGTTTCATTTTTACCTGTAAAATAACTTCCAGCCCCAGAGGAGAGGCTTTTTTTTGGTGTTGTTTTTGGTGAGAGGAGATGTGTTGTTCTTCGTGTCAGTGGAAAAAATGTCTAGTGGATAATAATTGTCTGTCCTGTTGCCAACAAATGGACTTTCCAGTTATTACAATCGTTAGTGTGTGTGTGTGTGTGTGTGTGTGTGTGTTCTGTTTTTCTGTAAGTTTTCCTGTAAGTCTAATCATGAGCCTGATGCCTCACATTTCAGCCACTTTGGAGATGCTCCAGGTGGCAGTGAGCAGGGCTTGGCTCTGCCTGTCCTGCTGCCTCCTGTTGGGGGTCTGCTTCCCAGCAGAGGGTGCATGGCCAGCAGGACCCACACCAAGATTTCCCCCTGAAGGAGAATCTGGGGAACCAGATCTGGAGGACTGGGAGTGGGGCTCTGGATCCTCTTTTCTGCACCTGCTGAACAGCTTTCCTGCTGACAGCCCCTTCGTGACAGAGACCCCAGGAAAACCAGTCAACTGCACGCAGCGCTTCTGGTTACCCCCGTCATCTGAGATCTGCTGGGAAAACATAGCCGGGCCCGAGGAGTTTGCCAAGTCCCGCCTGCTTGTCCTGCAGAACAGGGCCGCCCTGCAGGCGGTGTCCACCTCCAGCGGGGTGGAGGAGGGAGGGACCTCCTACGACCACCAAGCCAGAGAGGAGGTCCAAGGGATCCACTCAGACCACCAGGGTGTGGTAGAAACGATGCAGACCATGGAGAAGGTGTTTGTCTCGCTGGAGGAGAAGAGGAAAGAAGGGAAGGAGCAAGATGCTTTCACAAGGTGAGAATAGAAATCCAGGTTTCCTTTTTGCTGAAGGGAGGATAGTTTGACTTTTTTTTTCTGTTTCCAGATTCATTTCTACCTTGTGAGATTTTTTTTTTTTTACCGTTATATATTCATGGAAGGTTCACTGAGAGTCAAGCTCTCTTTTACAGGAATGCCCTAATCTCACTCACAGTTCAACACATTCACACCTGGAAGCTGCGAGTACAACCAGTCTGACCTGCTGAGCTTCACTCGAGCAGCTGGGGTTAAGGGCTCGGTGGTGTTAATGAGGGTGGGGCAAATGCTGTTCTGTCACTCTCCACACCCAGATTTATCCTGCCAGACCGGCGATTGAACTGGAGACCCTTCAATTACAGGCCTGCTTCTCTAACCTGTAGGTCCCCACTGACAGATCGTTAAAAAAAAAAAAAGTCAAAATCAAATAATTACACCACATAAATGGCTTTTGTTTTGATATTTAACTGTGCGCTCTTTGGAACAGCTGTCAGCCAGGCAAGCCTATAGCATCATCTGATATGATTCATATAAATCTTTATTAATTGAAATCTGAGGTGGGGGTCGGGGGATATTGTGATACTCATGTGCATCAGAAGCCTCAGAGCTGTATTGCTTTTCTATAAAAATGAAGGTGGCTGTAGTTGTAATAGCTTCAGCAGTGGTGGTGGGACATTGGTGTTGCACAGAAATGCGCCATAGAGACCTGCATTTTGCATCCCATAGTGGTTTTGAGACTAGCACTTAGCATGTGGGATCGGACAGCATTGATCCCCAACGAGGCTACGCTAAACGCCTTCCGACACACAGAGCAGTACACCTCACAGTTATTCCCAGAGACGGGCCTCAGCCATGGTTCCAACTCCTTATCCTCCAATCATTTTTACGAAAACTTGCATTTCCCCCATTAGTCATCTATGTTGTTTAACAACCAGGCATAGAAGGGACCTTCACGCACTATCAAGCAGCAGTCAGTCGGTCAGTGAGCACGCTAACGGGAGCCTCTTCAGATGTTGTCAAATCTAACAGGATTCCACAATTACACAAAAACTTCCCTGATATAAAACAGAACTGTCAACTCGTTACACTCCGTTTCCATCTTCAGTCCTCCACTCTAACAGATTTCCGTGGGGTTTGTGGCTTGTATGTTTTCAACATGGTAGCCGGGTCACAAACTTTCTCATATTGCAACTGAAAAGTACACTAAGATATGTTTCTGTAAACATTTGAGGCAGGAAATAGGCGATGCAGTAACAGAATCTTGATTCATATTTGATCAGCACTGCCTAGTTTTACTCCTCCTTGGGTCCGGCGCACAGCTTGACAATGGTGTCAGTCCCGCCAGTGGCACTGATTGGCTAATCATTAGTCCCCCCCCGCAGCACTCATTGGATTGATCGCTTTTTCAAATGAAAACCCGCCGTTTCGTGTCACGATGCCAGACCCACAGAATCAGTCAATTCGATTCGGTGGAGTGGGCTGATTGAAGACCCAGGCAAGCTTACAACCTCTTTGGACAAATATACATATTGAAAACAAGCTATAAAATTTAATACCTTGGAAAATGGTTTTTTAAGGGCCTTTATTTTGGCTAAATTCATTTATCAAGTTTCAATACTTTTTTTTTAGACAGACCCGCGGATACCCTGACAAATCAGTGGTTTGGCAGTTGCATTTCCAGTAAATACTGACCCGAGGCCAGCTGTGGGACTACTCCTAAATTAATATTAGTGAGGGAAATCGGGAAACCTGGATCACTCTTACTTGTCTGGCCCAAACATAACACTGCTCAGATGCCAAAGAAAGACAGAGTGGAAAGAGTTGAGTCATTTCAAGTGTTTTCCAACAGTTGTCGAGACTTCTGACCGAAACGAGCCTCTGGCACTAAAATGGTTGTAGAGCACTGACATGTAACACAATGCTTTCCTCTCTACTGGATGTGAGAAAGAAGGTTCACCAATGTCATGTCACCAATTTTATTCAAAGCAGAGTGTGTAAATGTGTCAAAAAAAAAAAAAAAGTCTCTGATATTTACTGGTGGTTTGTCATCCATGCAGCATGAAGAAGCAGCTTGCCAACACAAGGGACGCCATAGATGGCAGAGAGCACGCGGCCAACGTCCTGGAGAGGCAGTTTTCTAATCTAGAGAATACCCTGCTGAACATTCAGCTTCGACTCTACAAACTCATCCAACAGTGACAACATGTCACAGACCTGCTTTTTTCTCTTATGTGATATGTATTTATGTATTCATCTATTGTACAACCATGTAAGAAATGCATGCATGCTCAGGATTATTGTAGCCCGTAGTAAGAGGACTGCTACCCATGTAACTTGTAACCTTGAATCAGCACAGATAAACTTCACACAATCAGGGAGTTTTGATGGACATGTAGCAGTTAAATCTAGTTTCACGTTGCCAGTTTGCAAATCTGTTCCATGTGGAGATTTCACGGTCACATTAACAAGCACTAGTAAAACCGCAAGACACTTGTGAAATAAAGTAAATTATCATTTATGGTCTATAAATGCTGTTAAATAAGATGCTCGTGTTGCAGAATAATTATCAGACAGCATGAATCTTTATTTTAATATCAAATCTAAACAACAAACTTGTAAATACATGAGGAACATGCCTTGTGAGGTGGTCAGCTATTGTACGCACTTTAAATATTCACATGTATTACGCGGAGTGTGAATTGATTAGTTCAACCAACAAGTATTCAAGTATTTATGACGATCTACTTACAACTCAATCATGAATCACTTTGCTCTCAATGAACAGCAGGACGCGGCACATTTCATTACATCTGTCCAAAGTAGAGCTGCAGAGACATGAAATGCATCCAGTGTTTTTTTTTTTGTTTTTTTTTTTTTAAAAGTCACCCTCCTCTTCTTGCATTTGCTCCAAAGACTGGAGGTAATCTCGGGCCAAGATCTTCTTGGGTAGAATATCTGTCGGTTAAAAAGAGAATATCACACTGTTAAAGTCTTTTCTTATTACACTCACCACTTCTTCTTACTGTAGCTGCACAATGCCATCCCTGTTGTTGAGAGAAAGTGGAGAAGTTAGGCCCATTTTCATTTAATGAGCAATGGTGTGCTGTGAGACTGTGTTTACAGGCTCTGAATGTGCTTCAAAAGGTAAAGTTGTGGTTCAGGAAAATGTTGTTGAAAGATCATTTTGTCCCCACTTAGGATGTGATACTAAATCTGAGTTTCAGGAGCCCTCACACAGACGTAGCAGTGCTTTGATTCCTCAGCAGACTACACAGCTACAACAACTAAAATTTCATTATTAATACTGCAAAAAACATTCACTTCCCATTATTGAAACCAAACTAAAGAGGCGTAAGTATTAATCTTTTCTCCTCTGATATTTGATTCTTGAACATTTCTTAACTAACTTTTCTAATTCTAAAGTAAAACAGCAAATATTTAATTTAAAGATCCTTTACAGTAAAAGGAAAGTACATTAAATCAAATGTATAGAATATGTTTTAAATGAGAGAATACAAGTTTACATTTAAAACACAAAGAACTGGTTGGATTTAAAACAAATACTTGCAAGATAAAAAGATGAAGATAGAAGACACACACATGTACTACGAATAATGTTATGATGCAGCTGAAGCGTTGTTATTATCCAGTCTTATACATTACATTAAAGTTATACTATTTTTACTGTTGAGCTGCAACTACTGCAATGACTAGTCAATTAATGGATCAAAGGAAAAATTATTGCCAACTGTTTTGATCACTGATTAATTGTTTTGAGCCATTTTTTTAAGAAAAAAAATGCCTAAATTCTCTGGTTGCAGCTTCTTAAATGTAAATATATTTTGGTTTCTTTAGTCTTCTATGACAGTAAACAGAATATCTTTGGGTTGCGGACTGTCAGGCGGGACAGATCAAGACATTTCAAGGTTGCATCTCGGACTTTGGGAAACAGTGATCGATATTTTTCACCATTTTCTGACATTTTATAGACCAAACAACTAATCGATTAATCGAGAAAATTGAGAGATTAATTAATAATGATAATAATTGTTAGCTGCAGCCCTACAAGCATCACACACCATCCATTTTTTCATTGTCTCAATTAGCGCTGAAAAATATCTGTATGTTAATCACATGACAATATTAACTCTAATTTACTAACTAACAAACTCTAATTTAGTTTATTTGTTTTGTAATTAATTAATTGCCAAGTAAAACATGGCAACAGATTCATAACCACTAAGATTTAATAGCTTAAATCAATTAATCGAGTAAATAATTGATTGATTAATTGATAATGAATAATTAGCCTTAGTTGCAGCCTACATGAGTGAAGTGTCTGGTTGAGAAGGTTGACGTAGCCTTTATGTATTGTGTTTGTTAAACTTCATGGTTCTTGAAGTAGACTTAAACCCAGTTTTTGGTAAACCTGAACTCACTAAAACTGCTGCTGTCAAACACACCAGACCTGCAATGAATCCTAACTTCATGACAGCAGGATTTCAAACTGCAGCCGTCAAAGTTACCATATCATGATCATGAGGACTTAATGTGGGAACTGACTGACTGATCTGACAATTATCTTCGTTAGGTCTATAAAATGTCAGAAAATGGTGAAAAATGTCGATCACTGTGTCCCAAAGCCCAAGACGCAACCTAAAATGTCTAATTATGTCCTGACCAATGTAAAGTGCCAGGCCAGAGTAACTCTAATGTTTTAGGGGGAAAGGGCCATTAGTGACCAATTTTACATGTTTCAGCTGATCCCAGGTGGGTCTGTCAGGCTGCAGGTAGGTCTCACCTGTAAGGAAATGGAAAGTCTCGTTCTCCTCCGCGGTGTTAGCCAGGTCACTGTATGACAGACTGTTGGTTTCCTTCCCGG
Organism: Scomberomorus guttatus; assembly: GCA_038419695.1. Taxonomy (NCBI): domain Eukaryota; kingdom Metazoa; phylum Chordata; class Actinopteri; order Scombriformes; family Scombridae; genus Scomberomorus; species Scomberomorus guttatus. The sequence goes on from CM076461.1 coordinate 14,184,727, forward strand.
AGCCGTTGTTAAATGAGGACAGAGCCAGATGCTGCACAAACAGCTCCTTCAATAACAACAACAACAAGTCAGCTGAAGAGCAGGTTTACAGTCAGTGGCTACCTCAGAAATAATCTGGAGGAGCCGCCAAACTAGCACGGTGCTAATCCCTGTTAGCATCAGATGAATGAGTTGATAAATTTACATCAAACTGCAGCTTACTGTGGCCTTGGTGGTGAGGAAAATAGCGTCCTGGTTGATGCTGGAGACGTCGGGGGAGCTCTTCATGATCAGCCTCACTCTGGAAATCGGGAGCGAGATGGTTTTTTTGTTAGTTTGGTCATCTTTGTCGGGATTATTTTGAGACATCTTCATGAGGACACACACGGCGCCAGACAGGCGGAACTTCAAGTATTGTTTTGGACTGTGACGTTTCTTCTTTCTTCTTCGCGTTAAAAAAAACAGTTTCTTTAGCGCCACCTGCTGGAGCGGAGGTGCATTACACTAACAGTACGTACACAAAACTGTCCACACTAGGTGTAAATATACAAAGTTACAAGAAAAAATATATATTAAGAAAAAGTAACACAAATTGAAAATAATGTATCATCAGTCCATAAGAAACTTATCAAAAACACAGTTAGTTTTAATTGCCTTCTTATTCCTTTTTTTATTTAGGCAAGAAAAAGAAGTCGGATGGCATCAGGTTTGTAAGAAATTAATGAAAGATGACCAGATGGAGTGGCGTTCCATTGCAGCGTTGTTGATGGAGGTGGATAAATTTTCCAATGAGATGTATTCTATGAGTAAGTTTTTCCAGTGTGCAATATGTGTGGGTGTTCCTTGTTTCCCAGTTCACGAGGATAGTTTTCTTGGTGATAGTTAGAGCCACGAGGAGTAATTTACTATTTGTTTTGTTTAGGTTGACTGTTGATATGTCTCCTAGTAAGCAGAGTGAGGGGGATAATGGGATGTGGCAGCCCAAGGAAGAAGGATAGTGACTGAGTGATTTCCTTCCATAAGTGTTTAATGGGTATGCAGTGCCAGGCGTGAATATAGCTGTCCAGGATGTTTTGTGTGCAATGTGAGCATATTTCTGAGGGGAATCCCATTTTAAACATTTTTTTCCCAGTGAAGTGAATTCTGCTAAGTATCTTATACTGTAAGAGTTGTAGGTTGGCATTTTTAGTCATGAAGGAATGTTTTTGCAGATTTGGCTTCAGAAGTCGGCATCAGGAGTGATGCCTAGTTTCCATTTTATTGATGGCATGGAGAGCATTTTGTCAGACTGTGATAATATTCTATATATTTTAGAAGGGAGTTTTTTCAGGGAAGGGATGTTAATTAAATCTGAAGTTGAGGGAGGGAGATCTAGGCTGGTGGCCATTATATTAAACTTTGAACAGATGATTTAAGTTGCAGATATTCCAAAAATTGTTTGCTCCTGATGCTGTACTTCTGGACCAAGTGGGAGAAAGAAATCAGGGTATTATTATGGAAGATATGTTTACGATGTGTGATGCCTTTTTCAGTCCATGTGCAGAAGTTAAGACAGTCAGGATTGTTCCAGATGGTAAAATTAGACAGTAAAATTAGATGGTGCAAAGGTAGTCTGGCTGAGAAATGATATATCTGAAATGTGAACGTCTTTACAAACTGTTTGCTGATTTGCCAGAGGATAATTGTAAAAATGTGGAGCTTCTAACCCTCCTTGTGTTTTTGGTTTTTGCAGAGTGGCCAGTTTAATTCTTGGAGTCTTGTTTTTCCAGTAGAATTTGGAGATGACTGAGTCAAGAGATTTGAACCATGTGAGCGTGGGTTGGGTTGGAATCATTGAAAATAGTTTATTTTAGGGAGAACTGTTATTTTAACAGTGGCTATTCTGCCCAAAATGGAGAGTGGTAGGTTCATCAAGCAGTAGAGGTCGTCATCTATTGTTTTGAGTAGTGGAGTGAAGTTGAGTCTGAACAGTGACAGCCTGGGGGAAACATATGTGATGTGACCCGTTGCCTTCATATTCTTAAGGCCTCTTATCATGGTGCCATATTGATGCAGTTCTTGATAAAAATGTCCAAAATTTGGTTTGGAGTCCACCCATGTCTTGTGAATGTGGAATTTTCCCAATAACAAAATTAACTGTACAAAAATAATATCTTTTTCCTTCTCGTAACCTTCAAAACATATAAAAATGTCTTTATCCTGAAATTGGACTGTTTGCCCAGTTTTCCACTCAAAATATTCTGGTATACATCCAGTGATAAAATAGATGACAGATTTTTTTCTTCTTCTAGTCCACAGAAAGTGCAAGAATATTCAATATTAATTCTAATTCTCTCTACCGTCTCTTTATGCTCGATGTATTTGATGCAAAAGTTTAAAAGAAATCTCTTTAACTTTAAACACACTTTGTTTTAAAAATTCCTTGTGCAACAATTTTTGGCAGAACAATATTAACATTCAGCTGTGGTAGTACAACCACTACAAAAACTTGCAAAGAAATATTTTGTCAAGAAAAGTATGTGTCCAGAGACAAGACAAAACTCTAGTCAGGGATTCAAATGACCATTTTTGGAAAAAGTACCTGGCTTTTTTGAATTTTGTGTACTTTGGCATTTCGAAAAACTAATTCAAAAGAACTTCAAACAGAGGTCTAACTCCAGCATATATTGATATATTGATATTTTTGGCAAAAATGATTTGGTTTTATAGCATTTACTGTTAATGACTTTTTCAATCCATAACACCTAGTTTTACATAATTGTAAACAGGTGACTGAGGGTTTCCCACAGATTAAAATTTGAAATGATACACAAAACAATTTAGTGTAGGCTACGTTTAAGGGGAAAACAAATGACCTGATGCTGTCAAACATGAATTACATAGATAAATATTATTTAATATTGTGAAACGGGTGGGTTTACCTTTTAGTAAGATGGTACAATCTAGTGAGTATCTGGTAACACCAGGATAATCTTTCTCTTTTTAATGATAGAGGCAAAAATGTGCAAGAACCTACCTTACAAAGTTATTAGAGCTGCAACAATTAGTCAATTCAGTTGTTAATTTTCAACAACTGTTTTGATAATGAAAATAATTATCCTAAAAGTCAATAGCTTACATTTTTATCTCTTAAAGTCAAACATCATTTGTGGTATAAATGCTAAATAAGATACTTCAGTGGCTGTCCATAATAAAAATCAAACTCAAGGGCCAATGAATAGGTTTTAGGATGGCCTGGGTTCACAGTAACTGGTTAGGGCTCATGCTAGACCCACCGGGCTAACGTATCTATAACGTACAGTACGTACAGCTAGGTCAGTGCTATTGCTAGCTAGCATACTATTGTAGAGCAGGACTGAAAAGTAAAATATTTCAGGTAATTTATTTACCTGGAGACTCAATAAGGTAAAATCAGACTTAGGACACCTCTGGACATTGAGTGGGGTTATTGCACCAGCTTGATGCTGGGAGACTGAAAGGATGAGACTAAAAATGGATCGACTTAATCTTTCCAAAGTATCCTAGCGCATGCTATGGCAGGCAGAGTGGAAATATATTCACTATATATAGTGTCTTTGGGTCACTTATAAACTATTTGAATTCTGGTTTTGTTTTGCACTGCTATTTTACATTAAAGTCTATTGCCAGTGTCCCCCCCCCCAAAAAAAAAACGGGCGGGGACGTGTTGCAAGCCAAAGTTCCCTCTCCAGTCCAGTTGGTGGCGGTAGTGCACCTCTAATAAACACTAAAGAAGAAGACGTCAGACGCCAGCAAAGAAGAAGAAACAGTGGCGCCCAGCAATGGCGACTGTTTTGTTGCACAAATAAACATTTCAAGTTGTAAGTTAACGGTGGCGTCATTTCTGTAAGTAGTCTAATGTCATAGATAGCTGTGTGAAGAAGGAGAAAGGACACATCTCTCTCTGTGTTGGTGTCATTTTCTGGAGTCACATCGGTGTGATATTAATGATAAACAGTTAGCAGGAGCAACCAAACCAAACTGCATCTCATTGTTGAAAGCCTGCACCCCGGCTGCGTCTTCTGACCGCTAAACTAACGATGCCGCTGGGGCTGAAACCGAGCTGCGCTGTCTGTAAGACCAACTCTTCGTCGATGTGGAAGAAAGGAAACCAGGGAGAAATCCTCTGCAACAACTGCACAGGGAAGAGCAGCAGCGGCGGAGCATCAGGACCCTCCATGTCCTCTAACACCCAGCCCAGCAATGGCGGGGGCAAGCAGGTCAGATACTGTGTGTGAATGTGCCTTTAACATGAGCTGTTTCTCTTGACCAGCATCCACAATTCCCGCCATAAAATCTACAAACTGACTTATTATACACAGCTCAGTGGGTGAAGCTATGCCAGTAACATTAACAGACTAGTGTGGTGATTACAGCTGCTCCACAGGAACAGTAATGGAGATGTCTCATTAACTTAACTGGGATGTTTTCCTCCATTCATATGGTAATGTGATTTCCATTTTAGCAAGACTATAGTCTGTATATGTAGATATTTAGTAGTATTTATTAGTAGCACAGTGTGAACTACACCCATTTTAAAAGTGAAGTGAGGATGCTTTAAAAAATAATGCCGTGAATATTTTATACCAATTAACTTCATACAGAGTTCAGTAAACAGAAGAAACCCAAATTAAAATTAGTATTTGGTGTGAGTCAGTTCTCCTCGGTACACCTGCACACTGTTCTTTAAGGTACTTGGCAGGTCGGTCGTTACGAGTATCTTGGAGAAGTTGCCTCAGTTCTTCTGTGGATTTAGGCCAGACTTACTCAATGATGTTGAGATCAGAGATCAGATCATCTGTTGCAGGACGCCTTGTTCTTCTTGCTCTTAGGTAGTTCCGTATGACTGGTGCTATTGGCATTTGGTTGTCATGCTGCAGAATAAATTTGAATACATTTCGGACTGATCAGACGCCTCCCTGATGGTACTGCATAATGGATAAGCATCTAAACATCTAAAGTGCTTAAAACTTTTGCACAGTGTCTGTTTTGTCACCTCCATTTATATCAAAAAGATGCCTATAAAATGCCTAATATGGTTTGTTTTTGACTTTAGTCCAAGCAGGAGATCCACAGGAGGTCGGCACGGCTGAGAAGCACCAAATACAAAGCTCCCGCATCTGAGAAGAAGGTGTCAACGAAGGGAAAGGGGAGAAGGCACATTTTCAAACTCAAGAATGTAAGTTACAGATCAGCTGAGCAATGTATTTCTCCCTTTTCTCTGCATAATGATGTATGCATTCAACCCCCTTTTTTTTCTTCTTCTCAGCCAATCAAAGCACCAGAATCTGTAGCAACAATCATCACGTCAGAATCTGTGTTTTATAAGGTATGTTTAAAAATAATCTTATGTTTCTGTCCAACATCAGAAATAATCATAATGTTATTTGACCCTTTTTCATCTGAGCAGATTTCCTGATCTGTTTTCAGCATTTCTCTGTCAAATCACAGCTATAATGACAGCAGGATGGTACTAAACTTTCATTCTGTGATGCATGTGAGAGAAGATTCATCCTCAGTCTTTATATTTGTACCCACAGGGTGTATACTACCAGACAGGAGATGTGATCAAGGTAACAGATGAAGAGGACGGTAAGCCGTACTACGCTCAGATTCGAGGCTTCGTGCAGGACCAGTACTGTGAAAAGAGCGCCGCACTGACCTGGCTCATCCCCACCCAGGCCAGCCCAAAGGACCTGTTTGATCCCGGGACATATATCGTTGGTACGCAACGAGAAATGATAATGATGCAATTTGTACACCATTGGTTTGACAAGTTTTAAGAACTGTTTGGTTTTGTTTTAGGTCCAGAGGAGGATCTGCCCAGAAAGATGGAGTACCTGGAGTTTGTGTGTCACGCCCCCTCTGAATATTTCAAGTCACGGAGCTCGCCGTTCCCCACCATTCCCATCAGACCAGAAAAAGGCTACATCTGGACCCACATAGGACCCACACCAGCCCTCACAGTCAAAGAGTCTGTCAGCGGTGGAAGTTAACAGAGCTGTGATACGGACTTAGTCTGTTTAAACAGACATTTGTACATTTATGTAATATAATGAAACCAAAAATGGCTGTTGAGAACAGCCATTATTTCAGATGGAAGTTTGTAATTTGATACAAAGAAAATCAGGTGTAACTACGGTTCAAATAAGGCAAAATGATGCTGTTGACATTGGAATATTACTTTTGTATTTAGTAATAAACAAAATAGCTCTTTTCAATAATCCTGTTTGTCTGTGATCATGTCTAAAGTTGCTTTGTGGGTAATAGATCCATCCAACATCATTGTTTTTTTACAGACCATTCAATATTTTACAGTGTTACCGCTTTTAATTTAATACTATTTCTCTTTTTTGAGCTAAGCTGTGAATAATCTAATCATGGCAACAATAAAATAACATTAGCAAAGTTACAACTGGTCAACAACTGGTGTCGTGTAAGTTCTGATGGTGTCAGAGTGCAGATGCTGCAGCACACGTGTGTTTATTTTAGCAGCTTAATTTAGTTTTTGTGATGATGGTCTAAAGTGGTGTCTGTGTTTTTGAGATTAAGCCTCTTGTGCCAGTGCAGCTATGATGGAGGAAACACAAAACTGGTTGTCAAAGCACCTCTTCCACCTGAATTCAATATTAAGATCATACAGATTTGTTATTAAGATTTTACTGTAACTATGATCTCGACAAAGGTTTCTGGGAATCAATATAAACATGGGCCCCTCTATAGCAATTTTTGGGGTCTCTGTTGTTTCTTCCCAAATTAATTCTTCACAGTCAGACATATTAGTCTTTGCCTCTCTTTTGGCAGGATGCCGTATTTTACTTCTATGGAAATCTAAGGCTCCATCTATTTCTCTGTGGCTTAGGGATGTTATTTCTTTTCTTAAGTTAGAAAAGATTCTCAGTGAAAGGCAGCTCTGCTAGATGTTTTCAGAAATTAAACTCTTTTATAGATTAACTCCTTACAAACCTTTCCCCCTGACTAATTCAACTTTTCTGTTTAATTTATAATTTTTTTTGTTTTTTATCTATTAGTATTCTTAATGTTATTTATTTACATTTTCACTTTTGATCTACTCATTCATAAGTATTTGTATGTTTTATATATTTGAAATATTCACACATTACAATTACTAGTGTTATTTTCTATACAGAGGTGTTGGGGCCCCTCTTTGAGGCCCTTGGGGATATTCCTGTCATAACAAAAATGGGAAATTCTTGTAATTTTACACTTCTGTTCCCTTTTTTGTATCCCTAATAAAAAAGATTAATTATACAAAAAGATTTTAGTGAAACAAGGTTTGCATACATCTGCAGTACTGACATAATGATATAATATTCATATTCCATATGATTTTTTTGTTTATTTGTATTTTTTATTTTTACCAGTTTTAAAGAGATGTCATATATCTCACAACAAAACGTTTTCTCCCATTGTTGACGTTTTGCTGTAGAGGTAGAATCAGCCGAGCCGAGTTTAACCGAAGGAGGAAGCGCGCGACAGTGAGCCCTCTCGCGCGCATCGCGTGTGTACTCTCGGACAAACATCCCAGTCAGTCAAACTGAGGAGCTTCATCTCGTCTCTGCGTGCGACGCTCCCGGTGCTGCTGTATTGAAATGGATATTTAACAAATATCAAATATATTTTCCTCCTCATGTGTTGGACATTATGAACTTTTCTTGGTTAAATGAACCGGCAGGAGTAGGCTATGGGCAAATTTCAGTCCAAACTTGGTGAGACATTTTATCAGGTTACATTATATTTTATATGAAAGAGTTCGTGAGTAGCATTATATTCACTTTTCTCTCCTTATTTCGAAAGCTTCGAAACGCAGACAGAGTCCTGAAGGTAAGACAGTCAACATGAGATACTATATAAACACTTTATCTTCTTTCTAAATGTGTTTACCTGTTTATTTTCTGCTCTGCAGGTGGGAGTTTGGCGTCCAGTGTGTTAACCTGTCAGAGGGAGCTGGAGCTCATCCACACTCATAAAACAAATGTGACAGAGGTAGAAAAAGATATATATATATATTTTTTATCATTTATTCTTGTTTATGTCAGATTTGAGCCAGTCTCCTCAGCTCTGGAGGGATTTTATCTGCTCACCTTATGGTCTAGATGCTGTTTCTAATTAAGTAAAACAATTTCTTTAGTTTGATTTACACAACGTATCTATTTCTTGCCTGGAAAGTCAAATTTCAAGAAAAAGAGCCTAAAATATACCAGAATCAGCTTTAAAAAGACGCCATGTGTAATTTGTGTGCAATTGTAGAATCTAAACTCCTTCTAATGTTGTTAAAATCACTAAATTCACATAAAAAACCACAAGGACAAGGTCTGGGTGTCATAGCAGCAGCCCTGTGATTTTGTAGTTTGCTTTATAATAGAGTAACGCATATAAATGCAGGTTAAGCTGAGCCCTAGCCTTGTCACTACTTTCCCTGTCGCACAAAAAGGATCTCAGGAGGATTGGTTGATGAAGTTGGTTACAGGGTTGAAGAAGGATGGTGATGATATTAGATATATTAGATTAGATATTAGGTATTGATGTTGACTGTAGACTCTTAAATTCTAGAGATGTGCAGAACATTATAAATTAATAATATCTATAACAACACAAGTATTTAAGGGCAGATTTCACCATCACTACATCCTCATTAGTGCATGAGAGTTTTACATTAAACTCATTGAGGTCTGTTCCCAAACTACAGAAAAAAAGTAAAAATACAGACACATGAGCAGCCTCTTCATACTGGCTTTTTGTTGAGCCACCGGCTTCATCTCAATTTTGGGACAAACAGTGTTTGCTCACATCACATCCAGGAGACATAAAAGGTGTTTGGAGGTACAGTCATATATTTATTCTTCCGCCCTTCCTCCTCCATCTCTATAAAGAGATTTCCAAGTCTGTGAAGTGCAACACAGCCACCCCCTCCGAACAGCGAGGTCTTTATACCCGACTGCACTGAAAAAAAAAAATTCCACATCTGGTACTGCTTTCCTTCTCCAGCAACAGACAGCCAGACAGACTGTGGCGTATGGAGCAGGGGGGGGGGGGTTGATTGCGTAAATGGCATCACATGTAGACTGTTGGCATTAATGAAGCAGTCACGTTTGGGGTTTGGATTTATAATCCAGAGAGATTATCTGTAAAAACTGGTGACTGTCACACACTCGCCTAATAATTGTAAACATACTGATTAAATCTGTGTAGCCAGATTTTATGGAAGTGGACTGAAGTTTTATATACATCCGAGAAACACTAAATTCTCTTATCCACCCATCCTAAAATCTAAAAATGTGATAAACAGTAAACATGCCGATTTGACTTTCACACAGCTTGTTTGATGTCTTAAACGTCTCTGGGCAGAGCTGCTGTTATGAGATGTCGTGTGACTTACCATCGGTTTGATTGTTTGAGGTTTATTAAGTGTTAGAAAGCGAGGATATATTTGTACGATGGGAAAAAGGCGTCGACTCTGCCAACTTGTTTAAAATGGGGTTGTGGTGGAGTTTCTGTGCTCATTAATTGCAGAGCAGAGCTTCCTGCAATTAGATTTTCCCGGCTGATATAATGACACCACGGCTGTAAACTGTGTGTAAATGGCAAAGTCTAATTGTGTGACACATTTTATATTGTTCTTCTGACGGCTTTTGGTGTTACACAAACCTCACGATATTAAATCTTACCCATAACTTTATATTTAAAGAGTTGCCCCTGGAGAATTTTTGATTGCTGACATGAACGTGAAGGTTTGTTTTGTTTTTAAACTTAAAAAAACCTTTATAGCAACACAATTAACGAAATGATGATACTCATAGAAGTTTCTTTTGTTGAAGACGTGAAGACACACACAGACCCATTAACTACATGTTTACATACGTACCTGTCATAACACCAGTGACTCACGCTCAGGTGTCGACAACATCTCTTTCTAAAGAAACACAGACCTGTTTGCTTTGCTATGACCTCTGGATCGAGCATGTGTGTGTGAGCTCTCATAAACACTATGTAAATATTGTAACATTCAAGAGCAAACATGGAGAGCAGAGGTTTGTAATTTCTTCACGTGTCCGCCTCATAATGTCTGACATAACTAACGACTAGGAGTGGTTAGTTTAACTTCTATAAACACTAAGAGAAGTGTATTATTTAGTTTGGGCAGGGAATCCACCCTTCAGTCCAGTTCACAACATTAGTGTTTCATTGTGTTTCTGTCTTGAGTGTCCACAAGTGTTACAAAGATGATAAAATGTGTGATTTGGATTATAATCCTCCCTACAAGCCAGTTATAGAACAAGGAAACCTGATTTGTTTTGTTACATTCCTCATTTCTTTGAAAACCCCTCCAGAAGTCATTTGATCGGCAAAGGTTTTCTGTAATGTTGCTTCATAATTAACGTCAATTTTACAGTGAGCTGTTAGACATTTTAGTCTAATTGCAGAGCACTTCCTGCGATTCGATTTTCCAGGCTGATATAATGACACCAACTGCTGTGTGTAAATGGCAAAGTCTCGCTGTGTGACACATTTTATATTGTTTTGTGACAGCTTTTGGCGCTACACAGACGCCATGGTTTTCAAAGTCACTGTCGATTGTTGATATTAACTGAGAGACCCGACACAGAAGTCATCAGAGCAAGGTGCTGCATCTGACCAGTCAGATCATTGGTAAAAACATGCTTCTTGATGCTAAATGATGTATTCTGAACATTTACCCGGAGGGTTTTGTACAGAAACAGGAAATATGTGTTATTTCACAAAAAAACAAGCTTGTAAAGATGGAATATTTTATATATTTTTTAATACTTTGATGGAATGACTTGACTATTAAGGCTGCTGTACTGTACGGTCAACATCTCTCTGCATTGCAGTGAAGTTTCCTATCTGGGTATCAAGTTATCAGAAATCCTGTTTGACCATCTTGCTGTGACAAAGGCAGCCACTGTTGTGCCAACTCCGGAAACTTGTGTGTGATATCAGAATAGATGAGTAGATGATTGATTTTCTCCTACCTGCATCCTCCCCCTTCGGCCTCTCACACTCTTTCCTTGGAAATCTTACCCGGCACCAAAGCTTCACAGCAGGCCGAGCGTGGCGAGAAGATAAAAGAGGGCGTGGAGAGAGATTGGTTGTGGTTTGTGTTTTATGTATGTGGGCGTGAGGGTACTGCAATTAGTGTGACATTAGTGATGGATGGATGTGTTGAGAGATAAAAAATGGAGTAGGTGAAGTATGTTTAATCAGATGTTTTAATCATAGAGAGGGATTTGAATCATGAAGTGTTGTTTTATAGTGGTTTCAGGTTTAATAGTTAAGTAAATCCTTTGAAAATTGTCTGCATCTGATTTTTGATAAGGGACCAGTTGGAGTGACAACACCGGTGGTGGTAAAAGCTCTATTTCCTTCTGCTGAGATGCTTCTCCTGAGAATTTATCATTTCAGATAAATCTGGCTTTATGATTTTACATTTAATAACCACGTGAAAGTTGATGTGGAAGGAAAAGGTCAAGATGTCAACAAGATGACGCTCCTTTTCTGCTTCGTTGCCCCATTTTTACTTTTTTTTTTTTTCTGTGGGTGTGTTTAATGTGTGAAGTCAATTCAGATTCACTTCACTGCTTCATTTTTTGATCAGGATGATTGGGGTTGGAAAGGACTTTGTTTATTGTAACTGAAGTAGAGCTGGCGACTGTTTTCTAGAAAAACTAACACAAAACCACAGATGTTTATGGATTGCTCAGCATTGCTCACATCTGCAGATTCATCACTGCACTCACGGGACGCGAAAATCACTTAATTGCTTCCTCTTGCATGTGTGCTCTCTGGTAATTTACAGTTTTCTCAGGAGTCGTGCGGAGAATTGAGGGGAAAGCCAAAGCCTGATCATAACTGCCACCTCGAGGGTGAGTAGAGACTTAGAAGCTGACAAACACTACATACTGTAGTCACTTACTAATCACTTAACAATCATTGTGTAAATTCTGATGCATCAGCAGAAGCATTAGAGTTGTGATACACAAGATTTAATATGTCAGGAAATAGTGAAAGGATCCACATCTGTTTTATATTTGTGCGGGAACGCTTCAACCTTTGGATGTGCAGCTTTCAGTTAGTGCTCAGTTTCCCTCTGCTGCCAGACATTCTTTGAAAACAAAGCCTATCACCATGAGTAAATTTATTAGAGACACGCAGCATATTAGCATAATAATGATTATAGTTACTCTCAAAGTGTGAGTCCATTGAATAAAGACATTCATGGTCCACGTCTGTGTGTTTAGTGGTTCTGCCAACAGAGAAGGGATCTGATCGGGACAACAGCATCCACTCCCCAGTCAATAAACAGACGAAGAAGAGAAACAGCCATGTTGGTGTGAGTTAAACCTCTGATAGCTCTGACAAATAGACTCTGGATCAAACAGTATTTGCTGATAATTCAGTTTTGTAACTTCTGAACAACTTGGAGTACCAGATGGGTGTATTTTTCTGTGTCAGGACCATACTGTCTATGGCCGGGACAGTTAACGTACTGATTACTGATACTTGTGATTTTTTAGGTTGCACTCCTGGCAAAGTCTGAAACTAATAAAGTTTTTTTTATTATCAGTTTTGAAGGTCACTCATACAACACATAAATGATTGTAAGAATTTAATTCTACCTGTTATTCTACATAACTGCAGTTAAATGTTTATTGCAGTAGCTTTAAGTATGTTGTTTTCTTCACACGATGTGGACATACAGGACACAGAGTGTAATATGGTGCTTGAGGATGAGTCCCGGGAGGAGTGGGTTTTCACGCTGTACAACTTTGACAACAATGGCAAGGTCACCAAAGAGGTACTTTTTTTTCATGCATATTGTTTTAAGTACTATTTTGTGTGTCTAGCTTTGCACACAGTGTATATGTGTGTGTATTCTGCAGGCTATGTCCGGTCTGATACACTCCATGTATGAAGCTCTAGAGGCATCAGTGAAGTCACCTCATGGTGGCACCACAGCACTGAAGATCAAGCTGGTTGTAACTGCATCAGCTGGTCCACACAAGACAGGTGCGGCTCCAGGAACCATAGACCATCATTTTTGGGACAAACACTGAAGAAGTCTGAACAGTGGGACTGAACTTAACACCAAATCACTGCCACTGTTGTGATGATAATGTCCATCTCTCATTGAAAACAGGAGCAGAGAAGCAGCAGAGTGCATCTCAGGAGGCAAGGAGTCCAGTAAGGAGAGTCTATTGTGTGGATGAAAACATAGAACGCAGAAACCACTACCTGGATCTCGCTGGCATTGAAAACTATACCTCCAAGTTTGACAATACAGGTATGCTAACTCCTCTTTTCCTGTTGATGTTTTTTCACCTGGCAGTACAATAAATTTTGCCTCCTTTTCTCCAGAATCATCCTCTCAGGAGCCCAGACAGGGTGCTCACTCAGCTCTCCAGCACCACCCTGTGGCAGTTAGGGAGAACTGCACCTTCCCTGGGTCTCCCAGAGGCCTCTCTGTCCTTCATTCCCCGAAAGGCAAGGCTGTGTCAGTGGGGAAAGACAGGAATGGTGTAGAGGGAAAGTCCTGTAGGTTACACGGACAACACCCTGCTTCATGGTGTCAGCCTCCAGCTCACAGTCACCTGCAGCGTTCCCACAGCAGGAGGCTTCGCTCCAGGTTACAAGACCTTCAGCCCTCCTGTGGAGCCTCGGCCCCTCTGGCCAAGAGACATGAGCACCATCACCACCATGAGCACCATCATCATCACCATCACCACTACCACCCTTCATAAATGCATTTGAGACACATATAGGGCTGGATTTAAGCTCAGGGGAGAAGAGATAGGGTAGTTTCATAATACAAAAGTGTGTCTTTTCTGTTTTAAGGTACTAAAATGATGTTCACATGTTACTGAACAAATATTTAATTACAATAGATGGTTTCACAGTTTATCATTACAATTACAATCTGACAAAGTCTATGTTTTTTTTTCTCATCTTGTCTTTCTTTTATGCTTGTTAGTGACAACAATTACTCAATAACAGCAGAAGTAACATCCCCTTGAACATAAAAACAGCTGTTTTCAATAAACTCTGCATTCATTATTCACTATTGTTTATTATATTTTTTTATATCAGAGGAAAGAGACATAATGTCACATTGATACAATATATGTTTAGCATAGTAGGGATAGCAGAAAACATGCACCAGTGTTTATAAAGGAAAGGAAAGGCAGAGATACCAATGTCTCCTTTGACAGAAGCTTCAGTAGACCGTAATACATCGCAGCCACATGACTTGTTTGCTTTTAAGAGTGACAAAATGTTTACTCTATAAATAAGTAAGGCAGGAAAGTGATGATACCAAAGAGCAAGTAACAGCATCTTATCACAAAATGATTTCTGGAATGCCCTAAACATGCAAACTGTAAATATCTCAGCCCCAGAGGGAGGATTGTTTTATTTCTGCTCTCACAACATTGTTTTCTGTAGTCCCTGTAGCTCATTGTGTGTAGTGAGGACCTCTCAAAGAGGTGTTTGTGAATAGTGACAATTTGCCAATAGAATTTCAAACGTTGTCCAACTTAGCTCCCTGGTGAATGTTGCAAATAGACACTGTGCCCGACGAAGAACATGAGACAGCTGTTGCTATAAATAACCTCCACCCTCTTACCTACCACGAGACCCCCGTGCCTTGCTCCTGCCCCACCAGAGCAAGCCCAGTTCCAGACAAATGCAAAACACCCAGACAGCAACAGAGGATATCAACAAAGCGGCGACAGCAGAGACAAAACACTGACACACGGAGCTGTTTGACAGCAGCTCTCATCAACAACCAAGAAATTCACAGACCTGTAAGAACGTGGAACCATGAAGTCACTGCGATTCTTTGCAGCTGAAGCCTTCATCCAAAGTGGATCAAGTGCTACGGAGAACCTAAACTGTGTGCCTTTTAACCTCTACCCGCTTCTCTTCAAGGCCTGCTACCTCCATGAGCAGGCTGACATGCTGCATGCTTTGGTCCAGACATGGCCTCTACCTGAGCTCAACCTACAAAGAGTCCTGGGAAAGACTGTCGACTGTCAGATGGACCTCACCTCCTGCACCTGCCGGCTTTGTCTGGAGGCAATTCTGACTGGCTTAAAGGTATTTAAATGGTCTTATATATTAATGTCATACTCCTCATACACTTATTATTTATTATTTACTTATTATATACTTGTATTTTCCTTTGCCATGTTCTTAAATGCTGATCTTTTCTGTCTAAATGGCTTAAACACGCCTTCTTTGGCTTGTTACCTCCTTAAAAGTGATCATAAGTGGTTATGGGAAGGCCAGATAATAATTTCAAAAGATGTTACAACAACTTTCTCTTTCTCTTGTTTTCTAAAGGCGTATGTGCTGTCTCCTCAATCAACTTATGCCAAGATCCTCCATGTGGTGGACCTGACTGCCCTGAAGGATGTCGAGCACCAAGTGTGCCCCTGCCAGTCCACCCTGGGTCGATGGGCAAGAACCCAGCTCCTAACCCAAATGTGTTATGAGACCATGGTGGCCATGCAAGCCAGCAATGTGTCCCACTTGGCCTTCCAAACATCTATCGATGTCCGTCTGAATGGCTTTGTCACAGGCCGCAACTATGAGCTGGTGGCCCAGGCTTTCCTCCTCCTCCGCTATTGTCCTCTGAAGCTTCGTTTCGTCAGTTTTCGGGCTGACTCCCTAGCTCTCAAGCAGCTGTTTTATGTTCTTCGACTAGCAGAGCCTGAGTCCATGACAAAGCTGGAGATGGTCCACAATGTTCCCCTGGAGGCTACACACCTGGAGGTGATGCTGTCCAGGGTGGAATTCCCCAAATTGCAGTCTTTGACCCTGCCAGCTGGGGCGTTGGATGTTAGGAGGTTGGGCTTGGATGATGATGATCTGCTGGCAACCATCGGCAACCTGCTGGCACAGCTGACCAGTCTGACTGAGCTCTATGTGGGTTTCTCTACTCTCACTGGACACCTAAGAAGACTTCTCAAGTGAGTAAACGAACAGAAGAGAACAAGGCGTCCTTATTTACATCTGTGTAAATAAGGTGAAGGATACTGATGACGGATGCTTCTGATGTTGATCTTGTATCCATGTCACAGCATCAAGAGCTTTAATATACATGACTCACAATAATCACCTTCAACCACGGTCACAGCACATTCCAGCTTTAAAGCTCTCATTTAACAATGGCAGGTATTTTGATGTTAAAATTGTTGACATGATGCCAGCGTGACAGCTGCACCTGGCCAGAGCTGCAGGTTAGCCAGAAACCTGAAGGATATACTGTAGTTCACATTTCAAACGGAAATAGAACAGGAGCATAAGCCCACAACAAAATACTTGTCAAAGCCTGGAAGAGTATCCACTAAATGATTTGAACTATACAAAGTGAGCATGTTTTGCAAAATACGAGTAAACAAGAATATTGTTTGGGGGATTTAAACATTTGGAAATTTGTTACCAAATGGATGTGATTTATTGCATTAGGACAGTTAAGACGGCAACACATAAGAGGTTTGAGAAAAATATTAAATTGAGATCATCTGCCTGCGATTTTTAAGGAAGTATTCTGGCAGCAATCCTATATGACAAAATCTACCTATGGAGGACTAACACAAACCAACAAAAAAATATAAGTTTTTCCAGTGGATCCAGTACTTTCTGGCACCATTTCATTTTGTTCTGCAACAATTCATGTCCTTTTACCTCCTTTTTCTTTACCCAGTCCTCTCAACACTCCACTACAATGCTTGGAGTTGGCCAACTGCTGCCTGAACCGTGTGGACATGACGTACTTGTCCAACAGCCTCCACAGTGAGACCCTGGTTCGCCTGGACATCAGCGGACACAACATCTTCGGCTCCTTCTCCACCTCTTTCCACAAATTGCTCAGTCGTTGCCGGTCCTCATTGACGAGCCTGGCTGTTGAAGAATGTGACATAGACAACGAGCACATGGACGCCTTCACTAATGCTCTGTCCTGCTGTCAAGCGCTGGAGGAGCTCAAACTCCTGGGAAACCCTCTGACCTCTGCAGCCCTGCGACAGTTGTTCTCCATGCTATCTGCAAGTTTCCCCAAGTTAAGGTACATAGAGGTTCCAGTTCCCCGTGAGTGTTACTCTGAGGATGTCACTTACCCACTTGATGATTCAGTCCTGCTGCGGTACGACAGGGAGTTGTTTGAGGAGGTCCGGGGCCAGCTGATGGGGATCCTGGCAGGAGCCGGGAGAGGGAATGTGGAGGTGTGCACTCCGCTCATGGGGGCCTATGATCCAGACATTAACGAAACTAGCAATGAGCTGGGGGTGTCTATGTTAAAGTCTTTTAACAGTGTCATTGGGATCTTTATAGGTACCATAACCGACGTGGACAACAGGAGATCGCAAACTCAGAAAGATAACTGATGACATTGCCTGTCGAAGGATCAAGTGAATGGACTGACAAGAGTCAGTCTCAGAGTCTCAGAACTTGTTCATGAATCTAGATGTTTGTGTAAACCAGAGCTGAGTCTTTGAGACTTATAAGAAGGTTCATGCTACTGACCGCTGTAGACATGGGAGACTTTACCTAATTTGTTGCTTTGTAATGTTATTTTCTTGGGCGACAGAATGTTGCTAGTTATATTTAGGATTAGATTTGTTTGGCTAGAGATTCATTTTAGTAATACCATTCCTGATTTGAAATGATTATCTTCTTCCTGGTGCCTCCTACAGTCTGTCAGCCAAACAGATGTTTTGTACAGACATGTAGCCACTAAGGTGGTTATGGTAAAAACTTTGCCATAACCACCACAGGATATTTTGTACATGTTCTTATGTCTATATTCTGGTTTAAATGTTGTATATAACTGGTTTGTAAAGGTAAACATTGCTTCATTCTCTCAAACCAATAAAACTAAACTTCAAACAGTCTTCCATCCATTTAAAAAAAAAAGATGCAACACTTCCACTTCTTTCAAAATTTACATTTTTTATTGAGCAGTGTTTTATATAGGTTACATTTCATTTTAAATACTACACCAAGAATAATCGAAGCAGAGATTAACCACTTGACCAGGAACCATTTATTTCTTCATCCATTCTTCTTTTTCTTTCCTCTCACGGATCACCTCGTGCAGATATGGTCCCAGATAGTTGAAATCCTAAAAGGTAAAAAAAGGGGGAAGGACCTATAAGGTTAACATCTGAAGTCAAAAAGACAATCTTTGGTGACTTTATAGGGGACACTATGAGTATCCAAAATTCTCCAAAACCTATATTTTTTCTCCCCTCTTCCACAATTTTCAGGTTCTCTCTCTCCCAAGTGACACTGATCTAACTGATCTACTATGGCAACAGTTTCAAAGTTACAATAAGCCCCCCCCATCCCACCAGACTAAAACTTAATTTCACTCTAAAAAATCTGTTGTACCTCCTCATATTTCGTCCACTGGTCTTTAGGGAGGATCTGCTGTTTCATAGAGAGATCCAGGGCTCTCTTCATCCTGAAGATCCTTTCATTGTACAGGTTGTCTGGAAGCCTCTTCAGGGCCTCTTTCACATCTGCATCCTCATATAATGTGTCATCTCGCATTAAACCTGACACAAAAAACATACAAAGGCCAAATTAGTAAAATGCTAGATGGACAATACATCTATGATACAATATAGCTCATATTTATGCCATCATATGTTGCATATCAGGGGTTTTAAAACTAAATATTTTAACCAGCACATTACTCTTTAGTCTTACCGAACTTGTTGAAGCCACACAAGTTGTAGTACCATTTGCGAAAACCAAGCAGGAGCCTGCCCGTCTGTGCTGTGAAAATAAAGAAACACACACATAGATAAGTCAAGCAGCACAAAGTTGATATTAGAGCTTAGGTAGGTAGGTTTACAATTTTTCGAGTCTTTCTTAACCTGTTAAAAACACTGTCCCACCTGTGGGATACATTAGCCTCTGTAACTGTGGTTCAGGATCACTTATATTCATTTTGACTTTTTGGTTGTAAAATTTAAAGAGCTTCCTTTCAAATGAGTCAATGGTTATGAACAGTAACATTTTTATTTTGGGTACATTATTTTCAGGCTGGTGCACAAAAATAGGAGTGCCTGGTAAGAGGTTAAAACAACAGTCAGGTGCTCATATAAACACTGAAAGAGTTTTTCCTCGCTGTAATCATTCCTTCTGTTCATACTGACAATCAAAAGATCCCCTTCTAATGCACTTTCAATGTAAGCGATGGGGGCCAAAATCCACAGTGTGTCCACACAGTTATTTTGTGCAAAAATGCATATAAAAGTTTATCTGACGCTTATGAGGCCTCAGCAGTCTGAGTTAGTCATATCAAGTGGATATCTGCCACATTTACACTTTTTTAGCATCAAATTCCCTCTTTGCGTTTCCTCAGACAATGTTTCCCTGTTGAGCTGCGGTGGAAGTATAGTAACATAAAGAGGGACTTTGACACTAAAAAGACTAACGTTGGAAGATATCTACTTGATTTGACTAATTTGGACGGCGGAAGCTTCATATTAGCTTTTAAATATATTTGGATTTTGTCTCTCATCACTTACATAGAAAGCACATTAAGAAAGGATCGTCTAATGGCCAGTATAAACAGGAGGAATGATTATGGGAAGAAGAGTCTATTTCAATGTTCATTTGGACACCACATTGTTTTAAGACAAACTTGAAAAATTGTGTACCCGTCCTTTAAGTGCACTTTCTAACCATCTTGCAGCGGATATTTGGAGGGACAGATTACAGATCCTGTCATGTTACTGCAGTCTCAACACTAACTAAACTGTGAGATCAAGTTACTGGTTACTGTTCCACCCGTATAGTATGAAAAACAAATTAAATCCTAATCCGTCTCTCTGTGAGATGTTATTTTACTCTGATTAGCACCGGTGGCTAACGCTAGCTGACTAGTTCACCGTTAGCATCAGTTAGCACAGGGACACTAAAGGACAAACACAAGTCAAAGCATATTCCGCCAGACAAAACAAACCCAACACAATATTATGTGTTATAGCATAAAATGTACCACCAGTTGGTAGTATAACACGAGGTTTAGCGAATTAATTAAACACAGAAAATTTCATAAAAGAGCAATGTTAATTTACCTGGTGCCCTCGACGCCATGTTTATCGCTGTGAACGACCGCGGTGGATTGTGGGTAAGGATAGTGAGGTCACAGGCACTTGAGAAAGTTCACATGACGTGTCTCCAGATAATTTTTAAAAAAAAGGATATTTCATAAACATAAATATACATACAACAAACCAAAGCTTTAGAAAAGTCTCATAACAGGTTCATCATGTGATGAAAAAGAACCAACTATCTTCATGATCTGAGCCGCACTTTGATTTCACGTGATCACAGTGAAGCTCGTCAGTGGTGGAAAGTAACTAAGTACAATTACTCAAGTACTGTAAAGTTTTAGGTACTTGTCCTTTACTTGAGTATTTCAATTTGATGCTACTTTATACTTCCACTCCACTACATTTCAGAGGGAAATATTGGACTTTCTACTCCACTACATTTATTTGACACCTTTAGTTACTTTTCAGTTGAAGATTTGACACAATGGATAAAATAACAAGCTTCTAAAATACAACACATTGTTAAAGATTAAACCAGTGGTTTCCAACCTTTTTGGCTTTTGATGCCTTACAAAAAGCAGTGTGTAGTCGGCCAAATAGTGATTTTTCCTTCTAAACTTCTCACATGGTTTCATTTCAATAAATGTTCAAATGATCCAATATTTCACCAAAAATCAAAGATTAGAGAAAATTTTCAAAAACTGAAAACAGATTTGTATATCAGAACTTTGTTTTTTCTTCTCTCCTCTCCCATTAATCATCTCACGACCCCTCAAGATTTATCTGGTAACCCTTTGGAGGGGCCCGACCCCTAGATTGGAAACCTAGACTAGCTAACTGTATATAAAGTAGTTGAAACTAGCTCCACCTGCAGCAGCTACAACAGTAACATGCTGCTTACACACTGATGCTTCAGTATTAATAATCTAATGATGTCATATATAATAATATATTAGTCAGAGGGACCAAACAAGTAATTTTACTAAATACTTTAAGTACAGTTTGGAGTTCTCATGCAGGACTTTTACTTGTAATGGAGTATTTTTACATTGCTGTATTGGTGCTTTTACTTAAGTGAAGGATCTGAATACTTCTTCCACCACTGAAGCACATTAAAGTTACATATTTTAATAATTGATTAGTATCACTGATGCATTTAAGATGTAAGCAGTATTTTAATGTAGAAGATCATGTTGAAGCTAACTTAAATTACTTTGGTGGGTAGTTGAATTTAAAACTATATTAAAACATTTTTTGTATTAAATATTAATCTGCAAAGTAACTACAGCTGTCAGATAAATGGAGTAAAAAGTAAAATATGTCACTCTAACATGAATTGAAAGAGAAGTGCAAAGTAGCATATAATATAAATACTCAAGCAAAGTAAAAGTACCTCAAAATTGTACTAAAGCACAGTACTTGAGTCAATGTCATTAGTTATACTTCTGAAAAAGTGAGACAGACAGTGACATTAACACCTTTTCATGCTGAAAATCACAGCCCACTCTTGACTGCAGAAAAATCTATGATTATTTTATACAACACCTCCACTGAAGCAAATGTTTTACACACACTGGGCTGAACAAGAATTTTACCACATGTACATCTCCTTAGATAGACAGTGATAGTCAATAAAGAGCAGTAATTCAGGCAGAAGAAGCTGCATTGTGTACATTTATTAAACATCATATTTACAAAACAAACTTTTTTTATTTCAAACTCAGCTGGTGCCCTCTCTGTTTTAAATACTTTAAGGTCTGTATGTAAATGACATTATAGGTTTTATCCTGCGAGCTTGACCGCTTGTATTCTGTCGTTTCTTTAAAAACATCCCTTATGAAGAATCACAGTGTCTTTTGGAACAAACAAAAATCTTCTAGTGTGGCCAAAGCCAACTCAGTGCAAAAAGTCTCGTCTGGCAAGGACACCAGGCGATCCAGGGAGATGTAGTTGGGTTGAGTTGGGTCATACTGATCCTTTCCCAGGTACTGCAGGAACAGGTGGCGCTCTCTCACACGCAAGTACTTCGTATTGAGGACCTGTGGGAGGACATCAGATGTTCAAATTATAATTCTGAAGATGGACATAATAAACCTTAAATTATTTATATTCTCAAACCTAGTTTTTCCTTCAAAAGGCAAAGGCAAAACTACAGAGTTTAGTCCCAGGAGTAGACATGAACATAATCTATAAAATTCAATACTGGATACTGGATCACTAAAAAAAAAATCAAAAACCATATAGTTCAGTGTACCTGTGGGAACTTGGCAATCAGGTGGTGAGGCACCTTCATGGTGTTGTGGAGAAAGTCAAATATTTGGGTTAGCTTCCTCTTATTGATGGTCAGCACTTTCGGGACAGCAATAACTATGTGCTGGATCTCATTTTCCTTAAAGCCGAGCTCTATTTCACACACCTAAGTGGAACACATTTACACACACACACACACACACACACACACAGGGTAAATGCATTTAAACACAGTATCTCAAGGTTACACAAACAATGGCTGTTCAATATGTCTTTTGTTATTTCATTACCTTCAGATTTTCTTTAACAGGCTCCAAACTGCCACACAGTAATCTGGGCAGACGAGCGATAATGTTCTGGGTCTGGAAAGAAAAAAAAAAAAAGATCAACAAATTCTTTTTGTGAAGAAATGATAATACACTGTAATTATTAACAATGTAGAGAGAGAATCACGCATTTTTGTAAAGACACCGATATGGCTAAATTTCTCAATGAGACCACTTAATGACATCAGCTAAAGATGCTTACATTAGAAGCACTGAGGCTGAGCTGCTGCTGATAGAAACCAAGTCTGTTGTCGAGCCTCTTCACACTGAAGTTCAGCAGATAAGGAGCTCTGGACACCATGGATGCAACAGTCTCAGAGCTGAACTTCTTTGACTTGAGATAGGTCACCCTTCACAAGCAACGAAAGAGAGAGAACGTGTTTTGATTAATAAATGTAAAACACTGTAAAGACCGGTCTCACAGCCTGCCGCAACTAACTGGATGCTGCCCTGTGTCAATATATGGATATATACACCATTTTGTGTGACTTGTCAATCAGAATGAAGAAATCTGTCTGACATAAAGGCATTTTTCTGAGAGTCCATGTCACCTGGCCTGTAGGTTTTCCAAACTCTCAGTGAGAATGAAGGGGTTGTGTGTGATGATATGCCCAAGGCGAGAGTCCTCCACCCCGATATCTCTGAGGAACAGCAGCCTTGGAGCCACATCCGTATTGAAGTCGAGCCTCAGCAGCATGGAGCCTACATTGGGCCTTTGTTCCAGCTTCCACAGGTTCACACCTGCAATGACAAAGAAGTTGAATAATAACAATTGAGAAATTTGGGTGAACTCACCTTTTATCATAATAGAAAAGTCTGTAGTTTAATTACCTAGCTGTACCAGTTTGTTAAGCGTCTCAGACTTGTCCACGTAGTCTCTGAGCGAGGTGGAGGCTGGAGGCATGGCAGAAGGAACAGATATAGCAACAGCCTCTTCATCGCTGATCTCCTCTAATGCAGAAAATTCAGCTGCAGCATCCAGATCTAGTAAATGAAGAAAATACAAATGGGACAACTTATTCAAGTACCTCTCAAAACAAAAACCACATTTAAATTATAAATGCTGATATTGAATGAAAATGTTTTTAATGGTACAGCAAACCAATACCTAATGACATCTGGCTTTCAGTTACTGGCGCAGCATCTCTGATTTGCAGCAGTGGGCTCTTGTATGCCACAACATCAGCTCTTGATAACTCTTCAGTATTCTCATCTTCCTTAGCTACAGTTTCCTGATGTTTAGCAGTGAAGTCACCGTAATAGCACATCTGTTGTTTCCACATCCGTCTTGCCTGAGTTGTTGTGTGATTCCCACTGATAAATGAAGATCCATTTAGGATTTTGTTTGGTACCTTTGTGACCGCAGTGCAATGTCGAACTTGAGTGGAATGCTGCCAGGTAAGAGTCGATGTCTTGGAGGAAAGAAGACTTCTGCATCTGAGACACAGCTGTGCACAGGAAGATGCCATGGTGATTCTGTCAAACAAATGGAAACAAATTGTTTGAGCGGCATGACATTCAATGTAGGAACTACTCTGTTATTATTTCTGGCCACAGACAGTCTGACAACATCAGTCAGCCTTTTTTGAAAGCTTGAAACGATCAAACCAAGAATAATGCATGACGCTGACCTGCACTATTGAGAGTATTTCTTGAAAACTTAAGTAGTAAACTAAACTAGTTTCAAATTTTACATCTAAATTAGATTCAGAACCAGACTCTACTTTTTTGGCCAAGTATGTTGACATATACAAGTAACTACTGTATGTAATAGCTCTCCATATACTGTACTTACACACAGTGTCAAGAACAAATTTATAGGAGGCTATAAATACAACCATAACATTCGTATAACATATTATATATAAAACATATAGCTTCAATATACAGTATTTGCAAGAGCTGGACACACAACACACTCTTTACACAGGTCAGATTTCTACTGTATACTGTATAGAGCTGCAACGATTAGTCGATTAATTGTTTTGAGTCATTTTTTAAAGAAAAACAGTTCAAACTCTCTGGTTCCAGCTTCTCAAATGTGAATATTTTCTGGTTTCTTTAGTCTTCTATGACAATAAACTGAATATCTTTGGGCTGTGGACTGTTTGTTGTGACTAGAGAAGACATTTGACATCATCTTGGGCTTTGTGAAACAGTGATCCCCATTTTTCACCATTTTCTGACATTTTATAAACCAAAGTACTAATCGATTAATCGAGAAAATAATCGACAGATGAATCGATAATAAAAATAATCATTGGTTTCAGCCCTAATACTGTATATACAGGGCTGTGATTAAGGTGGTGTTAAGTACGCTGGAGTGAATATTGCATGGATAGTACAGATTTCTCCATATACTGAAAATGGTTTTATGTGCATGTATCGAGATCACATGAACAGTGTACAGTATGCTAGACTCACTTATGACAATGAAAGAATATAATCATTATCATTATTCCAAACCCCACTGCACAAGGTCTGTGTTACACTATAATATATAGGCTAGTATAGTATACAATATGGTACAGTAAGTTGATTTAATATTGCAGTGCTATTTCACAGAAATTGTTTTTAGACCTCTAATGGCGTAGAAAGAAACAAACCAGTATCAATAATTTCTACAGAAAGGCACTGAAAGATCCTACATTTCCTTTTGTTATTAATTAATACAGGCAGGTAAGATGTAGCGACTGAACTGAATTGTTGCCACACTTACAAGATGCATCGTTAAATGCTAACAAGCTAGCAGAATAGCATGCCTCTTCCTTGTAAAAAAAAAAAAACACACCCCCACACGAGACAAAGGCAGCACGTTATTCTAGATGGTTAGCTTTTTACTCACAATTTGTGAATCAAATTATTTCATCCCCAGCTCAGCTCCATACTGAAAGTGTTGCTCAATGTCAAAATGTTGTTTTCACGTGCAAGTCAAACGGAAGAACTTCCATGGAAACGTCACGATGTGGGTTGTACCAAGTACGCTGTGTATTTGTGGGTATCACTGCATGTCTTTAATATACATATACGGAAATATGAATGAAAATGATTAAACTATTTGGATAAAAATAACTACTAAAATAAATTATTTAAGAAGGGTCACTAACTGTTTCCACTTTATGTTTTGGTGGATAGCACAATAAGCATTTTCTCATTCAAACTTCCCCATTAGCTTCGTGGTTTAGTCCGTCTTCAGAGTTCTTGCTGCTTGAGGAGCTCTCCTGGCATCATCCTGTCTTCCTGCCTAAACTTTAGCATATAGCTGTTAAAATCACACTAGTAACATTCAGACTGAAGCCCACAACAGCCGACATGGCAGCGGCACCGCGAACACCACGGAAGGATGAAGCCAACTTTAAGTTACATTTCCGAATGATAAACGAGCAACAAGTGGAGGATATCTCCATCGACTCTTTCTACAAGCCACACACCATCTCCCTGCTGACAGTTACTGTGCTCAGCCTGATGTACTTTGCTTTTACCAGGTAAATAACAGCGTAGGCTCTGAAAAAAATGTGCTTTTCTGCTAATGGCTGATTGATATTCTTTTCATAAAGCTAGGTTTCATCCTTGAAGTCAGCACTCACATTGAGCACTCATAATTAAACCCCTCTCTAATTGAGCGTAATAATGTAATACAGTGTTGAATATCTTTCCTTTGTTAACATGTGATACTGTATTGTGACAGGGATGATGAACACTCAGACAACAACCTCCGAGTTGGTGTACTGGTGGTTATCTCCTTCTTCTTGGTCATCAGTGTTCTGGCTTTTCCTAATGGTAAGCAGCTATGTAGCCAATTAAACTCACATTGGCTCAGTCATTAAGTTGTATGTGCTTAAGACTCAGCTCATGCTGTTTTGTTTATTGTCCAGGAAATTAATGGCAACTATTTTGATAAATCATTAAATAATTATCTGGTTCCTGCTTCTCAAATGTGAGGATTTGCTGCTTTTCTTTGTCTTATATGATAGTAAATTGAACATCTTTGGGTTTTGGACTTTTGTTTAGACAAAACAAGCGATTTGAAAACATCACCCTGGGCTTCAGGAAATTATAAAAACCTATAAAAGTGAATCAGTTAATCAGGTAAATAATTGGCTGATTAATCAATAAAATAAATATTTTTGTTGCCTCAAATATGCACCAGCTTGGGTACTTTCCAGCCAACTGAAAAGAAAAAAATGCCAGTGTAAACATTTGTCTGGTTTCAGTGTGAAAGGTCATTCTTGGAACCAAGAGTCTGACCAAAAAAAGTCCAATAACTACCTTTTTTTCCCAGAACTTTCAACTGCATCTCATGGTCCTCCACTTTGAGCTTGTTGAATTGTCACAGAGATACTTCAGGCGCATCACAATAGGTTGTCCTAAAAAAGGCACTACACATCTCCATGACAACTGAGCAAACTCCATCCACCGAGGAAGACCATGAGATGTGGTTGAAAGGCTGAACAAAAGCTAGTAACTGGATAATTAGTTGACATTTGTTTATCAAATTTGTCCTGATGTCTCTTCTATAAATGGTACAAATAAACTAAAAGTCACTTTTTTTTTCATTAGGACCTTTTACCAGGCCACATCCTGCAATTTGGCGAATGGTGTTTGGTGAGTGTTCGCCCACATCCATCAAATTCAGAGAACTTTTCTGGCTGGATCCTGCTTTTGATTTTTTTTTTCTTCATCCTGACTCACTTTCTCTAGGTCTCAGTGTGCTCTACTTCCTGTTTCTTGTCTTCCTCATCTTCCTTAACTGGGACCAAGTGAAGACACTCATGTACTGGCTGGACCCAAATCTGCGCTATGCCACACGGGAAGCTGATATCATGGTATGGGTAATTTCGAAATTTTAATGTAAATTATATTTTAAAAAAAAGCTCTGATGACAAGTTTCAAACGAGGAACCATTGCTTGTACTTGAGCTTAAAACACGTTAGTCTAAATCCATTTAAATATGACTACATGAGTAATGATGCCTTTCTCGCCGCAGGAATATGCTGTGAACTGTACTGTGATAACATGGGAGCGCATCCTGAGCCACTTCGACATCTTTGCGTTCGGCCACTTTGCAGGCTGGGCCATGAAGGCTCTGCTGATCCGCAGCTACGGACTCTGTTGGACCATCAGCATCACGTGGGAACTCACTGAGGTAGCGTGCATGTCTTCAAGATGAGGTCAGGCTTCATCTGCCTACATTGAAATTTGTGAGGTGAATAATGCACAAATGTTTGCAAAATCCCAGGACCTAAACGGAAATTCAACCCTCTGTGAGTCTGCAAGTTCATTCAGAAAGACATTACTTGTAATTCATACAGGTGGTCTGTGCAGGCAACAAGGATTAATTGTTTAGGAGAAACTCATCATAACAAAACAGTATTATGAGCAGGAGTTTCTGCACATAATGAGGGCCGTTGCCTTGACTGCTGACAATTGTTGACTGGAGGGATTAGATTACAGGATTTAGCCTAATGCCAGATTTACTCATCCCAGAATCAGCTGCGTCATGGATCCTGAGGCCAAACAAGGTACGAGAGGCAGAAGTCAGCCAGAAGATCTGCACGCTGTACTGATAGCTCCCAGTAAATTTAACTTATCAGAGCAATGTTTCGATATAACATAGTCATTCGTCAGGTGTCGTCAAGTGTTGAAAATGTTGCTCTCTTAAATTAAATTACTGGCAGCTATTCAACGAACAGATGTTTTGTCTGACCTCATTTTGGTTTTCGATACAGCACCATTAAAACATTTTTTTAAATGTGTTTATCTTCAAATAAGGTGCTTAAACCATTCCAATAACTGGCTCAATTTACAATTTGTAGATTTAGTAGTCCAGAAATCAATTGAAAAAGCCTATGATTTAAATCCCTGAACACATAAATTATTTTTCACCTTTCTACTTTTTTTGCACAGCTGTTTTTTATGCACCTTCTGCCAAACTTTGCGGAGTGCTGGTGGGATCAGGTGATACTGGACATACTGTTGTGTAATGGAGGAGGCATCTGGCTGGGTATGACAGTGTGCCGCTTTTTGGAGATGAGGACCTACCGCTGGGCCAGTATCAAGTCAGTGAAGCTTTTTTTTTCTTTTCTGTGTTTTTCTGATGTTAAATACAGCACAGTACAGCTGAAACAGTCTAATTTTAAAGCTATATTTTGGTAATTAGAGGTCTTTTTAATTTGATATTTTTGGATGCAAAACAAAAATTGGGATTGTATTGGGAAAATTGCTGATTTTTTTTCTTTCATCCCACTAAAACATGTAAATTGATTGTGTTTTAATCAACCGTAACAATGTGGAATCTATTAAACAAAAGAACTAGTAGAGGTTTATTGAAATAGCAGTATGAGGAACATGTCATGTAAGTTTCCCATTAGCTTCTGTTGTGCAAATTTTAAAAATCTAGTTGAACTTTGCCCAAACAACAAGCTTTGTGGGTTTACACACAAATGCCACAAAGCTTTCCAACTATGTTGACAGTGACCCTGAGAGAAAAATAGGCCTCTTTCATATTCTGGATTTGACCGATAAATTTGCTTGATGAGCATCACCAGTATTTTCTTTTCTGTCCTGTATGTTCATATTTTACTTGAAAAGTCACTTTCATTTCTGAATAAATCTCGCTACCCCAAATCTCGATAACCTTACTAACAGGCTTGTTTGTCTATCAGTCCCAAATGAATCAGATTCAATCAATCAAATGTTTTTCACAACAGACAGGAAAAGCACAGATGGAACTAATAACCTTAACGATGGCTCCATTCCAGCAATAAGTGCAGTGCAATGTAGCAATTAATATTGCAGTTAGTTCCACCTGTTTTTGAAGTCAAAATGTCTGAGATTACCGAGATTATTCAAATCAGATCGTTTATAACACTATAACTCAGGATAGCTCCATGTTATTGTTTGAAGCGAGGCTGCATATGTATATTTATTTCTGTATAATAAAAATAACACATATTGTGTCTGTTCAGGGAGATCCACACCACCACGGGGAAGATAAAGCGAGCCGTGCTCCAGTTCACACCAGCCAGTTGGACTTACGTGCGCTGGTTCGACCCAAAGTCTTCTTTCCAGAGGCTAGCAGGCATCTACCTCTTCATGATCCTGTGGCAGGTAGTGAATACTTTGACCTTTTGAAGTAGTTGTACAACTGTCAAAGCCATCTGGTATTAGGTATTACCTGTCTGTTACATTATGCTTTTAATGAATCAATGAATCACACACTCCTGTTCACTGTGCCATCCTGCTGTCCACATGTCGCAGCAAGTGCACAACACATCCACAGAGAAATCCTATTAAATCTGGTCTTATATCCTTTATCTTTACAGCTGACAGAGTTGAACACATTCTTCCTCAAGCACATCTTCGTCTTCCAGGCCTCTCACCCTCTCAGCTGGTGTCGTATCCTCCTTATTGGAGTCATCACTGCACCCACTGTACGGTACGTTTTTTTTTTGTTTGTTTTTTTTACTACGGGAGCATTGTCATAAGTGAGTCTAGCATATAAATTGTTTTTTGAGGAAAAAGTGTTGACTGTTCCAGATGCTTTCTGATGTTTAAGTCTTTGTTGAAACCTTTTAGTGTTTGCTTCGTTCTTGACAGCTTTCCTATTTTCTTCTATCTCTATCAGACAGTACTATGCGTACCTGACAGACACTCAGTGCAAACGGGTTGGCACACAGTGTTGGGTGTTTGGGTAAGTCTCTTGTCCTGTCTGTTCATGTCTTTTGCTCGTAAAGAAAGATGTTTGGGATCTGCATTAATGCTCGTTAATGCCCTTGATTCCTGTTTGATACTCAAAGGAAATAAGGAATTATTTTATGGACTACTGTTACATTTTCAATTTTACTATTTTTTTTCTTTTCAAGGTACTTGCCATATGCCGTTTTGGATAAAATTGTTTTCAACCTGTCAATCAAATCATGACATTGTTGTAGCAGTGATAGCAGTAGTCTGGCAAGCAAACTGACTGAACTTTGTCCAGAGTCTGTTAAGTCTTCTTTGATGTTGTAGGCATACAGTATGCCACAGACAATGAAAGGGCCGTGCCCCCGCTGGTTGGTTATCCCTACGTTTAATCAAACAAATCAAAGTTGCAACTCAGAACTACACCATAAATCAACAGTGTCACGTGTAGTCATCTATTCCTGTTTATAGTTGAGATTGATTGGCAGACGAGAGACGTTGTAGATTCAAATACAACTAATGAAAGTTCTCAAACGGTTTCAGCTGAACTGACTTCATAGACTTCCCACCAGTGGCAACAGCTCAGCAGGACTGATATTAGTTCCTACTGAGACCGCTGTTATACCGGCTACAAGCTCTTTGTATTAGCTTTCAGGTTTTTCCAGCTCCTACAAGCTATTTGTGTGGTTGACAGATGAATGAATGGGCGAGGTTTTAACAAATATGTGGTAGAAAAAAAAATCAGAGGCACCTTTTTAAGTTCATTTATACTTTTTTCAATTTCATTTTAGTTTTTAAGTTTCATTTAGACTTGAATGTTTAGTTTTAGTGTAGCTTTCATTATAGTCATCTTTATAACAGTGAAGTTACTGGTCAATTGAGATTCATAACATCCTGAAGTTATTGACCTCATCTCAGACATAAAGCTGCCGATGCCCCCAGTCTGCTCCAGTTTCTATAGCAACGAGACGAGCTCTCTCTGTCTGAAATACTCAACATTGAGACCAGTCTCTTGTCCGCCGTTTACCCCTGCAGTGTAACCTTTGAAAGTGGAAAAAAGTTCCCACTGCAGTCTGGTGAATGAGTATTGAAGAGTGTTTGAAAAGCCGGGGGAGCAACAAATAGAGCACATGCATGTGGACGTACAGCACAAGCCAGAGCTCAATTGCAATGAGACGGCGTTGCCAAGAGAGGGGGTGTTTTTTAAATCCAACAGCCTGTGTTTAAAATGTAATGAGCAATTGTCACATTTATCTAATTGTACCTTATGTTTCTCTTCAGAGCCATTGCTTTCCTGGAGGCTCTTGCTTGTATGAAATTTGGCCACGATTTGTTTTCCAAGACACAAATTCGCTACGTACTCCTGTGGCTGCTCTGTCTGGTAAGAAAAGACAATGTGTGTGTGTGTGTGTGTGTGTGTTTATGCACTAGTAAAGAGTCAGTCGGTCTTGAACAGGTGCATTAGTATTATGTAACTATAATTATTGTGTAAATAATAAACCTGCGATGCCCATATGTACCTTTTTGAAAAGGGGACATCAACCAATGAAAACTGCACAACTTTCAAGTATTGAAAATGTGCGGATATCATTACCTCTGCCAGTTGTTTCTGATCAGTCGTGACAACATAAACTCACTGACCCGAAAAATAAAGATGCCTGTTCAGTGCTGCATGGACCATCATCTGTCCTTGTAACAGTTGCTGTGATGTCTGGCACAGACCTGTAGCCTGTTGACTATGCAAACATCTGCCCAGAGTTAACGGGCGCCTGCTTCTGTCTGCAGATGCTGCTTATGAGTTTGTCCCGATGGTATTCATTGTACACCACTGAGTTTTGCACCTTCAAAAACCCCAATACCAGTCTTGGTAATGTTCAAACCTTGCAGCAACCACTATAATACTTGTTTCAAGCGGTTGGTAGATCATGCTTCAGGACCATTCTATGCAATCTGTTTACATGCAAAACAAGTGTGGAAAATTGTTAATTGTAATATGCAGTTTTCTTTTTAGTAATCCTTTAACGTATCATTTTCATGTATCACACAACGTATTGTGTTGTATTACCTGTGCAAAAATAAACTAAAACTGACTTTAAAGGTAGGATCTGCTTATTCTGCAGGGGCGTGATTTCAGTTTTCTGGTGTATATTCTGTTATGTCCTTGCAGAAATCAAAACTACAGCGTTTAAGTGTTTAATTCATCCTCTTTTATCTTCTTTAGGCACTCATCACACTTCTATGTTTGTATGGGATGGTGTGGTATGAGCAAAAGAAAATGAAGGTAAGATGTTGTGTTGATGCTTTATTGAATAGTTCCATGATATCTTAAGTGTCTCTTGCTGCAATGATATAGAGGTATGATATAGAGGTATACTCACTAGAGTGTTTTTAATATAAATATACAGCACTGTTACAGCTGTACACTGTTACACCGTTACAGTTGTAGCTACAGGTGCGATAGCGCACACTTCTAACAACCCAACAATTAGGCTGAGTATGACAGGAGGTGAAATACACCTTAAACATTAAATCAGAAGACACATGTGAAACAGAACTTTTTGGTTAGATGTTAAGTTTCCCTTTAGAGTCGTGTTTGTCAGGAATGCCATTCACTGTGAGCTTCCTCTGTTTACAGAGCGTTAATGTGCAAAGTGAAGACTGTGATGACAGCAGTGTCGTTGAGTCATGTGGTTTCATCCCAGATGGTGTTGCAGGTCAGTCCAATAACAGGCACTCTGGTGACAACTCTTCCCTAAGCTCAAGCCTAAATGTTTGACAAAATTATCTATTTTTTTTCCTCTGTAGCTAAGAAGGATTCCTTGAGAACTTCACAACCTACAAAACGGAGGAAAGCCTCTGGGAGGAACAGATTTGTGAATGGCCATGGAGGAAAAAGACAATAAACAGCACAAGAGACTCTGAGTATTCACATCCCAACCCAACAAGGGGGAATATGCACTTAAATGTATCGAATTGTGGTTAAAAGTTTTGACCCCTAGAGGGCAGAAAGCAGACTACAGTGACCAGCTTTGATCTACTATGTCAATTTACCAAGTTCTTATGGCAAACAGATCAAAGGAAAAACATTACAAGAATGATCTTAGAAGCCTCATAAATGTGCAGACTAGAGTGTTTCATATATGACATGAACAAAATAGATTCTGCCAAGAATATAAAATATAGTTTACTTAATAACAATCTAAAAAGAGGAGTATGCACTGGATTTTGAAAGACACTGTGGCCTTAATTTAGATTGTGAAAACTAGCATGCTGGCCTCAGCATCATCCTACAACCAACATTTTCTACCTACCTGTACTGAATGTTGTCGGATGCTTTGCACTATAAGACAGGTAAATATGTTCAGTCAGGGTGTGCAAGCTCTGTGTACTGAGTGTAAAAGCTTTACTAGAAAAACTAACAATCACAATGATTATTGTGTGAAGCATTTTGTAAGTCATTTTAATTGGTGATGGTTGGTTTTCAACTTTGTTGATTTAATATATTTGTTTTTATATCATAATTGCCAAAAGTGACCACATTCTGCACTTTTCTATAATATATAGTACAGTATAAAGTACTGGTGTATGGGAGTATGAAAGGTGATGATTTTTTTCTCTGCTAGAGCTGCAACTGTAGCCTTTACACGTTATTCTTAGACTTTTATCTTTTGTGTGTGTGATTATTGGAACTGTTGAAATGTATGTTTTTGGGGATTTTTTTTTTTTGCCATTTTGTGTATGTACGTGTGTGTGTTTGAATTGTAGAGAGAAGTAAGCAGTGTATGACTGGCATACCGACAAAGAATACTGTGACATTCAATGCACTACCACTGTGGTGACATTAAATCGCAGATGATAATCATTGATGTGTTTTTTTTTTTTTTTAAGTGATCCAAGTTAATGATGTGAGGCATTAATATAACACAGTTACCATTCCACATAAGTTCTTTTCTTGTAGCTCTTAATATTATTAAATGATGCACTGTACTTTCATATTTAGTGTTCTGGTGTGTTGATTTTCCGTTACCTTGACCAGTGTTTGTAACCTAACATCTGTTTATTAAATTTGTATTGACTTTATTTGAATGTAACTGGCTTTAGCACCATCTTGCCTTAGTGATCCCAGTCTTCATGTGTCAGACTGACTACACTGTATTTAATATTAGATGTTTAAAATCTATAAATCATAACTTGTAATACTCTACTTAATATTTCTAATGTTTGGTTTTATATGGGTGGGTTTGCTTGTTTTGTACACATAATTAAATGGCCGCATTTCTTACATGTCTTTTTTCATGGATTCATTTTATTTCCTTGAGAGTTTTCAGCAAGTATTTCAACTACTTCTGTCATTAATAATGCAGCTGACTCATTAATACTACTATATTAATTTCTGTTTCATGCCTCTATACATATATAAAACAGCAATAACTTACTAACAAACTATTTGTGTACAGATCTAAAAACCATGGTGTGTTATTTCTGTCAAAAAAGGACAACTGTGGTGGAATACTGCAGATGTTACCCCACACCACATGTTATTAGATTTCCTGTTAATATGTACAACAGACCTCAGAATGACATGATTCAGGTGTACAAACCACATGACCGTCCACAGGAATGCCAAAATTCAAATTATATGGTAGTAAACTGAGATAGTGGTTAAGTGTAGTTTCTCACCTGAGTAAAACTATCACAATGACCTCAAAAACTCATATATTCTGCTGTACCCATTTTAATTAGAGTGCATTGACACAAAATGTTTAAAATGTAGTACTGCAACTAACAATTATTTTCATGATTGATTAATCTATTGATTTCTTTTTGTCTAAAACCTAAAGATATTTAATCTGAAAAAAGCAGCAAATCCTCACATTGGAGAGGTTGGAATCATTATGGTATTTTTGTTTTATAATTGTCTAATTCTCAATGAGTCAGAGTTTGAGCTCAGTTTTGTTGGGATGTAATCATTTTGTTGGAAACAATAAGCACAAATTACAAATTTTAAAACCATAGCTATGACACAAAATAACACCTTTTTCCCCATCACTTTATTTATAGAAATTGTCACAACATGTGTGACAATAATACAGTAACAGAAAACAATTAGGCATCATAATGATATAAAGATAACATGAAGGACATGACTTCACTTTCAGTTAGTTGATACAGTGAACATGGTAACAGGACAAAGGGTAAAAGTAATAATAAATAAATAAATAGATTAAAAAAAAATTAAAATTTCTTGGAGTAAAAATCTTGGAGCACTAATTGTATGTGCACATTTCTTATTGTTTATAAGTTGGACAGAATCAAAATACTTTCTAAATTAAATCATGAAATCAAACAATGGGTGAGACCTCGAGAACTTGGCTTTATGGATGTTACATTAATAAACTGACAGTCTGTTGAACTTTCTGTTTTGTTTTTTTTCATTACATCTTTGGCTTCCAGCTTAATTGAATGGTTGGTTTGAGTGTTGAGGTACCAAGGCCATCATCATCAATTCTTTATGTTCTTCAGCCACTACATTTCCCATAATTCCTTTGGGGACTGGCCGCTGTGCTGGATGACAGCTATCCGGCGCCGAAACGATAGACCTCAGACGAAAGAGCCATGGCGGCCACGGGTGGAGGGAAAATTAGAAGCAGGAGATATCATATCGCCTCTAAACCTTACGCCAAGACTAAACAGGTAAATCGAGTGAAAGTTTCCGTGTGAAAACCCTGTGTAGAGGACATTACGGTGTCTGCAGTGCCACTATATTTTAGTTCTTGTTATTGTTTTGTTGGAGACATTTTATGGCCTGCTGTTAGCGCTCGTGGCCTCCACGCGCTGAGCTAGCAAGCTGGCTTATAGGTTAGCAAAATGAGACCTTACTTGACAGGTCAAATCACGGCACACTTTGAGTTGTTTAGACTAATTCACCAGCATTTTGGTAAAGTGCAGTTGCACACATGACACGCAGGAATGACCAACTGTAGCGCCACGAGCAAGTTCCTAGCTGCTAGCGAAGTTAGCGGAAACCAAGCAAGTAGAAGTCTCTGCTAATGTAGCATTAACGGTAGCTAGCAGGCTAACATCGGCGAGCAACGCATTGTTGTCTTCGCCTCTTTTTAAGTTTGGAGGCATCACACCGTCGCCGGTAGAAGCGACGTGATCGTCTGGCTCTAATTAACATCTCTCCACAGCCACGTGTAGCTGGCTTTCATGCTGATACATTTCTAAGTTGTGTTACCGGCGTGTCGGGAAGCATTTTGTACATTTGGGTAGCTAACGTTTGCCAAATCTCAGCCAGATGGATTGCGCAGGAAGCATTGGCTGATTGGGAACCCACATGGTTGCTTGAGTGGATTTATTAGCCGCTTGGACATTGACTAATGTTCTCTTTAAAACCCGTTTCTTTGAAAACACTCTCAGATTATCGATAGCTGTACGACCAGCTGATTACCGTGACTTGCCAGAAGGTTATCAGTTAGACGCATATTTAAGCGAGAGCTGTCACCAGTGTGTCTGTAATGCACATACACGTCTGTCGCTGTTGAGAGGCACCTTGCAACCAAGATTGGAATGGAAAGTCATTGGCTGACTTTAGTTGTCGGCATTTGTAACACTGAAGATTATTTACCATTAAGACAGATTATAGTGTTTGTAATATTTATATATGTCACCAGGTCTTATGTTGACTGCAGACATGAAATTGGCATAGTACAACTGATATTTGCATTTGTATAAAAATAATATTGCAAGTTCATCTTTGTAAGTTACTGTATTTGTTTTGATATGAATGCACCATCTGTGTAACATTCTTTCTAGTCTGTCCTCATTGATATAAATGCAATGGACAAAATATTACAAACATTTCCCAGTATAAGGAAATATAATTCAGCAGCACCACAAGCAGCCTCAAAAATGACCCTATAGGTTAATTAATAACTCTCTAGAACGGTTTCAACAAAAACTGAACATTATAACCTTCATGAAGGTAGGATTTAGTGCAGGGTTGATGTATTAGACTGCCATTAGTTTTAGATAGTTCAACCTAATAAACTGCAACTGAGTGTATATTGGGCTTGGTGCAGTTTGTTGTAGTTCAGCATGTATACTTGGCAAAGTCATGTAATTTCTCTTATAAATGCTGTTGACTTGGCACGCAGTATTAGTATCATGTTAAGGTTCTCGACACCATATCCCACTTGATGAACAGCCAAAACATTTGATCATGGGATGTTAATCCTATGAACAAATGGTGTTAAAATGAAGCCAGATTGCAATGATGCGTTCACGCTAAAACCAAAATTTAATTGAACTTGTAATATTGAGTTTGAATAAATACAAATATAAGTTGCACTTTGCATCAGTCATGCCATATGGGAGTCGTGATAACATCTCACACACAACTCTCACATATTTGACTAAATGGCAAATAACACAGTAGTGTTTGAAGTCCATATAAATATGCGTGGACTGAAGTAAGCCAAAAAAAAAAAAAACAATGATTATCCAAATCCTGCATACAGCTGTCCTGAAAAGACAGGATTAGCTTTTATTTCATAAGCTTGGTTTACACATCACTACTGGATAAAAAGCAGAAGTAACATGATAAGACAGGCAATGTTTGCGCCATCTCATGTCACATCTTGTGTGATTGCTTGCCAATGGTCGTCTTTCTGGGCAGTACTTGCCTCTCCACATGACACAAATATAACAGTAGAAATCCCCCAATTACCTTAATGGATCTAGGATGAGAAGCTCACCACTTGAACTCATCTCACATTTTTGCTTGAAAAGCTAGATGCACAGATTCACTCAGGTACTTGAATATTCAATTATCTCAAAATCACCCCCTGTTTGAATTGGACGTAATTGCCTCCCGAGAGAGCAGTGGCAGTTGACCACAGGTCCCTTAGTCACATGACACTGTCCACAGCAGAAATGAGGCACCCTTAAATCCTTATAACAATAGCTTATATAGCGCTAAGTAAACAAGCACTGTGGTGGTTATTACACTCGCTCTTGACAAGTTAAAGTTGTGTGTTTGCACATGGGTTAAAGTGCAGGGAGGACCCACAGGTGTATATCACAAAGCAAGAGGCACATACGGCTCTTATCGGGGGTTTATAGCTACAACATGGTCATGAGGTGGCGCACCAGCTAGCTAGTTTTCTCTTCTCGGCCTACTATCTTGTCTCAAGAACACAAGGTCCTTTGCCTTAATTTGAAGACACTCAAATGCAGTCTGAATACCAATCGAAGAGCCAAATAAATATAATATGATAAACAAAATTGGCAAGTTTGCACAGGGAAAAAATATGGCTGGCTGGCTAAACTTATCAAAGATTTTGCACAGCCTTGCTCACTGCTATCCTTTAATTGCTAATTGCATTCATATAATAGCTTTTTTTCCCCCCGTTTTGTCGTCCTATACTACCACATCTCCAAAACTGCTCAATCTGGTGGGGAAGTCATTCATGAAAACAGACTCAGTCCAGTGGAAAATATACCAGCATTTATTCAAGGCACCAAGGTCGACAGCATTTCGACAACTTTTGTGAACAAAATATACAGCCTTCCTCACTCCTAGGCCTGCAAACCTAATCGGAGAGGACGGATAAATTGCAAGTTGCAACAGCTGATAGAATATTACAGAAGAGAGCTGTCGATATATTTAAATCCTGGAAATGCTGTTTCTTTCTATGAGTGGTGTAGGAGACAAGACTCATCCGTATCGACTGGAATACATCCAATATTAGACCTCAGTACAGCGCAGACCAGCGTCATTTGCTCAGTGCTTCATAGAAGCATACACAGCGCCTAGCCTGACCCAGTTTCTGTCTTACTGAGCTTGTGTTTTGCTTTGCACTGGGGAGGAAGAATGGCTTCTCTCTGCAAATGGGGCTGTGCAACTCATTCAAATAATAAAATGTAGAGTTAATTGCTGTATTTTGCAAATCACAAGAGTGCGACTGTTTTTATAGGATTGCAAAAGGCCTCAAAAACACAATGCAGAATTGTTTTTCAACAAGCGTTGACGTTTCTTATAATTTCATAATTAGGAGACTAGAAATAATAGCGTGACTTGATTGTTCTCTGTTCTGTCTCTGTGCATTCGTCTCTGCCTCACTCATTTCATCCTTCTGTTCACGGCTTCCTCTCTCACATTTTTATCAGCAGCAGTCAGGCCTGATCAGTCGAGTGACAGACACAGTAAAGAGCATCGTTCCCTCCTGGCTGCAGAAATACTTTAAGAATGGAGATGCTCCTGAAGGAGGAGGGGCTGTACAGGGGACAGACCAGAACTGCCAGCCGCCGCCTCCTCCTCCTCCTCCTCCTAATGGCAGCGAAGAGGGACCTCCTCCTCTGGATGGACGCGACTCACCGGAGCCGAGCACCAGTAACACAGGTGAGGGATCTATTCAATCTCTTGGGTCATCTAAAAAGCTAGCTGGAGAATTTGCATGAGAACTGAGCTTGACACGTCCAGATTTGAACAGATTTTTCAGTAGTTGCGTTGTACCGCTATACTCACCTGTAACTTTTCTCTTATACGCAGAGCCCTCAACCAGCCGCGCATCCCTGAACTTTCAGGAGTATGTGTTATCTCGACCCCCTCTCAGCCGTTCCCACCTCCACTTTTCCCCGCTGGAGGTCTCCTCCCCGACACTGGGGGCCTCCAGTAGCCTCTTCTCCCAGCCCTCCACTTCTACAGCCCCAGGACCCTTTTCCACGGGCTTCTCCTTGGTCAAAGAAATCAAGGACAACCTCTCACAGCACGAAGATGATAACATCTCCACCACTAGCGGCTTCTCCTCCCGCGCCTCTGACAAAGGTACGGGCACAATGTTTTGGCAAAAGGTGTTGTTTTTCCATATGGAGACATGTGTTCAGGTGTTTTTAGTCTTTAATGTCAGTCTTGGTGTAATGGCACCATAACTAAAATAATCCAAGTGGCCAGCATTGAGTTTGAATACTGAAATCTGTAACTTTGCACACATTGTGGCCCTCCATCGTGGTGAGAAGTAATGAACTGCAGTGATGATGGCAGACCATTCAGTCATGCTTGTGACGTGGGCTCACCTTGTAATTACGGATAAACAATTGAATCAAAATGAAAGCGTTCATAACTGACCAAGTAATGTGTTGAGTAATTTAGGTGGTGAACTTCCACACTAAGGTAACAGAGGTTAATGTAGATTTTGCTCTTCGGAATTTAAGTTGTTTGGATTAATGTTGCACAGACATATTGTGTCCGTATACACAATATTTGGCTTTGGGAGAACTCTCATTACTGATGTGGACACATATCTAGTGCGGTGTCAATAATTTGCATACATTTGCATGCATAGTATTATTGCCTATAAGCAGACAATGCCTTTATTTCAGGACTGCAACTTCTGCTTTGTGTCTTGTTACCGGACTTGTTGGACAAAGCCAGGCGTTGAGCCTGACTAACACGTTTATCCACACGATATTCATACACACGGTTACTAAGTTGATAAGATGAAAGAAATTTATCTAAACACAGATTTTATTATAAGCTAGTTAGGGCTGCAACTAATATTGATAGAGCTGCCAAATATTTTGTCAATTAATTGATTAATTTGTTTTTAATATCAGAAAATCATGAAAATGCCACAATTTCTTAAGTCCCAAAGTGATGCTGACAGATAATCGAAAACCCCAAAAATGTTCAGTTTGCTATCACGAGACAAAAGCAGAACTGATTAGCTGGAACCAGTTAATGTTTGCTGTTTTCTTTTCTACAAAAGATCACGTAAACAATTAAAAGATTACCGAAATAGTTTCTGATTAATTTTCTGTATGTTGACAAATGAATTAATTGTTTCATCTGTAAAGCTAGTGCTTAGTCAGACACTTCACCTGCATGACGCACTGGTTTGAATAGGATATTTTTGCATTGTTTAGGACTAGCAACACATAGACACCAACCATGGAACCAAAAGAAATTGGTAAATCTTACAAATGGTTAGTGTTATAGTAGGAAGAGTTTATTGTGGGCGATTATATGTCTGTTATGTGTGGATTGACTCAGGCCTGAAACGCCAATATGGGACGACTAAGCTAGACTTCTTCATTGGTGCTCTCTCAAAATGGTCTGAAATGGTTTCAAATCTCCTCTTTTTCCAGATGTCCCCACTTCCAAAACGGCATCACTTCCCCAGCTTTGGTCCCCAGAGATGGACAGAACAAACTCTGGGACTCAGCATTCCCAGTCCAGTCTGAAAAAGCCTGCTTTCAACCTGTCTGTCTTTGGAACTTCCTCCAATGTGAGTATCTGTCTGTCTGTCAAGATATTAAGTGTGTCGGCACAAGGTGAAGAAAAACAAAAACAGTAACGCTGGCTTAGAGCACAGATCTGTGCCACAGAGCCTGGCATTTTTGGCGTTTCGATCTAGTCTGTGCCATTGGAGCAGTGACCCACTTAAATGTAAAATGTCCCTCTGTAGTTTTGGTCACTGCACTCAACTCTTCAAAGTCATGTGTACCTTGTACATATT
The DNA here is from genome assembly GCA_038419695.1 of Scomberomorus guttatus. Taxonomy (NCBI): domain Eukaryota; kingdom Metazoa; phylum Chordata; class Actinopteri; order Scombriformes; family Scombridae; genus Scomberomorus; species Scomberomorus guttatus. Next base: position 14,226,613 of record CM076461.1, read on the forward strand.
TCGGACTTTACATTGCTTTTTGGGTGTAGATACAAGTTTACCTCAAGTTTAATACTTTTTACAGTAGTTTTATTATTCATTAAACACAGCACCAGGAAAATCAATGTTACTGTCACTCTGCTCACAGCTAGTCAGTATCTGGAGTTGTTGCATTGATAACTAATTGTGTGATCAACATGCTGTAGATTTACACCCATTTTCAGTCCAGCCAACTAAGCAACTGCTCTGCTTTGGTGTGCAGTCTGACTCAGATTTCTACCAGACAAAAATAAATGTGATGTTAAGATTATAAAAACAAAATTCAGGGCTTGTCGCTTCAGATGTTTTTAACATTTTCTGACTTACTTCACAGCCAACACCTTTCCATATTAAACTATATCTCACAATGATGGTAATATGTTTACATCTTCCAAAAGACATATTGACATTACTTTATAAGCAGAAGTATACAGCAGGTTTTTTAGCATTAAAAAGTTGAAATATCAATGAATATTGAGAGCACTGCAGGATTTATTTGCAGTTTTGCTCCAGATACTGTTTTGTGTAGTTATTTTATGCATTACAATAATAAAAAAAATGGATGCCACTTATTATTAATATGCTTTTGGTGATTTAACTGTACCCTAACCTCATTTAATTTATCCCCCTCTCTTCCAGTCGACATTAAACAGCACAGTGTTGAACTCCAGCCAGCTTGGAGATTCACCCTTCTACCCTGGGAAGACCACGTATGGTGGAGCAGCTGCAGTCAGGAGCGCTCGCGCTCGTCCCGGAACACCGTACCAGGTGGGTTTGTGAAACTTGACAACCTCCAACCAAGAGCCAAGCAATGTTAAAATTAGTTTTAGTAAATATAGTTCAGTAAATTTAGTAGCTATAATGACTCTTCATGTTTATTCAGTGTTTTGGCTTTTGTTGGTCAGCCGTTAATTTCTGACACTGACACCATAAGATTAATGTCACTGAAGTGTGAATATTATTAATTTAATTGGAGACTAAATTTGCTCATCTGATCTGTAGGCTCCAGTGAGGAGACAGATCAAGGCCAAGCCTGCTGGTGCTCAGCCCTGTGGGGTGACCAGCGCCACAGCCAGACGCATCCTGCAATCCTTGGAGCGCATGTCAAGCCCTTTGGCTGTGAGTACAAATACACACACACACACACACACACATAAACACATGCTGTATATAGCAGACATGCACCAATGTTTCCTCTCTTCAAACTTGATTTCTGTGTCACAGTGGTATGACATTTAATATGTTGCCAAAGAACCTGTAATGTAAATTGTGTGTCATATTGTATTGGAGATAATGTTCCCGTTTTGTAAATACGTCTCTCTAAAATAGCTGTGATTTGATTTTTCTTCATTCGCAGGATGCCAAGAGAATCCCAGCAGCAGCCTCGTCTCCCCTGTCAGCAGTAAGTGTTTGTGGCAGATTTACATATATTGTAGGTCTTGCTTTGCAGTGACACATAGTACAATACAGCACAGGATGTGATCAGGAACACAAAACAGACAACAAATTGATTCTCATTAGTGAAAAATAAGCCTCTATTAAAAGATTAAATACTGACATCACTTCCAGCTGAAAACAATCTTTTGTCTAACTGGAAAAGACGGTTTTCTCACATGACTTTTCTCTTTGCAGTCAATGGATGGCACAAATCTAGATGTTTCACATTTCCAGGCGAAAAAGAAAAGGGTAAGTGCACGTTTTAAAATTTTATTATTGGTTCATCAGAAAGTTGCGTTTGTATGCGGCTTTCCAAGAGCAGCCATGTGTGTCTTCATGTCCCTGCATGACCTTAAGCTTGGGTGCGCACATCAACAAATAAACTTCGCTTGTGCCTTTGGTGCCTTTGGCGTATTTGCAGCTAAGCAGGAGGCTTAATGATGTGAACAGGGATGTCATTGTTCAAAGCCAGCAGCACTTGCTGTGGTTTGTCGTCTTGTCCTACTGCCTGGCGGCCTCCTTTTACGCTTGTTAACAGGATTCTCCTCGGCTGGGACACAGCTGTTCACCGCTCTGTGTGTGTGTGTGTGTGTGTGTCTCTGTGTCTTTATGCATGCATGTACATGCTTGTGAGCAAAAGTGTGTTATACTTCATGTTGTATTGGCTCTTGAAAGTGTGTATGTGCAGTGTGTTAAGTGGTAGTCCATTGTTAAATAATTGTGCCAGCTCTGTACTGGACTTGCCCTCACTAATAACTGTCCGGCATTCCCAGCTGCGACAGCTGCTTTGTAAACTGCAACAATAGTGTATTGACTCTCAGATTCAAGACAAGAAAGCCCATTTATCTAACTGGGCCTTTCATAGCTGATTGTTGCTTTGGGGTTTTACCTTGGCGGCGTCCAAAATTAAAGGATAACGCTGGATTTTATTTATCTTTCTGTTATCAACAAATCGCATGAAGAGAGCCAAACCAACAATGAATTTATCCTGCTAACAAGTACAGTCTGTATTCTGTCCACAATGAGCGTGTCTGTACACAAATCGACAGATAGCTAACAGGCTTCAGGAGAAAGTCGGAGGCTGGAGTGAAGCTGAATGCTCTTTACTGTTGTCGTCATTCTCATGAAAGGATTTTTGTAAAACTGAAAGGATACAGAAAGACAGCACCATTCACTGGATGCTATTTAAACGGCATCATACGGCCACAGACATAAAATGATGTAAATGACAGTTACAGTTATACACATGCAAGTGATATGTAAGTGGCTGTACATAACTTGTAAATAATGTGCATAAAGTTCACCAGCTTAAAAACACCAATAGAAACAGTACTGACATACTTACAGCAGGAAAGCTATTACAATAGGAAACACCAGAGCTACTTGTAGCTAGTTTAACATTGGCAGTATTCACCTGTAAATAAACAAAATATTTAAATGTAACATAACAGAAAACAATACATGACACTTGTGTACTAGGGGGTGCAACGATTCTCCAGATCCACAGGTTGGTTCAGACCTTTTTTGCTTTCCAAGGCACAAACAGAGGAAGGAAAGGATAAGGTAGCTGGAGGTGCAAGCTGACCACATGTAATGTAACAATTAAAGAATTTCCTGATCAGAATCTCTGAACTATGACCTGGCTGTGTCATGACTGAAACAACCAATGAAAACAATAGCAGGAAGTGAACAAGAGAATAATGAATTACACCCAAATGACCACTAGGGGGGAGAAAATACTAAAAGTAGATGCAAAGTTCTTAAAGAACATGACAGTCTGTGTTGCCACCCACATGTCCATGCCACACAACTCCATTGAACTCCTCCTGAAATTATTTAAGAAACATAAAAATGCCTGACTGTTGCATTGAGGTGACATTTTGTATGGCACGTGTAGTTTATTATAAAACAAGTCTGGAGATCTGACGTTGGGACACAAGTTGAGAGAAATACCCTACAGTGACTGTGATGTACTGTATGAATGTACTTACTTCATACATTCCTTCATTCCTGTTATGTTTTTTGTAGTTTATAAACAGTCGTGGAGTGGAGGGGCATGGCACAAGCTCTGTCATCACACACATTATCTTAATTTACTCTTTCTTCAGTGCTGGTTAACCTGATCTTCACATTTCTCCACTTTGTTTTATTTCAGCTGGATTCTACCCTCCCACCGGTGCAGAAGCTGGTGGTTCCCGCTGCAGCGCCAGTGTCAGGAAACCGCTCCGTGTCCTTCAGGCCTACTTTGACCCCTGGAGGAGTGAGCCGACCTCTGGACAGGACCCCAAGAGAGACGGTCAGCCCGCACAAATATTTACGCTGCAAAATCTGGCCAAATGGTGTTGAATACATACCTGATGCTAATTTTGTTTTTGTTTTATTTACTTAGCCCACAAGACAATCACCGCAACTGCCTGAAGAAACCCCAGGTCCATCTCAAAGGTACTGATGTATAACTGTGAATTTGTGACTAAATAGGTGCATAATGTTTTGCTGGCTTTTCCTTTAACTCCTTTAAATGTTAACAACTCTTCATCTTTATTAATTGTCCCGGATGCCTGACTGCTCTGTTTGCTCTCAGATTGTTTTACTTACTTTACCTACTCCTGTCTACACCTTCACTAGCACAATTGGTTCCACTGGTCCGGCCTATCCTCTGTCCAGCACGCCTGCAGCCAGCAGCGTGAGCTCTGGAGGGGGCAAGATGAAGAGAGAGAGGACCAGTACACGGCCTTCCTCCAAACGCGCCGAAGATGACGAGGTGAGAGCGTTGCATCCAAAAACAACAAGGCTCTGCATTCAGAAAGATGCATTTCTAAGATTACATTGATTATATTTTAGGTCTAGATTATACTTTCTGGTACTTACTTTCATGCACATACAAAAAGCTCTTCTAAGAAAGTGATAAGAACCAGGTGTTCATCCTTTTACACCAGGACAGCGTCAGACTTTGGAGAAAGAGAGAGGTCATAAATCTAGATCAGATAACGTGCCTCAATGCATTCAGATTGATATCCAATATTGGCTTATTTCATATCGCTGTCAGTCTGAAAGCTCAAACTGTTCCAGAAGTGGCAGAAACATGTGATGGTTTACATTTCTCTCTTGATATTAAGCTCACAGTGACACTCGCGCTTGTTTTCTGACATTAGGTGGCCGAGGTACCGCAACTTCCAACCATTTCACTTCCCATCAGCAGCACCGCCTTGCCCACCTTTAGCTTCTCCTCCCCTCTGCCACCTTTGACCACCTCCACCACCGTCAGCACCACCCCTCAAATTACACCTGTCACTCCCGCTAAGGAAACATTAACAAATAAGGTCTGTATTAAAAACGCCTCATTCTACTTCTACTACAAATCTAATGTTTAGCAACATTATGTATGCATTCAGCTAATTTTTGTTTGTTTCCAGGACACACCTGTGGCCTCGACACCCCCTTGTGAACCTTTTACATTTTCCTCCCCTATTGTCAAAGCAACTGCTGCTAGCCCACCTTCCTTTTCCCCCTCAGTAAGTAAATAGTTTGTGTCTTAATGATTAGTAGTTGTTTAGATTGCAATGATTTACAACTGTAAAGTTGATAATTATTTTCTTCTTTGTAGGCTGGATTTACTTTTAGTGCACCTGTAGCAAAGTTAGGTCCCTCCATGTCAAATGGGAATCTAGCCACTCCCATAGCGGCAGCAGGTAAGAGTGTGCTTACAGTTTCTTACAGTTGGCCTGATGATCTTGCCTTTCTTGAGAAACTTTGAACTTACTTTTTGTCCTCCTCATGTTTCCTACAGTGAAGCCAGCAACAAGCAAAAGCACAGAAGATTTTGAAGGACCCTTTAAACCAGCCAAGACCCTGAAGCAGGGCAGCGTGCTGGATCTCCTCAAAGCACCTGGTTAGAATCTGTTTTGTGTTTTTCATGACGTTGCATTTTTTTCGAGGTTGAATCTGGAGTTTATTGTTTTAATAATCATTCTTCTGTTCTCTTCAGGCTTTGCCTCTCCTGTTGCCCGAACTTCCCCGGGTCCCGACGACGCTCCGCAGCAGACCTCTACACAATTCACTGCGCCCTCCACCACCTCCACAACCACCTCCTCCCTCTCCTCTTCAACAGGCTTCGGCGACCTGTTCAAACCGCCGGCAGGCTGGAGCTGTGATGTCTGTTTGGTGCAGAACAAGCCTTCAGAAACAAAGTGCGTTTGCTGCATGACCCCCCAGCCCAGTTCCTCCTCATCCAAATCCAGGGACAGTAAACCCACCGCCACCTCAGTTGGGCTGGAGAGCAGTAGCAGCAGCACGAACAGCACCTCCACCACAGGTTTTGGCACAATGTTCTCCAAACCTGCAGGAACCTGGGACTGTGATACGTGTCTTGTTCTAAACAAACCCGATGCAGTAAAGTGTGTGGCCTGCGAAACAGCCAAGCCTGGGACGGGGCTTAAGCCCTCACTGACTCTTCCTTCTGCCTTCTCAGCTGTTAAGACTGTATCCAACCCGACAGCCCCTATCACTACAGGGTTCATCGGATTTGGAGACAAGTTCAAAAAACCTGAGGGTGCATGGGAATGTGATACATGTATGGTACAGAACAAGGCAGAGGATACAAAGTGTGTGGCCTGCATGAGCGCTAAACCAGGTAACAAGAGCACGACCATGATATTTTCTAGTGTACAAAGAGCTGAATGTTGGGTTCTCCTTTTAATTAAAGATTCATTCACTTTTTAAGTGACTAAATGTATCTTTAAAGTTATTTTTCGTGTAGTGAAGCATCTGTATTATCTCATCAACACTACAGGAGCATCAGCAGAACCCTCAGCTGGAGCCTCTTCTTCAGACAGCAGTGCTCCAGTGTTTGGGTTGGGGGATAAATTCAAGAAGGAAGAGGGTTCCTGGGATTGTGACGTCTGTCTTCTACAGAATAAGGCTGCTGATGTACAGTGTGTTGCCTGTCAGGCAGCCAAACCCGGCGCTAAAGTGGAGCCCAAAGGTAACAAAAATGACAAACCTTTAAGTTTTAAGTAGAAGGCAACACACACACACCACTTGCTTTGCCTCTTTTGTGGTGCAGGGAATCAATTCAAAGTGACACAGTGCTTAAATACAGCCCATAACTGCATGATAGTCCACCGCTGTGTTGGAGGTGTGTCTGTGATCACATACAACAGCAGAGGTGATAAGTGTATGTGGGAATTGACTTTTTTCTTTGGAAACCTTTGAGGTTTTTGCAACAAAAATAGTAAATGAGTGCAAAAGCCAAACGTTATTCACATTTTTTGTATACATCAAAAGGTACCTTTTTACCATTATGGCGAGGGCCAAAATGTTTATTGATGCATCAGATCTTTAATTATTCTGATTTCTATACAAAATGTTGATACACCTACCTACATGACATGTTGCTTTATCTGTTTTAATTATATTAAACTTTGAAGATACACACATTTAGTCAAACTATTAGGTTGTGAGAAATCTGAGACTTTTGAAATATGACCTGCACATAATCCACACTATTCTACTCATCTTTTTTTTTCTCTTGTATAGCTTTTGGTTCATCAGCTGTTGGGACCTCAGGCTCCTCTACCTTTGGCTCCTCTACCTCTACTTCTGGAGGTTTTAAGTTTGGCACATCAGACAGTACCTCAGCATCTGGATCTGGGGGTTTCAAGTTTGGGGGCTCATTTCCAGAGTCGTCCTCTTCTTCTTCTTCATCAGGTGGATTCAAATTTGGAGCCGCATTTGGAAGCTCCTCATCAGAAACCACTTCCAAAGACACTACTGCCTCATCAGGGTTCAAATTCGGCAGCTCATCTGAGGGCTTTAAATTTGGGGCTGCCTCTAGTGATGACAAAAAGTCAGACCAACCTGCCACAGGTTCTGGATTTAAGTTTGGAGCCAGCGGCGGGATAATGTTTGGAACTGGATCATCTAGCACAGAAAGTAACTCCTCTAAGGGCGGCTTCACCTTTGGGCTGTCAAAACCCGAAGAGAAAACGTCAGACACCACCACTACCACCTCATCCACTGTTACTTTCACTCCCCCTGCTTCCAGTCAAGACAAGAGCGACAGTGTGGCATCATCAAATGACACCACATCAACAAACACCAACACAACCACCACCACAACTACCACCGCTGGGTCTGTATTTGGGAGACTGGGCGGGCCAATTTTGGCCACCACCACACCACAAGGGGGCTCTACTTTTGGATCTGTATCTACAGAAAAGGAGCCAGCTGCTCCCACGTTTACCTTTGGGAAGCCGGAGGAAAAGAAAGAAGCTGCTGCCTCCTCCGCTCCGTCTAACTTCCTCTTCGGTGCTGCTAGTAAAGATGCCGATGCTGCACCGGCAACGGCCACTTCAGGAGGCTTTTCCTTCAATAAGCCGAGCGCTCCAACAGAGCAGCCTCCACCCACGTTCAGTTTTGGAAAGCCAGCAGATAAGACAGAAACATCTACTGCAGAAGCCCCTAAACCCTCCTTTACTTTTGGACAAACTGCTGCAGGTATTTTATTTGTCAATGTATGCTTTTAGTAAACTTTTGATATGTAGTGACCTCCATGAGTTATAAAGGTTGTTTTGTTTGACAGCTTGTTAAAGGAAGAGTTCAACATTTTGGGAAACACGCTTATGCACTTTTTTGTCGAGAGCTATTCTTGTCAGACTCCAGGATGCTGCTGCGCCCGGCCAGAAATAGTGCAGCACATAACACCCTCAATGTGTCAGTTTTACACTTCGGTTTTTGTACAGATTTAACAAACAAGACATAACGTGTTAATTAGTGAGCTTTAGAGATGCTGGTAGGTGGATTTTACCTTTTGAGAGTGTCGGGCGATGTTTCCAGTCTCTGTGCTAAGCTAACCTGCTGTCAAAATAACTTTCCCACTGCAGTGTCACAACATAAATAACGCTTTCTCCTCCCTGACAGATTCTGCTCCTGCTCCAAAACAAGCCTTTTCCTTTATGGCTGGTAATCCCACCGACACCACCACTTCGCTATCCTCTGCCCCGACCCCAAGTCTGTTCGGCGGCAGCGGCGGCAGCAGCAGCAGCAGCTCCACCCAGGTTCCAGCTTCTTCTGCAGCTCCCAGCACTTTCATGTTCGGTCAGCCTGCTGCAACCTCCAGCGACGCTCCTCCAGCTAAAGCCTTTGTCTTTGGCCAGAACCAGGACAGCCAGCCGCCTGCCCCATCCGCTGCCCCTGTGAACTCTAATCCATCTCCAGCCCCAACTCAGCCGTTCATCTTTGGTGCTCCTGCCACTGCTGCTCCTGCTGCTGCTCCCTCCTTTGGTTTTGGAGCAGCAGCGCCCCCTGCTGCCTCTTCTGCAGGTCTGTACCTCCTCTGGCAGCTCACAATGGTTATTTTACATAATAAACATGAACATGATGTCAGTTTTGAAATGCTTACATTTGATATTATTAAATTTTGCCTTTAAATTTATAATCTGTACATGTATTGATATTTTCATCCTCCCTCTTTTTCACTCCAGCTCCGTCTGCAGCTCCTTCCCCATTTGTATTCAGCTCAGCCCCCTCTGGTGGCTTCGGGGCCAACCAGACTCCCTCCTTTGGTTCACCCTTTGGATCCCCTTTCACTGCTGCACCCTCTGCGACCCCAGCCTTCGGGGCCAAGCCCAACGCCGCCCCTGTCTTTGGGCAGCAGGCCAACTCCACACCTGTATTTGGGGCAGCTGCTAACTCTGCACCAGGTGGGTGTCCGAAATCATATATTGTTCTTTCAGGCTGTCTGCAGAACCAAAAGCTTCTGACCCTTTCGATATGTGCAACGTGTAAATGTGCCACATTTTTCTCAGGTGGAGGCTTTCAGTTTGGAGGAGCAAGCGGATTCGGACCCTCGAACAACAGCTCGGGAGTGTTTACTTTCGGAGCGGGATCAGCAGCAGCTCCTGCCCCCCCTGCTAACCCCTCCATTGCTCCCCAGGCAGGAGCACCTGGAGGTGGATTCAACTTCTCACAGCCCCCCACATTCAACATTGGGTATGTTGCAGCCAAGAATACCAAATATGTTGACTCGATATTTGCGATGACAGAAAGCACTTTATATCAGAACATTGTTCTGAATGTTTGGATTTTTAAAAGCTCTGAAGAAGTCGTTCTTCACCTTTTTGTATTTCCATTTTAAATAATAGATTTATATATCTGCATCTATATCTTAACTTATTGTAAAAGAATGAGAATGAACAAAAACACTTCAGTGCTCTAACTGATGCTCAGCTACATAAAATGTTAAATGTTACATCATGTCTAATCAAATGGCAGTGTAGCATTGTAATACCAGTAATTTTCTTTGAGCCATGGTAATGTGCAACGTGTGTCATCGTACTTCAGGATCATTTCACCACATCACCTTTGAATGTATTAGTGAGCTAATGATCTGTAATAATCTAACTCATTATCTGTAAACCAATAATCACTCATTTGACAGTTGTTACTGGCAGCGGTGTTTGTGATTAATAATGTCTTTGCTCTTCCAGGTCAACTAAATCCTTCACAGCCTCTCCTGCTGGTCAGCAAACTATCGCTGGACGCAAGATCAAGACAGCGGTGCGACGCAGAAAGTAGAGCCCTGTGGACTCGACAAGAAAGTAGACTGGACTTTGACTTGACTGTATCCCCACTGAAGGCTGAAATAAAGTCCTGGAAGGTCTCAACTTGACAAACACTGAAATGACTTTGCATGTGGAAAAAAAAAAAGGGCCGAGGCTTCGGGGACCGCTTTGCGCTCGGGCTGGACGGGTGGGCGGGATTCAACTTGTAGGCTGGGCTGACGTTTTCAGAGGCTTTCACATGTAGACGTCGACGTGAGACCATTTACACAGGAACTTCACATGAAAAAAACTATTGACTGAACAATGACACTGACTTAGAAAACAACAACAACAATCAAGCAAAGATCCCTGCTCGACATGAAAAACAAGCAAGACAGTCATATCTATATTTTCAACACCGGCAAATGTCTGCTAGACTTTAGGCATGACTTTTTGTAATAAAATTACAAAGGCAAAAACTGCAAACGTAAAGAGTTGCGAGTGTACACAAAATCCTATTAATTAGTGTGTGTGATCAGGTTATGAGCTGTGATATGCAGAGAGGTAGTGAGAGCTGTAGGGCAAATCTCCAGCGGTAATCCCACAAACTATTTAGACTGTTCCTCTTACAGGAATCAAGGTGCCGCTGGAGATGTAGCCATGGCGTCAGTGCAGAGTGCTGTATGTACAGGGATGAGCGTGTAATCTTTGTGGTGAATGCAGCGTGCTTGTTTTTTTGTTTTTTGTTTTTTTCCCCCCTCCTCTTATGTACAGACTTGAGGTGTGTTTGTTTTCTTTGTACATGCTGAGGTTGAGTGTCGGTGTGCGTATGAAAACTGAACGACAGAGTTAATCGCCCGGGCAGCGAGCGCCGCCGCAGGTGATCAAGCAAATGAATGTTTAAAAACAAAAACAAGGGGAGGAAGGAAGGAGGGTGGGATCGGGAGAGGAGAAAAACGTATCCATGCACTGTGGAGGATGGACCGGGCCGGAGGCTCACGCCCTCGTTCAACTCCTTAGGACTTTGTAAATGCATAGTTTCAAAAGTCATGTTACATGTTTAATTCTTTGACCTCTCTGGTTTGCTCCACTACTCTGCTTTTTGTGCCCTCTTGTCTCTCTCTCTCTCTCTTGTTCCTCTCCTCCTCCTGATTCCTTATACTCTCCCTTTACCTCTCTCTGCCTATCCCTCTTTATCTCTCTGTCTCTTAATTGGCCTTTGAATATTATTATAAAAACCTGTAAATAGTGATATTTTTTTTAATCTGTGAAGTTGAATTTTTGTGTTACCAACTCCGCATTCAGCATTTTTGTCTTTAGAATTTATTATGTAAGTCCCTACATTCAAAGTTGCCCGAATCCATTTAAAAGGAGCTTAAATGCAAATTGGAGAGCCTTTAATGACTAAAGGTATATTGGCTTTTCTGATCCACTTTTGTTTGGACCAAAACCAGTATTGTACAAAGTATTAAGTATATATTTTTCTATTGCGTGTTTAAATGGACACGGGTGACTTTGGATGATAAGGAAGTCAGTTTAATTTTAAAGCCATGATTATTACTGGATGAGTGATAACATTAAAACAATGGGTAATTACCATCAATAAAACTATAAAGAATATTTGTTTTCTGTTTCTGATCTTTTCATACACATTACAGCTCGGCCGATAAATCTGCCGTTTTTCTCCCAGATATATCTGTATCTGCACAAAGTAACCTGTTGTAGTTCAGAACTGTCAAAGATATGTATGAGGTACATTACGTAGTTTGTCCAACTGTGAAATTTCTCACTCAGCACGTCTTGTCATGTCACAATTCCTTGATGTCCAAATCAAATGGATCCTTATCAAAAATGTTATGTATTTGCTAAAAATATGCCTAACATTTTATCTGTCAATATATAATAATCCAACTTTAATACATGTACTTTAACAAAAGTGAAACAGAAGAAAATTAAAAAATAAACTGCAACACACCACAAAAAGAATCCAGATTAAAAAAAATGTTATGTAAATACACTTAGTGTCAGTTTATTTTACAACTAAAAGAAACAAATTAAGTCTAATATAACATCCCTACATCCTACCTTCATGAAGGTCATAATGTTCAGTTTTTGTTTTTGTGTTGATTCAACTTTAGGGTCATTTTGGAGGCTTTAGTTTGTGGTGCTGTTGAATTGTCTTGCATTATACTGATAAGTACTAATATTTAGTCGACCATCATTGGTATAAATGTGGGACTTTTATGTTGAGTGGACTATTTTTAGATGGTGTTTAAAGGCACCACTAAATGGACCATCAGTTTTGGGCTCTGGCTGCTGGAATGAAATATTCTTTTTGTGCGCTTTTGTTTATACTGTTTGTCACTTATTCACTAAGTTAAAAAGTCTGTATTGTTTTGCTTATGGTGTGCAGGTTCGCTTTTGGGGCCATATTCCAAATCTTTTGCTTATGGGGCGGCCCAGTGGTTCAGACATATACCTTCCAACATACATAGGGACAGAACAGTTGTACAAACAGGTGGTCAGGTAAACAGGTAGAAGAAAAAGGTTCAACATTACATGAATCAAGAGTCAGAAACAAAACTGTGATAAATGGTCAAATATAAATATCAAGACAAGCATACAAACAAAAAAACAAACAGGCAATAAAATAGTAAAATTTAATAGTAGTAAGAAAAGAAAAAAAGGGAAACAAAAAGGGGTTTAATGTGTAGTGAAATAAATATGTATTTATAGATAAATAGTGGTATTTCTATGGAGAATGTTTGAGGATTCTTTATTCTTATTTATGCAGATGAGCTGATTTTCAGACTTCCAGGTGCTGATGTCACAGGGAACAGATTCTACATTTTCATCCGTGTTTAAAACAGACTTCAGTTTTGTTCTGTCACTTGAACTGAGAGCAAGCGTTTCAGCAGCGAACCCCAGTCATTCAACGTGTTTCACGTGCCTTCATTGAGATAACCAAAAATGTGGTGAGTAACCAGCTTCAGTTTTGTTTTCATGTAGTCTTTATGTAAAACATACAGATTTAAACTCATTCGTAAACCAGCATTCGGTCAAAACAAAAATGGCATGGGAGAAATCAAGATAGGCTTAATTACATTATAAACCTCTTGTCACTCTGTTAGGCAACATCGTGCACTAAAAGAGGACAAGCTGAGTTCACAGGTCAGATTCACTCTGCCTGCGCTGTCCAACAACACGAGACTGCTGAGCAGCAGACCGCAGCTTCAGATGAACAAAGTGTTGAAGCTTGATGAGGAGCTCGTCTGCACCCTGGGTGATGATATTTCACGGGTAAGGAACATCAACTGATCCTCACACCAAGTTTTATACTTCATATTAGAGCTGGGCGATATGGACAAAATCAAATGTAATTCAATCCAGTGTTTACAAGTATGTAATTGTGAATGTCTTTATTTATGTAGATCCCTTCGGCCACTCGTAGCACCATGAGGCATCTCAGCTCTCGGCATAACGAGGTCAGCCAGTGGCAGGCCCAGATCTCCGAGAGCATCGGCCGAGTGGACCGAGAGATCACTGCCGTGGAGCAGGTACACACATACTGTACATACATCTAAATACTTGAAAGTTACTTGGAAAAAAAGGAGGAAAGAGAACACTGTTAGAGAGTTTAAAAGTAACAGCAGATTCTCAGAAGCTCAACAGTATCTTCTCTGATTCAAAACATCAATTCTCTCCCCCAACGCTGCTCTCATGTGCTCCCCCCTGTGTTCAGGTGAAAGACACAGCTGAGGGCTGTCTCCAGGAGAAGCAGTTGTACAGTCAGCTCATGGGCGACTGTGTGGCGCTCATTAACAGTCTGAACACAGACGTTCTGCTACAGGACCCCGTTCAGATCGAGCTGAGGAAGGAAGAGCAGCTGACCAATGAGATCAGAGAACTGCTCCAGAAACAGATCTGCATCCTGCTGTGCAAACTAAGGTCAGACAGACATATTTATATTTTATTTATATTTTATTTTCAGGATGTTGAAAGTTATAACAGCTCCTTAATTTAAAGCATTCTCCTGTACTGCCTGCCTGTTTTTAATTGTTATTTGAAGGACAGATCTCCTCTGTAGGCCTGGTAAAAGAGCATATCATGTTCCCACAGTTTTGTACATTTTAACCTGATCTAAAATCTACTTCTGCTGCCTCTCACCTTGTTTCCTGATCCTCCCTCCAGCTCTCTGAAGGAGATTCGCACTCAGCTGCTGGCCGATTTTGAGGATAAGGGTGAAGCCATCAAGCTCACCACCAAATGCATCGCCCACGACCGCAACACCCCGAGCTCCCGGCTGCCTGCCGGTCAATACAAGCCCAACCATGCGCGCTATGACCAGTGGCTGTCCCACTGCAGGGACCTGAAGATGACGGCTGAGAGTCTGATCAAAGAGTCTTCTTCCTTCAGAGGGAACCTGCGGTTTACACTGGCCAACGTAAGACAACACCGACCATACTTACATACAAATCTAAGAAGACAAGGCTTAAGCTTAATATTAAATCAGTGGACATTTTTAACGCTCATTTCTCTAGTTTTTGTATTCATGGACATTATGTCTAATCAACATTTTATCAGTTCTTTATCTTTAAAATCTACGCACCTTTTGTGACTCTGAATTTTTAATCAAACTTTATTCCATTTGTCTTTATTCCATCCTTGCTTTAATATGTGACCATTACAGTTAAAAAATGCCCAAGAACACCAGCGCCGCAGCACAGATGACGCCCTGAGGAAGAAGATCTATTACATGAGCAGGGTCCAGGATACGATGATCTCGCAGAGGCAGCAGGTCAGTCCACAGGATTGTAGATACATCATAATTTAGATGACTCTTTGTTTTGAATATTCTGTTTTCTAAATCATTAGTGCTCTTATTATTTTTAAAAATTCCAGGTCAAGGATGAGATCTCAGATCTGACTAAGGACTCACAGAAGCTGGCGGGTCAGATCAGGAACTGTTATTCCAAGCTGCACCAGACCACTCATCGCCTGGACATCCTCAACCAGAGGCCAAGACGAGAGCTCTGTGCAGACCAGGTAGGTGCTTCTCCAAACGGCCCGTGAAAGTTTTAGTTCAAGCAGTGAATGGGTTACTGAAGATATGATGTGGTTACAGTCAGAGCCACGTAAAGCCTTAAATGTCCTTGTTCTCTGTTGTTGTCACCGTGGAAACATAATGGCTTTAACCCTCTTTTCCTGTTCCTCCTCCAGTCCTACATCAGCCTCACACTGGCGGAACATGACCTGGCAAAGATGGTAGCTGGACTTCACCCAGTGCTAAAGCGCACCCAGTAAGTTTGTCCATTCACAATTTTACCTCTTTGCAGCCTGTCACCTCCTGTCCTGCATCTAAATATTTATAAAATCCTTAATGTACTCATTTTAATGTTAAATCTAATTCGTAGACAGGACACGGAGCTCCAATGCAGGCACCTGAAGAATGTGGAAGACAAACTGGCCAAAATTGCTTGTGCCTTGGATGTGCAGCAGAAGTGCCTGAACCTGCACCAGAGCTTCCTGCCTGCGCTCAACACCACTGTGTTCCTCGCCAACAAGCCTCGACACCGTACAGCCGCAGGCCGCTGCACCCCCATCGCCCACTTACAGTAGAGCCCAGGAGAGTGCATTAGCCCTCGACTGCAGGCAGCCCAGTCGTCTTTTCCATCTGGCTTTTACAAAATTTAATAAAGTCTAAGCAAAATTATGTTGGCGTGTCTAGAGTTTATATGGACTGTACGTCTTTGTGTTTTCAGTTGGACTTTTTAAAAGATGTATGTTCTTCAGGATAATTGAACTTCTCTCTGCAACCATGACCAAGTCACATACAGTACATCTGTTTTTTGAAAAAAATAATGAAAAAGGAAAATTAAATGACCATCGCAAACATTGACTAAAGACTATTAGGTTGCAGGCCAGTTATTGTTTGCCACCTCAGTTTGTGACTGTTGTTGCTCTTTGATGAGGGGCATATTTATTTGTTTTGTCTTCTCCATATCTGCAGGTATAAACATGTATATTTCATTTTCTCATGTATTGGCTGTATTTTCTCTTTTCTTTTTCATGGTTCTACATAAAACACCCCAAACCACAGGATACAATTTCAAACTCATTATATTTACATTTGAATACTTTCAGGCCAAATAAACATTTCTCCACTAGGACGTCATTCATGACAGTAAGAAAAGGACTTTAACCTGTTAAACAACACTTTCCCACATTTATACTCATTGTGACTTCTTGGTTGTAAAATTTAAAGAGTTGCCTTTTAAATGAGATTCACAGTTATGAACAGTAACCTTTTTCCAGGTTTTTCAGGTATATTATTTTCAGGCTTGTGCACATAAATAGGGGTGCCTGGTAGAGCTGCAACAATTGGTCGATTAGTTGTCAACTATTAAATTAATCGCCAGCTATTTTGATAATCAATTAATCGTTTGGAGTCATTTTTTAAGAAAAAGAATGTCCAAATTCTTTGATTCCAGCTTCTCAAATGTGAATATTTTCAGGTTTCTTGTACAGTATTTTAAAACTCAGCAGCTCTTTTCACTTAGAATATATTTGTACTATGTTTACTATATCTAATTTTTTAATTATAAGTGTTATTTATATATTATATACCTGTCTTTTGTGGTAGTTGTATTTTCTCTTCCTTTCTATAGGTACTTACCTTACCTCTTACCTATTTTTGGATTGTTATGCACCACAACATCAAGGCAAACTAGAAAATTCTGCAATTTTTAAAGAAACTGCGTGTGAGAGCTGCAAATTGCTAGCTGCTACTGCCACTGAAAGCTGCTGCTACTGCAGGATTTTTTTCGCAAATCCTGTAGCGCCACCTACAGATGAAATTGTATCAAATACCACAGACTTCTTCAGCATCCCCATCTGTATAACATTGCTGAATTTGTTACCATGGAATATTATATTTAAGAGATATGGAACTTAATATGTAGTATGATGGTGTTTCACTAATGGTCACAAGGTGGGGCTTTGGGGCCATGTTTCTATATATCATCCACACTGACATGGAGAACTTGTGTACCAAGTTTAATTTCATTAAAGACACCAGCATTGTAGAAATATCAAATTATAATATTACAGTAGGGACCCCTGTAGGTAGAATTGTGTCAAATTTTACACACTTGTGTAGTGTAGCTGTATGTAAAACATTCACAAATTTTGTGTCAATCTAATTTAGCATTGAAGAGTTATGACCTGTTAAGTGCATCAGGCCACGACTCCAAAAGTTTGATAACCAATTACAGACAAACAGTAAGTGGTACCAAATCATTATCATGACAAAAGTAAGGGCATATAGCACAATGCAAACTGATTGGAAATGTAATATATTTTGCCTTTGCTACCAAGCAAAGCAAAAAGGAACTCACCTATTGATTTGCTGGATGAAGATGGGTGAAAAATACTCCACTGTCCAGACAGACATGTGCCAACTCTACTGTTGTAGACAGCTGCTGCCAGCTGCTGCTACTGCCGTTACAAGCTGCTACAATAGTGTGATTGCTTGCAGTAATCGCACTAATTATCAGCCTTCACCTTCAGTATTACATACACACATGCTAACACACAGTTTAGACATGGCAAAGAAAGGATTGTTTTTAGTACAATCCCAGAAGTTAAGACACATTACAGCACCATAATGTAAAGCTGCCTGTTCTCTTTTACTCTGTATCTACTGATCATCACTGTCTGTCTCTCACCTCTCCTCTTTGAACTCTTAATGAGGATGTGAAGCCACCGACGTACCTCAAAAACCTAAAGGATTTTGGGTCAAAAAGACAATTGACGAGATAGGAAACAAGAAAAATGAAACGTTTCTGCAACCCTTTCTGGCTTTTTACAATAACTTGCTGTTTTAATGTAAAATAAAGTTTTGTGAGGAAGCTTTGCCAGAGCTACACAGCTACACTGACATCCTCTTTTGTTTCTGCTCTTTCTCAAATCAACGACTCTCCCCTTAAATAGGCCCTCCAATCTACCTGGGCAGAACCATATTTCTATCAGGGGTGTACTTTCCCTTATACCAACAACTGGTATGTGACAATGTCACTTGTATCAGTTAACATTGTTTACACACACACCAACCTCAGCATAGTCCTTACTAAACCAAAATAAGTACAAATAACATAAATACAAAACCAAACATTTAACTAAATAAAATAAATGCCCCCATACTTGGTTTAACCCATGACATCACTGGTGATGTAGATCTTAAAATCAGGAAGTGGTTCAGTGCCCCCCCTTTTGTCTCCTGGAAAGCATGCTGGGTATAAGGTAAATTACAACATTAGCATGCTAGCATGCTATTGTTAGCATTTAGCTCAAAGCCACATAGCCTCTAGCAGCTGGCAGCTAGCTTGTTAACAGTTTTTGGACAGTAATGGAGCTCTACAGCACAGAGGAATAAGATATATCAGGAAAACAATGCTTGTTAGTAGGTCAAAGTTTTGGTCTTTTTGTTGTTTGTTAACATTATATAATAGCAAATTTATTATTTAATAAATTAAAACAATTTCTAATGTCATAACAGGTGCATGTTAGCAAAATCCTGAATATACAGATGAAAACAAGTGTTTACTGCTACAGGAGTGATTTCAGAAGTTTTTGGTGATGTTTTGATACTTTTTCTCCACCATGAAAACAGGTTTTATATCTGACCACAACTTCTTCCTCACGCAGACTATGAACTTTGCTTGAATATGGCTGAAAATGCTGATTCTTCCACGTACAGTAAACTTGACATCAATCATTGTAACTGAAATAAAGGCGACCACATGCTGTTCTTCATCAAACTTCTCACATCCACCCCCGAACCGTCAGAGGGAGAGTGTTTCAAGATAGATTTTGGGTGGAGGATCACTTTAAAGCTACTTAAGGGTGAATTATGAGGATCATCAGGGTTTGAGAGGTTAAAGAGCATTTATAGATGTCAGACTTCTGTGTGCTCTTTCTGCTTTGAACACTTTAACCAATTAAGCTAGTCAACAGTCAGCAGGCCTCTTCTTATCCTATTATGGTTGGGCCTTTGGACATTTGGAATTTGAATATCCACAGAGGCTTCACTTCAAACTGCTGTAAACCGGCTCTGTTCAGGAGCTACAGTCCTGTATGCATGTGACATCAAGGTCTTATAACTGACACCAGTATGAGTGAAATAACATTTACATAATTTAATCTTACATAAATAATGAATAACTGCTTTTTATGCTTGTGAAGGCACTGTTAAAGTGGCTATAATAGATATTGTAATAACAATGTATGAGCTGACAGTGTGTAATGTGTTGGTCGTGGCTCGTAGTGATGAACCTACAGAGCTGGTGAACATAGTGGAGCATTTAGCAGCTAGAGCCAGATATTTCCATCTCCACTACATTTATCTGACAGCTTTAGTTACTTTTCAGATGAAGATTCGACACAATGGATAATTTTGCAGCTCGAACACAGTTTCCTTGTATGTGCAAACCTGCTTGGCAACAAACCAGTTTCTGGTTCTGTTTTTTAGGTTGTGATAAAGTGGATCCGTGTAATAACAGTTTTGTCGCGTCTTGACCCCGACACCCACAGTTTGTCTCCGGGTGTCACCTCTTTAACCGGGTCAGATTTGTTGTAGCAACGGCCCTTAGCAACGCAGCGTGTCCATGGAGACTGTCTGTCCGTCTGTATTTCTGTGTGAAGGAATGCCAAGCTACACAGGTCAATATCCAGCGAAAAAACACACGAAGGTGTAATTAATTAATCCAGACATTTATGACTTTTATGGACTTACTTCTCACCGGTGCTTTGAGAAGATGGGATGCAGCAGCTCCACAGACACCGCGGTCCAACCGTTGAGACCCGGCGAGGTGAATGGAGGCGAGGTATAACTAAGTTAAACTGGTTTATCTTCAATAACAATATCCAAGAAGTTTATTACACTTAACTAAAGGTGACATTTTTGAGCAGAATTTGTGCTGAAGGCACAAAAGTGCCCTGAAGAGCCGTTACTGTAGGTGTTACGTCGAAATCTGTGTGCCGTTAAATGATGTGACGCTGGAGGAAGGCCTGACCAAATACTGACAGCTGGCTCCTCTGACTGCCTCTAGTTCCTCTATTTTATCCATTTTTGGTGCTAAATATAGTACATGTTACAATGCTTTTCCCTTTAAAAAAACCTTTATCAAAGTAGCAATATCACGATGTAAAAATATGTATGGGTTTTTATAAAGGGTAAACATGAAAACTATCTCTTGATTTATACCTTAAAAAGACCACCATGTATAAAATTCATGGGTAGTTTTCATGTTATCTGGTCAGTTTGTAGATTTTTTTAGATTTTAATCCCTTGTGACCCCACATGTAAAATCCATCTTGATGTGTTACAATTAATTATCTCCATATTTGGGGTGAACCTCTAAATTTGAACCTTCATCGAAAAATATTTATGTATTTATTACATGTCAAAATGCCCTGTAAGTAAAAGTGCATAAATAGAATGAGCAAAATGTATTTAAAGTTTAAAAAGTGAAAGTGATCATTATGCAGAATGGCTCATTTCAGACTATTGTATTCTCATGTAGCCTATGTGATAATTTTGGATTATTAGTGTTTTTATTGACGCATTAAACCCCTTTTTAATTGTAGCAGGTCAAGTTTATATACTGTTGAGTAGTTTGACATGATCATACATATCATCATCATCATCATCATCATGTTCATGTTCATGTTCATGATCATGAAATTTGAAAACTAAGTAGCCCTAAGCCTGAAGTAGCATAAAATGGAAATACTCATCTCAAATAGTACTTAAGCACAATACTTGAGTAAATTATACTTGGTTTATTTCCACCATTGAATAGCTTATAACTGTTTCACAGGTGACAGAATCTTTTCTTCCTGCCAGTAATGTTAGACAAAAGTCTAACAACATGCCGTAACCCAATGATATTAATAAGTTAACCGTACACTAATGAGGCCATTAATTAGGCCAATCATTGATTAGAACATTTCTCTCACAAACACATATTACAATTAATTTTACATATTGAGGAATCAAAAATGCTGTATTTTATTTACTGATCTTGTGCAAAAGCTTTCAGACTTTGTACCTTCAGTGTGTGATTATTATTGTTCCTGAGCTACTGTGTTCATGACACTGTCAACACACAGATGTCACCATGACAACATCATGTTTATGATACCGTGCAGAAAGTTCTTTATTTGTCTTGTGCCATCTTTTCCTCCTCCATAATGTGTCTGTGTGCGATCAGGATGAGACGGCGAGTAAACACGGTGGCCGTGGAGACTCGGCCGTGTCGAAGGGCACCACAGACAGCGGGGTGGTGATGGAGAACAGAGAGGTACCCACGTTACCTGGAGCGGTGCCCAGAAAACCCCTTCCACTGACATTTGTCAGAGAAAGCGAGGCAGACAGTGTCACACAAGACGGTGAGTGTGTTTGATGTGCCCTACACTGCAGAGAAAGTCCATTGCTCACACTTGTAAGTGTTTGTATTGCATCTGTCTCCCTCTGCAGCTGGCCCGGGCTTGCTGCAGCAGGAGAGCGCAATGCAGGAGCGTCCAAAGTCCAGTGAGATCCTGGAGGAGCTGCTGAACCAGGGCATCATTCCAGTGGACCAGACCAGAGAGAGAGGCAGCAGGGCCGGAGAGGCCTACAACATAATGGTGGGTACCTGGTTCACAACTTGTTAATCATCTACCGTCATTCTACAGGTTTTCTTCTAATTTTCACACTGGTCAGAGGTACCTGGAGAAGTAATATCAATATCAAGATATGGAACCAGATATAATTTTCATGATATTGTGAAACATGCTTTACAGTCATGTTGTTAAATGCCTGATGTCAAGGAAAAATGTGGTATTCATCAACTGTCAACATCATCTCAGATTTCAGAACAGCCTATGATGCTTAGATGATTGATGAGTTTGGTAAATTTACTTGCAAATCTGGTATTAGCAGCTCTATTTAATTACTTCAGCCATGGACAGAGAAAGCATTATACAATCCTAAATGGTTATTTTCATTATCAAATATTTGGTCTATGAAATGTCAGAAAAGAGTGAAAAAACCTCTATCAAGTTCCCAGAGACCTAGGTGGTGTATTCAGATATCAAACTCAAAGGTTTACTATAATAGAAGAATAAAAAAACCACCACATAGTCACATTTGAAAGGCTGGAAACTGACTTTTTGACATTTTGCAAAACAAATTAGTGCAAACAAATGTGCACTAGAAGGTTGAAAAGAAAAGCCCAGTATACGTGGCTCATAA
This sequence comes from Scomberomorus guttatus, assembly GCA_038419695.1. NCBI lineage: Eukaryota > Metazoa > Chordata > Actinopteri > Scombriformes > Scombridae > Scomberomorus > Scomberomorus guttatus. The sequence continues at coordinate 14,248,903 of CM076461.1, forward strand.
TGATTGTAAACTTGATGATAACTTAGCAGTCACTATCACTTGAATGAGTGAATGAAAGTAAGTGACTATTCTGCCTGTTGCACTGTGACACGCAGGAAAAACTGAACACAGGACCGATTCAGGTGGTCTCAACCCAGACAGACATTTGAAAGTGTTTGTCAGCAACAAGAGTTTACACCTCCAAGAGTTCTCCTCCGATTTAACATTGCACTCCTACCGTATAACAATGTCAGACTCACAACGCAGTTTAAAAAAAAAAAAAAAAAGGAATTGCAGCAGAACCAGAGATATTGTCTGTTTTTATTCCACATATTCTTCTTCCTTGTCATAACCTGGCACTTAAGTGACTTTGACCTCACTTCACCTGGCGTAGCTCCCTCCAGAGCCACAAAGGCTTTATATAACTTTTCTCACATATGCAGACTTTGATGTGTAAAATAGGTGGTGTTGCCCTTTAAGTATATCATAAAGTATAATAAAGTGATCCAGTGTATATTCCTGCTGGACATGGATCGATGTGGCTGAATTATCTGTCACAGGAAGGTGAGATCAGTCAGTTTTAGTGTAAATGCGTTCACCTGTAATGTGTCTCCCTCTGCTCTGTGTGTGTGTGTGTGTCAGCTGGATAACAGGGAGGGGGTCAGGCGAAGGCCTCCTGCCAGACTGGAGTCTCTAAAGGCCAAAAAAGCGCAATGCCTCCCCAACAGAGAACAGATTGAGGAGAAGATAAGGCTCGCTGAAGAGAGACGCAAGGTACTGTGTGTGTGTGTGTGTGTGTGTCTCAACACTTCTGCTCTCTCTCCGTCTGGGCTGTCTCAGAGTTTATCTCATTTTTTTCATCCCCTCCCTCTCCCGCTTTCTCACAGTTAAGGGAAGACGAGCTCAAGACACGTTTGAGGACCAAGTCGGCCCGTGTTCGTGGGCCCGCCCCCACCTCCAGGATCGAGGAGGACGAGGACGCAACCATCACTCCCGTGGAGCCTCTACAGTCACCTCTCACACCTGACCCGACTCCAGGTCCACTGCTTTACAGCCAGATCATACGTGAGGCGGCCGAGGGAGGAGAGTGTGTGAGAGAATCAGGAGGTGACGGCAGGGAAAACAAAGAAGAAGTGACCACAGCAGGCAAGAAAGAAGAGATGGATGAGCGAGGAGAGAGCGGAGATAACGGGGAAGGGAGGGGAGGTGCAAAAAGTATAAGTGAAGATGGTGATGGGAAACAGGAGGAGGAGGAGTTGACCCAGGTGGAGGAACTCAAGGCAGGTAATTTCCTCTCAGCCTCAGTAGAGCTGGAGAGCGACTCCAGCTTTCAACGTGTAGGAGACAAAGAGGAGGTATTTTAAATTATTACATGAATGAGCCATGAATCAGCACTACGAGAGTGAGGGAGGGAGCCAAAATGATTATTTTTGCACAGTCACAAGGCCTGTTGAAACTTAAGAAAGATGTAAAAGAAATATATACAGTATATGTTGTGCCGTGATTGGCCTTACAGTTGAAATGAGGCTAATTTAATCTCATTTCCAGTGCAGGGAAGTGCATAAATTATTGTAACAATGTTGTAGCTCAGTAATAAGCACAAAGGAATATGAGGGTTTTCTTTCCAATGCAATATAATTTACCTCAGTGAATGCTTTAATAAACATGACCAAGACTTAATGTTCTTGCCAACACACCAAATTGATTTTAATGAGATGTTTGTTTTACATTTAAAATTGTAAAATATGATATTCAGTCCTGTGAAGGGTGCATTTGTTATGTTAGACATAAGATGGCGCTGTTTCAGTGGGTTGAAGTTGTATTACAACTCCCTGACGTCAGTACAGCCTCATCTTTAAGATAAGCTACTAGGAGGAGGTTTTATCAGCATGTGAGGACGTGCCTTGTTCTGGAAAACGTGTGTGAGGTGAAGTTTTATTGATCAATAAAGTTTCCATTTTTCCCAACGTGATGGTCGTGTTCAGCTCAGTGATCTGTCAGAATCTAAAACTTTATAAAGTTGGCTCAATGTCAAGAAAAAAAATGAACTTTTAGATTTGGTTTGTTTCTGAGAGAGGCCGAGGGGGGGTTGGGGGCGGCCTTGGTTTGACTGTGCTGTGGGTATTCAGCTGTTTCAGTGACCTTTGACTTGCAGCTTTTCTCTGCCTGACAGGTGTGCGCCTGGGCCACATGGTTACAGTTTCAGCTCTCCGGCCTTTGTCTTGACTAAACTGGAAAAAAAGTCCCCACAGATGTGATCGATGTTTATGAAAACTTTTGTTTGAATTAAATTACAAGCAGCCGGTGATGATTACTGAATAATTCCTGCACACGTGATATCTCAGTCATTTAAACTGTCAGTTTGACTCTTTCCAAAGTCGACTGGGGAAAACTGATGAATCAAGCTTTAAATTAGACCACAGCCTTTATTGTAAAAACTATAAGATGATTCAGACAAGTCATCATGATGCACATTAACAGAGACAATAAGAGGACGCAACCTGACCGGATCCCCATTGTTGAGCCACAGAAACTCAATATGGTCCCCCTTTTTTTTCACGACTCCACTCTGACTTTAAAGGGCGGTGTGGCTGCATTAATAAAATAGTGAGTGAGCAGAGACACCGCAGACAGACGGCTCGATCAGGTTGCGTTTCTTTGTGATCTGAAGTTCTTGCAGTGGCGATTCACATTTAAATTGATGGTACAGTATATGGGGCCTTACACATTTTGTGTAAGCTAGCTAAGTTACTTGCAAAGCTTGCAAAGGAAAAAAACACATCTGAGGACACTGTGGTGACTTCCATCTCGAGTACAAATATCTGAATGGTCTTCCAGTGATTTTACTTCGTTTGCATGCGAGTAACATCAAACAGTAGTTTTCCACAGAGACAAAAAGTGACACATTGTCATGTTCCTGCTGCAAATTTGTCAACTCAACCTGTTACATGTGGGTGGTGGTGGTGGTGGTGGTGGTGGTGGGAGGGGGGAGTATGTAGGCCAGCAGTGACACGGAGGAACACAGCGCCCACAGAAGCGGAGCTGCCATGAATAATTAACAGCAGAGTTCCCTCTCACGTTACTGGAGGTGAATTACTCATGCTGGCTGTTCAAAAGGGGAGCAGAGGAGTCATTTTAATCATTGATGTTCAGAGAATCTTGATTGAATTGATGTCTGACTGTTTCACCTGATCCTTTACCCATCATAATCACTGTGCTTAACTCTATGACGCACAAGTTACTGCTTCTCAGTTGATGAAATGTGATCAATATGCTCTTTTTGAAAATGATAATTAGGGTAGATTCAGCCAAACCTTTCCATTCCAAAGACCCAAACAAGATATAAATTGGAACCTCACTTTGGTAAAATTTGGTCCTGTAGGTTGTCAGATATGACAAATGTATAACAACAGCACAGACACTGGAACCCATGTGCTTATGGCTTTTCTAAATAGGGAACAAGAAAAAAAGTTTCACTTCTCTTTTAACTTCAGGGTCACGCCATATGGCTGTTTCCATGGACACAAAAACTTGCCAAAACTCTGTCAAACCCCCCACAAGTGAAGGCAGATCCCTCCAGTGGAGCCTCAAAGCTGCACCTGTCTATCTGCTCGCGGTTGCTGCTGTGATGTGTCTGTCCCTGGGCTGTTTCCAGTCCCTGACCCACTGTTTATGTAAGAGGACTAATCCATGTAGGCCCATAGATCAAAGTATGGCAGCGATTAAACATAAGTATGAACAGAGAAAGAGCAAAGAGAGAAAATCCAATTTATAAGTCAGTGAAAAATCAAATGTTCACTGAGAGTTTGATGGTTTTCTCTAATGTTTGTTCACATATGCACCATGCTGTATCTCTGCTACTCTTTTTCCCCAACATATAATCAGTGGCATCAGGTTTTGGTGGCCCCTGATGGTTAATTAAACGTGATTCTGGTAAAGACAGCCTGTGTGTGTGTGTGCGCGCGCGTGCGTCTGTGTGTGCGTGAGAGAGGCTCCAGTGTTTCACACTGTGCAGGCTACCCAGCTGTTTTCGCGCGCCTGGTGGGCGGGCAGAGATGGACTGAAAGCTGGGTGGAGTTAAGAGTGCGTGTGTGAGAGAGAGAGAGAGTAAGTGAAGTGACTGCAGTGTTTCCCACTGTGCAGGCTACCCAGCTGTTTACGCGCCTGGTGGGCGGGCAGAGATGGACTGAAAGTTGGGTGGAGTTAAGAGCAGCGCTTTTAGGAATGGGTCCCAAACCTATTTAGTTAGACAGCAGAGTTACCAAGAAGAGCTGGAAACACCGGATGGTCTCTTTGGGACAATCCGCTCCATATAACTCCCCTCTTTAACTCTCGGAAGATAAATCTACCTCCAGGCTTCATTTTTTTTGTCGCGTTTTGTTTTGTTTTCTCTTCTGAAAAGTAACAGCGCCAGCTGATCTCTCTGTCTTTCTCTCTCTTCATCCAAAGAATTACTGATAAGGAGACATTGCACTATTCTTTTTTTTAATTGTTCCTATTTATTGTATTTTGCACTAACGATGCACACCACGCAAAAGGACACGACCTATACGAAGATTTTTGTCGGGGGTCTTCCCTATCACACCACGGATTCAAGTCTCAGGAAATATTTTGAGGTGTTTGGTGAGATTGAAGAAGCGGTGGTCATTACCGACAGACAGACCGGCAAGTCTAGGGGTTATGGATTCGTAAGTATCACTAAATAACACAATTAAACAAGTTTACGCTTCATTTGACTCCAAAAAAACATTTTACGCACGAACATTCCTCCATCACAAGTGTTTGTTGAAGTGCGCGGCCGTTTGTCTTTTGCAACATCATGACCAACATTAATATATCTGCAGTCATGGGATGTTTACTTCTCGATAAGCAGGCCATGCTTAAATTTGTCATATAACAGCCACCAACTTGTTGCGCGTCGGTATGCGCACTGACACGCTTTGCACTGAGCTGCCCTCAAACTGACAGCTCTGGTGGGCTGAGGAAAAGCAAAAAAAAAAAAAAACTCACGATGGTGACTTTTCTAAAACGTGTTTCATCATCTCGGAGCTGTTTACGACGTTCCTCATAACTTTGGGAAAATATTAACTCCCACTTATAAAGCCTGACTGACAGAAAGCATTTGAGGCGCAGTTTTAGAGACAAAATGCAACCAGATGCTCAGTCAGTACGTTTAAAATATCGATTGTGACTGTGATTGTAATCCATTTATATAGTTATGTATAATATGAATGTAACATGACTGCCCAAAGAGAGATCCGGACACCATATTGGCCCTTATTTGGCCTTCTCAGATCTAGATTTGAGAAGATATTTGGCATATTTTCCCAGTAGTTAGAGTACAAAGTTGCACAGTCACTGCTGTTGTGCATGTGTATGTTTTGTCCAACATTTCACACTAAACCTGAGGTGGATTTTGTCCAGCTTCTACTTAAATACACTCATCACATTCATGCTCATCAAAAACCCTTCAGGGCAGGTCAGTTAGGTGCATTTTAGTTGTGTGTGAAAAAAGACTCAGAAGCTCTGAGCAGAGTAATAAAGTTTGCTTGTTGCAATGGGAGCGATACTGGAGCCATGTTCTGGAGTCAGTCATTTCAACCATGCTCTCATTCACTGCTGATGGTTTCGACACATCCACATGAGGGTGATGGATGTGTGTGCGCGGTGCCAAATACCTGCTGTCGTAATGACGGCCACACACACACACTCGTACACAAAATATATCTTCTCTCTTCCCTACAAACACACAAAGCAACAAGCAACGTCTCAGCACTTAACAAGGCTTTAATTCTTCGGCCTGTTTCCTCCTGTGGAGTCTGCAGGAAAAAGGAAATATCACTTACACGTCGACTTCAGTAATCTACATCTTTCCCATCCTCTGTGTTTTTCCCTCCTGTCAGGTGACGATGGCAGACCGCTCGGCCGCAGACCGCGCCTGTAAGGACCCCAACCCAATCATCGATGGCAGGAAGGCCAACGTCAACCTGGCCTACCTGGGGGCCAAACCTCGGGTGATGCAGCCAGGTAAAGACAGCCGACTGAAGATCAATAAAACAGTTTAATTTCCTTAACAAGCCAACAATTAACAATTTTTAAATCATATTTAGGGAAAAAAGAGAAAAATTTCAAGATCAGTCTCTTGTATTGATTCTAAAGTGCTCCCACGGTGTTTGTTTGGGATCACTTGGTTTAATTGGCAAAGCAGTAAACAAGAAAATCAAATCAATCAGATTCAATCAGTCAGATTTTTACCTCAAGGTTCATTTGTTTGTTTTTCATGTAGCTTCTGCAGGTGTAGGAACATGTTAGGAAGTTAATAAGTTATACTCAACTAATGTAATGAATCCTATAAGTGAAGAGAAAGATTCATAAATCTTTTTTATTTTGCAGGCTTTACCTTTGGTGTTCCCCAAATTCACCCTGCGTTCATCCAAAGGCCTTATGGGTAAGTACTGATAAATCCAGATGTTGTTTGGAGGAGTGTTGGAATAGACATTACTTATGTAGGGACAAGTGATTTATTAACTTGTTTTGATTGAATATTTTCTCAGTTTAATGTGTGATAATTGATTCTTTAAACCAGTTCTCTCCCCAAACATAACTGATAATTAGAGGTGGACAATTAAAAGTATGTAGCTTATTCTTTTATCATTGTCCACCAAAAAGCAAGTCAAACTGCCTTTTCTAGGTTTGCCTGTTTGTGAACATGTGTGTGAGTGTGCATACATACCTGTGTGTGTGTGTGTGTGTGTGTGTGTGTGTGTGTGTGTGTGTGTGTGTGTGTGTGTGTGTGTGTGTGTGTGGAGTGGACAAATGATGGAACGTTCCAGCCTGACTCAATGTTATCTATCTTTCTCTGGTTCGACAGGCTCGGTCTCGGTTAAGCTAACTGTGCTGGTTTGTGGAATAGTTCTGCGAACATAATCACAGATCAGAGAAAGGAATTACCTGTAGACTCAAACACACACAAACAAGCTCTCAAAATGGTGATTATAGATGCATGTACGTGGGTTTCATTTTGACTTCTTTCATTTTATTTGAATAGACCTTAGAGCTTTGTGTGCGGTTATGAAGTGGTGTTGTTAGCTAAACCGTGTGCTTTCTACTTTAATGACCAAAAAAAAAAAAAAAAAAAAAGCTGGATTGACTGAATTTTTGGGGTGTTCTTTTGTGGAAGCGTGATAACTTTGCCAAGGACGAGCATATTTTTGTTTCCTTTTATTTATTTTTTTATTGCTTTTAGCTTGTGGTTGACCTGTTTTGTTTAACAGGATGTGCTGTTTTATGTGTTTTTTTGGCTGTCTTGTTGGAGTGAGTGGTGACTTTTCTGTGTGATTTCTTTTGTTTGTTTATTTTCCCCCAACCCACTGCTTGCGTGTGCTTATAGCATCTTCCTGGTGTTACTAGAAGTTTATTATATTAACACAGCACAGCAGAGACAACTTTTTGCCATATTACTGCTGTCTTACTCTGTCATCTCATTACATCTCTCCTCATCTGTCTTCATCTCTCTGTCACTTTCTCCAAATATCGTAAATTTAAGGTGCCATGGGCAAACTTAGTGGCCATTCAAACAGAAAAACACCTTGTAATGTGTGTTTAAGTGCCTGTCTGTGTGCATGTAGACGTGCGTGAGCTGTACTCATAGTTGAATGTGAACAGGTGAGCACGTCTGGTTGCGTTGGTACATATGACAGTGTGCTCTCATTGTGTTTGTGTGTGTCTTTGTCTGTCCACACGCATTTCAAGCTCAGCTCAACGCACCAAAGTCTCCAGTGTGACACAAACAAATGTCTGGATCTCTCTCTCTCTCTCTCTCTTATTCTCTCGGAACAAGCTTTCGTCACATGGGCCTGTGGTGTTAAGGAAAACAAGCGCGCCCATTGTGCCACACAAAGCCCCGAATGCTGACACTGCAGTCGCATGAAGCTCTGTGTTGTGTGTGCGTGTGTGTGTGTGTGTTGGGGGTGAGGTGGGGGGGTCTGGATGAGGGTGAGGGTTAGCTGTCTCTCTCTGTCATGTAAGAGCAGGGCCATTTAAACAGGGTCAGAGTGGGTGTTTCAGGGGCCACATGAATGTATAGCCTCCATGTTCACGTACATACGTCCTAACCGCCCTGTCATCAGTCCATAGTGATACCAGAGTATCAGTTTGTCACACTTTGCACACGTAGACAAAAGTATCGACCAAGTACAAAACAAATTTGAGCTCTAACCAGTCTGTGAGTCAAAGTGTGAGCGCGTGCAGGAGCAGGTTTACAAGTGCAGGACACGTTTTGAGGCGCATGAACAGAATTGTGAGCATAATGATGCAAAAGTGAGTTTTGTCACTAGATTTTAGGGAGTAATAGCGCCACCTTTGCTCTTCAAAGCCATGCATGCTCAGTTTTGTGTCCCTCACATGCAAACCCAAATCCAACATTCACAGGTTCAGGATTTTTCAATGAGGGAGGAGGAGTAGATGTAATTTTAAACAATTTCAACGAGGTGACTGAACCTTTTTGTGGAAAAACCATAGCAGACACAAGTTGTTATTATAAGCGGAGTACCTAAGCGGAGTCTTAAAACATGTCCTTAAGAGGGGGTTTAAGTAACGTAAGGTGACTTCCTAGTGAGATCCATCAGCTTTTTTTTTTATTTATCTCAAAGACTTTAACTGTGAGAAACTATGAGTCCAAGATTTGTGAGTGTCCGGTTAAAGTTTGTTGGTCAAAAAAACTGTTGCTCATCATCCTCTCACATCGGAATCTACAGCAAATTATGAGAGCAAGTTTCAAACTGATCACCTCTGTGACCATCAGGGAAACTGCCTCTGTGCTCTCTCAGATCTTGAAGTGATTACAGCTTGATTTAGCTTTGAAATCGCTCAGTAGTTTGTTTGTTTTTTTCCCCCCATAAACACAGATTATTGGAATAACACACAAACTAACCTGATCCAAGTAAATTGCTATGTGTGGATGATGACTGAAGTCCTGCTGTGCTAAAAGGGAAACTAGACACCAGATCCATCTGTGCCTCATCTGTGTCATAGTAACAAGTCTTATGAGCAACTCTGTGGAAGCAGGACAGGTGGCACACACACACACGCACACACACACGCATACACACACACACACACACGCACACACACACACACACACAGTAGATCCTCTCACTTCAGCGTACATTCGTCCTCTCCTTCAGCACAACGGCAGAGAGCCTTTATTTAGCCTTGAACTTTAATGACCGCTGGGTTGCGTGAACATGACATTCCAGTAAAGTCACACACACACACACACACACAGAGTCGGACACATCATAGGTACCAGCATTGCTTCACAAAACAGCCTCAGAGTTAACTGTGATATTTTTGATATCCTTATTTTATGACCATCCCGGGGGGAAGGAGAGTGTTTTTTATTAGGAGGCCACATTGAATGGGTCAGCCAGAGCTTTGCTTCCCATGGCCACAACCTCTGCTTATGCTAAGTGTGTGTGTGTCTGTCTGTGTGTGTGTGTGTGTGTGTGTGTGTGTGTGAGTCCCATACCGTCTCATAGATACTGTGGTAGTGGGGAATCGGAGACAGCGAAGGTTAAAACTAGAATGCATCGAGCTGGGAGTTTGATTACAAGACCAGTGGAGATGGGTACCACTCTAGTTTTTGGACAGTCGTAAAATAGTCGCCGTCTGAGCTGCAGCTTCTACAGTCAATCACATACAGTAGCTGCTGGGGAAAGTTTTGCTGAATCTTAGATGTTCCTTTAATGTAATTTACCCCGAGTCATGAGACGAATTGAAAGGCCGACAGTTTTTAAAACAGGCAGCTCTCAGTAAGAGTAACAGTTTATTGTTCATCCAACTGACTAGATGTAGAGAAAATGTCTCAGGGTTCTTTGGATTAAATCACTGGCACACAATCATTATAAATGGTGTTAGACAGGAGGTTTAAAGCCCCCCTCCACTCAAAAATGTTTTTTTCTTCTTGTTACTTAAGTTGGATGTTTGAGCTTTACTGTGCAGACTGACGTATGTGCAGAGTTTGACAGAAGAAAGCACCTTCATCTGCTGAAAGTGGCAAGTCTGTGCTCATTGATGATCTGGGTTTAAAGGGCGGGCCTATGAGCATGATCACTGTCACCACTAGTTTGGAGCCAATCGTGGTCCAGCATGAGCCTTACACAAGTGTGATGTGGAAACTTGAAGCCTTCAGTGCACAAACACTGAGAATGGACTTTACAGTGAAGTAGGACACGTCTTTAAGTTAAACGTTTAAAGTGAACAATATTTGCATATTTATAGATTCTGGATTTTTAATGAGGCAGAAGGAGTAGATGTCATTTTAAGAATTTCTAACCAGGTAGTTGAACTTTTTTATGGAAAAAACATATCAGACACAAATTATTATTCAGTATTTTATGTTTTCAACATGTCTGGAGGGGGTCTTTAAATGCAACAGTTTACCTGCAGTAGTAGCTAGAAGTCATGCATGCACACACTGTAACCTCACATGTAGGTGATCAAATTAATATATAATAAACAATAAATCCTCTTTCTGATTTCGCTCTAACAAGGAATACTAAACTACACATTGGTCAACTATGACAAACTAAAATGTCTTTTTAAAAGTCCAGCGTGTAGGATTCAGTGACATCTAGCGGTGAGATTGCAGATTGCAACAAACTGAATACCCCCTACTCTTCCAAGTGTGTCGGAGAACCTACAGTGAAACTTGCGAAAAACGTGAAAGGCCCTCTCTAGAGCCAGTGTTTGGTTTGTCCGTTCTGGGCTACTGTAGAAACATGGCGGTGCAACATGGCGAGCTCTGTGAAGGGGACCTGCTCCCTATGTAGGTATAAAGGGCTTATTCTAAGCTAACAAAAACACAACAATTCTTATTTTTCAGGTGATTATACACTAATTAAAACATACTTATGAATATTATATTTCATTTCTGCCAAGTCCGTTCCGCTAGATCCCACTAAATTCTACACACTGCACCTTTAAATATTTAAATAGCTAAAATTAAGGCACCAGTAAACAAAACTGTTAGCTAGCTACTGGGGAATCTCTTCATCACTAACAGAGTTAGACCAATCCAACTAATACTTGCTTTTTTTATTATATATTGGATATTGGCTAGTCTGATATCCACCTCCAGTGTGAGGAGTTTCCTTCCTGTTTGCTGCTAGAGACAGTTTCCAGTGATTTCTTGTTTCCACTGCGTTATGTTGGAGTTTCTTATTCAGCCAGTTTTTAGAGATGGCATCCTCTAAACTCATCCTGGAAACCTGCCTTAACCTGCTGAGTTTCATTAGGTTTCAAAGGAGGGTTTCAGTGTCACATGATGATGACAAACATGCTGTTTCAGAGGATTTTTTTTTCCAATTAGTGTAACTCAGGAGAAAACACAAAATCTCTTCAATCCAGAAATGTTACTGGCCTTTGAAAATTGGTCTAACCTGTGTGTTTAGATGCATGGAGGGTTGTGTGAGTGTGTGCCATATTTGAGGCATCTGACAGTGACCTTTGCCCTTTAGTAACGGCCACATAAGACCTCTACTCACTCAGTTTATACCTCCCTTTTTTCTTTTTTTTGTGTCTTTTCAGTGGAGTGATTGTGCTGTGCCCTTTTCGTTGTTTTTGTAATCAGTCTAGTCGCGGTGGACTATTTTTACATATTTCTTCCTCTCTGACGCCTTGCTGTTGTTTTGTTTTTCCTGTTTTTCTCTGGGCCCACTGTTTTCGGTTGACATGTGATTGGATTGGATAATGGAGTGCTGACAATAGGGTTGCCACGATAGATCCCGCCTTTCACCCACTTCTAACATTTTCTACACCTCCTCTCTTCTCTCCCAAACACAGACTCCAAAGTGACCACCTGAAGTTCATTTATGCCGACTTAACTGATTATATTTGGTTTCCTTGATTTTCTCTCAACAGATTTTTTTTTTTTAACCGTCTTCATTCAAACTTACCTACAGACACATCTCATCCAAAACAGACACATAGCTGTTGTTGGAGTCGATCAAATCAAATTGTTCCAGCAGCAAGTGAAGCCTGATGCTTCTCATTCCATCTGAATCAAAGTGAGATTGAATTTGACTTTTCTCTCTAAAGTGGAGGGAGGGCAGTTTTTCAGGACATGAAAGACACAAAAAAAACGCAAAACCAAAAGTTTTTAAGTTGCTTCTTCTTGCTTCCACCTACAGTCAAAAGTTGACACTTCTCTGAACCTGTAGTATAAATTTCAAACGTTCCCTTCATGCTCGCTGTCTGACTGAGTTTCCAGACCTTATAGAGTCTGGGGGGGCGGGATAAGGCTATGTCATGGAGGGCAGAATGTGCTCATTGTTCATAATTGTTTATTTAATCGAAACATCCCTCTGGGTGCAGAGCCTAGTCCCGGCTCCCCCCGCTGCCTCCCCGGCTCTTTGTCCCGACACAGAGGGGGAAATGGCCAGCAGCGTCCCTTTTTGAAAACTGTCCAGCTGTCAAAGTGGCAGTGACATTTTCACAATGCTTCCCTGGGCTCATCTCCTCTGTCCGCACCCCTGCCCCCGGCACTGTAAGCCCCCTCCCTCCCCGCCTGCCCTCCAGCAGGCAAAGGGGGACGGCACCAGAGCCAAATCCACATGTGACCCGCAGACGAGCTGCAGGTTAAAGCTCCCAAACTCTTTTCTGTCTTTGTCTTTTCATCTCACCTCCCTCTGCCTCTCTGCAGCTCCGTCTCCACAAACACAAGCTCAAAGTGCCCAAAACAGAAAAACTGAAACCTGTTTCCCATGATACATCCCAATAAAGAAGATGACATCATCACCCAGGCCTCACTTCCTCCAAATGTGATCATACTGATGTGATTTGAGTGACCCAGAGGTTAAATAAGCAGCCTCTGGGTGTTCAAAGTTTTCCTCACCTTCCAATCTTCTTTTCACAGAGAGATTTCTATTTTGGCAACCCTATATTGTTCTAATCCCTACTAGCAGGCATTTCCTTGGTGTTCTTGACTGGTGGATTGGACTGTGGTTGGGTGGTGGGAGGGCGCTTGGCCGCAGTGTGATGGAGTTGGGTTTGGGGTTCAGGGTGGGGGATCTTACTCTCAGACTGGGCTTGGTGCTGAATCAAACTAACCCCCTTATATGTGTTTGTTTGTCCCGCAGCATCCCGGCCCACTATGTGTACCCTCAGGCCTTCGTGCAGCCTAGCGTGGTCATCCCTCATGTGCAGCCCACAGCCGCTGCGCCCGCCACCGCTTCCTCCCCCTACATCGACTACACCGGAGCCGCCTACGCCCAGTATTCTGCAGCCGCAGCCAGCGCTGCCGCTGCTGCCGCATATGAGCAGTATCCATATGCCGCCTCCCCTGCCGCCACAGGCTACGTGGCCACTGCCGGCTACGGCTACGCAGTCCAGCAGCCTTTAGCCACCGCCGCCCCGGGCTCAGCCGCCGCCGCAGCCGCAGCTTTCGGCCAGTACCAGCCCCAGCAGCTGCAAGCGGACCGCATGCAATAGCAGCCACTGCAACCACTGGACACGCAGAGAGGGGAGCCCTGCCCCCAGCCACAGCTGATTGGTCAGGATGAGGAGCGGCAGAGGAAAAGGAAGAGGGAGTGGCTTTGAGGGTGGGCGTGTCAGCGACTCAGAGGCAGAGTCGCTTTAAAATAAGGTGATAATGATGGTGATGATGATGATGGTGGTGGTGGTAGTGATGATGATGGTGAGGTGGGAACTTTTTACAGTAACTTTCCAACTTGCTGTGCTTCAACCAAAAAATGAGAAAATGAAAAAAAGTCGCAGAACAAATAATGGAAAATGATTTACTATTATTGTTGTTGTTATTACTATGATTATGATTATTATCATTACTATTATCATTGTAGTAGAGTACTTATTTCTAGAGAAGAAATGCAGGAACTAATCCCTGTGGTTGGTATAGGTGTTAAACTAAGCCTTTAAGTCCTATTGCTGTCTTTAACGTTAGTTTAGGAAACTGTTCTCTTTTTTTTTTTTTTTTTTTTTTTTTTGCTTGTGGTGTTCCACAAGTGTTTTTCGGTTATTTGACGCCCTCGTAACGTATATATTTATTATTGTTATTATTACATATTGAGGGCTCTCCTTGTTCTTTTTGTCTTTTCAAGTGCATTTTTTGGAGTTAATATTTTCTGATAATCAGGGAAATGGAACCGTTTCCAATGTGTTAGCTATTATTATGTGACCTCTGTCAGGAAGTTGAGGAGTCGTAACTCGTCGTGTCACACATATTTGAAGAACTACCTTTTTATCTTCCTGATGCTGAATGTCCCCTTTTTTTTACTCTGTGTCTCGACCTCTTGACCTATGCAAAGCAAACAGATCACCAGGAGACAAAAAAACAAAAACAAACAAAAAAAAAACAAAGAAAAGAAACAAAAAACTGAAAATGTCATCAACTCTGACTTGACTCTTGGACTAAAAAGGGGGACTTGGCAAACACAACAAAGGCACTGACAAAGGAGAGAGGTTGAAAATGGCTTCAGACAATGAGAAACACTAAATCAGTTGCTTTTCCACATGTTTCACTCACACGTACACCGACACATGCATCCAGAGTTGCACACATAGCAGTCAAAAAGACAAAGGCAGCGCGGTCGTGTTTCTCTCTGGCTCGACGCTCTGGGATGGAGAGAAAGAAAAAGAGAAAGAAAGAGGGAGAGAGAGAGAGAAAGAGAGAAAGAGAGAGAGAGAGAGAGAGAGAGCAGCTGCTGGTGGGGGTTGGACAGAGCCGCTCCAGCGCCACACAGACGGATCACTTGTGCTCGTTTGTTGAGCTGTCACATTTTAATCCCTGGGCCCATTTGGGAACCAACTTTACAGCCCTCCACCCGACACAGAGCCCCCCCCGCCCCCCTCCCCCCACAGCAGAGCCCCCAGTCATTCAGCCCTGCCGCTGTCAGCACTTCCACCTCTGTGCTGCTGTAGTCTGGCGTCAGGTACACACTCACAAACACACATTTTTTTTTTTTTTTTTTTTTCACCAAAGCCACCCCCCAACAACTGGCCTGCCTCATGTCTGTCAAGAAACACCGGGTGGGGTGAAGAGATCGAGGGGGTTGACTCGTTGACGTTACGTTGGTTTGTGTGCCTTACATTTTTACTGCTATTTAAGAGAAAAAAACAGAAAAAAAGAGAGAAATCTACTATTTAAGATATTTATTTTTGAGGGTTGACTATGTTGACGCTCTGAGAGTAGAGACTTAGTGGCGGTACTGTATTAATAATATGTACTCATCTCAAGGCATATATAAGTTATTGATTAGTTTTAGTAATAATATTATTATAATTATTATTATTAACATACTCAACCAAAAATGTTGATGTAGGAGTTATTTAAGATACAATTCTGTTATGTGCACTGTACATTTTTTTTTTTATCTTTTTGATCCTTTAGAACATTAAATATTGGTTAGCTTAATGCCTTTTTGTATGGACGAACTTTATTTAAATGGAGGCCTGTTTGCATGCAGATTGTACTCTGCCTCTTCTGTGTTTAGATGAGAGTAAAAAAAAAACAACATAATAATAATAATTTTGACAAAAAAACAAGCGAAAATGCTGCTTTCTCCACTAGAATGTATAGTCGTCGTCGAGGTTTCGGTAGCTGTGCTTCTTTTGCTTCATATTCATCAGATGGGCTGTTTTACACTGTTGGGAATTTTTATACTTGAACTATTTCTTACAAGGGAAATATGAAAAATAAATGACAAAAAAACTTTTTAAGGAAGCTTTTCATTGTCACTGGATGAAGGCATGTAAAGTGTTACTATTTAAATGCAAAGGTCCTGTTGATATTAAAACCTTTACTTCAGAATTTTCAACACCATTTACTCAAAATTGGAATAAAATGTTCTATATTTAAAACGTTTGGTGACATTTCTTTTAATCAAGTCAATAATGTGAATGTAAAATACTTAATATGGTGACATTTCACGCACAAAAAAGTTCTGTTTAACCTTTTCCTCGACACCAAAAGTTCATCCTCTATTCATTTCTTTTGTGTGTGTGTGTGTCTTATTTCTCTGCCTGCATTTGCCAACAGCTGCAAGGTGACAAACGCTTCACACACGCCAGATGCTGCTCCTCTCCTCATCATGAAACCATCTCAAGAAGACGCTATTTGAAAACACTCACATTACGGACACACCCAGAGTTTTCATGGATACGACTGACAGATAATAAAGTCTCTCAGGACTCAGTCTATCAATGATTCATCCGCTCTCTAATCAATAAGTCATGTCAAAAGGAGTGCGCTGCCGCGTCTCTGCCGTCCTTCGCTCAGCTCCAGGGAGTATTTTGGTCTCTGGTGAAACATGAGACTGGCCCGCACTGAGATGGGTGACCATGACACAGCATGAATGCAGCAAGGCCTTATGGGTGAAATCAGCAGCTATAATGGCGTCTGAGTTCAGACATATTAAATTAAAGCTTTATTAAAAGGATGATGGAGAGCTGTGATAGTGTTCTGACGGAGAACAGTCGGAGGCTTTAAAGTCTTCTGTGGCTTTTAAAGGTGCTTTTATAAGTTGTAACCAGCAGCTTTGTTAAGTAAAAAATAATTTACTAATACTTTACAGATCAGTATTAAGAACAATGTTTGACTGCTTACTCAGACCTCTGACCACTTGTTGTTATTAAGGGTTCATAACTGATCTATGAAGCATCAGTAACAAACCAATTAGTTTCAATTTATCTCCCCACTATAATGAGGGCCTTATTAGAAAGTAGTACCATAAAGTCTGGAAAATGATGGCGTGTTGTTGACTTAAATGTATATTATCTGCATTCACGTGTCCACAGTAGCCTGTAAGGGTCCCTGTGAGGTACAGTTTGCACTCTGATAGGTCCACAAAGACGTCTGTGTATGCAGCCACCCAATGTTGTATAAACTGAGGTGAAGCTGCATCCAGCATTTGAGTCTGTGTCCATTTTGGACAATATCTGGCCTTTTACAGACTGAGGGTGTGAGGTTTAACACAGGATGCTCTTGAGTTGCATTATGGGAGATGTAGGATCCAGTGTTTTTGGAACTTGGAGGCTAAAAGTTATAATATCTCTGCTGCACAGATTTTGACCCCCTCTTTTTAAATCTTGCAAATGCCCAAACTTTATAAGGGCGCAATACTAAATCTGTGAAGTCCCCCCTTATAAGTGGTTGATGCATTTATATGAATTGTGCACCTGCTGATTTTTTGAGCCTTCAGTCTCAGCAGAACACCAGCGCTCTGTCCGCTGTTTCAGCGAGGCTTAAATGTCTCTCACTATAAGAAAACATATAATGAGATATCGTCATACAACATGTGAGCATCACAGTTTGGTTGCGGCCCATGGGGACAGAGTTTACTGAATAGTTACTATGTTATGTTTCCATGTTTTGGATACAGGTCTCTGGTATTCAAAACCAGACGGCCCACAGCGACTTTCATTCCAGCCTCTTTCTGCCTTTTTGAATTCCTGTACTGGGTCTAGCTGGGTAAACAGGTTGTCTCACACACAAGCACTTTAAATGGGAGGCATGAATGAAGTTTTTTTAATCATAAATCAGCTTTATGAGCTTTTAGATTTTAACATGCCTTTTGATTATGAGAGCTAGTTGAATACTGCTCCTAAACTGGATTTATTAATGCTATTAATATTATTATATAAACTATTCATACTCCAGGTGAAGTCAGACAATTTATTGACATGATTTAACTTGAGTAAATGTTTACTTATTGATTGTGCAGCTGTTATAGCTCATTGTTCCTGTCAGTTTCACTCAAAAACCTCACATATTTCACTCATTAGTTGTGTTGCTTTTCTGTAATGATCTGTCATATTTGACATCATCAGAATCTAATAAAATGTGTTTTATCACAGAATTTTTCTGCACATCAGATATTTCTTCATATTTTTTAAAATAGGCCTGCGTGCTAAAAATAAAAGTGCAATACATCAACAGTTGAAGCTAAAAAACAAAAACAAGGGCTGTCAGCATTCAGACTGTAACACCTGCTGTTGACATCAGGAGGGGGAAATGTGGGAAGGGGGAATCTCCAGGGTGGAGGTCAAACTTCACTCCCAGAGACTCTTGACGATGATGATGAAGATGACGATGACCCCCACTGCAAGTGAAGATCCCTTCCCCCAGAGAGGACCCATGCAGGAGTTACATTTCCACAGCCTCAATCACTCAGCGTCTATTTTTAGCAGGCAGGTTCTCTGAGGCTGCCATGTTGCCAGCGAGGTAAATGTCCCTCGGCCCCAGAGAGGAGATACTGCAGCACTGAGTCACGGTCCTGCTCTCTGCGCGCTGTGAGGCTCTCAGTTTCGCCGTGTTGCTTAATTAGGACATCCCGGAAGAGTCCCGGTGGTCCTGTGCGCAGCTGAGTGACGGGGCAGGGGGGCAGGGAGGCAGGGGACTGCGCGGTAAGCAGCAGCAGAAAGCCACGAACCCGTCCCGGGATATTGACAGCCACAACAAAACATCCCGACAGAAATCTACTGCGGACCAGAGGAGGGAGGTAAGTTGTTTCTGTACTGACGTGTTTATCACTGAAAGTCAAGTTTGGTGTGGAGGGGGGGTGATACCCTGCAGTGGGGGGTGTCCGACAGAGATGTGCGCGTTACTGCGCAGAAATGTCCAAGCAAAGTCATCTTCACCTGCGCACTGTGCGCCAAAGCTGTCTTTTATTTGGCACAGAAATGGCGCTATAAGGCGGAAAATATCTTCAGTTTGTTTCCAGTGTGTTGTAAAATCTCGTGTGTCTTTGAGGGTAACGGTGATATTGTGCAGAGCAGGTGATGCATCACAGATTAAACTGAGGGGCGGTGAAAATCCTGTCAGCATGTCATGTTTTATTATGGTGCGTCGGTGTTGATCTCATCTTCCGCCCCGCATGATGAGCACCTGAAATCAAAACCTGTGTTTCAAACTGTACCAATGTTTTTGAGTTCACTCTTGACCACCTCAAGGTCCATTCAGGTCCCGTTCTGGAGCTTTCGACCATGTCACATGTGGCTCAAGTTGAGTTTAACTCAACTTTTAAGACATCATGGAGGAGAAGTCCTTAAAGTGCTCAGAAAAAAGAGAGAAATTTGAACATCTACTCTTCCATGACAACAAGGTAAACTCCTGCTGCTGACGAAGATCATGTGATATTGTTGAAAGCTCCAGAACAGCCACTAAATGGACCTTGAGGTTGTCTATACATTTTTTTTTGACTATTTCAGTTATTTAACCTCTATAACACTGATTTCATAGCTTTTTCTTTATCAACTGTTAACCTCTATATATTTAGTCTATCATCTATCTAGATATTGCTACTGTATACCTACTTTCAATTACATTTAAATTATTATTTGAGTTACTTTTGATGATGATCTTTTAACATCAAAACCAAGAAGCTACATTTGACTACACTAACAGCTCATACTGATGAAGTCACAGCTTCCTGTTGTAATGGCTGCATAAACAGCTGCAGCACCTGTAAACACTGCCCTGATATTTACCAGGACATACTTTACCCTCATTCTTCACAGGATCCCAGAACACATCACAGTACACCGAGAACTATACGTTAGAATATCTTACAGTACAGTCAGCCCATAGCAGCACAACGCCCAGCTGTGGCCCAATATAGCCCCAAAGATCAGATACCAGGCCAGAGGGCTCAGGAGACACATGCAGGTCAGGGTGAAGTCAGTAATATCTTTCCACTGCAGGAACATGTGCGCTTTCTCAGCTGTTGGCTGGAGTCTGGAGTCTTTATGTGGCGGACGCTGTGGTCCACCTGTCTGCAGGGACAGAGAGAGGAATGTGTTCATACAGTGGAGGCGACAGTAACGGCTACTAAAAATGTATAGGCCGATTAATTATATATGCGCTGTATGACTGAAGCATTTTGTGTTTTTGTTCTTCATTGTCTTTGTGCGTCTGTATATAACTGCATTTCTAAGGCTTAACGGTTTAAACCCACTGTGGTTTTCATTCAGTTTCTGTGATCGGCTGAATATAATAAGTCTATAAAGGCAAAGAGTCACATGTCTTTGGCTAAGTCTTTACATTGCCATGGAGAGTTTGGCTGGTTGACAATACAATCAGCACAGACGCTGACTGTTTCTGTTTCATGGCTTTCAAGCGAAGTCTGACGTTATTATTGACACAGACAGTGATTGAATAAAGTATTATGGACTTGAGCAAATGGAGTGATTGATTCTGTTTCTTCTATTTAATGTATAAAATTACATTTCCAAGATTACAACTTCATCTGAGCCCAAACTTTATATGTTTATACGTTGGTCAAGTAATAAAGTTATAAGGTGTTTATAAGTTGATTCTTTATATATTGCTTATAAGGCATTAATAAGAACACCGCAAGCCATCAAGCCTGCAGTTGTAAATGTTAGTAAGTCATTAATAAACTATTAATTAGCCAATAGCAACAGTTTGTAAGTCAGCTGCAGTTATATATGTTCATAAATTCTTCATAAAGGATTCTTAAAATAAAACATTATGTTTGTGGCTTTAAATGTTAATACATTGTTAATAAATGGATCCAGATGTGCTGTAGCTCTTTTCCAGAAGTTAAGTGGTCAAACAATCTATTTAAGTGCTTCGCTGATAGACTAAAGAGCTAAGAGACAAAACGAGTGTCATGCTGGAGGAGGATTAACACCAGCCAAAGGGATTTTTCACAACTGGGCAACCCAAAAGTTGTCCGCATTGTCACGAATTGGCCCAGAGTCAGTGAGGGGATCACACATGAATGAAGTTTCTAAAAGTGACATTTATTGTCTCCTTAAGCTAAAATGAAATAATAATGTTAGTCAGCTAGGTCAGTAAGGAAGCAGCAGTTTCCTGATGTCCTCTCCAACTCTGCCAATTGGCTCCTGATTCAGGAGGCCAAACCAACCACACAAGCAGCAGGCAGACAGGGAGGCACGTCGCATTATTAATGCTTATAACTGATCAATAAAGCATTTTTATGATGTATCAGCCATAAATAAAGCTATTATTTACAATTTAGATGGGTGATGAGGAAACTGTCACGCTAAACTGTTAGGCTTGTAGCATTTCTTTCTTTCTATTCGGTTGCAGTTTGCTAGAAATTCTTCACATAAACACCTGAAATGATGTTGATACAGTATATATATATACTGTATATATATATATCCTTATGATGACAGGTGTTTTTGTTTGGTTTTGTTTGTGTGTTACCAGAAGATGTCTAATGTTTGAGATACAGTAAAACGGTGTCTTGTAATCCCATTTCATGACAGGCGAATAAAAACAAACTATAAATCCTTTATAAAGGGCCTTATTAGAAAGTGGTGCCAAAACACCAAAAGTCTACTATCAAGAACTGATAAAATATTTTTATCCCTGCTCAGACTCAAGCAATAAATCTGATCCCACTCCATCCAAGTAAATTTCCCGAGGCAGACAGTTCAGGTTCCACTTGTTGCACATGATCAGCCTTTCATCCAGCTCTCCAGGTTTCAGGTCTTGCCTAAAAGAGCTGCTGTGACCCAGAGAGCAGAAATAGCAGCTGAGGCCTGCGACAGGCATCTGGCACCGCTGAGAGAACTCTCCAGAAAGATGACGCCCATCAGGCCATTTTTGCTGCTCATAGCACATAATTACTAGACATAATTTACAAAGATTACAGATAGGGAACAAAATCCAGTCCGCATAGCCTCCTCATTGATGCGGAGCGTCATTGTGTTTTTTTATAGATCATTTTGTAAAGCAAATAAACAGTGTCGTGTGTGTTGGACACGCAGGTAGCAGGTGTCAGATTAGGAAGTGCGTGTTACCTAGCAGTAGTTTGCAAATGGAGACCTTGCATAAACACACAGTTCGTTGCTGGATTGAATTCCACTCTGTTGACTAATGAATATTGGAAAGACGTCTGCATTGCCTCATGATGAGCTTATGACCACTGTTAAAGACAGAGATACAATGTGGTCTGTGCTGCTATCTTGATTGTGTTTCAGTGGCATTAAATTACAGTTGGAGACGTATTTACATCTCAACAGCAAGTAAACCTTGTCAATATTGTCTATACTTTTTATCTTACTGTCTACATGATTATTTATGCTGGAAAAATGTTGTTGCAGTCCAATCCAAGCTACATATCTAGGTCAGCATCCCTCCATGAGTGTCCTGTTTGTAATAGGAGTTGCTCCTTGTAGAGAAGTCATCAGGGGGACATCCAGGGTTACTGAGGTCACTCCGTCACTGACACATACACTCTGATATTTTCACATAAGTACTGTAGGGTAAAAATTTATAACAAAACAATTTCTGTACAAGATGCTGTCAGAAAACTGAACAACGAACGTGTGATTTTTAATCAATTGCACAGTTTGTTACAGGATGTACTGTAAACCCAGTGCAATTTGTTTTCATGTGCAATCTGACTGATAGTGAGTGCAATACCATTTAACTTGCTTTATCTAACCTTTTTATTGTTTTAATTATTTGAAAAACTAGTGCAGTGCCCGTTCAAAACTTCTTGAGAACTGCATATGTATGTATCAACTGCCATGTATCAATGAAAACAATAATGAATTAATAAATTAAATGGTTTAAATCCAGACAGAAACTTTGCCAGTGAGACTAAACAGAGGTTGAACCGTAGAAGCAGTTTACGGCCTTCCATTGGTTGATTCTGCTGCCATTCAAACATTTCTGCACTCCTATTGGCTGGTTTTACTCCCTCCGCCTATGTTTTTTCGCCTGTGTATGCTCATTCTTCTCTCTTGGGCAATTTAACTTAGCAGGGCGCGTGCCTTTGTCCTGCTCAGCAGGTCAGAGCCCAGAAGCTCTACCCTGCTGTGATGTGACAGTGTTTATATCAAACAGTCCCTGCTGCACTCAGACATGAAGCTGAGCGGCTTGCTGTTCACTTGTTTATTCAAAATTAATTAAACGTATTGCGTGTGAAAACAACTTCACACTCGACACTGCATTTCCTTTGGTCCTCAGCAGTACACCCACCAAGTGTGAAGTCGAGTCAGAGCCCAGAAGCCCCGCCCCGCTGTCATGTGATGGTGTTAATATCAAACAGCCCCCAAAGCTTATTAATATTAAACATGTCATTAGTCTAAATTGCACCAAATTTGACATGCCCTGCACATCCTTGGGTCCCCAGCAATACACCCACTGAGTGTGAAGTCTATCAGATGAACAGTTCTCAAGATATGCGAAGGACACACATACAGACAGACAGACAGAGATTCCTTTCACAGTACACAGTTCAATAGTAAAGCTTAAGTCTCTTTTTCAAGTCATTAACACTACAGATGTCATCCCACCTCCAACCATAATGTGGATTGCAATGGCAGAGTGCTCGTTGACTCCACGGGCAGAAGAAGAAGCAAATCAACATTGTTTATGAGGTATTTTTATATATTTCTCGAGAACCACTCATCCAAACAACGTCATGCTCGACACTACACTTCCTTGAGTCCCCAGCAATACATCTGCCAAGTATGAAGTAGATCAGATGAACAGTTTTCAAGATATGCGAAAGACAAACATACATACATGCATACATACGCACAGACAGACAGAGATTCCTTGCTTTATATAGAGAGATGCTCTGCCACTTTACTGAGCAAAAGCCATTGTGTTTTATTATTTAAGGAATAGTGTATACTCTACTGTATGTACAAGGGGTACAATAGTGTATTTTGTATGTGTCTGTTCGGTTTCATGTACATCCAGAGATTATGTACCTATATTGTGTGTCCCTTGTGTTTTTGCAGCTGTATGCAACACTTGAGCCCAAGACAGATTTCCCCTCAGGGACAATAAAGTATCTTATCTTATTAGGAGCAGGTAGAGGTATCAGGAAACAGCTGATGAATACCATTGAACATTTCAGTCTTAGTAATCAGCCTAATTGATACAATCAGCTGACATACTTGGTATTTATTAGCTGTTGTTTCCTGACACCTCTACCTGGTCCTGATGAGGGTTTTGAAGTAAAACCGAAAGCTTAAAATGAAGCAAATCTCCCAGGTTTATGCATTACGATTGAGATACAGAAAACAACTCTTCCTATCATTTGTATCTGAGTTATTTTCCCAGGCCCTTTCTTACTTTTTTCCACTGCACAAAATTCTCTGCCTCTATGCCAATCTCCAGTTTCTGTCCCTTCTTAATCCAATTGTGTGCTACAGTACGTTCATGTGTTCAGCTGAAGAGGTTGTGACTGCAACAGATTACAAGACAGCTCAAAGAGAGACTGTGTTCATATAAACCAGCACTGCATTGACTTCATTTAGACTCACTCTCTGAGACTGGCATGGTCCAGCTTTCTGAAAACTAGGAGCGGGGGGTGGGAAAGTTCGATGGTGATCACTCTCTGACCTCCTTGTTGTGACTGGGCAAACAAAACAAATCCTCTGGGATCAATAAGATATAATAAAACATCATCTAACAAAACTAAAAATGAGATCAGAGTTGTGATTCCAGCTCTGATGGCACAGGCTCAACTGCAAGGCCCTGATGTTTGCGTTCCCACTTTTGTTTCCAGGTTTGTTACCATGGATGGTTTAATGGAGCGGCTGGAGCGAGCTGTGACTCGCCTGGAGCAGATGTCTGTCACGATGCAGGCGTCCAGTGGCATGGCTAATGGGGACTGTGTCAACGGCATCAATGGAGGCAAGTCTGTGATATGATACGGTAAAACTTGGCTCAGAGGTTTGGGAGTTAAAAAAAAACTGTTGGATGCATTTATAGTGATCTCTCTGTGTGTTTCCAGGTCTGTCTCAGTGTGTGGAGGCGTTCGATGTGCTGCTGAGAGGTCCGGTGTCAGACTACGTGAGCAACAGCCGAGCCATAGGAAGCGAGGTGGAGAAACATGTAAGTGCTCACCCCAAACCTTCAGACACAAATTCAACACAAATGTTGGTTGATGAATGATGAATCACTTGTAGGCGCACACTTTATAAATGCACACACTCAGGCACGCACTGCACCAACTGTTGTAGCAGATGTAACCACAGCTGTTGTCGTAATGATCTACAGTTACACTACATGGTTGGTCAGTCTATTGTTCATGAAAACAACTAATAATCATGTGTTAACTCACAGATGTTAAAACGTGAGCCTTACTTTTTAAGGAAATGGCTGGCAATTTTCTATATTTTTCTTACTGTCAGCAAATCTCATGTGCAGAGCCAAACCAACAATGAACTCATCCTACTTACAAGTGTTGTGTATCCAAAGCCTGATATATCTTATTCCTCTGTGCCGTAGACTTCAGTTGTTGTCCAAAAACTATTAAAAACACGTCAATAAACCACACCATGGCTTATATGGGTGACTTGTTCGTTCACCACAAAGATTAAGGTCACAGTAGTTTGTTTAGAGTTGGCTCCAAAGACTAATAAAAGTGATCATATTTTCAATCTCCAGAGAGTAGTTCCATGTATGGCAGACACCACTGAGCAAGCGCAGGAACGTGGTTCTGTTTACAGAGCTTTGCTAGCTTGTTGTGCTACATATCGCAACCTTTTGATTTTGTGCTACATTGTACTTTGTAAAGAATTTCAAGTCAACAGGTTGTGATATGTAGCATAACAAGCTAGTGAAGCTCTGTAAACTGAACTGCTTCCCGTGCATGCTCAGTGGCTTACAAGGAACTACTCTCCGGAGACTGAAAACGTGATCTCTGTTGTCAGTCTTTTGGAGCCCCAGTTCTAAACAAACTAACGCGACCGTAATCTTCTGGGCGAAGGAACAAGTCACCCAGTGCAGCGGTGTGACTCAGTAGCGTGTTTTGGACAACAACGGAGGTCTATGGCACAGAAGAATACGATATATCAGGCTTTGGATACACACACAATACTTGTTAGTAGATCAAGTCATTGTTGGTTGGGCTCTGCAAATCAGATTTGCTGACAATAACAAAACTAAGAAAATCAGCAGCCTTGTCCTTTAATGTTAGGTCTATGTTTGCCTCTGCTTTTTACTTCATTAAATCCTCCTGACAGTCCAGGCGTCCTTAATTTTGACCAGTCCTCAGTTTGAAATACTCTACTCTTGGAATTGAAAATATATGCTTTAATTCAAACTCTGTTTTGCTCCTCAGTATAATAGCAGAGGCATGGAAGCTCTTCTTTAATGTGAGCACAGATGGTTTACCAGAGGAGCAACTCGTGCAGTCTCTCTGTGCCAACCTTCATTTCATTGGACATAGATTTATAAGCAAACAGGATTGACCAACTCTAGATCCCACTCAGATATGCATGTCTCTGTAAAGCTGAAGCATAATTATGTGTGTGTATTTGATATCCATGACGTGTGTATGATAGAAAAGGCTTCCTGTCCTTTACAGAGTCAAGGATGGGAGTATGATTGAACTTTGACTTCACATTCATTTATCAAACTGCTAGTGGAGCACCTTTTCCTATTTGGTAATGACCCCGTACTCCCTCTAGGGCTGTAAGTGTGTTTTGTGGTAAGCTAGTTGGCAATAATAGCCTTGTTATGTCCTTGGAATAGATCCAAAGCAACAGGGAGTGCTCCAAAACAGAAGAGTAAAGGCAGTAAGAAAGAAATTACAGTGAACTGTAGAGGAAAAAATTCTTGTATTTCTCCTTCTGTACCTTGAAAAAGATCTGTATCTCTGCGTCCCATCACTGAACGAAGAGAGGAGGAGGGGGAGTGTGTGAGTGAGTGAGAGCCAGAGGTACTTTCTTTAAGTTTGGAGAGCTCCTTTTATGGACAAAGCCTCCCTGGTGGTTCCCTTGGCCCTCAACTGGAGGTCTCCTCCCAAACACACACAGGACACGGCTGGTTGGGACTAAGCCAATCTCTATGTGTGTGAGAGTGTGTGTGTGTGTTGTGTGCATGTTTTCATATGTTTTATACAGACAGATTTACTTCCTAGAGGTCTGTAGGCATGAGAGAACACGAGCAAAGCATGGAAAAACTTTTTTGTCAGGGCAACATCTATAGTTATATATAGACAGAAATATATGAATGTATTGCTTGTTACACTCCATAAAAGGTGTCAGGGGCATGTATTGTAATCCTAACCAATCTGATTTTGACCCTTTGTGATTGACAGGCGGAGATGGTGAACAATGCCCTGCAGACTCAAAGATCTCTCCTCAAAGTAGCGGCTACACACCAGGAACCTGCACAGGTACGACAGCAGACAATTAACTAATAAACCCACACACTATCATCAGTTTTGACTGCAAAAGTGCTGAATGTTTAAATGGCTGTCAGGTGAATTCCCATTTTTTTTCTATAAATAATGACTATAATTGTGTATAACTTTGATTGCAAAATGCAACCAATATGTTGCATAATAAAACAGGTTTTCAATAGTGAATAGCTGAGGAAACAAAACAAAACAATTGAAATTGTTACTCTACAAAATATGCCAATGTGCCAGATATTCCAGACTCTTCCCCACTTACCTATTGGGCTTGGGGACTAAACAGTTGGAGTGTTTTATGGTGTTGACCATGAACCGCAGTATCCCCGGTTTGAGTTTGGCCATGGGCCTTTGTCACATGTTGTACCCTATCTTTCTCTCTCCCCTTTCATTTCCTGTCATCTCTGTCCTGTCGACTCTCGAATAAAGGCACAAAATGTCCTGAAAAAGGACATACAACTACACAGCAGGTGCCAGTTGTATTGTGTTTATGCAGCTTTACTGTTAAACTGAGCCAAAATCTTTTACAGCATGGTAGGCAGCAGTAAATATAATTTAATGGTTATTTAATGGTTTATTCTGTCATCTTGTCATAAACAGTTAAGGTAATGCCATTTATTATCCCACTGTTCTTCATGTTCTCTGCTGGTAATTATTGTTTGATGTGACATCATGCCATCATTATGATTGGCTGTTTGTGTTGGTATTTAACAGCTAAGTTGCACAAAAGTTTTCTTGTTCAACATTTTTATTATTATTATATTATTATCAGTAGTATTGCATAGTCAAGTGTACACTTTTGCAAATTCAAGAATTAACTGTATACAAAGAATACATACACCGTTCTTCCTAATTCGGTAATGATCATATACAACAGTATCCCACTCCCCCATTCCCCCGCGAATATGAATGACACCTACATACACACACACTCACACTCTCACTCACGGGAAGCAGTCGTAATACAAATCTTAGTATTAGTAATAGTCAGAGATCTACAAGATAAATCTTACATATATTTATATCCATACGTACATACATACATACATTATAAGTAGACACAATTCAATATTGATACATTCATATACTTCTGTCTCTTAAATCTCTTAAATCCAGTGTTTACACAAGACGGAGGGAAGTGAGGGTTATTTACCAAAGGTGCAAGATAGAATATGGATCTTATCATCCCATAATATTTACATATTTTGCACCAAGTGCTTAAAAATCACAAAATTGTCCTGTATCAAAGTATGTCAGAGGGTAATAGTGATTCACACCCTATCATTTCTAAATCTGAGAATATTTTAGAATCCTCTTTCATCCAATGTAACATAGAGTCTAAAGTTAGGTACAGAGAGGCCTCCTTTAGATATAGGAAACTGCAATTTAACTCATTTAAATCTTGGTCTTTTATTATCCTATATGAGTTTACATATATACAATATTCATGCAGATTTCTAGAGTATTTTATCAGAATATCTGTTGGCAACATTTGGATGGGATACAATATCCTCGGTAATACATTAATTTTAATTAGTGCAATCCTTCCAATCATAGAGAGACGAAGCACAGACCATCTCTGTAAATCATTTTTGATCTTTGCTTTAACTGGTATTATATTATGCTTTGTTAATTGCTTCAGCTCATATGAGATAGAAATACCAAGGTATATGAAAACGTCTCTATTGATCTGCAATTGAATGTTTTGATTACCCTCTCTCAGTCTACCCATTGATAGTGCCACTGACTTCCCAAAATTAATCTTATAACCTGAAAAACTACTAAATCTGTTAATAACTTCAATAAGTTCAGGCAAATAAGTGCTTGGGTTGGTTAAGAATAACAAAACATCATCTGCATACAAGACAATTTTGTGCATACTACTCTTAGCGTGTATACATCTGATAGCTTTGTCCAGGGGTTTTATAACAAGAGCAAACAACAGTGGTGATAGGGGGCACCTCTGTTTATAGAGAAGGCAGATGAAAGTGTACCATTCACTAAAATTGCAGATTTTGGGTCTGTATAAACTAATTTAACCAAATGAAGAAATGTTTCAGGAAAAGAAAATATGTGTAGGACCTTAAAAAAATACTTCCATTTAATTCTATCAAAAGCCTTCTCTGCATCTAAGCTTACTATATATGCAGCCTTGTCTTTATTTTTAATGTATTTCATGACTCCCAACAATCTTCTACTATTTGATTATCCCGGGAATAATCCTGTCTGATCAGGAGATACAAGTCTTGTAATTAATGAGTTGAGTCTTCAAGCTAACAGTTTTGTATTTTTGAGTCTGTGTTTTGATTTGATGCAGGCCTTCATCTTCTAGATCTTTATTTTCTTTTGTGATGACTGTTATTGTAGCTAACTGTAAGATATTAGAAAGACATTTAACCAAAAAGGGAGTGTTTAAACATATTATTCAAATAGGTGGGCGAGTATATT
Source organism: Scomberomorus guttatus (assembly GCA_038419695.1). NCBI lineage: Eukaryota > Metazoa > Chordata > Actinopteri > Scombriformes > Scombridae > Scomberomorus > Scomberomorus guttatus. The sequence continues at coordinate 14,278,506 of CM076461.1, forward strand.
CTTAAATATTTTATATATCTCTACTGGCAGGCAAGTTTTCAATCAGTCGCATATCTCTAATTACATTCAGATACAAACTGCATCAAAATGTTTTAACAGCAGCCTAACAGAGACATTGACTGTATGTGAGTCCCTGGTGTCCGTCTATGTCCTCCCCTCCTGTGTTCCCCAGCAGGCTGGGCTGTTCACAGAGGGATTATGCTGCTCTTTGACTAAGAAAATGCTAATACAACACATTCCCAACATGTTCACGTATAGAGAAGGGGGGGGGGGGGCTGTGTGTGTGTGTGAGAGAGCCGATATGATATCATCCCATTGGCCTTCTGTTTGTGTTGTGTTCGTGTGTGTGTATGTGTGTGTCTGTGTGTGTGTTACAGGGTCCACAGAGCCTACCAGGAAGTGATTACTCCCTATCTGTCAGGTCACTGGTTGAGAGACGGTGAAAAGAGCATTCAGTGATTGTCAGAAATGCAAACAAAGAAAGAGTGAGGGTTTTACAGAGCGAGTGAGAGCGAGGGACCGACCCGAGAGAGGGATGGGCTTAGAGAGAGGACAGCGATATGAGGAAGAGGAGATGAAATTCATCAGCACTGTCACTAACCTAATGGGCAATTCTAAAGCGAGCCAGGATTAAATCTCAGAAATGATGACTCCCTACAGACTTGACCTGACTTGAGGCTTGACTCATGTTTTGACAACAATAAACAAACATTGCACTGCACAGCCACAAACCTTGAATATTTAATGATTAGCCCCGTGCATTGAAAGATCTTGATCTCAGCTATAGCTACACATTTAAAAGCAACATGTTAAAATTTCACATCACTTTAACTGTCGACATTCAAAAACAGGAAAGATTTGCAGTTTAATTAGAAGCTTATGAAGACATCAACTTGCCCTCAAACACTTGAGAGTTTACCCAAGACCTGTTTTGACAAGATATAAGTTTTGACCAAGACTTGGATCCAAAAGACTCTGGTATCCATTACACTCGAGAGAACTTTATTGTCAACCAAACCATATACAAATACACAGTAGAGTACATTTAATGTTTGCTGTTCTGGATTTTTTTTAAAAATGGAAAATAAACCCAACATTTTAACAGAGATTCAAGAAAACAAACACACATCCTATGAGCGTTATGCCGTGTTCATGTCATATGGGATGGATGGTAGCGATGGGAAAGATTCCCATGTTCACAATGTGAGACTTCATGTAACAGGACGACTGAAGACGGTTGTGTGATTGCAAAAATTTCATGCAAGGGTTACAAACACTGTATATCGACAATATAGCACTATATCCTGTAAATTTGGGTTTGATCATGTTAAGCGATAGACTTGTATCAAAGCTTCCAGAAAACTCAGTTTCCCAGTTATAATTACAACTTAAATGTTCAAGATTCAGGATTCTTTATTGTAATTTTTCAGTACTCACATATATTGAAAGGAAATTCTGTTTCTCACAGACCAAAAACAGTGCACTTGCAGAATAAACAATTTTAACAAACTTAACTACTAAAAATATAAGATTACAAAAAATATACTTAGCAAATATATTAAGTTTCAGAAACATAAAGTAAAGGAATTATATAAATACACACAAGTACACAAAAGTATAAAAGCCTTAAAATAGCAGCAAAAAAATGTTAAAATGAATGTTGTTTACCAGCCAGGAAGAAGTAATTATGGTAAACGGTCAAAACTCCAACAACAACTTAACTGTGAGTCCAACATGTTTGTGGCCATCTCATAGCAAACTTCTTTCTCCTTTATACTACAAGTGGTTCTGGACTTATTAAGACTATTTCCCTTCTCCGTGCACCTTGGAAGCAGGTGAAGTGTGGCAGAAATCCTCCAACTCTGCTTCTAATTACAGTAACTCTGACATGACATGAACATGGCATTAATGCCAGTAATGCTGTCAAAGCTTCGGGGGTGCTGTAGTCACCGAATGAAAATAACCAGTGTTTTGCTTATCTTTGTTAAAATCCTGAGATCCACAAATTTTACTGGCGAGTAGTCATAGATACCAATTTAGCTTACAAAATGAATGCGTGTTTCAGATTTTCTAAAAGGCAGATTAAAGAAAATACATATGAGAAAATCTATTGTAGTGGAAATGAGGCTAACATGGGACATCAGGTCTCTATACACAGGCAACATGACCCATTGCCCTTCAACACACACACACACACACACTGAATTCCTGCACACACACAAACCGACAACGCAATAGTTCCCAAACACACACTCACAAACATCTGTCGACCTCCCTCATTCATGTCTATATCTGTAGTCCTCAATACGGATCAGACAGAGGTAGAAAAGTGTGTGTGACTCTGGCCAGTGCCCCTCACACACACACACACACACACACACACAGCATGCAAACTTCTGGCCTTTCTCTTCAGCGCAGCCCTGTTGTGCTCCATGACTTTTTATGGGCATGTTCTATATTTGAGACTGTTGTCAGTGTGTGTCTGTGTGTGTGTGTGTGTGTGAGAGAGAGAGGCAAGAGAAAGTAAGCCTCTCTCTCTCATGTGACCTCAAGTTGGCCTGTTAACTCGTTGTGTGTGATTGTGTGTGTGTTTTTTTGTGCGTCTTGCCGGCTCTGGCAGTTCACACACTGCGTTAAAAAACCCTCCTACAGCTGTTCTCCCATTGTCGCCCTCCACTCTCCAGCTTTGATCCAGTGCTTGTATAGGAAGTCAAGGCTCGGACGCTGTGCTGTTGTTACACACTGCGCACTGAATAATGTGATGCGACGCTTTTGATCCTTTTTGTCGGCTCATTCTGTCTCTTTCTGTATTCACCACTTCTACAGTGCACATTTCTACCTTTGTTGACTATCAATGATGACACATCCATATTTGCATTTACAGAAATATATTTTTGCTAGACTGAGATCTTTGTAACCATATCGTCTCATTTCCTGTAGCTGTTTTTTATGCTTGTGAGTAGAGGAGGAGATTATGAATCACTTTGCTGATTCAAATAGTTTCATTCAGCTCATTTCAAAGAGTCGTAGTCAACTATGACGTTCAAACGCACATCAAACGATCAGTCACATCATTTTTCATAACGCCGTGACTTTAAAGTGCTTTTTATCCGGTTCTGTTGGCAGTTTAAACTGTTATGTTCAGTTCACTAGTAAATGGACCTGCTGTGTTTAAACACTGTTTAGAAAGTTAAAAGTTCTGCGGCAGAGTTATTGCATCACAATTGTTCCCGTGGTTTTTCCTGTCTTTCGGAGATTTTAAAGAAAGAGTTATACATTTTCTGAAACATGCGAGAGTTTCATGAGAAGATCGATACCACTCTTTTGTCTGTGTATTAAATATGAAGCTAAAGCCAGCAGGCAATTAGCTTAGCTTAGCATGAAGACTGGAAGCAGGGAGAAACAGCTAGCTTGGTTCTGTCTGACAGTTAGCTGTAGCTTAGCTTGTAACCCTCCATAAAACCCAAACTTTTTGTAACGGTTTTACATTTTCTACGAATGAGATACAATGGGCCTCATGCAAGAATGTTTTTGTATTCTTACTTTTTTTACTTTTTTCTGTGAGGTTTGCTTTTACGAGTGTTCAAAGTTGGATTTAACAAACGCTCTTAACTGCCCGAACTTGTCCAGAATTGCTGTTCATGAGGAGGTGTGCATTCGTGAGATTTGAGATAATCAACAGCCCTAAAATGTCCATATAAGGCGACCTGTTTCGCTCCATTTGTGGGCAAGTTTCATTCACAAAAATGTTCCCAAAGAGTAAAAACAAGAATTTCACACCACAGAGCTTCAAGTCCTGCTTTCAGAAATCAGCAGACAAAAACAGAACTAATTTAGAAGTGTCAGTAGTAGAGAACCTGAAACAACTAGAAAGTATTATTACAGTTGCCAACGATGTGTGTGTATGACGACGTGTATTTAAACCTATTAAATATTAATATTAATAATTATAATTTTAACGCAAACCCTTTGTGAAGAAAGGCAGAAACTATCTGTTCATGACTCATACGACTGGTCTGGACCACTTCTAAATTTTGTTCGCACCTAAGAGAAAATTTAAAGTACAAGAAAATTGATGAATGCCACAAATTGTCTTAAAATGTTCGTACGTGTCTCTTAAGAACAAATGCATGAGGCCCAAGATGTTCATTTGTGAGCTTTAGAGGTGCTGGTGGGCAGATTTTGCTAGACTAGCAGTTTCCCCCTGCTTTCAGTCTTTATGCTAAGCTAAGCTAATTGCCTGCTAGCTGTAGCTTTATTTTTAGCGCACGGACACGAGAGTGGTATCGATCTTCTCATCTAACTCTTGGCAAGAAAGTAAATAGCGTATTTCACAAAATGTCAAATCAATCATTTAACATGCTAGCTCATGGCTGAACCGACAATACAAATGAGGGAAGATCTAATGCAAAAAGCTATTGATTTGATCCGTTGTGATTTAGTATACTCGAGGATTGAATCTTTCTGTCAGTCACTGCAGGAGAGTAAATAAATGAATAAATAAATAAATGAGTTTATAGGTGTTTTAATAAAGGAAATAATCATTCACATTTTCATGATATCTTGTTTACTTTTTGTTTGTTTTCTCTGTTTCTGTTTCCTCCAACATAACTCGTGAATGAAATGCTATGCAATAGCTGACTTTCAACTCTGACATATTGGAGCTTCCCACCAGCACATACAGTAGACCTTCTCTGCTCTACTGTCATTAGCAATGTAACTTTTACTTTGCTTTTCAGACTACCCAGGAATGTTGCTGTTTTTGTTCCCACAAGAGCCGTGGCACAAAATTGCCAGAAATGTTAGCAGTTCCTAAGCTGGCAATTTGCTGCAGGATCTTACATGGAAAACATTGACTCTGGCTCCTGTTCTGACATGATGCCAACGCCGAAATTTACCAGAACGCTTACAGAAGTTACAGCACACATGGGATTATAGCTAATGTCCTCTCTGCATCCTCCGCTCATTCTCTCTCTCTCCATCCCTCCCACATGTATATCTGTCTCCCTCCTCACTGTGCAGCATGATTGACTGAGGGGAAGCCCACAATGTGACCTAGGCACTGACTCAGAGGACAAGTCACACTTCCAGTGGGAGCCATGATGTTGTTTTGTAATGTAGCGAGATCGAGACAGCTAACGGATGCAGTCAGTCGGTGGAGAATGGCTCCTTGTTCTTTATTAATATCCACACAGACAGTGAGGGAAATTCTGAATTAAATAGGTGACTAGTTAAACACTGACAACAGAAAGAATACCTACAAACTGAATTGGGAAGGAGAAATGTGATGTGACTCCTACATTCCCATTTTGAGAACAGGAGAAATATCGCTTCAAAGCTGCTCAGAGACAGTTATTAGCTGGACTTACAGAGAATAAAAGCAGGCGGAGGAGCAGAGAAAGGGGCGTCTATCTCAGCTTATGGAGATCATGTGCATCTCATTGGGGGAAGAATTTGATGGAAAAAAGGAGAACGTTTACTTCTGTTTTTATTGATCCTTTGCACGCAAGCAGGAAATCACACAAACATCACAACTGCTATTTGTATGCGCACATACACACTTACACAGGATGCACCAGGTTTATGTCATTCTTACACTGATACATTATCAGCCACATTTGCTTATCTTAATGTGTGTATTCAAACCAGCTATTTCAACAGTAGAACATATTTTTCAGCGTGCTCTTCAACTTGTCATCTAAATGAAGAAACAAACATTAACAAACAGTAGATATTTCACATAGCATCCAGTTCGCTGCAGATCAGAATAAGAAAACTGTAGCAGCAATTCAGCACTGAAACATTGTGTTCCTGAATCTATGTGTGTGCAGGCGCATGTGTGATAGGTAAACTGTAAACACTGGAGGAGCGGTATGCCTTACAAGGCCAGAGGGATCTCCCCATGAACCGAGGAATGTTTGTAGGAACGGAGCGAAGGGGAGGGGGGGCTGGGAGACGAGCTATACTGTAGCTAAGATCTGGATGTTCCAATGGAAAAAGGCTCCGGCTAATAAAATTAGTTACTGTCCTGTAGCCTAGTTTGGGAATTACTGGCTGGCACAGAGAGCATGGCTGGGTACGGGTGGGGCTGTAAAATTAAAAGAATCTGAAACATGTAAATCAAACAAGAAGTTTGATTTAATGTAATAAGATGTTTAGAGTCTTCACACTCAAATCTCCTCTTTCATCATCATCATTCTTCTCTTGCACCATCTCTTCCTCTTTTTTTCTACATCCTTCCCTTTGGCTGTCCCTTCCTGAAAAAAAACCTCCTTTTGTCTATGTGTGTCACCTGCAGACGGAGTTTCATGACCTGCTGAAGCCGATTTCAGATCACATCCAGGAGATCCAGAGCTTCCGAGAACGAAACCGCGGCAGCAACTTCTTCAACCACCTTTCAGCTGTCAGCGAGAGTATCCCAGCTCTAGGCTGGGTCGCTGTGGTAAGGCCTCATAAAACACGCACACAAACACACACACGAAAAATGAATGTATGTATGGAAAAAAACATAATCTTCAACTGAAGTAAATCCTTAACAACTATAATCATGAAGTTTCACTCTTTGATCAACTGTTGATGCATTTTAATAGATTATGGTAGATAACAGACATTAAATGTCTAATAAAAAAAATGCGAATTATTATAAAATGTTACCAGAAAACCGGGTTTACACTTGAAATTAATTTAAGAACATCAAATCAAAATGCATAAACATCTGTAAGAAACTTGCATACAAATACATAAGAATGAACTCAACATCGTGTTTTTTCTCCCTCCAACAATACATAGTATTTGTCGTAATCTGTCTTCTCGTAAGTTTTTGTTTCCCCTCAATAAAATGTCGTCGTCAGAGTTTTGTGAAGAATATCATTTAGATTAAGATTAAAGGCTCCAGATGTCACTACATGAGCTTTTTGGCTTTTTACTATCAAATGAAGACAAGTCTGCAGTTAGTATAAGATAGTTTTGACCTCACAGTGAAATCACTGTTTCTAATGAAATTGAATCTCTCAGAGTCAGAAGCCAGGTCCCTACGTGAAAGAGATGAACGATGCTGCCACCTTCTACACCAACAGAGTGCTGAAGGACTACAAGGAAAGGTAAATATAAACTGAAACTGTAAGACGTAGAAATTCCTGAGTTGTCTTTTAAACGACCATCAGCAGTGATTTTGCTACTACTGTAACTATAGATCATATAGATTCAACGGATTCTTCTTTTTTAAAGGACTAGTGTGTAAGCTTTAGTGGCATCTAGCAGTGAGGTTGCAGATTGCAACCAACTGAATACCCCTCCCCCTCAACCTCCCCAAGCGTGTAGGAGAACCTATGGTGGCCACGAAACTCGCGAAAAACATGAAAGGCCCTCTCTAGAGCCAGTGTTTGATTCATTTATCTTTTGTAAAATCTGCTTCACTGTAGTTTGTTCATTAAATGGCACAAAATGCAATATAACAGAAACATGCATTGGGGGAATTAGATTTTTACAATTACAGTAAGAACGTCTCTCTACCTACAGTATAAAATATAGCTGCAAAATGCTGCAACATCACTTCCTTTATTGACTTTGTTCATGTTCTTCTGTTCTAATCCATCCTCACATCTCCTTCGCTCCTATTTTACTGCTTCCCTCATTGTCTTCTTTGTTTTCATCTTCCCGTTACACCCCTGTCTCCCCCAGCGACAGACGCCATGTGGACTGGGTGCGATCCTATCTGTCAATCTGGACCGAGATGCAGTCGTTCATCAAACAGCACCACACCACCGGACTGGTCTGGAGCAAGATTGTGAGTGCACCTCTTATGGTTTATTTATTGTGATTGTTTAGTGAGTTTTTCCTTCTGCAACACCGCTATACACACAGTCCTACTGTGAGAATAAGCATGTCAACGTCAAGTTATGCTTGCACTTTCCCCTCCAGTCGGCATCCAGCACTCCTCTAAAACTTCACAGTAAATTTGCCTGAAAACAAGAAATCACCTCTTTAACATCTTGTTTGTTATCTCAGCAGAGTTTGACTTAAGTTTCCATTCGCAGGCCTTGATATTTTTATATCAGAGCTCAAATTAACTCCCCTATTTGCGTACACTTCCATTTTTAGTTATGGAGCAAGCCGGTTACATAAATGACAGCAGAGAGCATGAATGAATGAATGAGCTTCTCTCCAGTGGCTGTAAAACCCCTGTCACTCCTAAACACACTTCTGCTTATGGATGTCTGCTCGGGGACTCCTGATTGAGCGCTCACGCTCACTAGATCCCAGAGATTACGATGACTCGAAACCAAATACTGCAACACACACTTGACCTCTTTCTCTTGCAAGCTAGAGGGATTTTTCTTATCTTTATTCATGCAGGGAATGCCGACTGGGGCTTCTCTACATTTTGGCATCTGAAACTCAGACTTTTAGTCACACAAACACACAGAAATGTATTTCTTAAAGCAATAGTTTCACCATTGGGGAATACTCTTATTTGTTTTCTTGAGTTAAACAAGCACATCAATACCACTCTCATGTTTGTACAGTAAATATGGAGCTACAACCAGGAGGCAAATAGCTTAGCTTAGCATAAAAACTGGATCAACTAGACTGGCTGTGTCAAAAGGTAAAAATAAATCACCAAATTACAAAATTGTTTGACACAGAAAGCCTCATAAATCTGCAACTTATTGTTTTTACACTTTGGCTTTTGTATGAATTAAATAAAGATACAACAGGCTAATTGGTGAGTTTTAGAGGTGCTGGTTGGAGGATTTGGTTAGTCAGGCTAGCTGTTTCCCCCTGTTTCCAGTCTTTATGCTAAGCTAAGCTAACCGTCTCCTGGCTGGAGCTTCATATTTAAGGGACAGATATGAGTATTATAAGTCTCCTTTAACATCAGATTAAAACCTTAAGTGAAACTAATGTTGAACAACTGTGCTCACATGTGTTTCCTACATGCAGAAACTCGAGAGCTGTGTGTGTCAGCTGTCGCCCCTGCTGTCAGGCGACAGAGCTGAAGTGTATGTGTGTGTGGGTGTGTGTGAGGGATGCAGTGTGTGCGCGTACAAGGACGGGAGTGTGTGGTACTAACAGGTGGCCCTCAGGGTTTACTTGAATGGAGGTTTTCTTTACAGAAGAACCCCGACAAAGGGCCTATGTACACACACAGCCTGAGCCCGTAACCTAAACTGCAGGGCTGGTCCCCCCTTCAACGCAGCCGTCATCTGCTGCTCAGATTGGGGTTTAGTGACACGCTTAATTCTCATATGCTCAGTTCAGTTTTCAAATATTTGTTCCAGCTGTCCTCCGCAGGCTCTTTTAAACAATTTGTGGTGGCCTCTGACCAGATAAGTAAGTTCTGGAGGAGAAAAGTAGAGTGACTTTTGACCACAAAACAACAGTGTAAAGCAGGGCTGCGACTAACATTTATTATTTATTATCGATCAATTCTCTCAATTAAGTCTATAAAATGTCAGAAAATGGTGGAAAATGCCGATCGCAATGTCCTAAATTCCAAGGTGACATCTTTAGGTTGCTTGTTTTGTTCAACTAACAGTACAAAAACCAAATATACTCAGTTTACATAAAAAGTAGTAATCCTCACTTTTGAGAGTCAAGAAACACATATTGTCTGGTATTTATGCTTAAAAATTACTTAAATTATTAATTGATTGTTAAAATATTTTTTTACAGTATGTTATACTTGTGTATGACAATTTAGAATGAAATGCATCCCCAAAAAATGAACAAAATGGACCAAATGCCCTCCTCAGAAATTTAAAACACCGTCTAACAAAGAAGCTATTTTTTGGCGGGCTCAGACAAACATGTTTGTGTGTCCACATACATACATGCACAAACACAGAGGCAGGCATGTACACAAAGAAGTAGTCAGACAGTTTTACAGCCATGCATGAACATACACACACGCGCGCACACACACACACACACACACACACAAACTGGTTCTAATCCAGAGGTATGTGCTGAGCTGTTTAGTGTAACAGGTCAGCATTGTTCAGCAATGATATGTACAACACATGTGCCTCGTGTCAAAGGTCAAGTAGTCTCAGCTGTACTCAGAAGCGCGTAATGTGACAGTTCAACCCTCTGAACCCCTGTGATAGGTGTGTGTGTGTGTGTGTGTGTGCGTGTGTGTTCGCTGTTCATTATACACATCAGGGTGGACTGGAAATGACTCGATTACAGGAGCTGATTAAACCTCAAGACGAACTCGTACTCTTCAAACCTCCAAGAAATTTTATTTAAATTCTTGTGCAGATCGCAAAGTTTACAAAGATACTAAATATGTCAGACTGAATTTTGGAGAGGAATAAGATGATTTTAATCATCTTGAAACTACTTAAAGGGAGAAAAGTGAGCAGCTTTGCAACCCCATCAGCATTTCTTCTAAAAAATGAAATGTCTCTTTTGCCATCCACATGTACTCAGAACACACATACACGATGGTCTGTCACATCCTATGTACTGCAGTAAAAGACATCAATTATTGCTTCAAGATATATTTCTTATGCAATACTCCCCCTGATGGAGAGATTTGTTACTACGCCCGTTATCCACAAAACACCTGGCACCACTGTGTTTTCTCTCATAAGCAATGCTGCTTATCTAAAAACTATCTCTCCTCATCCCGCAGGGCCCCATTGCTCCTCCACCTCTCTTTGACCCCCCCACCGCCCCCGGTGCTCCCTGTCCACCACCTCCTCCTCCTCCTCCTGGCCCTCCTCCAGTCTTCACAGACGATGACACCGAGCCCCAGGCCGGCACAGCAGCGGCCCAGCACTCGGCACTATTCGCCCAGCTTAACCAGGGCATGGACATCACTAAAGGTAGATTTAATAGAAAATAATGACAGGAGAGCAGAACTTTTTACCTGCTGTTATATATCTTGACATTTTTAATCCTCATCATGTCCACACAACTGATGTGACTGCACAGGTGTACTAACCTCAACCTCAACTTTCTGATTCTGTTTTTCAGATATACTGTATAAATAAAGTCATAAATGTTAATGCTGGTAATATAAATGTAACGTCTTGTGGACTTTCACTGAACACTAGACTTGGTTACAATAATTTGACAACGAGAAATAAATGAAGAGAAAGGTTATACAATTCAGAGACGCACTGTCGTGACTACCATTAATGACACAGAAGTCATGTCCTTTTTGGGTTTTGTTGATTCTGAAATTGATTCTCTTAGACTAAATATAGACTAAATTTACAGTTTTTGGGCAACAACAAAATGAAAAACCCAAAGTAAATGAAAGTAAAAGCAGTGTACGGATAGTTTTAGACCATAATGTCGAAAAAGTTATAAAACATTTGATTGAACTGTTTTTTTAAATACTCAGAAATTTTTAAAGAGTTTGGTTGGTGGCTAGTTGAGTATTTTCAAGGTGGGTGGAGTATTAAGGCTCATGACTTCAATATTAATAAAATCCTTGCCACAGACCTACATGCCTTATTCTTCTCCATGTATCTGTAGGTCTGAAGCATGTCTCAGACAACAAGAAGACCCATAAGAACCCAAATCTGCGCTCCCAAGAAACACCGACCAAAAGCAGGAAGCCCGGGCCTGTAAACTCCCCCAAAGCGGCTGTTCAGAAAAGACCCCCTCTGCTGGAGCTGGAGGGGAAGAAATGGAGGGTGGTACGTGATATATTTACTTCCTTTTCTTTAGTATCCATCCTGCTTCCCGCTCACACATGTTTACTGTATTTTTACCTGCCAATCAAACTTTTTATACACTAAGAATCAGTTAATCACAGGTGGCATCTCACCTATTATGTCACAGATTGTTGACTGCGTCTGTTCCCTTGTCGTCGCAGGAGAACTTTGAGCAGAAACACGACCTGGTGATCGAGGAGACGGAGCTAAAACAAGTGGTTTACGTCTTCAGTTGTAACAACTCCACCTTGCAGATCAAGGGCAAAATTAACTCCATCATCATAGGTGAGCTGCCTGAAAACAGAGCTGAAAGGCCGCTCATGTATTATTTATATATGTATATTCCCAAAGGCGAATATTTTCTTTTCCTCATCCTGTGTGTGTTCACTCTCTCTCCAGACAACTGTAAGAAGCTCGGTCTGGTTTTTGAGAATGTGGTTGGGATTGTGGAGATCATCAACTCAAAGGCTATTCAGTTACAGGTGAGCGAAACACTTAAAAGACACAATATTTCTAATTTTAAGTCAGTTATGTGTGTAAATTAGAGATTAGAGATCTTAAAGACTTTAGGCTACATGTGTGGTTTTACACAACTATGTGACTCCTATTTTACGCTCCCTTGTAAAAGAGAAAGTGTATCTCAAGAGAGTTCCTGGTTAAATAAAATATAGCTTCTAAATAAACTAATTTAGTCACATTTAAGAGTAACAGTGATACTTGTTACATCTGCTATCAGGGTCTAATTGACTCATGGCTGCCATTCTACATTTTAACACGGGTAATGCTCACAATGAAGCAACTCTTATTGACTTACTTTGCATAGTTGCTTTGAATGCAGGCACCAACTGGGTTATATTCCCATTTTTTCTATATCTGCCAAATATTTTTGTCTTACCAAGTGTAAAAACTAGCATTGTCCCACTGCAGGCGTTGGGTAAAGTTCCCACCATTTCCATCAACAAAACCGAGGGCTGCCAGGTCTACCTGAGTAAGGACTCCCTCAACTGTGACATCGTCAGCGCCAAGAGCTCTGAGATGAACATCCTGGTACCAAAAGGAGACGACGACTATGTGAGTGTCGGAGATAGTGTAGGATAAGAGCAGAAAAAATTATTATTAAAAAAAAGAATGTGTATTAATTAAAGTCTTTCCTTAATTTTAATGTGCAGTTGTTGCTTTTGCAGCTGTATTTACAGTCGTCTTATTGGTCATTTTACAGAGAGAGTTCCCGGTCCCTGAGCAGTTCAAGACTGTTTGGGATGGATCCAAACTGGTGACAGAACCCACTGAGATCGCAGGCTGATTGATGTTTCGTCATCCCCACCACCATCATCATCATCATCATTATCACCTTTGATTTAAAAAAAAAAAAAAAATCTTTCCATCCCTCTGATTTCTTCAGATTTCAGAGATATAAAAGGGATTTAACACGTGAATAATCTGTTGGTCAACTCATTGTTGCTGTATTTGTTTCCTCATGTTTCTCTAGCACTTTTGAAACAGTTGATTGCAATGAACCAGTCAGTGTCAGTTATCTATACATATCTACAAAACACAGCTCTAAGAATGCACTATAGAAATACAATAAATACACAAACCCAGTATATTTACCCTTTCTTACATTTGTGCCATAGCAGTAAAGGCATTTATGTAAGAATATATAACATATAGCAGTTTTCCCATCTCATTATCTTCAAAATAGTTTCTCTAAATGCTATTAGATTACAAATATGACCATATTTAACCTAAATACTAAAGATTATGTAATATGCACAAACAACAAAGCACACAATGATTTGGAGTCACATGTAGGATTATTGTCTTTTTTTCTATTGAATGAAGTGTGTCTTAGTTACCCCTTTATCAATGTGTATAGTGCATGTTAGTCACATGATGCTGTTTCACTTAGTAAAGTTGATGCTACACTACTCAGTATATTTTGCATTAACAGCAGATGTCACCGTCTTACTAATGCATAATGCTGAAGTGTAACTAAATCAGCTCAGATGAATGTAACAAAATCAGACACACTGTAGGAGACATAAAATCAAATGATGAAAATAATTAACTCAATACTTGGCTACTAATTTCTTTGAATATTTAGATATCAAGTTACAAGCACTGCATTAGTGTGCCTTAAAATACTGAAATGCTTAATGACAGTAAAGGTAACTTTCACACTTGACCACTGCCTGTTCTCTATATTACTTTGTACATCACTGTTTTGTATTAACATTTAGCATATGGCACCAGCATAAAGGAGAAGATCATGTACACCACTAATACTTTTCAAAACTTTTAATTTACATGGAAACAATTTGATGTAATTGTGTAACATTTTTCAAATAAAATCAAAACCCTCAGTTCCTGCTTCTAAATGTTATTTTAAAAAGGAGTTGTGGGATACACAAACCAAACAGGAAGAAATAATGTAGCAAAAAAAGACAAAACAAGCTCCAACATGGAAAACTGGGAAAAATAATGAGACCTCCGGGACATTTTCAGAGATCTACAGATGAAGAAAGGTAAGAAGACAGTCACAGAGGAGAGATTTAACATTCATGACAACAGGTTTCAAGCTTTGACATTGTGGAAGTGGCACAAATGTGCTTAAAAAACTACAGATCAACAATCCACATACAGTAAAACGTCTGGTACCGAGTTTCAAAGTCTCCTCTCAGTGTTTGATCACCATATTTCCCTGAGAATCTTGAGTAAAGAGAATCTCGTCTTCCTCGTCCTCCTCAAACATAGATTTATAGGCACAACTTCTTTTCACCGTCCAAGTGCTCATGTTAGTCTGATCTTTAAGTGGACTCCTGGCTTGCAGACCGCGATGTGCTATCACCCTGAAGCCCTCAGAGTCCTGGGTGAACAGCATGGGCAGACTGTCCTCATCAACCACTCTGCGTTGTTGCTGTGCTGCTCGTTTTTTTAAAGGGGAGCTACTCGGTTTTCTCCACTTGAACTGGGAGTTGATGCTCTCTTCCTTATCAGCCTTTTTCCTCAGGTGTTCTGGGATATTTTTTCGAGGTGATGCAGTTTTTGGTTCTGTCCGTTTACCATTCGAAAGAGGTCCAAGATGAGAGAGAGGTGAGTGCTTGCTTGGAGAATTCGATTTTTGAGTAGACGTTTTCATTTCCAAATCCATCCAAGTAACAAAGGCCTCCTCACTTGGCAAACTGTTGAGGAAACTTGGCTCAGAGTCATTAAGGTCCTTTGCTGTGGTGTATTTCTGGTTAATCAGGTCAAATTCAGTGTCATAGGCAATCAATGGGTCCTGACTCCATGCCTGTGGAACAGGTTGACTGTCACCTGGCAGTGACGAGGTCTCAGTGAGTTTTCTCTTTCTCTCTGGTAGCTTTATCCACTCAGACTGCTCTTCTCCAAATTCACAGTACAAGTTTTGAGGAGGCGAACAGCTTGCCTCTTCCTGCTCCTGCCACACTGCTGCTTCAGGCTTAGTCACATTTTTACATTCCCACTCATGATCCACAGCAGCATTTTCTTTTTGGTCCTCTGAGTTATAAAAGTCAGACATCTCATGGTCCATACCACGTCTGCGCTTTGTACCAGATGCTAGGGGTGTGGGATCGGTTGAGGTACACGATGAGGTGGACCATGCTTCAGATGAAGACATCTTGTTGAGAACTTTGGATTAAAAGGAATAAGAAAGAATTATGTTAGCCAAAGGAAAAGCTGTGGCAATTCATACATTCAATCAAGTCAACAGTCCATTGCATCTTTACCAGCTTCTGACTAGTTTTGATGTAGACGATAATAATCCTAACACGTGTCTGCAGCCTGATGGTAGAGTTGTAGAAACTTACTTCTGCGTTGAGGTGCAAAGAAGGTTGATATGGAGGTCTGTTTGGTCTTTGGCATTTCTAGTTTGGTTTGAGTGAAGTTGAGCGCCACAGCCAAACTGTATCCTCCACCCTCAGCGAACGGGTTCAGCAGCTTAGAAATGGGACGAGCAGCTCTTTTCTGAAACAAACAAGCAAACAAAAACATCACAAAATAAACGACAGTCCAACTAGAACACTTGTAACAACAGTGCAAGAGGCTTACTGATAAGATGAAGTTACTACTAGTGATATACTGTAGGTGGCAGTGTGTATTATGAACAGCTTCTGTGTTTATTTTATTAAATGTATTGATAAGCAGTGAGTGGTAACAAACTGGCCATTTCCACAGTTACCTGTTTAGCTTTAGCTTTCAGCTGCACAGTGTCCAGCCACACACCACATTCCTCTTGAGCAGAGGTCTGCAGCACTGGTTTGGAGGTCTTCATGGTGGAGACTGAAGAAAAGAGCTGCAATATATTATACAAAACATCAGTTTTTCAACAGGAGGGTAGGAGCTGTGAGAAACAACCAACTGTTCTTTGTAAATAAAGGCGCGGTGTAATTTATCAGAAGCAATATGATATTTCAGTTATAGCTGCACCAAAGACTAATTATTTGAATGTCCTGACTGCTAAAGCTGTAATGACCACTGTGAGATTTGCGAGCCAAGACTTACTTACTTATGTAACGTTAACGTTGGTTGTTGAATGAATTGCTCTTGTGCTGACCGCCTCTTACGTGTCCTAATATTATATACGTTTTTAAGTAATATACAGCTTACTATCAGTGCCTAGTTTTGGGTGACTTTCCTTGTTTTTAATTCACATTATATCCTCATCATTACTACTCCGCGCGGCTGGTGTCAGTTAGCCAATTAATCCAGCAGCTATTAGTTAGGCAGCGTTATATTTAGAAATCACAACTTCACCGTAGTACGCCAAATCACTCAAATTATCTTATCATGTCTTAACTCACCTCATAAAGTTGAACAGGAATGTTTTCAGCCTTCTTTCGAGCGTACCTTTAAATATCTAACTCAGCTAACTATGTTCTCATTCAGATATGTATCCCCACTGTTTGTTTGAGTCTCCCGCCTCGACGACGGGCTGCCAGTGGCGTCTGACTGCGTGAAATCCATAAAATGTGATCGAGATTTAAATAGTTTTTTGGTGCAACAGCTATTTTAAAACGTAAGATATCAAAAAATAAACTGGCTACATTTAATATGCCAGTATTAATATTTTAAAGCGTTCCTTTTTATTAAGGCACGGCGGACACCTAATATTTTGACGTCTACTGGTCCTTACAGGAGGGTGTGTTTACGTTGACGTCACAGCAGTCTACCGAAAAGGGGTAAGTGAAATGTTTTCTCATTTCGTTGATTTAACACTGATTTTGAAATAGAAATAATAGAAATACTACATTTTAACACAGTAATAGTCACGCACGCAGAGTTTAGTGTTTACAAATCACTACCTGTCGGTCCCAGACATAGTAAATCATAAAGGAAGTGCTTACGAGCTAGCTGCGACAGCTAACTCCGGGCTAGCTAATTTGGCAAAACAAGATACTGGTGGGCTGGTGATCGGCTTTCTTCAGCAGGTAGGTTAAATGTTAATGTTCAGAGAAACAACTGTTTATTTCAACTCAACATTTCAGCATTGTTAGATTGTGTGTTATGTCAACTGTATCCAGCCAGTACTTATCAGACCAACACTCTGAACAACGAACAAAGTCTGCTTTCTCATAGATGGTACAGCATTTCTTTGGCGTTTATTAGTGCAGAGCATGTAGCCCACGGAGCTGGGCATCAAATAATTAAAGATCCCCTCCAGATAGGTTTTAAGATGTATATAAAACACCCTACTTTGAATAATAATTTGTGTCTGATATGGTTTTTCCACAAAAAAGTTGTTGAAATCCTAAAAATTACATTTACCCCTTTTCCCTCATTAAAAATAACAATCTATAAATATGTAAATATATTTCATCTCAAAAGTTTGACTGCTGGACACAAGATGTCTCCTACTTTACTGTAATGTCCATTCTCAGTGTTTGTGCAGTTTCCACATCACACTTGTGTAAGTTGAATATTGGACCAGGATTGGCTTCAAAACTAGTTGTGATGTCACAAATCATGCTCGTAGGTCTACTGCTTAAAATCAGATTTTCAATGAGCACAGAGGAATTTAATGAAGCTTAAACATCCAACTGTAGGAACAAGAAGAAAAACATATTTTTGAGTAGAGGGGGACTTTAAATTATTGATTTGTTCTCTGCTTAAAACTATTGACATATAATATATACCTGACTCGAGACCCGTCTAACTGTTAATCCAGCTGAATTTTGTTAGGTTGTGGTGCTATAATAGTATATCTCTGAACACCCGACAGAGTTTCCCCCAGGGAATTGTTTAGCTGGTGACAAGCCACCTGGATGCTGATGCATCTCTAGAAGTTGAGTTTTAACGTAACTCAACCTGGGTTTATTGACTCTAAATGCTGTAAGGGATGATCCAGAAAATGTCCTTAAGTCATCCTAAAATCTTTGAAGCACTGTTTCTGTTGTTATTCTCTCATTCAGTATTAAAGGAGCAGCTCTTGCATTGGGCATGCATCTGACATCAACGAGACAGATTTGTATCTCTTGTATAAAACAAGTCAGGACAAACTCCCCAAGCTAAGGAAGATAACTTGTTAAATATGTTTTAAACAGATACTACTGAGAACAAAACGTTGGTTTATTCATAAATGTTGGGATGCATGGCCTTAGCAGATGTCCCTTTGCTGGAGTGTTTTGCTACTTTGCAATTCATTTACGTAGCTTAGGTTTAATGTGACATTACGCTTTTACAGATCAAATTCTGATACACCAACATCATGTTCCATGGGATACCAGTTACAGGAGGTGTAGGAGGAGGTAAGACACTCTTATGCCTAAATCTTATGCCTAAAAACTAGGTATGCAAACACAGTCCATTCACAAATAAATGTATATTCATTCAAATTATGTACTTATTTTTTCTCCAACAGCTCCAGCCAACAAACCTGAGTTATATGAGGTAAATGTAACTTTTGAATGCTTGTATTAAAGCTGGGCATATTGCATTTTTAAACCTAATATTAACATTAAACACATAAATACAGTTATCTCATTATTTCATGTGTCCAATTTGTTCATTGAATGCCCATTCTTCATTAAAATTGAATTAAATCTGGGAATAGTATCAAGAATACATGATATTCCACTTGTTAGTCATAGCAATGCCATCACCACAAATCATGTCTTTTCAGGAAGTGAAATTGTACAAAAATGCAAGAGAACGAGAGAAGTAAGTGTCAAATATATTACCAGTTACCTGTCTTATATGAATACAAAGTAACCCAGGGATTCATATTGTGACCAGTGCTGTAACACCTTGTTGTTAACCCTGTTCCTAAGGTATGATAACATGGCAGAGTTGTTTGCTGTCGTCAAGACCCTTCAGGCCCTGGAGAAAGCTTACATCAAAGACTGTGTCACACCTAATGAGTGAGTTATAAAGAAAATGGACAAAAGTGCTGCCTGTGATTTTCAATACATGCCTTTATTAATGTGCAGAATTTGTCCTGTTTAGGTACACTGCTTCCTGTTCCAGACTCTTGGTTCAGTATAAGGCTGCTTTCAAACAGGTGCAGGGCTCTGATGTCGGCTCCATTGATGATTTCTGCAGGAAGTACAGAGTGAGTTCTGATTTCTAGATTGTGTTGTGATTTTTTTTTACATGATTTTTTTAAAGCTAGATTTGATTTCTGTTGTGTTATGTTATAAAGGATCTTGCTTTCATCATTTTGTCTCCTAGCTTGACTGCCCACTAGCCATGGAAAGGATTAAGGAGGATCGGCCAATCACCATCAAGGATGACAAGGGAAACTTGAACCGCTGCATTGCAGATATAGTCTCTGTACGTCCTCTCTCGTCTCGTATATTAATCTTCAGTCAGTGCAGACGGCAGGCTTTTTTGGGCTAAGTGCCAGGATAAAAGTGGTTGCAGTTGTATTTTAGATAAAATGATATAGTGTGTTCAGTTCAAGCACTAAGTGGCTGAAGTGGTTTCACTTAATTTGGCCCATCCTGTGGTCAGTCATTGAAAGATGTGAGTGAGTAGTGCCAGCTGTATCCCCTGCCAGCTTTTATCTCAACTCATACAATCATTCAGACTAATAAAATCAGCAGACAGACATGCGAAGACTGTGTGACTTCTTTGTTTTGCTGACAGGGAAAGCTGAAAAACAGTTTAAACTTCGTCTCATTGTCATTTTTTCACACCTTCTCTAAACCTTTAGCTGTTTATCACTGTGATGGACAAGCTGAGACTGGAGATCAGAGCTATGGATGAGGTAAATTGTTTTTTTTTGTTTTTTTTAAAGTTTAAATACAGAATATTTATAAGACTTATGTTAACGATTGCTTAACTGGATATCTGACTGATTGTTTGTCTTTGGATCAGATTCAACCAGACCTGAGGGAGCTGATGGAAACCATGAACAGAATGAGCAACATGCCTCCAGACTCGGAGGCTAAGGACAAAGTCAGCCTCTGGTTAGTTACATTAGGCCATCAAGTTTGCAGTGTTTATAGTGTTAAGCCTCGTGCCAGTTCAGTGCAGGATTTTATGTTCTGTATGTGTCAGAAGGGGACACATGTAGTTGCTCTGATTGGGAGGGTTGTGCAGAGAGGATTCCACAGGGTAAACTACCACCTCGTCACTGATGGACACACCAGCAGAGTATCTGTTGTGGGTGAAAGATGTGGTACAACATGTCAGACAAAAACTAGGTCGAAAACTGTACAGTCCTAATACTTACACAATCCTGCTACCTTATTTTTTAACATAATTCTATTATTAGTAAGGAGTAATTATGTTTTAATCTTAATTTTGTCTGTAAAAGTGGAATATTGTTTTTACACCTCAGAACACGGTAGATGGATTAGTTGGTTGTTTGGCAATCTGTCATAATTTTTAGGGGACATTTTTTCACGATTTTTCAGTACATGTACTTATAAGTAGGTGTAAACCGTAGGTGTGAAATGGATTAAGTTGAGTTGTAAATGTCGTCATCTTGATCTTTTGTCGTCAGGTTGACCACCCTCAGCAGCATGTCGGCCTCAGATGAGCTGGATGATAATCAGGTGCGCCAGATGCTGTTCGACCTGGAGTCGGCCTACAACGCCTTCAACCGCTTCCTCCACTCCTCCTAAAGCATCTGTCTGTAATAGATCCTGACTCTTGTACCTGTTAAGTTAAAAAAAAAACACTCTACTTTCTCCTTATGGTTATTTGTAGGGAGTGGAATTACATCTGGGCAGGTTTTCTGTCTCATAACCCTCCTCTTCCTTCTCTCTATATTTGTTTCCTATGCCCTTATTGATGTTCTGTACTATTTGAACTCCCCCGCCTTGTATACTCCACTGTTTCTGGTACATCATGCCGCCTACATTATTGCCCACTTGGCTCCTTTATGCTGTGAGATGCTTCATTGGCCTGTTTTCTAGCCTGTGTGATAAATCCTTTAATGTTGGCTGTTCAATCTGCCCCTGACGAAACAGTTTACGTCTTAACTTTTTACTGTAATATCAAAAAACGTCTAATTTTATACTTAAGTTTTGCAGAGCACCAACAGAGGCGCACAATACAATTATATTGGGCAAAGTCTGCACATGAAGAAAAGGTTGCAACAGCCAAAGCCTTTATATTACTGGAAAGAGGAATCTATATATTTTTCATTTTGGTACCCTACTTGTTTCCACTACCTGCCACTTGAGGTCAGATTTGCATTTTTTGTTCTGCGCATCATGTTTTTTTTTCTATCACACAAGTTCTTTTAATGTAGAATCCTACAATAGTTTTTTTTCTTTTCAGTAGAGTAAAAGAGGCTGATAAAGGCTAAATCTGCTGTGTCTGTCAGTTAATGGATAATGATAATATGCAGCTGAAATGATTATTTGGACATTAATCATTAGATTAAAACTAAAGTGGAAAGAAAAGTTTGTGCTCTTTATTTGTTATTCTGTATATTTTTTCACCCTGTCTTCTGTTAACATGCTTAATCCATCTTTTCTTTAGAAGTGAGGGTTTGGCCAGATTAAGTGGGTAAAAGAGAGGTGGACACACGCCCTCCTTATTTTGCTTACTAAATATGTTTCAACCCTCAAACACCATTAGGGAGAACATATTTATTCAGATTTATCATTGTAAATAATAGTTTTGATTTTTAAATAAAAGCATGTAACTCCTTTTTAGAAATAAAGTTGAAAAATGTATCTCCAACTTCCTTTGTGTTGTGTGTGTGTGTGTGAATGACATGAAATTTGTCTTTTTCTTCCTTTGTCCAAAATATTTAACTTCTGATATTTTGTGTTTAGAATTTAAATGAGGGGGGAAATGTGATGGAGTGTTAAGATTGTAACAAGCAGGTAAAAAAAGGCTTGCTGCAGTGTTTATTTATGTGTTGTCAAGTGCACACAGCAGACTATACATTTATTATAATTGCCCTTACAATACATTATTCATACTGTTACCAAACCATTGCTTTATTTGACACCATAGTTTAACCCTTATTTTAATTTAACAAGATATTCCTCACATCTCAATGCATTCGTGTAAAAGAAGAACTTTGCTTGAATAAATTTTAGATATAAATGATCAAAATAACTATTTAGACTAGGAGGTATCTGATCAAAGAATAAGTAAAGTAAGTAAGACTCAGTAAAGTAAGTAAGACTCAGGCATTAAATGCCAAATATTTTCACTTTTTGATACTCAACACTATGGACACACTCACCCTTAATTAAACACAACTTTAATTTAGAATATACAACATATGAGCATAATTCAGATTTAAATCATCATGGTCTTATAGACCAGACACAGGGCCTTTTGATATTTTGTTTTAGTGGTGCAATTCCCTAACAAATTTGCTATTAAATCACCAGAACAAATTCCAAAGTCTGACAGAAAAGAAGAAATGAGCCCTCATTCTGGGGGGAAATGAGTAGTGTTGGCTGCTAAATATGTCACTTCCTGCCACAACAAAAGAGACAACCAGTAGGACATACACATATAGACAGATAGACAAATTTGACCCATTTTTACATTTGTGAGAAGAAAAAAAACACCCTAAACACTTTTCTTTTAGCCTGAAATTTGATGACTTATCTTAATGTGACCCAGAATATACAAAAATGCAAATATTTCAACGTTTTAAAAACATTTTTGTGCAGATGATACACATTTTTGTTGAGTGATTGATCCACATTTATTCAAAAATTCAAAAATCACCATTCAAAAATATTTTCTTCATATTTAATATAATTCATTGAAATGTTCTCCTGTGTTATGTAACGTAGGACCATTATATAGTGTCTAAATGTTTTTTCTCCATAAACAAAAAGCGTAAAAACTAAAGAATGTACTCTCTCTGCTCTCTGTAGTTCAGAAATTTGGTAGGCTATAGAGACAAATTATGAGGGGACACTGTGAAGGGTCAGAATATAAACAGTATGTAAAGGGTTAAGTGTTTTGGGGGGCTTTTGTAAGTTATTTCAGGGTACAATGAGTTAGAATAGTAACATAATTCAATATTTTTCATATCTACACATCATAATAAATCTATAGCCGTTTGGGGCCCTTTTAGTTGGGGGCCCCAGGCAGTCCGCCCCTGTCAACAGGAAGTGTTTGTGCGGCGGCTCCTTTAAGAAGCAGGCGGCAGCGTTTCCATGGCGACAAATAATGACAAAACTCCACGGCTCGTCAGTTTGCAGCAGCAGCAGAGTGTGGTGGGAGTATCCAAACTGGCAGTAAGAATTGACTATTATCTTGGCCAATAACAATAGATTATTTACTGCTTTATAAGAGTGCGTATGTTTAATTGACAGTCACGAAACAGAAGTGAGAAACTTACCTGCTCCTCGCGCGAAATTGATTGATTGAACAGTAATCAGCGCGACGTCTGACGTCAAGTAGATATACAGGGTCGCTAGCCACAAAAAGACGCTTCTATTAATTTTTACTGTGTATCGTGAAGATTATCATTTAATATCATGCTGCAGCTCTGACCGGACTGGCTTTATTACTTCATTCATTGCTAACAGCTGCTTTTTTTTATACACCTGTTTTCCGGAACGCTCCAAACATCTTTCAGGAATAACCAAAGAGTGTGGTGATGATTTCTGCATGAGCAGAAGAAGAAAAAACTCTTAAAAATGAGCAAAAAATATGAATCAACAAACGTGTCAGAGGTGGAGGAACATATCTCTTTGAAATATGAAATCAAGAAGAGACTTGGAAAAGGGGTGAGTCATTTCTTGAATCTTTAACTGAATGGTTTTAAGAGAAATGAAAGTGAATATCCTATGCAAAACGATAAAGACACAACTCCTGAGTGCATCTCATACAACTTTTGTAAATGAGTTATAAAAGTTGCCAAACAGTTTCTCTGCCATTTCATTTTGCAGCAAAAGCCTTTTTACCTCCACCTTCTCCACCTGAACATGTTTACCACTCTTTTAGTCTTCCTGCTGTACTTTGATCTCAAGAGAAATTCTTGAAATTCTCCAGACTTAAGGTTTTTCAGTGAATGCGAGTGTTGTAAGCAAGGGGTTTATTTACTTTGGCAGGACAAACTCTTTTCTTTGCAGATCAGCTGATGTGTGAGGACTCTTGTTCCCTTTAGAGTCTTTTGTTTTTCTCTCTCTGCTGATGCAGTTGCCACAGGACTAAAAACAGCCTGGTTTCTTTCCGTAGACTGTCCACAGAGACTCAGAAATTGCTGCTTAGTGGCCAGGTGGTTAACTGCCACGTACACACGTCACACTGGCTAACTAGGCATACCTGAGGGTGGCTGTGACTCATGTTACACAGCTGTTGAACCTGTTTACAGCTGACTGGTGGGGAAGAAGCATCCTTAGCAGTGATGCTTCAGGGAGATACCAAAATTGAACAGCGCTGTGCTAATTGGATGTAGAAAGTCACGAAGAGGTTTTACAGCAGTTCTATTTTTCTGAAATTGCTTTGAAACTCATATTTTTCCTGTAAATGTTCATAACTCTCTCTTTTTCTGGAGCCATGGGGTTTGACAGAGACTACAGCCATTCAGTCACCAGAGCTAGATGAATGTAATCCACTACCTACCAGTTGTGCTGGTGCCCTGCCTCACTGCTGCCTCTGTTATGCTTGACTTCACTGCCTTTATCTGCACCCTGACTCTCCCTTCACAATATAGGCAGGGCTGTAGCTACACTAACATTGAGGGCACAGATGTCATGTCCTCAGCATTTCTTTCTAGGAACATGGTTATTATATTGGTTTGTAGTTTAAAGTTACACATAGTGGGTTTTTAAAAGGCACATACCAATATTTTTGAAGACTCTGTGTCTTTAGATTTGACCATTTTAAAGGCCAAGAAAGATTAAGATAATAAATGAAAGAATAAATACAACCTCCACCATTCCTGGCAGAGTAGAAAATAGTCTTAGAAAACAGATTTAAGATCTTTAGGGTCTCTGGGACATTTTTAAATGAACAAAAGGGGGGTTGCTTGGACTTATGACCTCAGTATTTCTAAATTCTTGACTACAACCCTGACCATAGTGTTTCCCCATATTAGTTTTCCTTTACATTTTTGTACAAATTTGTTGGTGTCTTTTATTAATGCTTGACATGAATTTAAGTAAGAATCAATCTGATGTTGTTATCATGATAACGTGACGACTGAGTATTGTCTTTCTGTCTCAGGCGTACGGGATTGTATGGAAGGCAGCTGACAGACAGACAGGTGAGATCGTGGCTGTAAAGAAGATCTTTGATGCCTTCAGAAACAGGACAGATGCCCAGGTGTGTACTTCATGTGTCTGATCTAAGTGACAGTGAATTAATTACTGAACACTCTTACCTTTGATCATATCCGGTATCTAGTCCGGTGGTTATTAACCCTTTTGGCTTGTGACCCTGTAAAAGTTAAGTAATGTCTATTTGGGATCCATTGTCAGCTGTTGCTAATGCCTGCAGGTTATGATCAGTTCAAACCAGATTCTTTCCAGATTTTCATGCAAGTCCTAAAACTAGATAAAGAGATATCAATTAAACAAATGAGACAAAATCATTAAACTTATTCATCAGGAGAACACTGAACATTGTGCATGGCACACCATTGAGTTGTAAGGAGAAAGCCACTACTCTCCAAAAAGAACATTGCTGCCTGCCACAGTTTGCTCAAGACCATGAGGATAAGCCAGAAGGCTGCTGGAAAAATGTTCTGTGGACGGATGAGACCAAAATCTTGAATAAGAAACGTTATGTTTGGCGATGAGCAAATACTGCATTCCAGCATAAGAACCTTATCCCATCTGTGAAACATTGTGGTGGCACTATCGTGTTTTGGGCCTGCTTTGTTGCTTCTGGACCAGGACGGCTTGCAATCACTAATAGAACTATGAGTTCTGAGTTGTACCAGCAAATTCCACAGGAAAATGTCTGGTGCAGGTATCCGTCTGTGAACTGAAGCTCAACAGAAAGAGGGTCATGCAGTAAGACAATGAGCCTAAACACACAAGTTGCTCTACCAAATAATGGTTAGAGCAGAAGAAAGTTAATGTTTTGGAGTGGCCGAGTCAAAGTCCTGACTTTAATCCTATAGATATGCTGAAGCTGGCAGTTTGTGCAGGAAGTTTGTGTGTGTGTGTGTGTGTGTGTGTGTGTGTGTGTGTGTGTGTGTGTGTGTGTGTTTTTTCTGCTTTTGTATCCTGGTTATTGTCTTGTGACCCTTTTTGGGAACTACTGATCTGGGCACTGTGTATAAGCTGTCTCCCTCACTTATCTCAGTGGAAAAACAAATTTAGTTAATGATTAAATAGAGCAGGAGGCTTGTGTGTGCCTAGTTTATTGCTGCATGTTGACTGTATTTTTTTCTTTTCTTTTTGCAGCGGACATTCAGAGAAATCATGTTTCTCCAGGTAATAAAATTTGTTTAGACTTTTATTCTCAACTCAAGAGTCAAAGAGAACATCCATCCCTATATCGCTGATTTGTTTCCATCAATACTTTGTTTGTCCAGTCTCTTTTTCAAAGTTTTAAATGTACAAATAATTAGGGACACTTATCATAATAAACAGCGACTGTTGTGTCTGAGGATACTACTTCTAACTCCTCAGTCGGTGAACTCCCCTAGTAGTTAATATATAAACTGTGTTTATGTTATGTACAGTTTGTGCCATTGATATCACCAGTGATACCGGTTTTTCCACATCTACAGTCACTGTGCCATGCCTTACCTATTCTGGCACAATCCAGTTTGTTTCTCCATGACTACTTCCTCATATTT
Organism: Scomberomorus guttatus; assembly: GCA_038419695.1. Lineage (NCBI taxonomy): Eukaryota > Metazoa > Chordata > Actinopteri > Scombriformes > Scombridae > Scomberomorus > Scomberomorus guttatus. The sequence goes on from CM076461.1 coordinate 14,305,386, forward strand.
GAATGTAGAACCATGCTGGTAAAGTTTCTAAACCAATTTTACAAAGGCTTACAATAGAGCCACAGCTAATTAGTGACCTGCGTGAAAAGCTATCCATACTACTGTTAGTACAGCATGGTAAAAATTATATACTGGTAAACCTCCATAAGGTGAAATCTTGTGCTATAATTATACAACACTATAAAGGATATCTAAAATGGAAAAACATGTATATGTGCTGCATGAGTATGGCAGAGGAAATAAGTGCTTCCTGTAAGTTTTTGCTGCTCTTGCTAAGTATTCAAAAGGCATCATTGTTGAAACATCAGTGGATGTGGTTTTCTACTTCAGCTTCATCATTATCCTGGAAGAAATTGGATCGCAGTGACACACTTAAGACAATAAGCAGCAAACAGTGTAGCTGTCTCATTGTTTTCTATATCCTTGTGTTACATATTCCTCTTTCACACTTAATCTTCTGACCTACATTTATGTAACCCTCAGCTGTGCCACTGCCCCCTAATCAGCTGTTTTCATCTTCCAGTGAAACTCCAGTGTTGTAGTCATGGGGTTTGTCGCGACCGTTATGTAACCTGTGCTGAGACTTTCCCCTCTTGTGTACACAGCCTTGACACAATATCTGCCGGTGAAAGGTCAAACCAGTAGCTAGAGTGTGCTTCCTGTGTATGTTAATTGATTGTTAAAACCCTTTACTCTGTGTGTAGGAGTTTGGAGATCATCCCAACATCGTCAAACTTCTAAATGTCATCAGAGCACAAAATGATAAAGACATTTATCTCATCTTTGAATATATGGGTGAGTGTTGCACAAACAAATAATCAACATTAAATCTTACAAAACAGTTGCAGGCTGCAATAGTTCTTAGCAGTTTAATTTGGCACTGAAAAGGCCTAGATGTGTGTGTGTGTGTGTGTGTGTGTGAGTGTGTGTAGAAAGGTTTCTGCTTCCTTTGGCTGCCTGCACTGTCACTGTCATACTGCTGAGTCCACAGATTGGCCTCCCCCTCTCTGCAGTCTAATCCATGACTGTACACCAGCACCACAGCACAGACCTCCACTGTTTGTCTCTGGCATTTCATTTTTGGGACTTTGCCGGATTGGGATCATTGTGTTTGTGTGACTATAGAGGAGCATGTGTTGTAGCAACTCAATGACAATTTCAGTGCCAAGATGACTGTGATGTGTATGAGGAATATTTACAGTCCCTTCATTGGTTGACACTACAGTAACAGTAGTATTTGTCATTGTTTTTTGCTTTCTGTTTTGGACCAGATACTGACCTGCATGCAGTGATAAAGAAAGGCACCTTACTGAAGGACATTCATAAACGTTATGTGATGTACCAGCTCCTCAAAGCCATCAAATATCTGCATTCAGGAAATGTTATACACAGGGACAAAAAGGTATGAGAGCGAGTTTATAAGATAGAGAGTAAGAGTTAATTTTGGTTAAAATAAATCCCAAATAGATAGCTGCACTGTTATACCTGCCTACTGCATATATTCTATAATGATCTCATTAATCTCTGTTTTGTGGTCTGTGTAAATGCATAATATAATGTAAAATATAGTATAATAGTTGAATTGAATATGGCATTTATTTGTGTATACAAAGCTAAAAATCTTAGCCATTATGTTCAAATGTGTTCATCACACATTCAACTCTCTTGTCTGCAGCAAATCTGCTGACATGGCTGCACAAAATGGCCCTGAAGACTTGAATTTCATCCCTCATTTACTCCTATTCTCCTCCCACTATAACTGTCCTTTTCACTCCTTGTATAATTTCTGTTTTCATACCGCGGTCAAGCTGGGCACTGGACATAATACCTGCTGGATTTGACCTCAGGGTAGCAACATGGAAATCAAACTATTATTGTCCTTACGAAGGATTGTTTCTCTTGTCTGCGTTTCCCACAGCCATCCAACGTGCTCTTGGACACTGACTGTGTTGTCAAGCTGTGTGATTTTGGCTTGGCTAGATCACTCAACCAGATCCAAGAGGACAGTGGGAATCCAGCACTGACAGAGTACGTGGCGACGCGGTGGTACCGAGCTCCTGAGATCCTGCTGGGATCCACAAGGTATCAGCTGCGATGAGCATCTGTTGTCAGTATCTTCTGCTTGTACTCATTCTTTGCAACAGTTGATTCAGCAGTCATCAAGAAAATAACAATACATGTTCATACAAGGGACAGAATTCTTATTTAGAAAACAATACAAGCAATTATGAGTGTACCAGGCTGTGAAAAGAGTACATCTCATCCAAAGGTACACTAAGGGTGTGGACATGTGGAGCCTTGGCTGCATCCTGGGAGAGATGCTGCTGGGAAAAGCCCTGTTCCCCGGGACATCCACCATCAACCAAATAGAGAAGATCATGAGTGCCATACCACACCCAAGCCCAGATGGTGACTAAAGACCTCAAGAATAAATTCATTCAAACATCTCACACATTACTATGAATTAATTAAATGCAATTTAATTTTCAGATATCCTCGCTATCAAGTCTGAATATGGATCCTCTGTCATTCAGAGAATGTTACTAAAGTAAGAGAATATTTTATTTGTATTGTTTATGCTGTAAAAGTCCTACTACACACAGGGCATGTTAACAATGGAGAGGTTCTTATTTTGGATGTACATGTAAATCTGGTTATCTAAATACCCAACAATGCACCTGTTGCATTTAATTCACTCACCTCTCATGGAATAGTCTATTGATAAGTGAATACAGAGTGTGAACTGTTCATATTTGGCCTCTTTCTGACCTTGTCCTGGCACAGAGCTAGCTGAGGGATTGACAATAACAAATTTCTTCCCCTCCACTGGGTACATTATCATCAGAGCCTGCAGGTGGAAGCAGGGCTGAGCAGCAGCAATGATTATTGTGCGATGAGCAATGAAGCAGGATTGCCAAAGCAAAATAGTAAGCTAAGCAATGACAACCTAAATAGGTGTCTTGTTGCAAAGGGGCGTGTTGAATATGTGTTGCAGAGAGTGGAGATGTGTGAGTTAGTTGGGCAAGTCCAATTGTCTGCATGAATTGGTTTGTAGGCTTTGCACAGGACTGTAAGTTTGTAAACTGCAAACACCTGTCTGTACTTTAAAAGGAACATTATTGTTAGTAGAAAGAATCCGTGAGACAATCATGTATCTTTTACTGTTTCTAGTTCTGCTTTCTTTGTATGTAAATCTCTCTTCTTGCTTCACCAGACCACAGGTGCCTTTGGATGATCTTCTCCAGCCGTCTGTGCCTCCTGATGCTCTGGACCTGCTGAGGGGTTTGCTAGTTTTTAACCCAGACAAGAGGCTAACTGCTGAGCAAGCCCTCCAGCATCCATATGTAGCCAGGTACTAAGGTTGTGATCAGGTTTTCCTCACAGCTGAATTCAGACTTCAGACATGTCTTTTTTTATCCTCTTCTCTTTGCTTTGCATTGTTGAACAGTTAAGAATGAATTATTTACTGTATTTTCTGTGCTAGATCTAGATGAGAGAGATCAATATTTGTATCATCATGTTATTACCATAAAGCGCAATCATGTACTGTATCCAGTAACTGTTTTCTGTTTTGTGGAGGTTCCATAATCCAGCCAAGGAGCCGGCTCTCAATTATGATGTAGTGCTCCCAGTGGATGATGATGTGCAATTATCTGTGGTTCAATACCGCAACAAACTTTATGAGGTACAAAATGAGTCATCAATGTCCAGAGGGCAACATTTGCTTTAATATTCACACAACCAACCATATTACACAGAAGTGTATTTCAATAATGACATTTTTTAATATTGTCACACTGATTGAACTTTTTAAATGTTCCTCTTTTTTATTTGCAGATGATGCTGGAGAGGAGAACCAATCAGGGGATACTAAGACTGGTCCAGCCGAAGGATGAAGGCAGTGTCACTAGCAAGGATCAGCCCAAGGAGAAGGAAAAAGTAGAGAGGGACCCGGTGACAGCGAATGGCGATAGGAATGGTGAAAAGACTGATGAGACAAACCACGTGCCTTCACATGCAGGAATCACCAAACCTGGGCCTGTGAATGCATCGACCCCTCCTGCTGTGGAGAAGATGACCCCATCAGCTAGCCCTGGCTTGGGAAAAATCACATATAACCCCATCACACATGCCCCAAGTATGTCTGAATTGACTTGTACTGGTTCCATGTAGGGCTGGGTATTGAACCTCAATACTATCAACATCTAAGTATTGAAAGCTGTCATCAAATGTCTTTTGCTTATGCTTTGGTCACATAGTTCCTGATTTCATTCAAAGTTTCCTTAAATTTCAGACTGTATTTTAGTTGGGGAATGTTTTTGAAGGGTTGCTATGTTTTTAGACATTTATTAGTACCAAAACTCAGTATCAGCACTTGTCTCAAAAAATTTAAAGCCCAGCCCTAGTTTCACACTCTCAAAATGAAATTTAAACAATACACCTGCATGTATTTTACCTACATCTCTTAAACATGCAGTATGCAGACAGATTTCCTCAGAAGGGAAACTTAAAAAACACAAACCCTCCTTTTCTTCATTCAGATGCTTTTGTTCGGAGTCCAGTCGGTGCTTCTCATTACTACCACTCTACTGCAGCCAGCAGGAAACTAGTCGGACAGACCAGTAGTGAAAGTGTGACTACATCACCAACAGAGGGCACCAACGCTAATATAGTAAGCAACAGAGTTCAGTCCCTTCACTATTCCACTCTGTTCTCTCTTGCTGGGATGTACTGAGATCTTGGTGTCTTTCCTTTAATGCCCTTTTTAAAATTGGCTACTTAGATTCTCTCTTTTTGTGGCTCACTTTGCTCTTCACTCTCTTTTGTTGCCCTTCCTCCATTAGTCCATGGACCAGATCCTCCAGCGTGGTCGCTCAGCCCCTGCGGCCCATAACCGCTCCTTCTCCTTGACCCTAACCCAAACCCAGAACAACGCGCTGGTTCGCAAGGATGAGCCATCTCTGTCCTCGGGACTGTACGTCACTTCTGCTCGCCTGGTCAGTCCACTGCACCTCAGCACATGTAAAATATGACTGAAATAAAGATCTAAAAACATAACGCATGAAAATATATGGATATTTAACTTTTGCATATGGTTTTTGCTTACTCAGTAAACTACTACCACTCTTTCTTTTTCTTCCTATCTAGAACCAGCGCTCAAACTCTCAGGTCCGTGAGGCTCGGCCACCACCGCGCTTCAGCAAGAAAGTATTTCAGAATAACTGTAACGTAGCAGCTGCAGGCGACCCTCGAGCCAAACTAGGCAGCTATTCCCAGGCCTATGGTACTATCAACAAGACTGACCTGGACAACCTCCTTCGAAGTCGCCCTTGCAACCAGTAACTATTGTCATATCAGTGGTTACATGGGGGCTGGGTGTCATGTGTTTGAACTCGCAACAAAGTTTGCCCCATACCAGGATTTTAGGCACGTGGCAAAAAAGAAACTGTTAAGTCAAACACCTCTTGTGTACTGTATAGATTGTACCCATGGAAACATGGGTTTACATTCGCTGTCTGTGACAGTGAATATATATTTGTAACATCCAATGTTATTTCTTATCACATTTATCAAATTGCAATTCTTGAAAAATGTACGTGTGTATTTTCTCCAAAATGTTTTACTCAATTACATTTCTTACAAGGACCCCCGGACCTTCAGGGGGCCCCGAAGGCCCCATTTTCATCAAGTGTTACTTGGTTTGTGGTAATTTGATTAATGCAAATTTCTTTGGGAATATGCGCCTTGACATTTTATCAGCTGAAAATGTTGTCTTGTTTACATGTTTTCTATAAAAGGCTTGTGTCAAAATTCACATGCTAAATATTCCTAAATACATTTGTGTTTAAACAAAGTATCACAAACAGGGGCCCCGGGGACCCACTAGAGATTAGTACAGCCATGATTTCTCATGTTGATCTATGTAGTTAATGACCTATTGGCTTAATGGCAAGTACATTAAGCCAGTGAGTTTCACATGGACAGAGAATAACTGTGAAATATGCAAATAGATGTAATTATATGCCACAATGAGTTATTTTTCATGTGCACACAACAGCAATAAGACTATTTGTTCCTCTAATGTGTACAGAAATAAAACAAATTCTTCAACACGGTTTATAATGTTTAACAGACATGGATGACTGTGGCAGCAAACCAGCATAAAGTGTAATAATAAAATACATGACTGACTGTACCGCATCATGCACAACTCTCCAGATGTTTCATTCCCAGTATTTTTTATTTAAAGCTAGCGTGCTGTAATCTTTTTTTCCCCCTCATATAACCCGTAACGATGTTATGGAAATTACTGCGTCATTGTGGCACCAGTTGATATAAATTGTCGTTTTGTGTAAGTAACTACCGGTGATTCCCACACATCATGTGACGTGACGGCGTCTTGCGGTGACGTCAGCGGCTCTCGACCCAGTTCAGTTAGTCACCAGGAGGAGCAGGAGGCGCAGTTTATGTCGGCCGTTACTCTGAAATAAACACCTCTGGACGGTCTAAAACGACAAAAAGGAAAAGGTAAGGATGCAAGTGTGCTGAGGATATGCTATGCGTGTGTGTGTTCTGTTAGTATAAATTACTTTTTTTCCTTTTAAACGTGCGGCTAGCGAGCCTCGCTTTGGTTAGCGACATCACCAGCATCCAGTCTGTGGGCCAACGGTTATTTAGCGTCAGCAAGTTAGAAAGCGGTTACCAAAACAGATGCCATTACTGCAGCGGTAGATATCTTAAAACAAGCAGCTAGTCACAAACAAACAAAGTAGTCCGCCTTCAAATGGGGGCTCTGTAAATGTGGGGGGGGGGCGGCGGCGGCGTGTGGTCACCGTCCTCAAATATAACTTATTCAAGAGATAACGGATGTCTGTCGTCTATTCAAAGACTGGTTTATCCATATTCAGCTTTAATGGCGGTGTTGCCAGGCAGGGGCTTAATTTTTTGTGAGTTTGATGAAACAGATGGTGAGTGTGTCGCATTTATCTGCACTAGAGAGGCCTTGACGGAGGTGCGCCCGCTGCAGGCTGCAGGTGCTTCATAATAACGAGGCTGACTGTTTTTTTTTTTGTTTTTTTTTTTGCATTCATGTTTCTTTTTTGGTTTTCATTTGCGCAATAATCTCTAAACCAGTGGTTCTCAACCTTTTTTGGTGTCAAGGACCCCCAAATTGATACACACCAGGCCGCGGACCCGTATTTGATCAGATGTAGTCTCAGGGATCCCAATCTGATTAGATTTAGTTATTCCTTAACTGTCTACACTGTAGATTGTCAGATAAACAGTGAAGAGTATGAGACCTATGAACAGAACAGTCATTCTTATACATTCTCTCATTGGGCTAACCTCTAGTCAATGAAATAATAGAGAAATTAAAACATTCCCCATTTTTTGGGGACCCCCTGGACCCCTGGGTTGAGAACTGCTGCTCTAAACAGATCTCTCATCGTTACTTTGTGGTTTAAACTGGTTTTATTTTAGTCACCCTTGCATTTAAGTCACTAACCTTGCATTTAATAAAATCTTTTTACTTATTTTTTTAAGTGTAGGTTGCCTCTGCAACATCAGACAGATATCATAATTTTTAATCATATTTATTACTACTTTTTCCATATAAATAGTATGATTTGACTATGACAAATTATAGTTCATATTCCATTGAAACAAGTTGGGTAATGTTATGAAAAAATACTAGTAATGTGGATATGAAGTTAGCAGCCAGGCCTTTTGTTAATTTTACCTACATTTAGAAGTGTGCAATATGGATAAAATTCTCTATCATGTAATTTTATGTCACCATATTGATATATATTAGAGCTGAAACAGTCATTCCTTTAATTAATTCATTTAAGTTTTTTTTTTTTTTTTAAAGAATAAATGCTGAATATTGCCTAATTCCAGCTTCTCTAATGTGAAGATTTACTGCTTTTTCAGTTGAATAGCATTGTTAACTAAATATCTTTTAGTTTTGGACTGTTGGCCAGACAAAATAAGACATTTAAAGGAGTCAGCGATTCTGGAGAAAGATTGTTGATATTTGTACTCAACAGCCAAACAAATACACCCCTCCCTTCAGTGCTCCTTCAGAAGCTCCACCCCCCAAATTCATGGACACGCGTTGCCAAGGCAGCGACACTAACAACTGGGCTAGCTGACCAAAACAGAAATATGGTATGACCCCTCCCTCTGTCCTGTGCACGAGCACGAACGCCTTTTGCTGATTGGCTGCAATAGTGTTGTGTGGCCCGGTCCGAGCCACTTTCTTTCCCATTTACAGAGCCAGGGCCGTGTACAAACACCAGATTTTTTTTCCTGCACACACACAGAATGGACAGCTAGTGGACCATGAGGAGATATTTGCTGAATTTGGCAAAAAATGTATTGGATTAGAATCGCTGACTGCACCTTTTAAGGACGTCACTGCAGCACTCTGCAAACTATGATGGACACTTTTTTTTTTTTTACAATTTTTGGATGTATTGAGTAATCAAGAAAAGGAATCTAATTGGTAATAAAAATAAAAAAAAGTCCTGCTCATTGATTTGCTATGTTGCCCACAATGGCTGAGAACAGATGGTATTGCAAAATCTCTGATAGTTGACTAATTACTATTGATTTCACATTATGGTAAATGGCTGGATAGTGGCTGCATTTATACAGTGGTTTTATCCGAATTGCATTACAATTTTACTCTCATTCACCCATTCACACACACACACACACACACCCTGTTGGCAGCGAGGTACCATGCAAAGTGCTGGGCCCTGACCATTGGGAGCAATGTGGGGTTCAGTGCCCAAGGACATTTCTAAATATGTACAGGAGGAGCTGGGGATCGAACCACCGACTCTGTGATTAGTGGACAACCCGCCCCCATTGTATGTAAAGTTCAAGTCACTTTATTTGGCATTTGCACAGGTACACAGTACAAGTATATTGTAATTCTTACATGGTTCTCTCAGAGAAGAAAAAAATGAAGATAAAAAAATGGTATTGTCCAATCTTAGATGGAACCAACTTGATAAGATCAGAAAATTATCACTAAACATTTAGGCAGCCTTTAAGACTAAGAAAGGAAAACATTTGTCACTTGTTGCTATTTCAGCATAAGGCCGTGTCCATGAATAACCAACACACTTTACAAATATATGCTTTCTCCCTTAGCCAAATACGTTCCTTTGCTATTTATAATCTAGATCCCATATTTTGACGGTGACCTGACGGTGGTAAAGTTCTCTATTTACAGCTCTGTGTTGGTCAAGGTTGAAGTAATATATCTGAGTGATATGATAAAAACCAGTCCATTCGCTCTCACAGTCTCTCTGTCCCGCCCTGACAGCTCATTACCAGGACATGCATGACACCACGCACAGCAAATGAGTTTGCTCTTCTTATAATACAGTTGTTCGGGATTTTAAATGATTAATTTCTAATTAATTTCGAGGGTTGTGAGTAATCATTTAATGAAAGAACAAGGCGAGGTGGATTCTGATAAGTGAGGTTAGTGGATGTTTTTGTTGTTCTGTCACCATCTGGCTGTGAAACAGACATTTAAGTCCAGGATTACTGAATCTCTATTGCAGTGATCCTGCAGGAGGCTTTTATGTGCTCTTTCTCTTCTGCTCTTGATGGAAATTGGAGAGGAGCAAAACGAAACATTTTGGATAAGTCTGTTTTGCTTACACTACAGTTCTGTTTGGTAAGATCTAGAAGATCCGTAGGCTTATATTGACCAGGCAAGAGCAATAAAGATGTGCTATGCTGCCAACACCACCTCCTGAAGTTGGCAACTGCTCACATTGTAAGGAGTGAATATTTTAATTCTATGCTAGTGATAAATAATATAACAAGATGGTTCCTTTCTGTTATTTCTTGTTATTACAACATGCCAACTCTTTCATTATAACAAGAAATGTTGTTCTATTTTATGAGAAACTTATTGTTACAACGACATAAGAGGGTATATTGTTAGAGAAACTGGGAAACGTTTGTTGTAATAATAAGAAAAAACATTCAATACAGGAAAAGACAAAAAATGGTAGAACAACTTGAAACTTTCTTAATAAGCAAGTATTTTTTCTAAGAAACTAAGCAGATTTGTGTTCACAGTGGCAGCAGTATTTTGTTGTCCTATGCAAACCTGCGTAAAGTGTAAGAAACTGTCATGAGGTGAGGTGTCTGCAGGTTTGACAGGGCTGGAGCTGCTGCTGACACGGCGTGTCACGGAGACAACATCTTGCCAGACTGCTGCGTCGTCTGGCAGCAACACAGCGTAGGATTTAATCAGCTAGATTATCCAAGTGACAGTTTCATAATAGTACTCAAAATATTATCACTGCACTGTACACTGAGTGCTTTGAGGAGTTTTGTTAACAATCAGCTAGCTCTGTCGTTGGTACAGTGTGTGTGAAGCAACCATGTGAAACTGTTAACTGCTGTGGCTTATATCACACAGTCACATCCTCATCATGTGACCGTGAAACAGCACTTTGTTTTTGATGATATCACTCAGTAGTCTGATGTTGTTTTGTAGCTTTTAGGAAGTACTGCACGTTCAAAATGTAATACTAAATCCTTGAAATGAGAGGGATTGTCATTTTATACTTAACTCTATCTGCCATCAAAGATCACAACTTGTTTTGGCGCCACATATTATGACCTGGTGACCTCTGTATAGGCCCCACGGTTTTGTGTGGCTGTTCCCGTCGAGTCACTTTGTTTCCTCTTTCCTGTTGCTCAGGCATGCACATAGCATGTTGTATATGGGTTTGTGGAGGTATTGTGCTAACCTAATTGTGTTAACGTGGCTCTCTGGCCAGCCCACCGAATCCCTCCCTTTAACCTAATTCCCCCAGCGATAGCTATCAGCAGAAGCCAGGGATAGTGGCACCGTCTTTATCCACAGCGTCGGGGCATCTCCCCTAAGAGGATTTGAAATCTCCCATGTAATGCTTGTAAAGCTGTACAAACCATGCCTCAAACTGCTTCCCCCTCACCAAAAACGAAACTATATTTACTGTATTACTTCTCAGACAGAGTGAAGTGAAACTATTGTGGTTTCTCAGTTGGTTTTGTGCACTTTGGCTGACTGGCTGGGAGAAAGGTCACTGACTATTATTGTCTTTTACTGAAATTTTACCAGTATATGTTAGCTTTATATAAAACCAGGGTCTTTGTGTAGTGTTGGTAATTATTCCCTTCAGATTTCAAATTTATGAAACAAGGTGTTTAGTTTTTTTTTTTTTTGTGATTACAGCTGTTGTCTTAGACACATGTAAAAATAATCTTGTTGTCAAAATATCAGCGGAGAAGACCATCTGACTCTGTACTGACCAACCTGTTGTGACTTCATGCCCATTTCAGACATTAGTCTTCCATTCTCTTGACAGTGTGGTGTGTTACTCTGGATTATACCAGGTAATCCATCATACACAGATTAAACGCAGATAAAAACAGACCAATAGCGATTAATTCAGTATTTAAGAAGACCCTGTCAATGTGAAGTTGCTTAATGTCTTAAACTTACACAATCATCTTAAGATTTATTACAACTTGGAAATAAGTATATGAATTAGGACTGGAGGACAAACTAGTGATTCAGAGCAAGCTGTCATTATAATGAAGTTTTTGTTTTACACATTGAAGAGTTAGTTTGGTCTCATGTAATACAATACAGTGGAGTCTAGATTATTGCTTTATATATAAGTATGATTATGTTATATGAGGCTTTGTATACAGTTGTCATATTTTATTGTTGTCGAAGCAAACTTAAATTAATATTGTGAGAATGATTTCAGCCATATTTCCCAGCCCTTATACAACATGAACAACAGTCCTGTCAAGTGTTGAGTTACAAACCTTAAGGTTTAACATGGACTGGCAGGGGATCACATGCTTTGACTGTGTGTGTCACATGATTAGTCAAAGAGTCCTGGATTACTCAGTTACATGTCTTGGTTCGTTGAGTAGACAGATATCCTGCCCTGTGTGACACAAGCAAACAGAAACTTGGTTATGTCACAGAGCTGTTGAAGAGGGTGTTGTCTGTCAATTCAGATCAAGCGAGCGATCCTTTTAGGTAAACTGATACTGACTACAGTGCAAACAGTTTACCGGCAGATAGATTTTTCAAGTAATTCAGCAAAACTGCTGTACTGCGTCTACTGTATGCCCCCTTACACAACCATTGTTGTCCAGAAAGCCAGGAGGGATTTGGCTCCTCAGATAATGATTGTAATCTGTTATGATCTTAATGGAGACTGTCAGTATGAAGCAGAGCCAGCACTCACAATGTTTGTCTGCAGTCTCTCACCGCACTGCCCTAGTGATGGACAGACAGGGATCATGAGGACACACACTTGGAGTCTGGATGTGTTTGCCAGAGTGAAATAGAGCAGTGTTGCGTAACGCTCGCTGTTAATTCAGTGTGGCCTGGCAAAAGGGGAGGAGAAGAATGGAGGGAGGGAGCATGCAAAACAGTAAACAAGATTTTAAGTGATGTGATCAGCTGCTGAATGGATATTCTTGTACTTGTATGCATTTCTTTGATTTGTGGTGTGTGAAAGAAAGAGCGTGAAGACTTTTAGTGTGTGTTTGCCTACGTATGCATTATACACACAGCTGTATACGTGCAGTAGCTGTAGTTTGAACAGCACGCAGCCTATGCGCCACTGTAAACCCAGGCTGCTGCCCACTCCACCTCCTTCTTTTGAAGTCAGCAATTATGGGAATGGCTTTTGGCTCTCTTCCTGCTTAGCAGAAGTCTTCCTCTGGAGACTGTGGGCCTGTATAAGAGATCTGCACTGAACATTTGAAAGCTTGCCTGGGTCTAGACCTTTGAATCTGCCCTCTCCACCAAGATGAGTTGACTGAAACGGAGTGTGATGAGTTGACAGTTCTGTCTGATATCGGGCAATTTGAAAGCACTAATCAACCTTGTAAATGTGACGTTCCTACGCCTCACTTGCAGAGAGATTTCTCTTTTCAAGCAGCTCTGTGTCATGCATGCAGATGCCTCATTAGCGTTATAGATTGTGATGTAAATAGCACAGAAACCTGTTGACCAGGGCTGTGCAGGGGCCTGGCGAGGGGAGGGACACCACAGTAATGGTCAATATGTCAGGTCTCATCCTGAAGCAAAGCAGATGAATAATACATTTGGTTACCAAGGCACCACCCGCGTCCATGGTAACACTGTCAGCACTGGTGTGTACGGTTTTAGAGCCTTCTTACTTCTCACTCTGTCCCTCCCTGCGTTAGGTTCTCTGCTGGTTAAGTCCATACAGACGTGTGTAAGTTTCCGCTCAGAGCAGTTCATTAAGAATTCACAGCCACCACCCACCACCACCACCACCACCACCACTATCACAAACCCCCACATGCTGAGTGAAATTGACATTAGAGCTATAACTATTAGTCAGTTCATCTTAAATTAATCGTCAGAAAATTTTTTACTATTTTCTAGCATTTTGGTAACACTACTTTAGGTCCCCCTTATTTAGCATTTAAAAACAATCATATCAATCAATAATATATCAATCAATCAAACGTTATTTGTATGGCACCTTTCATACAGGTTACTTTCAAAGTACGGATGACTGACGAGCTGATAATACAAATACTACAAATGTAAACAGTAAAAACTACACACAAAAAAGATTAAAGCATTTAAGAAATGCTTTATAACACACTATAATGTAATAGTAGGCACATATGTGTCTTAAGTGTTTTATTAATGTACAGTATTTGTCAACAATTAAAACTTATTTTATGAAGACATTTTTTATTTTGATACAACTGTGTTATCTTTTCATATAACAAATCTAAGTTTTACCAGTGTTTTATAGACCAAATGAATAATAGATTAATTGAGAAAATAATCAGCTGCTCAGTTGCTCATGAAAATAATGAGTAGTTGCAGCCCTGAGTGACATTAATTAAAGTCAACCTGGTAACACTAAAAGACTAATTATATACACCCAATATGTACCAGTTGCAGTTAAAGTTACATTGTGGGTATATTAATTAGCCAAGGTTGTTAATTATCTCTCCTATAAATGCACGCATTCAATTAACACTGACAAGGCAGAGTAGCACATTATTATCATCATCATCATCATCATCATCATTATTATTATTATTATTGTTATCAATAACTTTCTGTGCAGTCAGCTCTTCTAGCAATTGCAGTTGGTTGCCAACGAGTGTCATGTCCCTTTTGCCTCCTTCTGCCCACTTCCTTAATAACAGTCATAATGAGAAGGGTCTATCTGCAGTCTTGCAAACCTACACAACACAGTCAGATGCTCCTCCTCTGACCGTTCTTCTCACATAAGTGTTTTATCTGGTCTTTATAGTGACTCTCTAACCTGTGGCCTTTTTTCCCCATGTTAGACCACTTGCTGTTGCTCTGTGCTTTCTAGTGAAATACCACATGATGAGTGTAAACTCATTCAACTTCTTTTCTTTTCTTCTTCTCCTCTCTCAACTCTTTGCTTTGGCAGCAGAAGCATTTTACTTTAATCATTTTAACTTTTTATGTTTATGTCACATTCATGCAAAAATACTCAAAAGTATAATATAAAAAAATAAAAAGTAATAAGCCAGTAATAAATCAAACATATCTATCCATAATCAATTTTTGTCTTTAAATTGCTCACCAGATTCTATGGACTGAGGGATAAGGCTGATCTCAACGAACAGTTAGAAGACCCTGTTTTGTTGTATTCAAGTCTCCTCAAGCAGTCAAGAAGCTCTCCCCTAACTTCCTAAAACTGGCTTTTTGTACCTTTTACTCTAATTCTGCAAAATTATCCGACAGCGGATGTCCATATAGAGACAAAGGTTGCTGATAAATGGAGCAACAGGCAACATGCCTGTCAACATAACATTAATGTTTCTGTACCTGACCTCAAACCCAGGATGTATTGAGGAATGTACCTCCTGTTGTGACAAACCATTATTAGTCAACTCATTTTTTCTACTGTTTTCTTGCAACCTTAACCGGGTACTTCCCTTTCCTCGGACTACCAGTGTCCCTGGGTGCTTTCTCTCAGCTCATACTGTCGTACAGTACCTTCACATCATCTCTCAAGCATTCACTTGATTCAAACCAACACATAATCTATTATTTCATTATCGTTACTTCAAAGTAATCAATCACCGTTGTTGAACAATCAACACAATCAAATCTCAGAAGTTTCACAATCATTTCACATTCTTCCATGAGTATATACTGATTACAGTGATTATATCAAGTCATACTTATCTTATCATTAGCTTTTAAAATCACTGCTGAAATCAAACTTTTCCTCATTTTACTGACGTCCTGTGGTTGTATTCACCTCTCCAGTGCTCTTTTTGTGGATTTCCCCGATCCACTTCAAGGCTTTGAAGGCCTTGACAACAGCCAGGTGCTCTTCATCTCTTGTAGTCCCAGTCTCTTCCAGTTTGGTGTACTCTCACTACTGCAGTTGTTGCAGCATTATTTGCAGTAGACAGGGCCTGTGGTGGTTCCTCTCGCTCTCTCTCTTTTCAGCTTTTTCCTCATGATCCCCCCCACTGCCTGGTTTTTCCCAGACTGTCGTCTCTTTCCTAAAGGGCCTGTAAGCTTTAGAAGATTCTGCATTGACATCCGTTTTTTCTCTTTGACTAAGACCAATCAAATTTTATTTTATCTGTTAGTGAGTGAATAAAAGGCATATTTGGGTAGAATCAAAAATTCCCAAAAGAAAGTTAAAATAGCACAAAACGATGGAATTTAGTTTGTGAAACAGAGAGACAACGTGATGTAGCTCTGCCTCTCTCTCTGTCATCTCTTCTTGCTGCACTGTTTGATTGCCTGTCACCTTTTTAATCAGGAAGATGTAACGTTTGTGTCTTTGCCAGTTTGGCCTAAATGGTGTACCGTCATTACTTTTTCTCTGCTTCTGTGTAGAACTTTTTGAGATGTAATAAAGACAATTCTACTTTTCTCCTTTTCATAGATTGTTTTTGCAACAGAGTGAGCCTTCCCCCACACCATGTCCCAGGACAAGAGTGGATACCCTATTATGGGTGAGACTAACCCACTCCATAACAACGTCTATGGACCCCCTCAGCCAGGTTTTGGCGTGCCCCCTCCCAACTACAGCCAGGCCCCCGGGGGACCGTACCCACCAGCAGCTGGCTACGGGCAGCCAGGCTTCCCCCAGGCAGCCCCAGGTTTCAACCCTGGTCCATACCCGCAGATGCCTTACCCTCAGATGCCCTACCCACAGGGACCCTACCCTCAGGGGCCTTATCAGCAAGGACCCACACAGCCAGGCTTTCCTGGAGACCCCACTGGTGAGTTGTTAAACTAGAGATTATAGACTTTTCCCTTTCTAGGCCACCTTATTCTTTGTTAATAGAAACCTGAATGTGTCACTAAGCTGTACCTATATGAAAGTGAGCACATCATGTCATTTTTCTCAGCTTATGCTCCTTTATGAGTTTACTTTTGACAAAAAACAGCTGAAGTCATTTCCAAAACTTTTCCACTCTGCTCCATAAAGTTGTTTCATTTTTCCATGTGAGAGTCACCAGTCTGGATGGAATTTTCTCCGTAAATGGATTTCCACACTAAAGGCATGTGCAAGCATGATTTTATCCAGGTCAACAAGAAATCACATTGCTGGCTCCACTTCAGATCAGACTTAACGCAGATGAATGGGCAATCAATGAAATGATCAATACTACAATCGGGAGTGTGCTGAAAACACCACAGCTATGCGTCCATTTGTTAAGCCTAGTTTTTGTCAGTTGTTTTTTTTTTTAAGATCCTAATTGTCTTACTGTCATTGTTGTTTGGCAGCACCTGCAGGCAGTCCTGGGTACCATGGTGACGGGCCTCCATCTTACTATGACAATGACGAATTCACCAACTCTGGCTTTGAGGACAAGACTATCCGACAAGCCTTCATCAGAAAAGTAAGTTCTTCACTGTGTCAAATAGATAAAATGGATGATAAAGAAACAAATGTAGCATATAATGTAAGTCACATTAATATTATAACAACACCTTCTCTTCTCCACCAGGTCTTCATGGTTCTCACAGTGCAGCTGATGGTCACTTTCTCCTTTGTTGCCGTCTTCACCTTTGTTGATGATGCCAAGATCTTTGTGAGACGTAATCCATGGACATACTACGTGTCCTATGCCGTCTTCTTTGTAGCTCTGATTGTCCTTAGCTGCTGTGGAGACTTCCGCCGTAAGCACCCCTGGAACTTGGTTGCACTGGTAAGAACACCGAATAATAAATAAGCATGAATTACGCATTGTGATAGTTTGTTTATACAGTAATTAAACTGATTCATACCTTCTAGCAAGTATGCAGTTTGATTTCTAAAAAGACCAAAAAAAATTAAAAGCCGCACAGGTACATCCTTTATAAGAGCACTTTAAACTTGTCATTAAGTCTAAAACATGTAATAAATGTGTTATCAGTGATGTTAAAATGACTGTTTTTCTTGCAGTCCATCCTCACCCTGAGCCTCTCCTACATGGTGGGAATGATCGCCAGCTTCTACGACACAGAGACTGTCATCATGGCTGTGGGCATCACTGCTGTGGTCTGCTTCACTGTCGTCCTGTTCTCGCTACAGGTCCGCACACACAAACAGCTTAATAAATGCATTTAAATGTCTACACATACAACAACATCTATTTCTTTGTTTTTTCAACTACTAAGGAAGAAAAAGTGAGAATTTTGTCTGATTAGTTTTTGACGTTTCTGTGTTTAACCTTGTCATACATACATATCATTATCTCTTTATTATAGCCGCTAGTTAAATTGGTTTGAAGCACTAAATATATGAAAATATATGTATTAAATATATATTACTGTTATTAGTCTTTTCTCAGTCCCTGTTTTCTCTCCTTTTTCACCACAGAGCAAGTATGACTTCACTTCCTGTCGGGGCGTACTCTTTGTTTGCCTGATCGTGCTGTTGCTCTTCTCCATTCTCTGCATCTTCATCCGCCACAAGATCCTGCACATCGTCTATGCCTCACTGGGGGCCCTTCTGTTTACCTGCGTAAGTTTTGTTTTTTCCTTTTTTTTTTTTTTATTGTTTTTTTTTTCAAAAACAAAAAAACAACAACAAAAATGACGGTAAGGGCATGACAATGAAGTAGGTTTACAAATGATAAAAAAAAAGAAGGAAAAGAAAAAAACGAAAACAAATAAAAGTAGTTTAAAAATAACTTTGTCTACACAAACCTAACTAAATGGATACAAAGAAATGGTGGTTAAAGTTGTAGGTAACAAGACTCATGATAACAAGGGCATATTAAGTCTATCTAACTGCTTAGAGCAGGTATTATTAGTATGAGCTGAAAACTGGAGATGAACTTGGTCAACGCTGTGCCCTCATGCCCACCAGTCTTAGATTATTTCTTCTTGATCTGCTCTCAAGGTCCTCACATTTTATTTGGAGGTCTGTCTGACTGTAGTCCACTGACCTCTGATTCTATTTTAGCGCAAATGTCTATTTTTAGGGAGTCCAGAGCTTTGGTGAGCAGGTCAAGTGTTAACCTATCATCTTCTCGTAAACTCCTTGTCATACAAGGGATTGGCCCCGCCATGGATGGTTTTATTACTTGAAGAAGGCATACCGTATTTCTTTGAATCTGTTCCAATTAGACTTTAACCTTTGACAGTGTTGAAATGGGAGATGAATCAAATATATTTGTGTACTTAAACAAAATTGAAGTATCACCTTATGGAGCGCACACATAGTGTGCCTACATTGCTTCTGCTGGAGATACACTCCAGCAGAGTTTTGGCTGTTATGTTGAAAATGTCAGATGTCATCAGAGGTCTAAGTTGCATGTTAACTCCCCAGTTGGGTAATTTGATATGTGTGGTAGTGGTGTCCAGTAGTTTGGACTCGGTTACCAGACAGCCATCACCATTGGCACACAGCTGATTTTCCAACTCCCAGTGAACTTTATTCTGCTCAATAAAGGATAATTACATCTACAGAATGTTAAAGAGCAAAGCACAAACCCGGTAGGAAAAAGATTGATGGTTAGCAAGAGGAAAGTGGGTCGCTAACTTTGTATGACTATCATCCATTAATGGTCTGAATGCACAGACCCCATGAAAGGTAGAATTTACCCAGTGGGGATGTGATGGTTGATGACTTTTTTGGGCCTGGTTTATGTTGGTACATGGATATATTTGATGGATGTCACCACTCATCTCTTATGATAGCTGAAAATAATAATTTCTATGTCACTCAGCTTTGATCTAAAGTGTGGATTGTCTTTTGAAATAACTAATGCCACCCTTGTTTCCTCTCTGCAGTTTTTGGCTGTGGACACTCAGCTTCTCTTGGGTAACAAGAAGCTAGCCCTGAGTCCAGAGGAGTATATTTTTGCTGCCCTCAACCTCTACACTGACATCATCAACATTTTCCTCTACATCCTGGCTATTGTGGGACGCTCCCGCGAATAAAGCTGCACCTTAGAGAAAACATTTTGAAATGTTGCTAACATTGCTCGTTACCTCTGATTCCTTCAACTTTTTCTTCACTTTTTTTCCCCCCATGATACTCTTTGTTTCTTCTCCTATCATACACACAGTTCAATTTTTAAACAGGTAATAGGGCTGTGGATGTCATAAAATGCAGCTGAGAGCATCGTGATCTCTCTTTTCCTCAACTTTGAACACTGCTTGCACTAACTGTCCTCTGCTTCTACTAACACAGATGTCTACATTATCTAAAACCCCAACTTCCAGTTTGGCTTGACACATATAGTAAAAAAAACATGTTATCCTGTGGGTGCGTGGCACTCAGCCGTGCCTTGCTACAGAGATTAAAACAGAGAAAAGAGCGGGGAAGGTATCAGTAGTGCTTAATATTGAAGCCGACCATCTTTGCCTGAAGACAAGAAGTTAGCGCTAGAAATACCCTCCACCTCCAATCTGTCTGTTTTCCCAAACTTAACTCTCCCCTTCAGCCTGCTGGTGTAACTCTGCATGGCAACAGTGGAAACATGACTTAAGATGTGTTATGATTCTCTAGAACTACCAGAGGAATACCTCTAGCTTGCTTGTCACAGCTGTAAATAATAAGTGTATTACTGTATATGATGCCAACACCCCCCTCCCACCCCCGCCCCCCCGCCTCTGGAAAGGCATGCTGGAGTGATTCATATTGACGTGTTGCTTGATGGGAAAAATGTGCTCTAACATCAGAACGTAGCTTACCCAGTACAATAACTAAAATCTTTCAATGGCATAAGAATGAAGACGTACATGACACATAAACATAAATTAATATTTATAAACTATGTATTCTTGTGGGATGTTGTTTAAAAAGGAAGAAAAGGTATGTTCTTAATTATTTGTATGATTTCAAAGCTGAGATGTTCACTTATCTTTTTTTTTTATTTACTGTCCTCATTCATTTCCTCTCGTCTGGTCATTAATGTGAAGTGAAAATTTAGTGCTTTATTTATTTAATTTTTTTTCTCATTACAACTAATGTGAAATATTTAAGTTGTAGAAATTCTGACCACTTTTATACCAAGCTAAACTAAGTTTGACGACTTTATTCTAAATTTTAAAATAATTGTTATGAAGTAGATGGGCACAGGACTTGAAGGAAATGATACACAATACCTTATCTATTTATTGAGCTTGATGTAGATAACAGGGTTGCTTTAAAGTGGCTATAAGCTGGTGCTAATGAAAACAAACGTAGCCTGCTTGGAGATGTATAGATTTAATTACTGAAACCGTAAGATAGTGGTTACTCTAATGTTCAACAAAGTGAAACTGGCAAAAGGAGTCATGCACTGGAAGCCAAAATGCAACACACACAACTTGAATGATATATTTAACATGCACAACATTTTTTATTCTGTCTTGTTTTGATTTTTCTTGCATGACTCTACTCACATTTGCACGTGCGGATAATGCACACTGTACAGGTATTCTCGTTTTGGAGGGAGATGGTGTTGTTTGGCAGCCCTGTTAGATTTTTTTTTTTTTTTTAACTCTTGTGTTTGTATCGAACTAACGTGCAAGTGTACATAGAACTCCTTAGTGGTTTGATGTGTATAGATGAAGTAATTTGGGGCTTTGTAGGTCTGTTTGCATTGTATATTTGCATTAAATTTAAAGTGGAACCACATTCCTCTACACTGCTGTTCGCTTTTCATTAAAACAGATACAATGTAAAGGTGTGAAACTGTGTGGTCATTTACGTTTAGACATTTTTCTGATAAAACTGTTCTTGAATTGAATAACTAGATCGTGACCAATCAGCGTGGCCAATATTACCAGCTAATTTATCACAGATATAATGTATGAACGTAAATGTTGGCCAACAAATTTTTAAAAAATTAAGTACAGAATATGTAAAATATGTTTGTTACTTAAAATAAAGTTTAAAAATCCTAAAGTTTTTGTTAATTATTCCCCCTCCAGACATGATTTAAGATATATAAAAATGCTGTGCTTTGAATAATAAGTAGTGTCAGTTACCCAGACAGAAATACTGAAAATGTCATCTACTCCTTCATTGAGAAATGTGACTATGCAAATTTTTTTTTCTTCAAACATTCAACTGCTCAATGTAAGATTTATCCTACTTCCCTGAAAAATCCATTCTCGGTCTGTGAGCACTGCAGGCTTCAAGTTTCCACATCACACTTGTGTAAGTGAAGTAAGTTGTGTAAGTTGCGTAATGGACCAGGTTGGCTTCCAAACTAGCTGTGGTGTCACAAACCATGCTCACTGGTAGGCTGCAAGTGAGCACAGAAAGCGTGTGAGAACAGCCATCTAGTGTCAAATTCTGCACAGTGAAGCTCAAATATCCAAGTGAAGTGACAATTAGTAGACTTTAAGATCAAGATTACAAGACAACTACAATGGTGGATCGAGCCTTCTGCTATAATATAACATTAAGTGTCTATGATGTGTAGTTTACACTGATTTAAAAATACCTAACGTTACTTTGACATTACTTTGGCTTTGATGAAACATTTTTTCATTGTTTTGCAGACACTTCCAATGCACTTCATGGTGTCTCTCTTCTGTCGACTCAGTTTCAAGTGTGATGTCTGCAAATTTTTTGGTAGCTTAGTCAATACTTGTTGTGGTTGCTAACTCCTAATCTCCTCTTCTATCATTGCATGAAATTTTGAAATATTTTACTTAAAATCTTTGCGGAATCTCAGTTCAAATTAACCTCCAAGACCAAAAAAAGCACAGATACATTTTTTCTGAACTTTGACCTTTCACTGAACAAATTCCACAATAACCCTAACCCTTAATTCTGTGTTGTCATGGCATCTGCTTCCTGTCTTATTCTATCAATAACTGGTACAAATTTGGTAACATTTTACTGCACCAACTTGGAGAAATCCCACTTAAAGTCTCCTCCAAGACCAACAGTACACAAATACAGATACATTTCTCTGAACTTTGACCTTTCACCAGACACATTCTTCAATAGGTTAGTTCACGGTTGCCATGGCATCCGCTTCCTAATGTCTTTCTCGTTTCGCAGGAGACCTTTGACTGCGGACCAACTGCTGTCCAGCTTGACGCCCACTGCTGCTGCTATTATTATTAGTCATATTTCTATTATTATTGTTGTTGTTGTTGTTGCTGTGCCTCTCTTTGTCTCTCTCTCCCCTCTCCCCCTCCCACTTTCTCTCTCAACCCAACTGGTCAAGGCAGATGGCCGCCTGCCTAGAGCCCGGTTCTGTTGAGGTTTCTTCCCATTAAAGGTGGAGTTTTTCCTTGCTGCTGTCACCAAGTGCTTGCTCATGTGGGAATGTTGGGTCTCTGTAAATTAAAGAGTACGGTCTCTACCTGCGATGTGAAAAGCGTCCTGAGATAACTTCTGTTGTGATTTGGCGCTATGTAAATAAAACTGACTTGACAAGTAGGTTTTTTTAAGCATGTAGGCTACGATGGTTGGACAGCCCAAAATGCCGTAAAGTAAATATTCCAGCAACAAGCGGGACAGTGTGCTGGGGTTTCCTCATTTTTATTAAAAGTAAAGCATTGCAGCTAAAATCAACCCTCTCTGCATATCAGGTGATCTAGCAATAACAATATGATTGATTTATTTCTTTTGGGAGTGAACTTGCTTTCTCAATGATATGACTTAAAAAGGATGTTGATTTTATAATCACACCAGGTGATTTTATATCAGTATGGCTGTAAAAAAAAAGACAATATTCAGAGGATACACCATTTAAAAACACAGCTAGTTCTTGCATTCTGTCAGCTGTCTATTTTATTATGCAGTGATATTTCTTAATAAATTTCGACTGGACAGCATATGGTAATATAATGGTCTGCTGTTGTAAACCTGTTCAAGTCAGGTCAAACAACTGAGAAGCCCAATCTATTTGTGTTTAAGATAAAGTATAACAACATGTAAAGTCCTTAGTGTTCGTGAGTGTAAGGAGATCATAACTAATAAACCATAAAAACTATAAAGTAGGCTCTAACAACTAGCATGAAGCTAAAATTAACGTGGAACGATTATTTGAAACTGCGCAACAGAGAGCAATATGGCGAAGTAAACTCTACCTAGCAACATCTCTCCTGATTTTTCTATTGGTGGAATTTTTTTTTTTTTATCGAACCCAAGGAACACGGAAGCTGCTTCTGGTGGGTGGGGTTAGCAGTCTGGGTTGTCTGATTAGCCCCGCCGTTTACCAGCACACATTCCCCAAACACAAGACATTTTACTTTCGTTTTGACAGACACACAGCAGTTTTATCGTCTCCACTTTTTCTTCATTTCACATTGTGACTTGGTGAAATCAGGTGAAATCATGAAGAACTTTGTGTGCGCCGTTCTCGTCGGTCTCTTCCTCCTCCTGGGCTTTTCACTCTCCAAAGAATGTGAGTATTTGCGACCTACTGTACTGTTTTTATATATTACACCCACCGATATGTTTACTAATGACGTGTGTTGAGGCGGAAGGCCTTTAGATCGAGGCAGATCTCCCAGACTTACCGTTCAGTTTACTGCTAATTTTCACTCAGATGAAGAAATAGACAAAGGAATATATGTATAACAGAGAAATGCAGTGTGTTATTAATAATTATTCAAAGGTTCAAAGGTAATAATAGTTCAAAGGTACGAAAGGTTCAAAGGTACGTTAATGTCCTCGGAGGCGCTGTAACGTAGAAACAGGAGAGCTGTAACTTTTTTCTCCTTCTTTATTAAACATTGTCAAATAACAAATAGGCAAAAATCATTGTTAAACACACTTAACAATAATCCCAAGCAGCATATTTAACAGAAAGACAACAAAAACAAATAATAAATACCTATATAAGGCACTTCTTAAAAGTTTTTTTAAGGATTGAAAGAAAAGTAATTTTTAAATGTGACAAAACTTGCAGCAATTAAAAAAAATCTATATTTGTGAATGTAACATTTACCCATAATCAAGATATTATTCCACATACATTTGACTATTTTGCATAAAAACACCAAACTTAACAATATGGTATTCAAAAACAGGTATTACATTTTTTGTAAGTAACCATTCTGTCCCAAAAAAGTCTTGACAATAGTACAGGTGTAGAAAAGATTTTCCAGAGATTCAATATCTTCTTGACAAAATGTACATGTGTTATTATCCAAACTAAACCTTACCCTTAAGAGGGAAGCTGTCCATATTGCCCAGGGTGAGCTCATATGGAAAAATAGGCTATATGGAATTTGCCATATACATTTTTTTCCGACTAATAACGTACGGAAAGACCTAATTTACCCTGCCAATCACTACCTTCATAAGTATAAGAATTTTTTATTTTAGGCATTGTCCTCATACAGAATCTTTACGGAAAGACTACAAGCATCAAAAGTGATTAAAAGTCTCTAACTTTAAAATAACTACTGTTTGGTTTCATCAACTATGATGAAAAAAAAAACAAGCAACAAGAGATTTAGGCTGTATAATTAGTTTAATTATAATGTTGGCCAAATACCATATCCACAAATCTAAATAACCAAATTTTAATTCACTATTATTGTTGCTCACTGATCAAATCAAACAGTACATTAACACAGTCACCTCTTCAAATAATAAGGCTGGTAAAACTATATTATATACAATGTTTTTAATGTTTTTATTTAAAAGACTCCCCTCTCTCTTTGGGCAGACCACTGCCCAAATAAAAAAAACTTGAGGCATCATTCATTATATTTATGAGTCTGGTCTGGTTAATAATACTACAGCACAGCATTGTTGTTTAGTAATAAGAGGCAGAAACATGAATATTTAGAATAAAGTATATGAGTGACATCTACATCAGCCAGCTCTTTCATATTTTTCATCAAATCACTTCTGTATGTATATGAACACGTTTTTCTGTTTGTTGGTAGCTGCACCCAAGGTTCAGGTGTACAGCCGCGGACCAGGAGATTTCGGGAAAAACAACACCCTCATCTGTCATGTGAGCGGCTTCCACCCACCAGAAATCAAAATTGATCTGCTGAGGAATGGAGAGGAGATTCCCAATGGCCAACAAACTGACCTGGCCTTTGAGGAGAACTGGCACTACCACCTGACCAAATACGTGTCCTTCATCCCAAGCAAAGGAAACCACTTTGCTTGCAGGGTGACTCATATGGGAAAGCCCAAGACGTTCATTTGGGGTAAGTATCTGTCTCTCTGTTTGTATCTCTCTGTCTTTATGATTTTTTGGCATGACCTTCAGTAAGTACAGTATTGCTAAATTGTCTTGTACAGGGTTTACAATATAAGTATAACCATTTAGAATAAGAATAAGACAACAAATGGTTCCATATTACTGCATTATACAGTATACTACTATACTGTATATAAGAAAGAAAAACAAATCATTAAAAAGTAAAAGAATATACAAGATCTCATACATAATAAATATGAGAAATATGACACGTATATATAGTTGTCAATATATATGATCATTATTAATCATATGTTTCATTTAATTGATTACAATAATAACACAGTACATTTATATGTGAGCTACTACAAATAATAATCATAATAACTTAATTTACTTTTTTACAGCACAGCATATACAGTTCTTCATATAAACAAAAGAAAAATGAACTTGACAATATAAAGAAACACGTGAGATGTGCTCACACACCGGCAACATCACAAAACAAGCTCATGAAAACAAATTTACAGTCATTCACACGAACCTCAAAAACGATATCTTCCTACTTACTGAGAGAAGAGAGATAACAGGTTTTTTATTTATTTATATTATCCACTTAAAGATGAAAACAGGAAAAAATACTCATTTTCTATTTTTTGTGCCCACAAAATCAGAAAAAAAAAGATAAAATCTTGATTCATTTATTCATTTTCAGTTTCCTGTTTTAAACTAATGATTAATGGACATGAACTGGGACATTATTTCTGAAAAGAACATGTGAGATTTTTCACGTAATAAGGCAGCAAGTAAAACAATACATTACATTAAAAGCTCCTACCTGCAAAGAAATGAAGCTGTGTTATTATGGCATTTTTCTAGCAAAAAGTCTTAGCTCAAAATGTATGTGTTAACTATGTGTAATTAACAGAATTAACTTATAAACAATCCACAGGGCAGCATCCTCATGACATAGTGGTTTAATACATATTACAGCCTCTAAACTGTCCAGCTGTGAGGTTCTAGAAAGAACAGGTTCTCAACTGGTTTTTATTTCTCTCGACAGAACCAGATATGTAGTTCTGCGCTCCTCTGTGCTCCAGGTATGTATCATATTCATTTTTCAATTCAGTGAACAAATATTTTGTGCACTAACTGTCTTGGTGATTACATGCTGATTTTTTTTTTATCCTTTGTTTGATAACCACAGGTCTGCTAAGTCTCAAGGAGGTGAAGAAGATTGAGATGTTCTGTATATAATCTTGGGTTTAAAGCACCAGTGTGTAAGATTTAATGGAATCTAGCGGTGAGGTTTCAGATTGTGTGTAGGAGAATCTACGGTGGCCACGAAAAAACGTAAACGACCCTCTCTAGAGCCTGTGTGTGGTTTGTCCATACTGGGCTACTGTGGAAACATGTCCTCTGTGGAAGAAGTAACGCTCCCTATGTAGAAATAAAGGGTCTCATTCTAAGGCAATGAAAACACAATAATTTGTTTTAAGTGATTTTATACTAATTAAAACATATTTCTGAATATTATATTCCATTTCTGCCGAGTCTGTTCCGCTAGATGCTACTAAATTCTACACACATGACCTTTAATTGTGAAAATTTGAGTATCAGCAAATGAGAGGAAATACTGGACTTCCACTCCATCAGCTGTGTGTGTTTTTTTTTGTTCCAAATGACATTAAAGCTCCATTAAGTAATTGAGCACAAAAGGGCAAAAGACCCTAAATCTCAGCAAAGAGCCTTAAACTGCAAGATGATATGGCTTCATTATGACAGTTCCACTGCTGTATGTCTATTACTGTGTCTATCCAAGAGCCTGTAGGCTAGTGCAATACAGATTTACAAATATGAAATAATTTGGCTGAGAAAATCATAAATTGACTGTGTGTGCCACTAGTGGTACTAGATATATATTTTATTATTGGCAGCGAGGCTGACTTTGCCGCTTTTTATCCAGCTTATTTTATATCTTCTTATCCGTGTCAACTATATATGTTAAGTACTGTCAGAAATGCTCCCTCCAAGTCAAAATAAGTAAAGTGAAAATAATGAGCATGAACAAAATATCATTGAATAAGTTTTTAGTTACCTTGAATGATGGATGTTGGTCATGGACAGTAAGTGTGAGGTGGGAGTATCTGCACACAAAAAACAAAGTCGCTAAAATGTCACCATTATAAGAAGTTATCATTTGATTCAGTATTCGCCTGAAAAATATTGCTTCATGGAGCTTCAACAGCCTTAAATAGTGAAAGGATTTAAACGTAAATTTTTCTTTAACTGCTTTTTGCGATTTATGAAATATGAATAAGAAATTATTAAGCTTACTTTCCAGTTGTTATTTCTGCGTAATGACCTGAGCATGTGCCTTTGTTTCTAAAGGATATATTAGAGATAAAAGAGATATATAGATCTCAATTTGTCAGCACTACTGTTTGACTGTTTCTGTTTCTTTATCAATTTTGAAATAAATATGATAAAGTGTCTGTCTGTCTTCTGTCATTAGAGGTCAGACTTCCACTGGATGAATCCCAAAATGTCCTTCCTGTTCAGTTTATTGAGTTGTAAATATCAATACATTTCACAGTTTCAAAACTTCAGCAATGTGTTGGAAGTTCAGCGGCTGTTACATTGGCATGATCTTAGCTGAAGTTTAGAGTTTAAGATTAGTTTAGATTAGTTTAGTTATAGTCTGTAAACCCAGTTCTGTCTTGTAGGGAAAGTATATCAAGTAAAACAATATACTGACATGAACATATGTGCATTGAAAGAGTTTCTTGTCGCTGTAATCATTCCTCCTGTCCATATGGCCGCAAAGAGATCCCTTCTTAAAGCAACTTCAATGTAAGTGATGAAGGACAGACAGGGACAATTTTCTTTTTGCACCCCCTGAGAGATGGTGGTGGGACTGTGCCTTTGACGACAAGATGCTATGAGGACCCAACTAATACAGAGATATAATAGAGACAAACACTGGCCAAACAATCAGTTTGAGAGTCCTGAAACAGCAGGTACCCTCCTAATGGTCTGCAAAGGATCACTCCTAAGAGTCTAGGACCGATCCAAGGAAGTAACTACTAAAATAGTCAAATAAATGGAAATAATATTGGTAACGTGACAACTGACTCACCTATCTACCCTTGTGACTTTCACTTCTGTTTCTCGTGTCAATCTCTCACTCCTGCACTCACACAGGCACACACACACACTGTCAACTTCAGCTAAGTTACAATCTCAGACTTTTTCACCTTAACTCTTGTTCTTTTCTTTATGTTATATGATTTTTAACACTGTAGGACTTTTAGATTCACTGCGAATGAAGTGCAGTACAAATTAAATACATTATCATTATTATCATTATTTCCCATTCTGCAAAAACAGCACATAATCTACATAACGTCTCCAATTGTAAATGTGGGAGCCCAGGGAAGTTATTAACTACAGTAATAATATACAGTGTATATAATAATTATAGCAATAATAGATAGTCTCTGGCATCAGCAAGTCCAGAAAACAGTTTGCAAACTGAGATTGAGTTTAAACTATGTCTTTTATTTTCAACTATACTTTTTCAGCTATAATTAAATTATTTTAAGCTACTGTGGTGCTCGCCACCTTTTTGGCGCCCCGTCTGTGTACGCATGCGCATGTCTCTCTTCAGTCAGTACTGAGGAGGAGAAAACTTCAGTCATCTGGATAACCAGGAAAAGACTCTCCTGGCTGGATAAACATGAGCGAATCAGCAGGTTAGACAGCATAAATTTGAGTTGAGCTATAACTTTAAGTATCTATGATGGCTAATTTATACTGATTTAAAAATACCTAAAGTTATCGCACAAATGGTAACTGTAACGTTAGCAGTTGTTGTTAGCAAACGATAACTTTGGATAAAACCAGAGGAAACGTTAAAAGCACTGTAGTAATGCAGAAAAGTAAAATAGTGGCCAAATGTTGAGTGATTTCCTTTACAGCTAGCTTATCACTCAGTTTAAATTTAATAAAGCGTTATTCTACTGTTACATTTTGAAAAGGCATTAACGTTAACTGTTATATTTAGCTAAAACTAAGCTAGCTGCGTTACAGTTTTTTCCTCGTTGGCTCATGTTAGCACAGGTTTGGATTTTACCTAATTAGTTTGTTTGAAGTTTAGTTTGTTTTTTGTTCTCGGCTTTACTGGCTCAGTTAGAACTAAAAAAAATCTCCTTAACCCACCCAACTTGTGACCACGTAATTGACCAGTTTAGCTATTATGAAATTTAACTTTGAGTGACGCCATTATAGTTAGTTAGTTGGTTAACGTTAGCTAACACTTGCTTGTAGGTACAGTAGAACATTGTGGGGGAAAAAACTTTACATTTCTTTTCATTTATATAACAGGATTCAACATCGAGGACCTGATTAAGGTTACACCACTGAAAGGAGGTAAAGTAGTCAAAGCTGCACAAAACAGCTGCCGCTGAAGTTAGCTTCTGGTTCGGGGTTAAGGGAAAGGTTAAGGGGAACATAAATAACAATATTTATTGGCTGATTCTCGCGGTTTTTTCACCACTTACACATTTGAAAAGGTGTTAGACATTGTAGCAAAAGCCTTAACGCTGTTTAAACCCACTTCCGAAATTGTTACACCTTTATTTTGCTTGTGAAAAAAAAGAAAAGGGCGATTTCACTGCTCCAGATTAAAAAACGACTATACTTAGACCCGTCAAATCTGGACTAGATTAACAAGGAGAGTACAGAGATTCATTTAAACACAGTTTCATATTTGTGACACCTTTACTCTATTTGTGAAAGCAGTAAAAAAAAAAAAAGAGCGTTTCCCCCTGCAAATCTGAAGCTAACTTCAGAGTTGTAAAACAAAGCTGATAGATGTTTTATTTCCTGCTCTGTCAGGTGGAGAAGAGCCCAAAGTTGAACAGTTGGTGGGGAAACTAGTAAGGCTGCAAGAAGGTGACCTATCACGTTTTAATCATGTGAATTGTTTATTTTTAATTGTCGTGTGCACATTTGTATTTACTGGAGAGAAAAGGTTGGTTAACATGGAAGGTTAGGCCTGTTCAGACCCAATAGCGACATCTGTTGTGCAAACAGGAGATGAGTTTTGTTTTCTTCTATATAATCTGAACAATTTAACTGAAGAGTCGTTTGCTGCTGTTGGATTTACTTTGGATGTTGGAACTGTTTTTGGCATCTAACATTTGGATTTAATCGGTAAATTAATTAAATTAAGGTCACATCGGTCACATGCTTACACTTTCTTTTTTATATGAACATAGTTTGACCGTACTTTCACATCTTTTATCTAAAGTAAAGCATTTCGGTCAAGCAGACGGCCGGAGAAGTCACTGTCGCCTTCTTCCGCCTTCGTGTTGATTTAGGCTTGTATTGCGCATGCGTGACATAAAACGACAGTTGGTGCAATATTTAGTCGTTGTATTAAAAGATTAATCATCAGATACGTGTTAATTCTTACTGTTTTATCACTCCCTGGCCGTTCCATGCAAGTTAGCAACAATTTTCACAGCCAGATTAGGAGGTTAGGAGTCTTTGAGAAGCTGTATTTCCGCTTCCGTTCCTAAGTCGCGTCTTTTTTTCTTTAATAACATCAAAAACCTTTAAAATACGACAACGTGAGCCACGTGCAGGTTGTCCTAACACGGTAAAGTGTTCGTACAATGTGAGAAAGCCTCAACACGGACGTCTGTGTTTGATAATAGACGTTTGTGAATGTGCACCAATGAGAAGGCAGGTTGAGCTGACGACATGCTGATGAACACGCACCCGTGTTTTAGTTTAACAGAAAGAATCACAGAAACAGCTGGAACATCTGTACAGATTGACATTGTAAGCATCGGAGCTTTCGCTAAACACGTGTAGCAACGTGTAACAAGCAAAAGCTGGACACTGTCACGGGAATTTAAAACCGTGAGTTAGACCGCTGTACGCACTGATCACACCAGCTCGTACAACAACAGTAGGGTATCGTCAGTGAGGTACATCCTTACCTGTTACTCCTCCAAAGGAGTATCAGAAAATGATGAGTGGAGAAATATGAGATATGATTAATATCTCCGTCTTGTAGAGAACAGCAACACTCTACAAGATCCATTCTGATTTTACATGTGGAAAAAAAATAGTAGTTCAGCCATTTTCAATATATGTGGGAAACTGCAGAAGTATGTGAAGATGTATCAACAAAAGTGTCTGATCATAGCTGCAATGTACAGCCATTCAGAAAGAATATAAACTAATAACTGTTACACATTATTGCAGTTATTACAGTTTTCATGTTATTGCAGTGACACTGTGTTTTATTCAAGGTAAAAGAGCCCTCGAAGAAGGAATTAAGGAGATCAAATCAGTCAGTGACTCCCTGCAGAAGGAGCTGGCAACTTGTAAGGCAGAGAATCATCCTTAATCATTTTCTCTAATTCACAAACAATACGTTTTACCTGTTGCTGAGATGTATTTAAAAGCCTCCTAAAAGTTTATAGTAACTGTGTTTACCATCCTTTATGGACAGCCCTTTGTGCAATGACATGAACTGTACTGTACTGTGTATAATGTATGATATATTATCAGTAATTGTCCTTGTTACAGTACAAACTGAGACTTACCAACTGGAGGGAATCCACAAAGAAAAAGAAGGTACACACTTGTGAGTTTATTATAAATACACACGCAGTAAATAAACTGATGAGCAGAGTTTCAGTGATGTTTTTCTTCAGAGTTGTGCAGGAAGCTGCAGTTCCAGTGTGAGGAGTCTGAGCAGGATTCTGGCAGGTGAGCTTTACGCTGACTGGATGAAGAACATAACTGAGAGTCTTCAGCAATACGAACTGTGCTTCAGTGGTTTTCTCTAGTCTGAACATGACCCTTCAACTTCTCCATATTGTGAGACGTCAATTGTGTGTTTGTGATTTGTAACACTAGATGGCGGTAGTGGTAGAGTCCTGGAGAGTTCTGCCTTTGATAAATCGTCTGGTCTGTTATGAAATGTTGGATTCACTTTCCTTTGTCCTGAAGTTAGCTCTGTTCAGTTTCACTATGTAGTTTTCCATTTTCAATTTGTACTTTATATAAAGTACCTTCCATCTTGCCTAATTTCCTATTTATATGGTATATTGATATAATTTTGCAACTTTTGAAAACGTCCTTGAGTCTGAACCTTTTGTTATAAAACATTTTTATTCAGTGACAAATATTGACTGTAGTCAACAAAACAATTTTAAAATATTCAAATTAATTTTAACTTGTACCTTACTCTACACATCATTGACTTAGAAGTTATTGTTAAGACCTGATGAAGGCTAACAAGTCTGTGTTTTTAGCATTTTGGCTATCAACCATAGATTTTTTTTGTTCACAGAGAAAACAAAGTTCCATAATTTAAAAGACTCTTGAGTTTGATACTTCTGTGGCTTAACTTTCATATTTGTATTTTATCTAATCTCCATATGCAAGTATTTTATATTGCATGTGCTGTATGCAGTCATAATGGACTTATTTCAATAATGTGCGACAGATGATACTATACACCTCATCTTTAGGCAGCACGTGGCTCCAATCTGTTATGCAATTTTGTGTACTATTACATGATCACATGATGGTGATATATTGTATCCAGTATCAAACATAGTAGGTTGGCATTGTAATAGACTTGTTCCTAAAGGCACATCACCTGGAGATGAACTCAGCTAGTTGTTTACTGTACATAGGATCAAATGCTATAATACTACAGAGGTCTATGGGGGAATAGCTGAACATCACATCAAAGTTTCAAAGTGGTGATCATATTTAATAAATGAACAAGTTTCAAACCCTGTGACGAGTCTACTGTACACAATTAATGGTACTTTGGAATTTTTAAATATTTTTATATCTTGTACTGAGAGATGAGTTGTGTACTGTATGTTCTGCAGGCAGGTAGAGCAGAACAAGAAAAGCGAGGAATTGCTGGAACAGTACAGATGTGGAATCCAGGAGTTTAAGCTTAAACATCGGAAGCTGCGGTACCTATTAATAATCCAATGATTTATTACATTAAAAAAACCTAAAGAACAACATATTTATATGTCATATAAATTTACTAAATTCAGTCCTGTTTCTGCAGGATGAAGTTTGAAAACCAGCTGCATCAACTGATAGAGCAGCATAAGAATCTGCAATCTGTCTTTGTAAGTTTGTCTATTTAATATAAAAATTTAGGACTTATTTACTGCCTATACTCTTCACCAGATCGCTATAATAGAATGATTAAAATGTGACCTATCATTCATATTGTTAATGACTGGGATCATTCAAATTGTTACTTAGATGCCGCAGAGACTTCCAGCTGAAATAGAGAGTGCAGAGAATATAAAAAGTCAGCTGTTATCAGCTGGTAAGTACCTCTTCATAATTTAAGCGGTCTTGTGCACACAAACATGTAACCAAACATTTATTTTTATTTTATGCATGAATATGAGGTTTGTTTTCCATTTTCAACCCCTTTGACCTGGTCTTCTGTGATTCTTATAGAAGAACTGAAGTTGGCTCAGCTGCGCCGCCTCGATGAGGAGCTCGAAGAGTTGAAGAAGCAGAAGCAACTGGGGACGACAGCTACAGAGACTCAGGAAGAGTAAAGCTTGACTGGTAGTTTTAGAGAATCAGAGGAGGTAACAGTCAGTAGCACTTTGCCCACTTTGTCAAATCTCCAAAAGGTCAGTCTAGGGATTTCAGCAGTCCAAGGGGTTGCAAACTTCTGCCAAGTGCGTACAGGCAAAAAACTTCAGTTGATAAATAAAATTAAAATGACATGGATTTTTAGTCACAGGTTGACGTATGATACCAGAGATATTAAAGTCAAATGTTTGCCAAACAAATTTTTTGTACTTGATATATGTACATAATTCATTTATGTGTCCTTGGCTATGTTCCTCTCAATGCTTAATGTTTTTATATTAATTGTTCTGTGAGGCCATGCCAAATTTTATGTATTTATGAAACCTGAAATGTTTTTCATTCTCTAACTGTTGAAATGGCTTATTTCAGAAAGACAGATGCCAGTACTACTCCTGTACGGTACAGTTTATATCTTAACTTGAATATTGTGTATCGATATAATATTAAGGTGTTAATATATTTAAAAATATAAAGTTTTTCAAATGTTGTTACATTGTTCTCAAAGGGATTTTATTTAAGGAATCTTAAAGAGGCTTTACTACAGTTTACACACCTGCTGTATTTAAGTGGACACACAACCACAATCAACTTCAGTTTTGAAGAGATTTAATAAAAGTAATAAACATTTATTTTGCAGTATTTCAAATACAATGTAATACTATTTGAGGTGTAAAATATAACACATTGACCCTGTGCAACTGATTCCCCCCTAATTAATGTCAATTACTTTTTACATCCAAGACCATATACTCACATGTTAATTAAAAATAAACACAAGGCACTGATACTACAGTGAGTGTAATTATAATCTAATTTGATACTTAAAATCTCAACCAGCCTTTTAATTTATTTAAATATTTACAATATAATCTCTAATAGAAAACAGTGTGAAGTGTCAATATAACAACAGATCCTCCAATCTTTTGATGTACTGTACAAAAACACATTTAACACTAAATGGTTTTTGGCTCAGCTGAGCTGTCTGCCGAGCTGCAGCCTGGGAACTGTACCATATAACTAAATCTTTGGTTTAATAGTGTTTACAAGCCAACAAAGGAGTTAGGAGTCCTGCGTAGGGCGTAGGTCTCAGACTCAAGTGACTTATGTAAGGAGCATGGACCTGTTTTCTTTTTTTTTTTTTTTACAGTGATTCAGGGATACTGTAAAAGTTTTACATATTTATTTACATTACAAAACAAGACAAAGACAAGTACACATACTTTTTTCCAGTCCTCTGACCCTGCAAGCTCTTAGGCCCTCTCTATGAATGGTTATTTGACCTCTTTTACCATGAGAAGTGGGTACACACCTTAACAAAAAGGTACATAACACTTTCTTGAAAGAGTAAAATTCACTACAGGCTCGACTTTCAATCGAAATTCTACTGCTGCTGCCTCAAAGTCAGAATTAGACATTATAAAACAGTTTCCTCAATTAATTTCGATTTTGTCTCACTTCATTCTCTAAAATCTCATACTTCATCAATTCTCCATCTTATTCTTCTATTCCACTTTCTACTCCCATCTATGCTTTTTGGTCTGGGTTAATATTAGGCCTTCTAGATTTGGTAATGCCCTCAGAGGGCCACTGGCACACGCTCTCAGTTTTAAACAAGTCCCAACAACACAGAAACTGGTTCAGATGTGCAGTCATATACTGCCATGCTTTTTGACTTTTTCTTTCCCTCGGGTATGATATGTGCTCGCTTTCTCTTATTCTCTCTAACTCCCTCAGTCACGTTCACACAAGCTTAGTTATAGGTAAATCGCCCTACCTTTTTTCTGTTTGGTGAAACATTAGCCCATGCACCCAGTATTCAAGTAGAGTCTCTTCTTTCTCTCATTCACCATTTAAGGTAAAAGTTGTACCAGGGTCTGGCAAGCAGGCACATTCCAGACTCACTGACTTTAGTTTGTTTTCAGCATTTTTATATATTGTCTTTTCAAGTTTTATTACATTGAGTGAAAATCCAGGAAAGGTTGCAGTGTTGAGCCACAGAGGTACTTTGAAAGTGTCGTTGGCACATATGGGCAATGAGTCTTTTTGATCATCTTGCATAAATAGATTCCATATAAAAGGTTGCTCCTCCATCTTTCGTTATCCCAGGGTATTCCCCATCTGTTAACAGAACAACAGGAATAACAGTGAATCAGTCCCAAGTACAGTGTTCTGCTTATTTTAATGTCACTTTAAATTAACCAATATTCCAGAGAAGCTAAAACCAAAATCAGTTCTATTTAAAAGTGTATAATAATCAATAACAGTGATATTCCGTATTTGTACGAGACTTCTACTGTATATATGAAGCAATAAACATTAGCTGGTGCACCAATTTTTTTTCACAGCTTAAGAGCCGATTCTATGTAAAACGAACATCCATCAGTTATGGTTTATGAATAAAAATCCTTTCAATCATACCAACAACTACATACAGTGTATTAATGCTGATAAAAAATGATCAATAAAAACAATATACGTGATTATTTCTTTCAAAACACCTAAACATGAGCTAAACATATTTGTTCATTTTTATGGCTCAGACATTGTACTCTAATTGTGCGGTATACTACTCACACAAGTGTACAGTGCTGCATCTAAACTCAAACAATATAGGTTTTGGTCTGTATATTTTAAACGTCTGTCTTTTTTTTAAATTTAATTTATTCCAAAACCCTAATTCCACAAATACTACTACTTTTCTTATTCACACCTAACACTACTTTTGTTTATATCTCCTTCCCATCTACAGTGCAAACATTATCCTTGCAGTGATAGACTACCTCAAAACGGCTGTAGACCTTCTTCTCCTTCCTCATGCTCTCTATCCTCTTCAGCAATCCCTCTCTCTCCTGGATGTTGCCCTGTGGTCGCAGAAGTCGATTCTTTTTTACGGAGTTCTCTCTCTCCAGCCCCTTCTCCCCGGCATCATTATCTCTGTCCCCTTCCATTTCTTCTCGTTCCATTCGGTTCTTCTGGCTGTTTGCTGAGATCTGCTCCAGAATGACTTTGGTGTCATCTCGTAGGTTGCTACTGAACAGAACAGAGCTGGCAGGGCCCTGGTATCGTGATGGGCCTGATAAGCCGGTTGATGTCTTGTTGTTGGCTGTAGTTTGGTCAGTAGTGGTAGATCCTGTATCTTTAGCTGATGAACTTTGCTTTTTGCTTGAATCTTCGGTTATCTCTATAACTGTGCTTATGCCCCTATCATCTCCTGCAGATTTCTTGTCTTTATCCTTGGGCCCCAGGAATCCCTTTAGCCTCAGAGTCTGCTTCTTGAGGAAGTCGAGTGTCTTGCCCTCACCTTTTCCCTCACCCCCAAGTGTGTTGATGGATGTATTAGATCCCATATTTTTTGATAGTCCTTCTTTAAAGTCCTCATGAGTTGAAGAACTATGAGAGCGGCTCTTTTTCAGTTCACTCTTCTCTGCATCTGTAGCATCTGTGGTCAGAATCTCCTCACCACAGGAGACACGGCGAGGATTCACTCCTTTAAGCTTCACTGGATCCCTCTTAAAGATTTTAGGCGATGGAAGGGGCTTCAAAGACTTGAATATATCTTTCTTTTGACCCTCTGTTGCATTCTCCTCTTTATGAGGTTGAGTCGTCTCTGAAAGCTTCAGGTAGGTCATGGAAGACTTGGCAGGTGGTTTTGAGGAACTAAGTGAAGGTCTGCGATTGAGCTCTGCCAGTTTTCTGGAGATGTCTGGCTTCTTTGGTTCTGCTGAACTGACAGATTCATTTGTGATCTTTGGAGTCATCATGGTGTTTAGAGAAGGCTTATCAGAAAGGTCTGGCTTTTTTTCCGCAGGCTCTGGGGCTTTTAGCGATGACTCTGTCTCCATCCTTGCAGCCTTTCTCTTGGCAGCCAGGTCTTTGAAATACTGCAGTCGACTGGCTGGGTCATTCATGTTCAGAGATGATGATGTTGTGACTTCAGAGGTCTCATCAGTTGGGGTTGTCTTTACCTCTTCTTTATTTTTTTGATGTTCCTCTTTTTCTTTTGTTTCATCTCTTAATCGTGTCTCCTTTTCCTCTTGCTGATGCTCTTTCTCCCTCTCTTTTTCTTTCTCTTTTTCTGTCTCCTTGGCTTTTTCCTCCACCTTCTTTCTCCAGTCAAAAGGCTCCCGAGAAAATGACCTCTTCTTTTCTAGGATCTTAGCCACAATCGAGGAAGTGCGCACTGAGTCTAACTCCTCATCGTCCTCTGTGGCTGGTTTTAGGCCCAGGCTACCACTGTGCATCTCTGCCTTGGAAGATGAGAATATAAGTGAGGAACGCAGACGGGAGCTACGTTGAAGGAGCGGGTTAATACGTGAGCGGAATGATTCATGTTTGGACAGGAAGAGCTCTGGAGCCTCCTTCACCTCTGCATCCACACCCTCCTTTGCTGTACCCCACTCTGGCTCTCTTTCCCTTTCCTTCTCCACCTCCCTCTCTTTTTTCTCTTGTACAAATGTCTTCAAGTCGCTGACTGAGGTAAGATCTTTGGCAGTTTTTGGGGCAGAGTCTTTACTGGTGCTCTCAGGTAAGACAGGCTTTCCAAAGCGTGGTTTCAGAATATCTGGTCTGGGCTTGGGGGGAACATTCGGTGGCTCCTTTATTCCAAAGCGGGGAACTGAACTTTCAGCAGCAGTAGGCTGCTGAGATGGATCTTCAAATGCATCAGGCCCCATTGGTTGAGTCAGGCCTTCTTCTCCACTGTCCTCATAAGTGCTAAGATATGAGTGGATTCTCCATTTCCTCAGGCCTTGCTTAACACTTTCATCTTGATCATTCTCTTGATCAGGTTTTTTTGAAAACAGTTTTTTCTCTGGTGGATGGGGCTGTGTGGGTGAGCTCTGACAGGCATATGTCTGACCTATGGTTGGCCTCCTATGGGAGGAACCTCCTCCATACCTTCCAGCTAATGGAGGTGCCTGGTGCCCCTCACGTCCACCTAAATCCTCAGATGAAAAGTAGTCTCTGCCATAAACTGCAGGAGGAGGTTCCAGATCTGAGCGGAAGCTTGAGTCTGAATACTGGTCAATGGAGAGATGTGGAGGACGGCCTCGAAGTCTGTCGTAGTGTCCATGGCCAGAACCCGGTCCAGGCCCTTCATTGTAGTAATGGCTACTTTGGGTTTGTTCCCTGTAAAGAAAATACAGTGGTTCTTATTTGTTTGATTTTAAATTCATAGTTATGTGTGAAGACATAATGACATAAGATGATGATACGTGTAATAATTCTGAATTAATCCAATTCCAAACAGTTGTAGGTATGAAAACATAAATAACCTGTGGAATTCTGTCTCGTCCAGATTATTCATGACTCTGTGCTTCATGTATTGCCTTGAAGATGTGTAGTTTTCTTGGGTTCCCTCTGCATAGCTGTGCCTCTTGTAGGCACTACTACTCATCTCCATCTGCCTAGACACTATGGACCTCCCCTGCTCCAGGAATGACTGCTGCTGATAAAACTGTTGCTGGGAATACTTCCCAATTGTAATTCCTGCCCCAGGTTCAATGGTGTGTCGAAATGGATCGTTTCTCCGGAAAGGAATTGCAAGGTTGCGATCAGAGTCTCCATAGGGGAAGGCAGGGGGAATCTCATGTGGCCTACGGAAAGCTGTGGGGTTCCGCAAAGACTGGGTCCTCTTCAAACCAAACTGGCTGCTGAAGTAACTGCTGGTGCTGCTGGTGTCTGACATTGCAAGTGTTCCATCGGATGGGTCAATGGCTAGAGGCTCTGACTGAGCAAAAAGAATGCGGAACTCTTCATCGAAGGTTGCAACCAGCTCCCCGAGGAAAAGGTGGGCGATGCAGCGGTGAATCTTCTCATAGGACCACATGAAACTAAAGAAATAAGGAAGAACAGTGGAGGCAGTTAAAGTACTTGCATTTACAGAATGAGTGGTATGGGGGGGGGGGGGGTCTTAGCAATTTAATGAACTCACCTGTAGTTCCCACTGAGTACAGCCCTGCAGTCAGCCAGTAGGAACCGATCTTTCACCTGCCCCTTAAATGATTTCCCCGTCCGGGAAAAATAGGTTATTCCTGCTACAGTTCTGACACGCATCATCTGTAAAACCAAAATTTAAATCATGTTATGGACACACGTATGCCTTTTTGGAAATTATATGTTATAAGTAAGCAAATAACAACTGCCTAGTCCTTTGAGACAATGTACTGAAAAGGCAAACTCACATGAATTAAGTCCAAGTTGACTTTGCAGTTGATGACCATAGAGACAAAGTGATGAGCTTCGTGCTCATCCAGTAGAATGTAAACAGGAACGTGGCGTGCTGCTGCGTCCAGGAGGTCAGCAAAAATGTCAACATCTGTGAACATGTCCATCACCACAGCAATAACCTGCAGCAGAGGAGCAAACACAAGAACAGTTTGTTCAGCATAATATGATTTTGTTAGTCTATAGATTATTTTGTAGGCTTGTTGCTATTGGTTAACAGAATAGGTGATTTAAAATTGCAACACCTGAATATTTGCATAATTTGAAGGGACCGTTGCAGTGGCAGATGTTCATTGTGTTTATCAGCAATAGAAGATAAGACTCAAACAAAGTACAGGTTTATGCTACTAGTGACAGGATTGCATAAATGTTTTCTTGAAAGTTTGAACATTCACAAGTGCGATCTTAAGACTAATTTACTGACTAACGTACTAACCCCACGGATACGAAAATTTGAATATTAAATTAAAATACTGCAAATATTGTAGACACGACAGTGAAGTTTGATATCACACAGGTGAAGATATTAGGTTTGTATCACTCACTGAATTGCATTTAGTCACAAATAAATCACCAAGCCTATTTTAGCTCTTAAAATACTTGTACAGTAACAAAATTACTGAAACCAAATATGCATTTAACTGCACCCCACATATCAGCAATACTCTACAAACATGGTATAGACAAGATTAATGACTCCTGTCTCTTGCAACCTCTCTGTCCTCCACTTGTAAATGTCATCACAAGTAAAAGAGACAGACATGTACTCTCTAAAAAACACTGGCAGAAATGGAGCCACCACACATGCAGATTTGACTGCTCGTTACTTTTGACACGTACACTTAATGTTAATTATATTTTTTTATTTAGCCAAAGGCCAGCCAGTTAGACATTCACCTGAAAGGGAGTGGTGGCAAAGTTGACAGATAAAAAGTAAGACTGAACTAACAATGAGATAGCATAATCCACACATTCATTAGTCATTGGCAGCCCCTTATCTCTCTCTCTTTTTTTTTTTTTTTTTGAAGAGATAATACTTGTTTTGTACAGTACGTACTGATAAGAAAGAGGATACTCGGTAGTAAGAAAGGGTGTGTTAATTTCTTATATCAGATGTTTCCCACCCATTCACTTTTAAATCAGCAGAGAGAAAGTAGTGCACATGCCTAGAAACACATTTAGCAAATTAAAAGTTGTACACATTGAATGCGCATATATGAATGTGGAATCCTTTGATCTTCAGGTGCCATTTTTTTCTCAGAAATACCTGCTAAAAGCAAACTGGATATGCAAGTTTTACTCTATTTCCTGGTTTGCTATCTGTCCATTTTACTTACTTGGCGTGCATTCTTGATGAGTCTCCTGGCCTGTTCCTTGATGCTCGGCATGTCTGGGTCGGAGGGGTTGACCAGAGTGGTGACCTCTGTGGGCCCGATTAAGCTGTGCTGTGTCATTGGCCAGCCCAGGTCCAGACCCGGGGCAGCTATGTCGGACTGCATTGGCCAGTAGGTGTCGGAGGAGCCCTCGGCTTCATTACCTCCCTCATGGTACGTCAGCTCTGGGAGGCTGGAGGGCTGGTTGGGTGCCTGGATTGTGGACTTGATATATTCAATCTCCGGCTGTGCCAGGAAACTGACCACATCTGCGGTCTGGAGGAACTCATAGTATCCCTGGTATGACAGGAGACATGCACAAATTCATTGCATAATGAAATCTATGCCTCTTTTTGAAGTATTTTAAAATAAATATTCATTAGAAACACACAGAAAGAACACGAGTAGAAAAGTGCAGGGTTACCGGTATATCATTTTCTATCAATGCGTCAATAGCAAGACGATAGTCCTCCCGGTAGTGTGGTGGCAGGTAGTTTGGGTCAAGGGGGTTATCACCAATCGATGAACTCTGAGACCGGTGTGCCATGGTTGGAGAGAGGGGTGGGGTCAAAGGTCAGGGCTCAGGGGTGAGAAGAGGTAAGGGGGGAGGAATTTGAACCTGTACAAAAGAAGTCCAAAAGAAAGAAAAGGTCAGTGCACTGAGTTATGCAGAGAAATTAATCCGATATGTTGGTAAATTTAAAAAATGACACACAAAGCTATCATTAACATTTAATTTCCATTAATTCAGATGTCTGCACAGCCTGTTTTAGTGTTATAACATTACAGGATTCCAAGAATCTCAAAGCAAACACACCCTGGTACACAAACCAATTAAATATTTTCATGTGTTCACATCAAATTGCTTTAGTCGTTGCACTTAACATACCAGTCCTCCATCCAGGATATATAATACCCATAATTCAACTAAATATTCCTTAGGGTGGCGAGAGGAAGAATGCTTTGTAGGATACACAAGCCGACAGATTACTACCTATAACCTCTTACACAAAGCATCCATTGTTGCTGAGTCAAAGCCTGTGCAGTAAGTTAACGAGTACACCTTTCATATTAACACACCTTTACCTGCACGCGATACCACATTTTGACTACGATCGACATTAACAGCTGAGACAGATCTCAACAAGTGTTTTCAGTTAGAGCCTACGGCCACGTTTCTAACTTTACAAGACAAGTTCATGCAGTTTAGGAAAGAAAGATTTTTATATTAATCATTAATGATTAAGTTGTGTTTGATGTATTCTTATGTGACATTGTTAATATATTATAAAAGAAAAGAGAACTAAAAATGACTCTTGACAACATCTGGCATATAATGTTTGACTGGATGAGGAGAATAATAAAGAGAATAGACATTTCTGAAGATGAGAAAGAGAGTTAACTTAGTTCTCATCTATGGAGTCACGCAAGCTGCTTAATTGCTGGTTTGATGTAACAGAGCAGCATTCAGCAACAAAATATTGTGATGGCACCAGTGATTAACTGAAATGTAATTCGGCTTGTGAGAAAACTGTAGATAAGGATAAGAACAAAGAAAAACAACAGGATACAGAAGATACAATGGGAGGAAGAAAAAGACTTGACTGTGGATGTTGTTTAATAAAAACAAAGGCACTTAAAACTAACACCACATACAGCTCCTACCCATTGAGAAAAACTCACACCAACCAAAATCACACCTCACAGACACCCTTTACCCCATCCATCAATCACACACACAGCTGCAGCCCTGTACCGCAGCATTCCTTATAAGAGGACCGGCATACTCAATTAACAAAAATACAAAAACATGCTATCAAGCCGTCACATTCAGATACATATACAGAGACCCTCCTCCCCCACCGTACAAACAGCCCTGTCTATACACCAGACCTTGTGAAACCCAACAATATCATTTACCAGACCGTAATATGCATATTCAACCCTAAGGCGCGCAGAGATCAGCCCCTTCAACAGTAACACCAGATCTACCGGCCCACAGTCCTTCACTTTATTCCTCCTTGCAAGCCAAATAGCCAGATAACCTGCCCAAACAGAAAGTTCATCAGCGCACTTTTTGTTTTGTTTTCCACAGAATACAATGGTCCCAGAATTTTGTTGGGCTTGTAAAGAGGATTGTCCTGCCACTGATGCAGGAAGAAAAAAGAAGAAAGTCAAGTGAGAAAAAAAGGAAGGTGTAAGGGTGAGGTGGAAAGGCATGAAGAGGTGT
The DNA here is from genome assembly GCA_038419695.1 of Scomberomorus guttatus. Classification (NCBI taxonomy): domain Eukaryota; kingdom Metazoa; phylum Chordata; class Actinopteri; order Scombriformes; family Scombridae; genus Scomberomorus; species Scomberomorus guttatus. Next base: position 14,349,543 of record CM076461.1, read on the forward strand.
ATAGACAGGTTCTCTCATATCTCTGCTTAGTAAACTTGTCCTGCTGGTGCGTCATTGCCCAAGTTGCTACCGAGACATCCTGAAAAATCTGTGTCATCAGATCAAGCAAATTGATTTAAGTGGGCACGATGAGTGTGCTATTAAATATGTCATGACTTAAACTCACTTAAACTTAATTTAAGGTAGTGAAATGAACATTGTTGCATAACTAATCTGTGAATGTGTGATTTAATGGGACAAAGAGGGTGGAGACGTTTATGATTCACTTCACAGATCCTGAAGACTTTAAAGGACCGGTTTCACAATTTTTCGAGTCAGTCTTAAAACAACAGTCAGGTGCCCAAATTAACATTGAAATTGTTTTTTCTTGTCGTAATCATTCTTCCTGTTCATACTGGCCATTGGAAGATCCCTTCGTAATGTGCTTACAATGTAAGTGATGGGGGCCAAAATCCACAGTCCTCCTTCTGTGCAAAAATGTTTTTAAAAGTTTGTCTGAAGCTGATATGAAGCATCAGCCGTCCAAATTAGTCAGATCAAGTAGATATCTTTCCACGTTACAGTCTTTTTAGTGCCAAAGTCCCTCTTTTTGTTACTATACTTCCACTGCAGCTCAACAGAGAAACATTGTCTGAGGAAACACAAAGAGGGAATTCATGCCAACAACACTGTAAATGTGGCAGATATCCACTTGATATGACTAACTCAGACTGCTGAAGCGTCATATAAGCTTCAGATAAACTTTTAAATACATTTTTGCACAAAATGACTGTGTGGACACACTGGATTTTGGGCCCCATCGCTTACATTGAAAGCACATTTAAGGGGATCTTTTAACAGCCAGTATGAACAGGAGGAATTATTAGAGCAAGTAAAACCTCTTTCAATGTTCATATGGGCACCTGACTGCTGTTTTAGGACAGACTTGAAAAATTGTGAACCTACTGTATCCTGTAAGAGCCAAGTTCTACACATAATTTCATATGTGGATGGATCAACTCATTGTATACATAACCAACGCTCTCACTCCAAACCCAAAAGAGACAATACATTGAAAAATGAGTTTAAAAGACAGATGGCAGATGGAGGACAAGCCATGTAAACAGACAAGCAGAAACTTTATGACAACAAAACACTACCAGGAGAGGCATAGTAACAACATTTTCATTGTTGATTAATCTGCACATTATTTTTCCAATTAATCAGTCTGGGAAATATCAGAAAATAGTGAGAAACACAACACAACACTCCGTAACCTAAAGATATTCAGTTCACAGCAGGAAATACTCACAGATGAGATGCCGAAATTAGCCAATTCTTGACATTTTTGCTTGAAAAATGTCATAAACAATTAATTGCTTATCACAAAAGTTGCAGATTAATTGTCTGTCAATCAAATTAATTGACTAAATGTTTCAGCCCTAATAACTAATTGGTTCAATCCTACATGTGATCACTGCCGCTGGTATGATTTAGTTTTGGCATTAGATAAAGAAGAAGAGAAAGGATGAACCGATGTGAACCGCTGTATTCCAACCCACAACACAGTCGTGTTATTCACAGGTGGGTGTCCTGGTTGGCTCAGTAGCCAACCAGGACACCCACCTGCATTATTTTTTAATGACAGCTGCATACCGGATGGTTCATCTGATGGTGGAGGTCTGTGTTAACAACCACTGAGTAAAGTCAAAGTGAACTGGTTAAACACTTGGTAAATAGATATGGGTTCTTTCTGCACATAGCAGCATGTGGTCAAAACAGGAAGTGTTTTGACTGTGTGTATGCATCACCATGGAAATGTTCTGTCTTAGGAGCTGTGGTTGATTGACGGTCTTATAAAGTATATGATCAGGGTGTGTTTGTAACCTGGGGTCTGGGGGTGAGTAGGCGTTTTGTACCTGCTTAAAAAGCACGAGTGACGTCCTTTCTGTAAACTTCCATGCACACTTAGAGATTGGTGGTGATAGCAAAGGAACCAAGTCCTAACCCGCAATAACAAGGAGAACCCGGTTTACTCAGGGGCCTGGTGAGTCATCGAGTAGCCCAGCCTGGCCTAGTGTGGTTAACTTGCAAAATGCTCCTCTCTGGTGATTCATCTGCTAACAAAATGGCTGACATCCTGTTTCCTGATTCATTTCTAACCATAGAAATTAGGCATTTGCGGTGCGCAGTTCGCCTTCCAAAGTTCCATGGTGGGCAGGGAGGCATGTTGGGTACACATGCTGCTTCGCATGGAATAACTTCACTACTGCCAAGTTTCTAATGTCAAAAAAAAGAGTACTTTAATCTATTTTTTTTCCTTTATTTTAAAGAAATCTAGCTGCCGGGGGCTTGATTTGTACAGTGCATACCTGAGGAGTTATGATAACAGCCATAAACTGAGAGATGTGCACCTGCCTGTGCTTTTCATAATGTGTAAACCTCAGAAAAGCCACGTTATCATGTGCGGCAAAACAACAGCAGACATAAAAATCCACCGCAAGTGCCGTTCAAGTTATGAAATAATATTGCCGTTATTGTCTTCCGGTTACAAAATCAAAGAACGGAGCAGCCAATGGGAATCAACCCTGAGGTTAATATGAGCTAAGTGGGTGAATCGAGCACAGTAGCACTAAACAGAGCCTGGAGGTTTCTTATTCCGCCTCCTGACCTCTGGGACACAGCAGAATGAAGCAACAGAAGACTAACACAATTTAAGAAGCACAACAGACTTTCTCCACCTCACCTGGCCGACTGGTAAGATATTCAAACAAATACCGCTGCTTTGTTTGTTGTTATAGCAACTATGCCAGGCATCAAACTGTTAGAAGTGACACACGATGATAGGGATCTTTCTCTCTCTTTTCTGTTCCTCCTTTAGTTGTAAAGCTTTCTGTTTCCCACACAAGACGCACCTGCCCTACATGTACCATAAACAAAAGCCAGTTTGAAACACTAAACCACCGCAGGGTATGCAGGCGGCAAGCAACTGCAGCTACTCGAGGCTGACAAAACTCAATATTCAGATGTGCACAATGTTTGCTCACGAAGCGTGTAAATGGCCCATTCTCAGCATTCCTGCATCAACACTGACATAAGAACAGGGGAGAGAAAAGGCGAGGGAAGAGCTGAGTGAGTGGGGGAAAAAAAAGAAAAATCTGTATCTGTCTCAACATGTGAATCAGAGAAATAAGCCTGAGGAGACACAAACTATCAAGCACAAAAAATATTTTCACTCTCATTCTGTTTTCGTCTTTGCCTCTCTCTCTCTCTCACACACACACACACATGTTCTGAACACGCCTTACTAAACAAACACCATGATTGATCCGGCATGCCTCTTCAGTCGTTTTGTGTAATCATTCGGCGTAAAGAGAATGAAAAAAACAATGCCTCATAACAGGTTTGGAGGGATTAGCCATATAATCTCCTGATGCTCCTGTCAGAACCTTTCAGTGGCACTTTGGTCAGATTAACACACGTAAACAGATAAAGAGTAAACACAGAGCACAACTGTTGAGCGCCACACAAAAGACAGACTCAAGGTCCGGTGAATGTATACAGCGTGTGAGAACACACGGCAGCGTGTGTCCTCCCCCCCCCCCTTTTTTTTTTTTTAAATGTGTTCTCATGGCTGCACTGCTTGAAAAACAGGTCCACTGAGATCCTCGTCATATGTTCCAACTAGTTTAATGTCTGCGGCCATCTTGAGTGGAAACCCAACAATAAAACCATAAAAATGTTTCTACTTTACTTCTGTCTCCCCCACAGGCACAGTATTGCTCATACCTGCTTAACAACACCTTTACAAGCAGACAGTGACCTATTGTAAAATATACAAAGCAAACAAACTTGTGGATGGGATGCAGGTGTGGCTATATGGCTGGAGTGACAGGATAAAAATCTATAATAAGAAGCACACATGCAAAGACACACCACACACACAAAAAAAAGGAAAAAAAAAAACTGGCACTACAGACTTTTTCCCTCAAATTATAACCACATGTCGGACTATTCCTACCCAGTGACTCACATTGAATGAATCGAGGCAAAGCCTGTAAAGGTGAAGTTTAAATCAATACGCTGTTTGTTTGAGTCAAAACTGCAAAGAAAATTGATCTGCGTGTGTGCAATAAAGACACTGTCAGAGCCTATAGATCAGTCTATAGGGAAGACGTGTGGCTGGTGTCGAGGCTGTATGGTTAGAAGGCCAGGACCAGTTATCTTTAAACTCGAGGGATCTCAAGTTTGCCCGATGATAATTGCCTGAAATGCATACATACTGTAGCATTGTGCAACCGAGGCATTAGGCATGCTTGTAAAAGTGTCTCTGCCCTTTCATGCAGTATTTATTACCTGACGTTCCCTACACACGACTCACTCTGAAACCCTGTTAATTTGCAAGATGGTTGTTTTCTCTCTCTGTTGAGTGTCTTCAAAGGACTGGGAAGAGAGCAGTTTGTGTCATGGATGCCAGCCAGCGCGGAGCCTTCTGTGTGCTTAGAAACTGTGATAACAATACTGTTCAGGTTTTGAAATGCACAGCAGCTACCTGGATGACTTAATCCTCTACAAACTTCAGGCGGCTGATGAGGAAAGTAACCAGCGTTTCACTTTTTTTTTTTTTTTTTAGTCCACTCACATTAATGAAGTAAAGATGGTGAAGAATAAAACAGGATAGAACATGTCAGGGCAGGACACAATAGAATATAATAGAATAGGAAGGCAACAGTGGAATAAAACAATACAAAAGGGCACAATAGAATATAACAGAGCAGGTGACAATAGATTTGAATTGAATAAAACAGGTCAGGCAACAATAGAAATGTATAGAATACAATATAGATATTGAATAGAAGAGAGCTAGAATAACTAGAATAGAATAACAAGACTAGAACAGAATTAAATTAGACAACAATAGAATAGTATACAGTAGAATGCAATGCAGATATTGAATAGAACAGAGCAGGATAACTAGAATAGAATAGAATAGAATGGAACAGAATAGAATAGAATAGAACAGAATGGAACAGAATAGAATAGAATAGAACAGAATGGAACAGAATAGAATAGAATAGAATAGAATAGAATAGAATAGAATAGAATAGAATAGAATAGAATGGAATAGAACCTCACTATCAACAGTTCTGTTGTTCCAGGCTGCACAAAGTTCGTCTTTACCTCCTAACTTTGCTGCAGAACTTGCCTCCTCTCTTTGTACGGATGGATATCGCTCTACCCGCTGAAACCGCCGTCGTGCGTCTCCTTTCCCGTCGGTGCGTCACATTCCTCAGATCGGACCACAGCTCCACCCAACTCCCGGTGTGCACACTCCAGTGCCAGCCAGCTAGGAGAGGCGAGGGGGAGGGCTACGACTCGGACGCTAGGCCCGGGATGAGAACTTCACTCGGCGGTGCGTGAAAACCTCCGGAGCCGCCGCCACTACGGCGCAGGATCAGCGCGGTGAATGAGGAAGGAGCAGGGGCGACTCCTGCTAGGCAGGGCTTTCCCACCGGTGAGACTCCTCCCAGACCCGCTGATCACTGGGAACAGAAGACCATTGGAAGTTCACTCCCAGAAGCATATTTCAAAAGTGCCAGTCCTTTATGTCATGGCTACCAGTGGGTGTCTTATCTATTCTGGAAGAAGGAGGACGCTTCTGCTAATTTTCACTGCTCACTCTTTCCACTTAGATTGAACTTTAGAGTTGTAGTATTCACCAATTTGGGACAATATAGCCCTTCTCAAATAATCCAGAGGCTTTTTCACTTTGGAAGACTGGCAGTGTCTAGCACCAGTTTAGGCTGAAGAGCAACAGGTTTCTTTGGAGACCATGTGCCTCTATGAAACATTGTTTATCTCCAAAGCAAAACACTCATGCTGAATCAGCAGACTCCAACAGTTCCCATTTCTATAAGAATCCTCTGTAAAAACTTCCCGGCTGCAGGCTGCACCGCTCAGTGCCTCCTGTAAGGGAGGCTGGATTTGGGAAGCTTGATGTTTAACCTTAATCCTACTGACTGGGGTCCCCGCAGACCCCAGAGGTACACTTTTTGTCATATCTCACAGGTGCTTTATTCTATCATTCCAGTTTTTCGTGACTTTGTCAATCAATTTGTCATTTTGAAGGAGACAGATTTCCTCATGTGCTCTGTCGATGACCCTAAATACTGCTCTTCCCAGGGGTGTACTGGGACAGGATGAACCCTAACCCTAACCCTAAAATAATCAGTTTTTTTTCTTTCAGATGACATTAATTACATAACTAATAATGTTTTGAGAAGAAATATGTTAACATTTTGCTATGATGGTTGTTTCTTACAGTAGTTTATTCTCAGGGTCCCCAGGGACCCCAGTCAATAGTCCTTGTATGTTAAATATGTTGGCAGGATGAGGGTTGAGGCCATTCAGGCACAGTGCAGGTTAAGTAACTTGAACACATCATTAAGATCATATCATTTGTATCATTTTGATGTTTATTCAATATATCAACTGTAATGTATTCACTTACATAAATATGCTAGAAATAATGACTAATAATAATAAACACAAAGTGTAATACAGGTAAAGGTATATGTCATTATATGTGTGGGTGTGTGCTTTATATGGGCCGTCCCTTGTCCTGAAACGTCTCTATCAGACAGAACACGCCTTGTTTCATGGCTCTCTGATAGCAACACACACACACACTTATTGACTGTGTGTTCCTACCGTTCCTAAGGGTGTGCCTCCTGTTTGAATGTCTGCCTGAACACCCATGTCCTAGTATGCACCTTTCTGCCCTCTTACACACACACACACACACACACACACACACACACACACACACACACACACACACACACACACACGAGCCATATTTCTGTTTGCTCTTTTCTAATTCATGCAAATGTGCAACTCTCAGCATGACAGATATATGAAACAAGAGTGTTTGCATACAGCTGCGTGTGAGTGTTACATGTAAGAGCAGTGTGCACAAAAAAAAAATAGTGAAATGATATCTGATGAAAAAAATATGTGAGCAAAGGGTGAAATTAAGTGTCTGATTACATGAACAAGCTCTGATAACAAACACTAGCAGGTATACAGACCCTGAAACAGAGGGCGCGGCCGCTGCAAGGAATGTGCTCAAGGCATCTTACCACACCCAACCTCCTTCTCCCTCCCTCCCCTCTCCCCCTCTCTCTCTCTCTCTCTCTCACTCTCTCTCACTCTGGCTTCCTCCCTCTTGCTCGGCCTCTTTGCCCATCCTCCTCCCTCTCTGAGTCACTTGGCAGCCATTGAGCAGGTATACACGTTCAGGCTTGAGTCCAGGTGGCTTTTAAATCTCGGCCTTCACCTTAACACACCTTGCAGAGGAGTTGGGGTTATCAGGTGCTGTTTGAATTCAATCAAGCTTTATTAACATGGCTGTTAGAGTTCAATGTTGACAATGCAGTTTGTGCTCCACCTAATGTGTGCATAAAATATGAGGCACATGAAAGGAAAAACCCTCATAAAGTGTCTTTGTAAGGTGTTTTGATGATGGTGTTGGAGAACACTGGTGGTCCAAAATCAAAGGTGTCCACCTGTGACGACCATACAGTATATGATTCACATCACTTTCATACCAATCAAACCATTCAGTGACCCCTCATGCACTGTATGAAAGTATCTCAGGCTTAATTTGCCACTTGTCTGTGTAGTCATACGAGGACTAAAGTACTGCAGCAAAGCGACATGTATTTATGATAAAAGGTTCATTTTTAAATTGCAAAAATTTAACAAAAACAGGTTGAAAAGATGCAAATGAATTCATATGGAATTGAAACGTAATACTAGAACATAATATGAGATAGAATTTAAGTCATATTTCTGGTTTGCACGTTTTTCCTCAGTTGATGGAGTTTCCCTGCTTGACATGCAATCATAGATGTTCAAATTTCCATTTTTCTATTATTAATTTTTCAATTTTCACCATCAGTCCCATCAGTAGATATTCTGGAGTTTAAAGATCCCTTACAAGCATGTTTTGAGATGTAAAAAAAAACAAACTTTCTCTCATTTGTTTGTTTTTTCTTTTCCGAAAAAAAAAATCACACAATCAAAAATTCATAAAAGGCAAGGCAAGATCATTTGTGGAGCACATATCATACAAAAGGGCAATTCAAAGTGTTTTACATAATGTGTTAAAACATTTAAAAAAGAAAAACAGCATAAAAAACATTAAAATGCGGATTATAAGAATAGAAACCCTTTGAAAGGAAATGAGAAATTTGAGAACAGCAGAGACATAAATAATGATGAGTAACAGACTAAAAATAAAGTTACAGTGCAGTAATTAGTTGTAATTTGCCCCAAAGGAAATAAAAAATGCAGAAGAGATACCAAATCAGTCAAAGGCAGCCAGAGGAGAACAGCAGAGTGTTTCATTTGAAAGTGACCAGAGTTGGGCCGCATTTAAGATCTATAGGAAGGTGAAAACACATCTACTCATTCACGCTCGCTGAAAAACACAGAATCTATGAATATGTTTTTTTCAAATGTTTAACTGCCGGACACAAGTCCATTCTTAGTGTATCTGCACTGGAGGCCCACAAAATGTTCATAAAGTTGAATCAACATCGCTCTAAAACAGTTTCAACAAAAACTGAATACTATATTTTAGAGTCAATTACAGATTGTGTACACATGGCAAAATGTATTGTAGTGTATATTTAGTAATATTATCAAGTGGGTTTTATTTTCCGTCTTATGTACATTTACATGTTTTTATGTTCATTTTGTCTTTTTTTGATTTTTTAAAAATTTCTTTTATTGTAAAGCACTTTGAGCTGCATTTTTTGTATGAAAGGTGCTATAAAAAGTTTTGAAAATTGGATCAGCAGTAAGGCAAACCACACTGAAAGGCGATTTTTGAGCCAGATTTGTATTTTAAAGCTATTCACTGTTTTTTTCCCTCCGCTTAAATTGACTTGGTGTCAATTTAAGTGATTTGTTAAGAACCGGTGTAGCTGTTGTCCCAGGGTAGATTTAATCACCATTTACCAGAATCATCATGAATTTACTTCAGTGCTGTAACAAAAAGAGGTTACCCTGTGAATGTGCTCTTGTCTCGTCTCTCTTTTATTCACAGTCTGAGGCCTGCGTCTCTGTGGCCCTGTGAGCTTTCCCAGCATGCTTTTCTCACGCTGTAATGTCACACCTGAGTATAAAGTGACTCTCTGGAGCCTGGAGGCTTTGAGGTCATCTTTACACCACTGTGCCGGGAGGAAAGGTGCACACTCACGTCTCACTTTAAAACTATACAGTGTATGGGTTGCTGTACTGTACATGTGCAGGCAGACACTATATAATGATATGTCACCTTTAATCTGCTTAGTGCCCTTTTTCCCCCACAGAACAAGATACTGCAAAGTAATTCTCCTCTCCAGCTGTTAAAGTTACAGTTTCTGTGTGTGTGTGTGTGACCTAATTGCACAACTGCCATTATGTTGTTATGATAGATAACACCTAAAATAATCACTGTCAAGTACTTCTAAATGAGATTTGTCTTATGAGCCTGACAAATTTGCATGTGTGCGTCATCAAATGTGTGTGTGTGTGTGTGTAAGTGTGTTTGTTCCTGTGTTGGCTGCAGCTGGAGAGCTCGTCAGGAGACTCTGACAAGCATTACAATCAGTATTTAGTACTGGGTGGGGCGTCATCGTCAACCGTAAACAGCGCAGGTAGAAATGCTGGATGACCGGAAAGTCCCCTGCAGTGTGTGCAGAGAGAAATGATGGAACGGCCTCACAACATACCTGTGACAGGTTGTTGTCGTTTTGATGCAATCACTGAGGCTGTTGTTAAATGATGGTAGTGATTATTTAGGAAACTCTGCATGGTTTTACAGACAGGATACAAAGTCTAGACAAACATGGATCCGATTTATCAAACCCAAGATGATTATGAATCAGTGCTGCTACTGTCACTCCTACAACCACTAATTAATAATGATTGAAGGCTGAAACATTTTTCAAGAGCACAAGACCAAACGTGCAGACTCTATGAAGACATTCCTTTTTTATTTATATTTATAAATGATATTAATATGTTTTTTTATTCAAATATGTTGATAATAAATCATAATTTCAGAGCCATTTTAGCTCCAACAGATGTGTCATACATTACAAAGGTCCAGGTGAGGGCTTGGTCTTTACCTTTGGACTTGAGCTTTATTCTAAACTTCACCAAACAAGAAGGCTGACTTCAGGAAGCACTCCAGCTATTAAAGGGAGCTCAACTGTCAATAATGAGGTTGAGGCTGAAACCGTACATGCTTTTTAAGTTTGTAAGAAGTACTAAAACAGGTTTAGGCGTGAAAGACATTTCAGAGTTACGACAAAGGAAGATGCCAAAGATTAAAAAAAAAAAAAAAAATTGTTTTAACCTTTTCCAGAAAAGAATGATGACATGTTTGTACTAACAGCACTTGCCCTTTAATTTTCCAAGAAGCTCGTAAGCATGCTGCATGAAGAGATTGCAGTCAACAGGTGGGCAGGACTGATAGAGGTGTAAACATGCAACAATGCAATGATGGATATCAGTCAGTCACCAAACAGAACAGGCTGACCAAGGTGTCGAAACTGTGAAGGTGATTGTGAATTGATTATATTTGGGATGCACAAAAAGACAACAGTGAAATCGGTGAAACTTTGACTCGAGCAAAATGTGGGACAAATCCACACACTCCTTCCATGCAAAAATATATATTTGCATAGAAGTTTATTTGAAGCTGATGTAAAGCTTCAGCCGCCCAAATTAGTCAAATTAATTCAATATCTTTCAATGTTACAGTCTTTTTAGTGCCAAATTCTCTCTTTTTGTTACGATCCTTCCACTGCAGCAAGTTATCCACTTTATTTCAAAATCAGGACTGTGGATTTTGCCCCCCAGCACTTACATAGTAAGCACACTTTAAGGGTCAGTATGACCAGGAGGAATGATTACAGCAAGATAAACCTGTTTCAATGTTCACCTGAGCACATTTGTGTGTGATCAGGTTCAGGCATAACTTCCCCTCCTAGCAAGGCACATGGAGTCAATTACATAAGGTCAAACACGTGCAGTATTGGGATCAACTTTATTGTGGGAAAACAATGTATTTCCGCATATTATGGCCTTAATCTATCAGGGTCATCCTAACAATGTTTCTCAGACTCAGTGTACTTCAAGTACTCAGATATGCAAAGTGTATTTACTTATTATAAGGATCATAACTTGATCCAGTTCGCCTGCTTCTAAAAATAAGTAGTGACTCATAGGGAAACACAGGACTCATTGGTTTCCCTAAAATACTTGTTTCCACTGTGCACTAAAGATGCCTCCCTTGTGTGCAATTACACTGCAAAGTCCACTGAAGTCCAGTCTGTGTGAAACCAGCTGTCCTCTGCTGCCCCCTGCTGAACTGAACTGAACTGAACTGAACTGAGCTGAACTGAACTGAACTGAACTGAGCTGAAGGATATTGACTAAAAATTGTTATCACTTGCATCATACTTGCAATAGTTTTACTGTAAATGAAACAAACCAAAAAAAGTACATCAATAAGTACAATACCTGGACTCTCTTCAGCATATAAGCATGACAAATGTTGCCTGGGGGAAAATAAGAAATAGATAAATGATTAAAATGCTACAGTAAGACCAGAAAAATAAAATGAGCTACTTTTTGTTAAAATATTTTCCTTTCACACTATAATATATATTCAATTATAATATTAATTTGTCTGACAGTCTTTTCTGTTTCTGGGGTTTCCATACATGATGCAAATCCTGTTTATGAACGGTCCCCTGCAACCATCCACAGTTAATGACTGGACACAGTAATTGTCTGTGGTCAGTATTAATAATCAGCGTAAAATCCCCGTAAATTGCATCACAATCACGCACCTTAGACCTACGAGGAGGAAAATGAAAGTATGATGTTAGGTTTCGTTTTCCAGAGTAGCAGCTGTTGACAGATAATAAAAGGAGGCTCTCAGCTGAGAGACGGTCAGAGCATTAACGTCGTTTCACCAGAAAACTGCTGTTTTTACTTTTTGACAGAAACTATCTGATCATCAAACACCATGAGCAGATCAACAGGTAAGATCTTTTTTGTTGTTTGCTTCTTTAATATTCTACTTTGTGATTAAGTCTTAAGTCTTGATTTGATGCATTTGACGCCATTGCTGCAATATTTCCAGCGTTCATATTTGGCCAGATTTGCAGCATTTCTTACAAATCTTACAAATTCTTTCTTTCTTTTTTTTTTGCTGCGAGTTTGGTCATTTCCCTAAAAAAAAAGGAGCAGTGCCTGCACATTTTTGTGTACTTGTCACATTGAGAGCTATATTTTATTGACTGTTAAGCTCCCACTTTGACTTACATGATGTCTCCACTTGTGCAGACTGGACTCCTGCCTTGTGGAAGGACACCTTTGAGGAGCTGCAGTATGATGACAATGAGCTGGACTATGGAGACCAGTGGTCCCTCAGCTTCAGCTACAGCCAGACAGCCACACTCACCAAGGAGGAGAGGAGAAGAGGCTGGAAAGTCTACAGCCACTGTGCCTATGGACGGTATGTGTTGTTTTACTGTACATTTCTAAGTATAAAGATATATAGAACTTAAAACAATATACAGTAATAGTCCCAAAAAAAATCACAAGAGACAAATGATTTTCTATTTTTCTAATATCTAATATTTTTTAATATCGTCGGCTGAATATACAGTAGATTATTTTGTTATGGCTTCTTTGACTCCTCCTTGTTTCTGTGGCAACTTCATGTCAGGCCATATGATGAAATGACTGTGTGATAGGGAGCAGATAATAAAACAGTGTCATTGTGTGGGAAAACACGGTACTGCATGTTGATTCAAGAGGGCAGCCTCACAGGTTATACCATAACCATTATCAGGCCCATAAGAAAATTTGGGATGCTTCTTTTTTTAACTACAGTATATATATCAGAGAGTAGTTTGTTTAAAAAAGAAACTGCTGAAACACATTTGTACAACATTTGTTTTTGTTGATCTTTTCTTTGACTCTGTCTTTGTGTCATTTGCATGTGAGGCCATAGATATATATTTTATATCTATGTGTGAGGCACTTTGAGCTGCAATCTTTGCATGAAATGTGTTATACAAATAACATTATTCTTATTTTTATTCTTCCACTTCTTCTTCTTCTTCTTCTTATTATTATTATTATCAAATTATTTTTTTTCATGCAAAACAAAGAATTGGAACATTTATGTAACAACATTGTAATAATAGCTAAATATAGCTATATATAGTACCCATCAAATGTTTGGACACAATTTCTCATTCAAGGGAATGACTGGTTCTGTACATAAATGTAGATATTTGAATGTTACATTTTAAGTCTTTGGAAATGATTTAAGACTTTATTTTAAATATCTAAGAAAACTACAGTGTAAAAATGATATGTGAACAGACGGCAGTATATACTATGTAACCCCTCCCCCCAACTTATTTTTTAAAAAATTTTTGTGTGTTTTGTTAACGAATTAATTAATTTTAATTGTTTTGTTTTGTTTTTGCTTTGTTAAATTTGTGCTTGGATTATTTCTTGTATGTTTTATAAAGATGCAATGACTGCATGTTTCAGCATCTGATTTAACTACCGGCAGACTTATGGGAATGCTGACTGTTTTTAAATGTAATTGGTAGTTAAGCAATTCAGAAACTTGATTTCCAACCTGCAGCATCTCACTAACCCAGTGAAGCTCTGTGTCTCTGCCTCTCATTCATTCTCTTCTGATGTCTCCTTTTCAGCTTCAAGTGTGGATCCTGCCACAAGACCTGGCCCTCAGCACGGGTGGTGGTGTTGTTCCGGTACCGGCTGAGGAGTGAGGGGGGCCGGGGGACCGTGATCATGCGGCCCTTTGGACAGGCCTGTCGCCGTTGCCAAGACGATGAGTTTGACCTCCCAGGTTTTGCCAGGAAAGAGGTGGAACACGCCTTGCTCAGGCTGATTGGCAAAATCCGTAAGAATTGCTACGGAGAGGAGGACGATGGTGATGATGCCTCCTCAGCATCCTCTACCAAAGTGTGGACCAAACCACATGAGAAGACCCTGTGTGAGGCCTGCATTAATGGCATTTGTTGCCAGGATGACTAGAAGTGTGTGTGTGTGTGTGTGTGTGTGTGTGTGAGAGAGAGAGAGAGAGAGAGAGAGACTGACAGTCTGATAGGTTGTGTGCTGGTTGGCTGACATGCTCTTTGCAGTTTGCACATGCCCTTTTTTTTGTAATATTTTGTAGATGGCTAAATATGGTTAATTTTGTGAGTTAATATTATGTTATGAAAATGATACATAATCATGAAGAATAAGATTGTCACAGTAAATATATCAATTTGTATCTTTTGTATCTTTTTTTCTTTTGGCTTTTAATAAAGTCTATAAAAGTCTGACCACATATTTTGTTTTTGTGGTAATGATTATTTCATGGTATGAGTATAGAGGACTCATACCATGTGGTGGGATGTAATGTAACCATTCAGTTTACTCAACTTTGGTACTTGAACATATAACTTATTATTTCCATTTTTAATGCTGCTTAATACTCCACTACATGTCAGAGGCAAATATTGTACTTTTAACTTTAACTACATTTATGAGATAATCAATAAGATAGAAATCAGTCTGAGAGAGAAACATCACTCTTTGGATTGAGCTATGAAACCTGTGATGAGGTGTCACGAGTAGATATTGTTACACTTTAAAGGGTCACAAGCCAAAAAAGTTTGAAAACACTGAAATAATATATAATAATATGAGTCACAAAGGCCATTTTCTGCACAATTGGCACTTTGACTTTTAATACTTTAAGTATATTTAGCTGATAATAATTTTATTTTATTCCATTACTTAAAGTCCTCCTCCACCCTACTGTCTTCTTGTTCATACAGTTGGATGTTTGAGCTTCACTGTGCAGAATATGTGCAGAGTTTGACACTAGAAGGCTGTTTTCACGTTCATCTACGCAAAGTGGAAAGTTTCTCTGTGCTAATTGAAAATCCAATTTAAAGGGGATGGGCCTATGAGCAGGATTTTGGCGTCGCACAAATAGTTTGGTGCCAATTCTGGTCCAATATTCAACTTACACCAGTGTGATGTGGAAACTTGAAGCCTCCACTGCACATACACTGAGAATGGACTTTTCAGTAAAGTAAAAGACCTGTTGTGTCCAACGGTTAAACTTCTGAAATAAAATATATTTGCATATTCATAGACTGAGGAAATTTTTAATTAGGGATAAGGGGTAGATGTAATTATAAAGATTTTAACAAGATAATTGATCTTTTTCTGTGGAAAAACCATATCAGACACAAATTCTTATTCAAAGTATTTCATATACATCTTAAAACAGGTCCGGAGGGGATCGTTAAGTAAAATGTGAATGCTAACTTTTACTTGTAATGTATTTTTCTGTGGTATTATTACTTTTAGAAAGTAAACTAAATCACTGTGGAGGACTAGATCAACTACAACTACAAACACAGAATTGAACTAATTAAATCTGTCTTAAAAAATGTTTATTTTTTTCTCCCAAGTTATGTATTTCCCTAATTATTAGTTCATATATATTAATATTAAACAATGTGTCAAACTCACTTGTTGTTATAGCAACTAAAATACAGTTAAAGCCTACAAGAAGAAAGATAGTTGTGCTAAAAACCATGGAACCCAGACAGCCAATCAGGTGAGAGCTCTCTGTGTGACAGTTGGTGCCGGGCATGCGCAGAGCGCTTTTCTCTTTGGCAGCAACAACAACATACTGAGGTGGTCCGGTCAGTCTCGCCCCTCCGTTCCTAGCAGCAGCATCGTCGTCCCCGCCGGGTCCGGTGGCAGAGAGGATGGTCCAGCGGAATAGCAGCCGGGGATGCGAATGACAGTGATGAGATAATGGCCCTTGATTTACGAAAGTTTCGAACGTGTGACTAGCGACCAAGTGAGACGACAGTGTAAGTAAAAACGGCGGAGATATTGGATGTTGTGCTGCTGTAAGGGAAGGTAGTTGAGGCTAACACACCGCGCTAACCTAACAAGAGAGAGCTAGCTTCGGTAACGGCAGGAAGGTAGACTGCTTTGGGTGTTAACGTTTCCCCACGGCGCCGTCACAGCTACAGGGGACACGTTAGCACCCAAGGTAAAGCGTTTTATCGGCAACATTTCAGACAGCCGACACAAACACTCTCTTTCCAGCTGGGTTAGTAATTCACACGGACTGTCAGTGTGTTGAACAAAGGAGCTTTAACCGTGGGGCCGCATGGACAGAAACATAGACAGAGAAGTCGACTGCTGTTTGTTTTGTGCTCATTTCATGCTGACACACTTCTTCAGGGATAACCACACGAGGTCTGACCTGAATATTTAGCTGATACGGGTTGACCTAGCTAATTTTGGTAAATGCCGAACCGCTACTGAAGTAAGTTGGGCTGTACCTCATTATGCAGCTCTTGCTTGACTTTGACTCTCTCGTATAAGTTTTATGTCTCTCTTGGCAACCTGGCTTTGTCCTCCAGAAGCAATGATCCACCTGTAGTTTGACTGAGGTGTTTGATTAGATGTTTATCAGCTGACAGCAAGTTTTGAAAACTCTGGTGACATGACAGTGGATGTCTTTCGGTTTAAATTCGTATAATAGTGATAGTAAGAGAGTAGTAACCGGAGATTGGACCTTTAAATAGAGGTTGAAAT
Source organism: Scomberomorus guttatus (assembly GCA_038419695.1). Classification (NCBI taxonomy): domain Eukaryota; kingdom Metazoa; phylum Chordata; class Actinopteri; order Scombriformes; family Scombridae; genus Scomberomorus; species Scomberomorus guttatus. Next base: position 14,366,253 of record CM076461.1, read on the forward strand.
GCTGTTGTTTCGGTTTCTTTCAGCAACAATCAGTCATAGCTAGTTGATCGTAGCTGGGTTTTTGCAATTGATCAAAGAACTGAAATGCATATCAGTATGATATTAAGAGGTGATATTACAGAAACAGTGCTCCTGGTAAGGCTACAAGTAATGATTTTCATTATCAATTACCCTGATTTCGATCTGAGAGGATTAGTCAATTACTCAACTGTTTTGACAATCAATTAATCCTTTAAGCCATTTATCAAACAGAACTGGCAGACACACATTTTGATTTTTGTGCGTCAAGTGAGAGGATTTTTCAGATTTTCTGTTTTATATGATTACAAACTGAATATATTTGAGTTTTGAACTATTGGTCAGACAGAACAAGAGTTTTTAAGACATCGTCTTGGTCCTTGGGAAATCAGTTTTCTTGTTTAAACGATTCATCATTTAGTCGATAAAATGTCAGAAAGGAGCGAAAACTGCCCAGCACAATTACCCAGAGCTGAAGATGATGCCTTAAAATGTTGTTACATTGTTGTTATGTTTGACCAACAGTCCCAAACCCAAAGATATTCACTGATCTCAACCACAGAAAAGCAGTAGAGAAGCTGTAACCACAGAACGTGTTATTTTTGCCTGAAAAATCATTTAATAGTTGCAGATTAATTTTCTATCAATTGTTTAGTCCAGTCAGTGTAATCATGTCAGCTCTTACTGTGCTAAAAGCACCATGAAAGTCACACCCAAAATTTCTTGAGAAATAGTGCTATTAGGGGAAAACATTGTGACGTTTTTGTTTTATGGAAATGAGTGTCTTGCCAGAAACGAGGAGTGCTATGACCTGGTTTCTTGTGAACATCTGATGATTTTCTTGTGAAAATAGGAATTCCAGACTTCATGAATTCCAGGATTCATGTGTTTGGGATTCCTGAGTTCATGAGTCATTAAGTCTTGATTATCACATTGTCTCAAGTAGGGAATACCACATGTTCTCTCTGCCTGTACTGTGTAGACCTGTACTACACAGTGTGTTTTTAACAGTGTAAATTTCTGTTTCTCGTGTGGATTAAGGCTAAGAGGTCAAGTGGCTAAGAGGTCAAACTCGCTCCACCCCGACCACTAAATGACGTGTTTGCTCAAAGAGATTTCGTAATAGTCACTGCCAAGTGTCAACAGCAGGACTTCCCTGGAATTCCAAAGTTCCTCCATGTGCAGACTTCCTGTCCTTATTTAGTATGAGAGACAGAGAGAGACTGGCGGAGATACACAGAGGAGTGAAGTGAACTGGAAGTAAACCAGTGTGCACAAAACAGAGAGCCAAGCAGACAGACTGACCTATTAACTATAGTAACCCCATCCACCACTACCACCACCACCACCACCACTCCAGATATATACAAACACAGACACACACAAAAAGGTCTGGTTTACTGCTGCACCGCAGGAGCAGAACTTGAACAAAATGTTTGCTAATATTCGCCAGCGGTAGCAGCCTTTGTGCTGCCCCGTATGTCTCCGTCTGTCAGTGTGCGTTTTTCCTGTCTGTGTCCCTGTCTGTCACTGCATAGAAATGGGAGGCAGAGGAGGGGAGGCAGCCAGCCATGTTATTCAAATGTTCCAGACCCTGGCCAGCCAGCGGCCAACTGTAGCTGGGCTAAAAGAGGCTCTTTGTGAGGGTTAGACAGATGGCCATAGAATGAAGACTGTAATGATACCCTCAACGGCCCAATACGCACACAGACACATGCACTCGCATACAGACTCCACTCATTACAGGATGTAATGCTGTGTGTGTGTGTTTGTGTGTTAAAGACAGGACAAACTGTGTGTGTGTTTGTCAGAGAAAGGGGGAGAGGTGGGGAAAACGAGGAAGGAAATGAAGCAGAATACATTGATAAAGATAGTGTTTGTGTGCAGTGTGTGACAAGAAAAAGTGTGTTTGTTTGTTTCCCATATCTCTTCCTCTTCACCACACTGTTATTACTCTTGTAGGGCATGTCGTATTATTTACTTGTGATATTAAAATGCTTGTCATGGGTGCTGAAGAAAGTTTTTTTTAAAAATTCAGTCGTTGCTGGTAGAGTAATCTCAGCTGTAGCGGCCATAGCTGTGATTCTTTTGATTCTTTGGTTTAGAGCCTGAGAGGCAACGTAAAAACAGGTTTGGACTCAGGGTGTTAGTGCTGCATGGTTTAACACACTCTCATATCTCCAGTAGCAGACAAGCATGTGAACAGCCTAATTTATGCAAATTCCTCACAAAACGCAACCCTGACTGGTCTCGCAGTGGCCAGCTGTGGTAATATTGACCGTGCCTTTCATCAACTGACTAAAAAAAATCGATGGTTTGGATATCATTAACCTTCCCCTCTCGCTGCCCTCTTCATAATTATCTCTTTCTTTCTATCTTCTTTCTTCTGTCCCTTCATTCCCCCCCCCCTTTATTTCCGGTAAGATAACATCCTTTGCTGCAGCACATCAGCTGATCGATGGATGGACTGATTGATTGGGCTGCTCTGTTTGTCTCTCCTGTTCCATCTGTCTTCCTGCTTCTTTACTTGTTATATTTCTCTCCTTTTTCCTACCTTCACTAGACTTTTTTTTTTTAACTCATTCTAATTCCTTCCTCTTCTCATGTGCTTCTTTCCACCATCCTTTTCCTCCAATCAATCTCTCCCCCTCTCTCTCTCTCTCTCCTATTTACAGGGCAGGAAAACACTGAACCATGTTGCTCTAAGTTGCGACCTGTGGTGAACGGGGGAGGAAGAGGAGGAGGAGGGTGGCGGTGTAGGCAGGCAGGAATTTGCCACAAGCTCCCTTTAGGTGGTCCTTTGCAAGCTTGAAGCCATGGGCAACACGGCCACCAAGTTCCGCAAGGCCCTGGTGAGTGGCGACGAGGCCTTGGCCTGGCAGCTGTACGAGGGCAACCCTCAGTTCAGGGACGGCCTGGATCCGAATGCGTCGTATGGAGAGCAGTACCAGCACAACACACCACTGCACTACGTCTGCCGCCACGCCATGACCCGTCTACTCAGGTAAAACGCGTGTGTTTTATGGTTTGGATTTAGTTCAGAACGACAGAGCTGACGATTGAATTTGACAGTCATTTTTGAGGCTGCAGCCAGTAATGTTGTTAAGCAGTTATCCAATATCGTTACAAAGGCAGTTATGCAGGTGAGTCATATTAAATTGAATAACAATTAACAGTATGTCAGCTTTAATAGATGTCTGAGAGTCACCGTTTTCATAATTGTGATTTGAGGTAAGTAAGGCATCAAAGAGGCCAGTCGCTGTCAAAGTATGTAAATGACAACTTAAAATGACGACACGTGAGAGTGTCAACAAAAAGAATACTCCACAGATTTTTACACATGATGTTCAGAGCACTTGTCATGAAGAGTACCCCTCAGCCTGTGAAAACAGTTGTATAGTGTCTTCTGTTGCTCTGAAGGGAGCTTTCTAACGTCTGAGAAAATAACTCTAATGATGTCATCAGGGATATCTCGAGTTGGGCTTTAACAGAAAAGCCTGCGTTACAAACTTGGGATGTAGAGTTTGAAAAAAGTGGGCCTTTAGGAGGCAGAGAGGGTCTAATGAAAGACGCTATTGGGTGGCATTATGGGAATTGTGGGATCCAGTGTTTTTGGTGCTTGACCCATAATGGGAACTGACAGATGATATCTCTGCCTCTGCTGTATAGATTTTGACTTTTCTTTTTAAAATATGTCTGTTGTGAGTAACCCAACATAATGAAAGTGCAATGCTAACTGTGCCACTTTAAGAGCATTAACAGATTTGAATTTACTGCATGGTTATTGTGTTGTAAAGAGTTTCTCTTATTTTGTCCACCCCCTGTGTATAGTATAGTCCATTGCTTGCACACTTGATTAGAACAGGTGTACTCACACTCCAGCACACCCTCCCGTCTAGAGGAACAGTAAAGGAGAGTCTAATTTAACCTAAAACAAAGGGGTCAAAATAAAAAAACATACAGAGCGAGACACCAGTGTGTGTTTTTACCCCCTGCAGGGATAATCAGCCTGCTGGCCATGACCAAGACAGCTGATTCAGTGACTCAGTAGCTGCCCTCACCTCCTCCCCCTCACACTCTTCCTCTCTCTTGCCCTTTCTTTCCGTGATTACAGGGGGGTGGGGGGGGGTCAAAGGAAGCTGTTTTTGAAAAGGCCAGTCAATTATCTGTGCATCTGCATGTGTGCACCCGTGCGTGTGTGTTTTGAGGGGGGGGAAAATGTGACTCCACAAATGCTTAACATGTCCGAGTCTCTGAATATAACACAGTGAATCAATCGGTGTGCTATTTGTGTCCCTTCCTACTAACCTATAATGGGCCAGAGAGGCGTGCTGAACGCAGCGCTCTGCTCCTGATAAGTATCAGAGGAAATGCGTCTTTGTTCCAACGGCTCGATTGGACAGAGGCAAGCAGATAGATGGCCGAGAAATCTCAGACAAAATAAAGACTCATAGAGGACAAGCGTGGGTTGGTGGATGCAGTGTCTGTTTCTCAGATTATTTTTAACATGTAGCTGCTTCACGTTCGTTCCCTCTTCTCGTCGTCTCCGTGGGCTGGATTGGGTAGTACTCCCATGGGATGAGTAAAATCACAAGTTAGACCTATTACTGGAAAAATGGGTGTAGTTCAGGAAGTGTAACCCTTCCTCCACAACAAGGGAACACACAGTCTCAGAAATATGTGAATAACAATTGTGGCTGGGTCGCTCATTGTGAACAATTGATTTTTCTGTTGTTTGAAGGAAGACAAAGACATAAAGCATGTTTGTCAACAAACAACAACTTACCAACTAGCAGCAAAAAAAAAACCTCTCCTTTTATTCCTACTTTACCTTCTTAAAGTATTAGATGTGTTTATACTACAGGACAGGTTTAGTTCCTTTTTGGTCACACACCACAAACTAATTCAGAATTACAGAGTGAAATGTACTCTTTAACGCTCCCCTGAGGTTCCCTACCCTCATCAAATGCCTGTACGGTCCAAACAACATGTGATGCCCCCCAGCCTGTTGTTTCTAGTAGACTGATATTACGGCCATCCATCCTGAACTTGGGGCTTTGTGTGTGTGTGTGTGTATATATGTGTGTATAGAGGTGGGGGGTTGTAGTTGAGAGGGGAATAATTTGTGATTATTGCTGTGTGGGTGAATTGGCAGTACACTGTCATTAGGAGGCTGCAGGGGCTCGTGGCTGACAGGATACGAAGGTCAAAAGTGGAAGAGCAGGGCTGCAGTGGAAGAATAGGTTGAATGGCTGCACAAGAAGGAAACATTCAAGCGCTAATTCAATAGTGGCTACTGCTGTGTCCAAATTACAGAGGCAGCAGAGAAGGAGAGGTTTTACAACACATTTTTTAAATGTTTTTTCAACCAGTGGAAATCCTGGTATTCTATTCTTTTTTTTGCTGAATTTGCATTAGAAAGAAGGTTGTTTCAAATGTAACCGTATTCATGTTTTACCACTGAAAGGCTTTTCTTACCGGTGCAGCTGCCGTAAGATTTAAAAGGATGTAAAATGGAAAAGAAGATGGGAGGAAAAAAAGGACAAAAAAAAGCAAGTATAAGGATGCAAAATGAGTTTTTTTTTTTTTTTTTAAACGATGAAAAGGTAGAAAGGAAAGAAGAGGAATAGAATAGGTGGAGCCAAGTAAAGGAGTGGAAGGAAAGCTAATCAGTAAATGGAGGTTTTGACAGACAAAAAGCAAAGAAAAACTATTTGCTTAACAGAACTGCAACTGCAGCCTGGCTCTCAGTGCAACTGGCACATCCATCACCGTCTATGGGTGTGTGTGTGTGTGTGTGTGTGTGTGTGTGTGTGTGCGTGCGCACGTGTGTGTATGCGTGCACCCGCCAGCCAGAATGTCCATTATCCCAGAGATGTTAAACAGAAATAGTCAATATTCTGCCATCTTTCTTCTCCTCCTCCTCCTCTCTACCTTTCTTCTCAACCACCAACACTTGCACTTATCTCACAATCCATCTCACTGGCATCCTTCATCCTCCTGTCCCCTCCACTCATCCCTTCATTTTCCTGCACATCTGACTCTCTCTTGAGTGTGCTTCACTTTTCTCTTCCATTTTTTTTTTACCATATGCTCTGTGTCTTCTTTCTTTCTCTCTTTTCATTTAATTTCTGAGCTCTTCTGAACTCTCCCTTCTGTTTTACTCATCCCCTCCTTTGATAGGTCCTTCTTGTTCAGTAAAGAGGGGAACCCTAACAAGCGTAACGTGCACAACGAGACATGCCTCCATGTGCTGTGCCAAGGCCCACAGATCCTACTGCTGCCAGAGGGGGCGCTGTCACCACGACTGGCTCGACCCCAGAGGGACGAGCAGCGCCGTGCAGACTGCCTGCAGGTAGTTTAGTGTTCATGCTTACTGAAAATGTACAGTGAAAATGTACAGTGTAAACATTAAGGGAAATGTTTAAAAAGCTAATTCCTGTTGACATAATGTTGTGTGTGTGTGTATTTTTGGGTTTTTCTCGCTGCCAGATGATCCTGAGCTGGACGGGGGCCAGGCTGGAGGGAGGCCAGTACGAGAAGGCCAATGTCAATGCCACCGACAACCACCACAGCACCTGTCTGCACTACGCTGCTGCTGCAGGCATGAAGAGCTGCGTGGAGGTGAGAGAAACTCTGAAATTCACTCAGATCTATCTATATCCTGTGTGATTTTTACATCAAGTACTGTAGACAGTATTATGCCTCTCCCTGCATCTAGAGTTTTGTTATCATCAGATCACTTATTTTTAAAGATTTTACAGCTTTTGGCGTTAGGAAGAACTTTCTGAATATGCTGAATGTGTACTTCTTAACCTTTCTTCATTTTACTAAACCTCCTTTTTTGCTCTTTTTACTTTTTTACCTTTCTTCCCCTGTTCTTATTCTTTCTTTTCTCCTTTTGTCTTCATGTGTCACTGCCTACTTCTCTCTTCTCCCAATTCTTCACTGTTTTCTATCATCTTTGACCCCCCCCCCCACTCCCCTCTTTTCTCTTGTTCACCCTCTTTGTCTGCCCCACTTGCTCTCGCCTCTTGGCTGCTTTGTTTTCTTTTGTTGCAAGTACCTTCATTTTCTTGTTCCTCTCCATTATCACTCCTCTCCTCTTTCTTCTGTTCCTCTCTGTGCTCCCGTTCCCCTCTCCTCGTCCCTCCCTCTAGCTGCTAATTCAAAGCGAGGCGGACCTTTTTGTGGAGGATGAGGACAAGCTGACGCCATGTGACCATGCCGAGCGGCATCACCACACCGAGCTGGCCCTCAGCCTGGAGTCACAGATGGTTTTCTCCTCCTCCTCAGCTCAGCAGTCAAACACAGACGCACATGGTGAAACCAACCTGCTTCAGTACAAGGAGGTGAGACCGCAGTTACGAGATCTGAGGGTTTCCTGCTGGCTGTTTATTTTAAATCAGTATTATTATTATATTATTATCATGCATTTTGCAGTCACATATCTTAGTAAGTCATAGATCCAAGCAGAAGAGATTGTTGCAACTTAAAAACATTAATGATGGGTGTCACAAGAAATGTATAACTGATCTTTTTTGGATTTAGTTTTGCTGTTAAACTTACTTAAATGATAATTTAGGTATTTATTGTACTGGTTTTTTAGTAATATGATGTCACCTTGTTACAGTGACTCTATCATCTTTGCTCTCTTCAAAGGAAATAACTCTTGGGGCTTTTTCATGTTATCCTTGACATTTTGAACATTTTAAACTAATGTTGTGGAGTTTATCCTAAAAAGTCTCGAGTGCCACACAGCAGCTTGCTTTTTTTCAGAGGAAATTATGTTAAAGACACACAATTAACACAACAAGATTATTCCAAAGTAAAAAAGTAGATGGTAGCAAGTCCCAAAAATGCTCCTCCACTCACTCAGACAGTATTTTTAAATTCCTGCGAAGATGCAAGACAATTATATACTCTGAAGAGGTTGTTGGTAATCTACATTAAAAGAAATAGGAGACTAATTGTGTTATCAGTATTTTGAAGGTGTTTTATATGATCTAACTCTTTTATGTTCACCCAACATGGGAGTTACTTTTGCTGAGTTCAAATAACCATGTTGAAGCCCTTTTTGTGTGTCTGTATGCATGTGTGCACAAACGGAGCAGATTACATTTCTTACTTTTCTGCATTGCACAGATTAACCATCACGCCTACATTTCTACATTCATACCTCTCACCTTCAAATGTCACCACTTGTCACCAAAAGATCCTCTTTTTTTTTTTTTTTTTTTTTTACAAAGTTCTAGCTTCATAGGTCACAACTCACTCTGGTTAATTAAAGTGCTATGAGTGTACACATACACATACATACTGTACCCCGCGCCTGGTGTTTTCATGGTTGTATTTAAATGGAGAGCACCAGCGCAGCTCTCTAACAGCGGCTGCTGCCAACTGATAGCAGTTTGATCTTCCTTCCTGCAGCCAAATCCATGCTAATACTTAATCTCTGTTTCCCACCACCACCCCGACTGCCCTGCAATCCTTGTCCTTCTCATTTTTCTCACTTATTCATTTAAAAAAAAAAAATTATTTTTCACTTCCTTAAACATAATCTCTATCTCACACAGTTCTCGCTTTATGTCTCATAATTTCTTGCCCTCACCGACCCTGTTTTTCCTCTATCTGCTCTTTGTACTGTACTGGTCCCCCACTACCTCTCTCTCTTTCATCTCTCACACCTCTTCATTTATCTGTATTCATTTGTCTGTATCCTTCCTAACATGTCTCCCACCCTGTTTTTTCAGCCTTACGAGGGACTGAAGCTTCAGGACCTACGCAGACTGAAAGACATGCTGATCGTGGAGACCGCAGACATGCTGCAAGCTCCCCTCTTCACTGCCGAGGCCCTGCTCCGAGCACATGGTGTGTGTTGTTTGTCTATTAGAGTTAACATTCATGAAACCTTGACCCTCATTGACATCTGTGTAGAATTTATTTGTATATAACCTCCTCCCTCTTTCAGACTGGGACAGAGAAAAACTTCTGGAGGCCTGGATGTCAGACGCCGAAGGCTGCTGCCAGCGCTCGGGCGTGACCATGCCCACCCCTCCACCCAGCGGCTATAACGCCTGGGACACCCTGCCTTCACCCCGCACACCCAGGACCCCTCGCTCACCCCTCACACTCACCCTCACCTCCCCCACCGACAGCTGCCTCACACCTGGCGAGGAGGGCCTGGCTTCGGTGAGACACAACTTTTTAACTGGCATCAGTGTTTAAATTGACTCTTGGAGATGCAGGAAATGTTTTTTGAAAATCGCTAACTGTGAAATGAGTTATTGAGTCCATTCATGTGGAATGACTTGGTAAGCTGTGGTGACAGTATATTTGATAATCATAGAGATATTTCCCTCTAAAGCTCTATATGCTTGAAGTTCAATGTCCTGTATTTTATATTTTTTATAAATATAATTATTTTTATTTCAGGCCGTCTAAATGTAAAAGTTGTGACTGTTTATGCCTCAAGTGCTGTTCATGAAAGCATTTGTGACGCGTCAAAAATGTCAGTTTTTGCCAGCCAGCCGTGGCCCGGGGCATTATTTTCCGTCCGTCTCATTCCTGAGATTCTCATGAATGTGATATCTCAGGAGCGCCTGGAGGGAATTTCATTACATCTGGCACAAACGTCCACTTGGACTCAAGGATGAACTGATTAGAATTCGGTGGACAAGGGTCAAGGTCACTGTGACCACACAAAACACGTTTTTGGCCATAACTCAAGAATTCATTGGCTAATTATGACAAAGTTTCACACAAATGTCTGATAGGATAAAATGATGAAGCGATGACATTTTATATTCAAAAGGCCAAAGGTCAACCTCACTGTGACATCATAATGTTCTGTAAAAACACTTTTCTGGCCATTATTCAACGCCATAACTAAGGAACAGAAGATTGTGAACATATTTCACATTTAGTCGGATACTGAATTGGTGACACTAATCTTTCCCACCTTGAAACTGTGGTGATTTTATTAAATTCCTTCAAAGTCTTCACTACAAATATTAAATGAGTCTGGACAGACATGAATGTAAACTGTAACTTGACTGGTGGGCGGAGGCAAACAACTGCGAGGCGGTATTTCTACTTAGTTAAGCTTTTGACACAGGTACATTTCATCAGCTTATAAAAGTTGTCATAGTTGGTTGCACTGATGCCGTCTTCCAACAATAATTCTCCTTTGACTCATGTTTGTAAGTATTAGCCTCTTGTCCATCGCTGCTCTTGAGGCAGGTCTAATTACACATCCAGTATTCATCATTTGTCTGTCTACAAATCCTGCCTGAGGTAAAATTTTTTGCATTTTTTACAGTGTTCAGACCTCAAGCTGTTACACTGCTGAAGTATGGTTTGGTGTATTTTGTAAGGGATTTACTTTAAAGGTATGATGGAAATGTATGCTGTTGGATAAGTAGGGATAAAAATATCTGTGGCGGTCACAAGATCACCTCTACAAGACAACAAAAACAGAACATTATAAGCTTCCCAAAGGTCTATTCTATATATTATGTTGTTATTTCGTCCGTCCCCTGCGTATAATGAAGATGACACAGTGAAGGTTTTAAATCCCAAGTAAATGAAATATAATTTGAATACCATGTGATGTCTCTCTTCTCTGTCCCTGCAGTGTGGAATCTGTCTGTGTTCAATCTCAGTGTTTGAGGACCCAGTGGACATGTCCTGTGGCCACGAGTTCTGCAGAGCCTGCTGGGAGGGGTAGGAACCTGTTTTTTGTGTATTTTGTAAATGTCCTTGCATATTTCAGTGTGTTTAAACGTGTCTGCTACAGTTGTAAATCTGTCTTGTGCGTGTCTCTCAGGTTTCTCAATGTAAAGATTCAGGAGGGCGATGCCCACAATATCTTCTGCCCGGCTTATGAGTGCTACCAGTTGGTGCCGGTGCACGTGATAGAGAGCGTGGTTTCCAGGGAGATGGACCAGCGATACCTTCAGTTTGACATCAAGGTAGAAACACAACTCAAAAGAAATATTGAGCTTAAGAAATCCTTTTCTTTTGACTGTAAATTTATTTAGTGCGTCTTTGCTTCTCACCTGACTTCTTGCTACGTTTGTTTTAAAATTCTTTTGTTTCTTCCTGTTATTACCCAATCACTTCTGCTCTGTGCATTCCTTTCTGTGTTGTGTTTTTATATCACATCTCCACTTCAATATCCTTTGTCATTTATCCATGTCTCCTCCTTCATTCCCATCCCTTCACCTTCCCTCCATTCCAGGCCTTTGTGGAGAACAACCCAGCCATCCGCTGGTGTCCCGCGGCACGTTGTGAGCGGGCGGTGCGGCTCACCCGACCAGGCCCCGGGGACAGTGACCCACACAGCTTCCCCCTGCTGCCCTCCCCAGCTGTTGATTGTGGCAAGGGTCACCTCTTCTGCTGGTAAGCTCCGTGACTTATTGGCTGAACACACATTCAGTTATGCACCTCACATCGTCATCTCTACATATCATCTCTACAAACACTTGACAAACATTTCAAATATTCCAGACATTTAAATACCCAGTATGTTAGCTGATGTAACGTTTAAGCTACATTTTGCTCTTTGCATCTCTATTCAGTTCATGCTGACGTGTTTAACACTGCCATTATTGTTTACAGAGATGCTCTAAAAACTAAAAACCAGATATCTTAATTACAGCACTCAGAATTTACTTGATAGATTAAATTAACAAATGATTTTTTTGTGGGGCCAACAAAACATAAACACAATGAAAAACATAGATTTCTTGGTGGGTTGTTTGAATTATTTGCTTTCCTGCCCCTTTCTGTCTCTAGTAATGACTGACAATTTGTTATGCTGCTTTAGTCTCAGTTCATTGTATTTTTACTGCACTTAATTCTCCGGTCTCCCCCTCCCTGTCTGCAGGGAGTGCCTTGGCGAGGCCCACGAGCCATGTGACTGTCAGATGTGGAGGAACTGGCTCCAGAAAGTAACAGAGATGAAGCCTGAGGAGTGTAAGTCTGTCCTGTGTTGATTGCTTTTCCAGGAATCTTCAGCGTTACCAGGGCTCATTTGAACTGGCACCGCAGCACGCTGGTACCACAATGAGGCAGTTAACAGCAGCTGTCAGGACGACCTACCAAGACGCATTTAATATATTTTTATAATGTAGTGGCAGGTGTTCAGGTCATTGATATTTGCCAAACGTGTGCCTGCGTGTATGTGCTGGGGGATGTATCTGCAGGGCAGGTGTTGGACCATTGAGATGATAGTAAAATGTGTGTGGGTGTCTTTGTGTTTGTGTGTACTTTCAACAGTGGCAGGTGTGAGCGAGGCGTACGAGGACGCTGCTAACTGCCTGTGGCTATTGACCAACTCCAAGCCGTGTGCCAACTGCAAGTCACCCATTCAGAAGAATGAGGGCTGCAACCATATGCAGTGTGCCAAGGTTTACACTTTAATCTCTCTGTAGCTGTGTGTCATCACATCTACAGAATTTTAAAAGGAATGAGCTCAGATTGCTGACTATGAATAATTTGATATTTTTATTCCAGTACGTACTGTATTTTGGTTTTTAATTATGAAATGAACTCATTCACTGCTTCTCCCTCTTTCAGTGTAAGTATGACTTTTGTTGGATCTGTCTGGAGGAGTGGAAGAAGCACAGCTCATCGACAGGAGGCTACTATCGCTGTACTCGCTATGAGGTTATCCAACAGCTAGAGGAGCAGTCCAAGGAGATGACTGTAGAGGTATAAACACACACACAAGGCTGGTCACACACACTTAATTATACTTACATGTACTGTACGCACACATACACCAAGAGGTTTTTGATGGAATAAAGTTGTTTTTCGTTACAGGCAGAAAAGAAGCACAAAAGTTTTCAGGAGCTGGACCGTTTCATGCACTATTACACTCGCTTCAAGAACCATGAACACAGTTATAAGGTAACGCACACAGAACATATACCGTACATACACATTTCTAATGATTCAGAGCTGTCTGGAATTGCTAAAATTTAAGGCATACATTACAAAATGATCATTAAATGTTTGACTTGTATTCTCTTCTCTCTGTTTGTTAGTTGGAGCAGAAACTGCTGAAAACAGCTAAAGAGAAGATGGAGCAGCTGAGCAGAGCCTTCATTTGCCGTAAGTCTCTTTCACTGCTGCATCAGAACAGACTTAGAGTTAGCTGTAGGTTCATTACATTTGCTAAGAGGTGTATAGAAACCCAAGCTTTGGTTTGTTTTCATCATAATACATTGCTTCTTGCTACAGGAAATGCAGAGGCTGCACTCGTGTGTCTTCTTATTCTTAATAAAACAGGAGAGTGAGACTACCAGTATTAATTTCATCCCATTGTCTATGTTTCGCCCAGGTGAAGGCACTCCTCCAGACACACGGTTCATCGAGGACGGTGTGTGTGAGCTGCTGAAGACGCGGCGCGTGCTGAAGTGCTCTTACCCATACGGCTTCTTCCTGCAGCAAGGCAGCACCCAGAAAGAGATATTTGAGCTCATGCAGGTAATCTAAATAATACATATCTGACATGCGCGTATCCTCTGCAAAAACAAGACGTAACAACCTTTAATGCCCCCTTACAGGCGGGAGTGCTCATTAAACCCCACAGTGGTTGCACACAAGATGTTAGCATGATTGTGCTAAGCTGTCTTTCACATAGTTATATGGTACTAAGTTACGATATAGAATGAATTGCACAGTGTTCGTGTGCTCGCCGTTTATCATGCAAAGTAATATTTTGGATTTTTGCAAAAGCAACAAGTGCATTGCTTTTGTTTTAGCAAATGTTTTATATTCTCCTAGCAAACAACTAATTAAATTTTGCATAATTGCTAAGAAAACAAGGAATATTTTTATTGTGTGTTTGTTAAATAAAAACTCACATTTTCTGATAAGTTGGCTCCTTTCTGGTGACTCAAGGATTGTACGATAGTTTTTCTTAAATTATACAGAATGTTGAGATTGAAGTCTAGTAGAATTAGGCAGAGCCTTGCAAAAACATTTGAACCGCTAGAGGTTCATTTCATCTATTTTTCAGGCATTTAAACAGGCTTAAGATTTGATGAAGTCTCCTGTGAGATCAAGAGCACTCAAAATATACTCTGCTTGTGTCTTATCTACAGCACCAGTTGAGTTGCAAATCCCTTTTTTAAAACTGAATTTCCAGTCTCTGCTTGAGCAGATTAAAATGAGTATGTTGTCTTTATGTCCTCCAGACGGACCTGGAGATGGTAGTGGAGGATCTGGCCCAGAAAGTCAACCGGCCGTACCTGAGGACTCCATGCCACAAGATAATCAGCGCAGCGCGTCTGGTCCAGCAGAAGAGGCAAGAGTTCCTGGCATCAGTGGCTCGTGGTGTGGCTCCCAACGACTCCCCTGAGCTTCCCCGAAGGAAGTACGAACAAACACACACACTCCACGTGTGCTTTTTTTTTTGGCTTCTGTTAACAAACTGACTGTAGAAGACACACTGGCAGGGATAAATGAAACAGTGTGAAGTTATAGGTTATAAGAACCTGGTTACAAACTACACTAAAACAAATATTAAGTCATCTGGCTCATGTGTTTCACTGTGACACAAACATGATTGTGTTTGTATTTGTTTCAGCTACCCTGGAGGATCATGGGACTGGGAGTACCTGGGCTTTGCTTCCCCTGAGGTAAACAGAAACTCGTCTTGTCACATCATAAACTGAAACACTAACTTTTTCTCTTCTGCTACCTTTTTTGGTTCATGCCCAACTAATGCTACTCCTAAACCTGCGCATAGTGACCTATTTCTGTGTGAGGGCATATTAATGCATGACTACAGCTGCAGCTGACTTAGTTTGCTTGTGTGTGTGTTAAGATGGGGAGTCGTCACTCCGTACTGGGACCAGGAGATCAAAGAGAGAGACAGTCACAGGTAACACAGAGATCTGCTTTTATCTCACCCTAGACTTCTGGCATTTTGTGCAAATGCATGGGCTAAATCCGGTTTTATGTGCCTGTTACAAAACAGACTTATGATATTCACTCGAGCATCGGTTTTGTAATAACCTAACTTGAATGGCTCTTTGCAGGATTATGCTGACATCCAGTACCGTCGTAGACACAGGCCGCGGCGCAGAGGAGATATGCTGAGTCTGCACAACCTTAGAAGCAGCAGCAACACACCAGAGACCAGCAGGAGGAGTGACAACACAGGTCTGGCAAACATTTTAATGTATAAAGAGCTTTATTACAAAAATGTACAAAAGGGTGTTTTCAAAATAATAATACGTAACCTTTTGAAGATGAACTCAGTGTAGCACAAACTCCTTACCTCCATTTATACATTTTGACTTTTTACTACAACAGACAGCCAGTAAATGAGATTTTAAATGTATTGCTCCATGAATCAGATCTGATGGAAGCATACAGAGGCATTGATCACTGGGATCAACTAGTAATCAAGCTCTATAAAGCACTGCTTGTTTTTAATGTGACATTTTGTGTTCCAGAGGGTCCAGAGAGGAGCGAGGGCCGCAGGAGAGCGCTGGGCTCCCTGGACGAAGACGATCCGAACATCCTGCTGGCCATCCAGCTGTCGCTTCAGGAGTCCCGCAGAGAGCGAGGCATGGAGGGAGGCATGGAGAGAAGCATGGAGGGAAGGGTGGAGCTGGAGCGCGGACTGGACAGAGGGCAGGAAAGGGGGCCGGGTCCCGCAGGAGACCTGGGTGACGTTGCGTTGCACTCTCTCAACAAAGACGGTCCTCCAGGAGCCAGAGGCTCGTCCTTTCCCACTTCTCTCCTAGATCCTCCTCGCCCCCCAAACAGGACAGACTCCACCTCACAGCATCCCATGCCTAACTCCCTTCCCCTCCCTCCCCCACCTCCCTCTCTCAGTGCAGAGCTTCTGGAGCTGGGAGACAGCCTTATGAAACTAGGGAACATAACCACTCCTTATGACCTAGACACACACACACAGGAGCAGCTCTGCTCACACCACACATACAACCACAGTGCACTCTCTGCTCCCTACGCCATGGAACCTGCTTACAGCGACTGCAGCCATAGACAAGACCCCGGTGCACTGACCACCCCGTATGTGCTTGACCATATCACCATCACAGACCCTCGCTACGACATAAAAGAGCAGAGTTACTGCCACACAAGTACTTATTTGGCTGAGGCTGAACACACTGCCTCCTGCGCACTTGAACGCACCCAAAACCCTGCCCATCCTAGTTTATATAACCGGGAACACGCAGCCACATATGACAGCACCCCAAACCCGGACAGCTCTTACAACCCATGCCCAGAACACAGTAGCTCTTACACTCCAGAGCGTCCTGCTGCCTACGCTCTGGAACAGCTCCCCAAGTCAGACCCCCAGCCCCTCGCCCAGTTGTGCCTCCCTTCTCCAGACCTCGAGCCGGACCTGCTGCTTTCACCGGTCATCCCCCCGGGGGGCCCTTTCACCCCCAGCGACCCTCAGAGTCTGGAACCCCTGGACCCCACAACCAGTGCCCAGCTGCTGGACAACATCATGGCCTGGTTTAACCACAACATAAACCCCCAGAACAACCCCCAGAGCCTGGCCCTCATCCCCTCCCCGCCCACCACAGAAACCGACTCCTCGCCTGACACACACACCGAGACTGAGTCAGAGAGCCAGACCTCCAGGGACGTAACCCCCGCCCCGATCTGGCAGCCCCTGGAGGGCGAGCCAGAGGCGGACAGAGGGTCTGCGAGTCCCTGTCCCGGTGCTGCGGGTGTGGAGGGCCAGAAGAGGCCCTGCACTCTGGAGCTGGAAAACAGAGAGGCTGGCGAGGAGGACGTGCCCGCCGGGTGTGTGGCTGATCTGTCGCTGGACGAAGCGCACACACACCCGTGCTCGCACGCCCAACGTGGAAACAGTCCCACACACACTGCCCCAGCCACAGAGAGAGACTTAGACCTCGTGCTTCAATTAGAGGGGGACCAATCACCTGAAGAGTGGGAGGAGCAAGTACACTTAGTGTGAAAGAACGATGTAGAGAGAGAAGGTTGAGTCAAGTACAGAAATAGTCGGTTTGAGGGATGAACCTGGAAAAGGAAAGAAGATAACTAGAGAAAAGCACTGATGGAAAAATATAAGATATAATGTCGGTTTTTGGGGGTAGAGTGTTTACTGTATGTATTATACTGTATCTAGAGAGGACATAAAGCCGTGCGGACTTTGTCCAGTAAAGATGATGTCATACGCAGTTTGATTTTTTTAAGTGCTTTTGTCTGCTGTAAAAACAGACAAACTATTCTTTAAAACAAATGAGTGTTTAAAACCAAGTACATCAATGGAAAGCTACTGATATCATAACACATAAAATGCTGCACATGTTTTATTTATTCCCCACCTCTTGTATTTGTCTTCTCAGTTTGTTCAGGGTGAAGTTTTGGTGCTGATCACGCTGAAAATCCAAACTTGCCTCGCGCGCACCCTACCCGAGCTCTTAGAGTCGACCCACACTTTGCTAACACACACTGACCCAACCACGAGCCTATCCGGAGCTCCGAGAGCCAAATAGTTGTAATCTTGGAGCTTGTTTAGCGTACTGTACAATCAGAGGGCCTGATTCTGTTTTTTGGACCTTCATGCACACTGTGCCTGCTTTAGAGAGCCAACTCACTACTGATGTTTCCTTTTTTGGTGCGTTGCAAAGAAAAGAGACGATACACCTGTCTGCTCAGTGAGCGTCACACTCGTGCTTGTTGGATTTTATGACGGTTCGATTTCTTTTGTAATAGTCCAGTGATCGCAGAGGAGAAGCGGTCAGAGGTCCGTCTCGGCTACAGAGCAGCGCCTGCAGAGTTGGTAGAGTTGGATTCAGTGTCTTGCTGAAAGACACTTCAGCATCACGGGTGCTTGTTGTCTTTTTTTTTTTTTTTTTTTTCCCCTGCTCACAGCATTCACCTGCTACCCAATACTTCTCTGCCTTTATCAGAGATTAGCTTTCATTCATTAGTGTCATCCATATTACTGTATTTTACTGTTGCTTTGGCTCAAAGTGCAAAACTCAAGATGCTATGACTCTGATGCACATAATATGAAAACATCTTTCTCAAATTAGGTATCAGAGCATCACAATATTGTATGTGTGTCTGCTCATCACAGAATTTTAATCATTGTGGTATTTTAAATTAAATGGTCCTTATCAAATAATGCTGTCAAACAGTAACAAATTCTCATTAAATGGTCTATAAGGGGTCATTTCCTCAAGATAATATAAATAGCAACGAGGAAAAAAATTGTATATTTATGCAAAAAGTCAGGATTTGAAATGCAGACTAAAAATGTAATTCATGTTTTGTTGTTGCACTTTTAATGTGAGGAGCATTTTGTGTTTAAAAGTAAGAATTTAGCAGCTCAGTTTGGCTCTTTGCATTAAGAGTTTTGCACGATGAATACTGAGCCGAAGCAATTTCAAAACACTGTTAAATGGAAACACTCCTGAACTCCGTAAAAGGTTTTATAACTGCAGTTTGTTTTTTAAATCATATCTATTTCACTACTGATGGTTAGTACAGTGTGCTGTTGATCGATGGGAGATGGGTTTTTACTGTAATTTATCCTTTTTTTTTATTCCTTTATTCCGCCTTTATAGAGATGAAAATTCTTCCAGTTGAGACCAGAGTTGTCGGGTCTGTGTGCCTTTTTCGTTTCGATCGTATTTGTTTCTTTGTTGGTATTTATTAACGTCGTCGCTGAACACATGCTAAACAAAGTTGCTGATGAAAGGTGAACACACCACTTTTGCTGTACACTGAGGTTCTTGATGCATATTCGTATCATTTGTCCTTTCACCACAGGTTTATCTCACGTATCTTATTCCCAGAGAAGCGATGTCCGTGTTTTGGCCGTTTTACCAGCTCAAAAAGTGCTTTGAAGTTCATTTTTCAAGTATCCGCTCCTAGTACAAGAGTTTCCACTATAATTAAAACCCACTTCATCTGAATGTTGTTCAAATGTAGTTGGCCTTTGATTTTTATAAGGATCTTGATGATGTAGCACCCTGAATCCTGGGTTGTCATCCAGCCTCTATTTCACAAAACTTTTTTTTTTTCCCCCCCAACTGTAATGTTTACACAGAAATTGAACACTGCCTGTTGTGTTGAGATATGATCGTGGACTTGGACAGTCATAATGAAGTGGTTTAATGATACTTTATAGCACGCCAAAAAGCATGTAGAGATGCTGTATCCTGTCCAAGAACAGATTGTTTCTCCCTTTATGGAAGTAGCCAGTTATACAGAATGTGATATGCAATCAAAAAAATGCATCACTTATATTTTATAATTTGAAGTTTCAATTTCATATTAGCAGACAGGACGTGGACATATTAAGTGAAGCTTTTTTTTTTTGTTTTTTTTTAAAGTGAAATGGTCTGGAGTGCTCCACTGAAGTGATTTTAAAGTATAGAAGAAGTGACAAACTCCTAAATTGACATCTCTCTCTCTCTCTCTCTCTCTCTCGCTCTCTCTGTGTATTAAACATTAAACTGTGAAGGAGCCGGGCAGGTCGAAGGTGCTGACGACATTTCATAACTGAGACGTGAGGGCAGCCTGTGTAGCCCACAACACTTCAGACTTGGCTTGATTAACAGGACGGCACGCATTTATTTGGGTTGCATGGGTGCAACATGGAAGCACTGAGTCTGGGGTCTTTATTTTGCACAAGCATGCTGTTGATGTGTTGCACTAATCCAGTGCTGTCAGGAAACAAGTGGAGGACTGATGAGTGTCGCTTTTATTATAAATATTATTTCCTTTTTTTTTTTTTTTGTTTTCTTGATTATAGAATTGGATTTATGGTGCGGTGAATGGTCCGGTGCCATTTTATATTCCATATATAATGTTTATATTTTAACGATCCCTCAGCCAACAACTTCAGAATTCAAGAAAAGGAATTGCACTCTCGTAGATTATACTTGATACATTCCCAGTCGGTCCATAAGAGAGGTTTGATGTGTGGCCAAAACTGTAAATGAAAGTGTCAGTGCAAAGTTTACTCTCAATAAAAACAACTGAAAGTGTGTTGCTATGAGATGTTTCTAAGTGCTTTGTGACAGTGATTCCTAAAGTAACTTCTGCTTCACATTCACACTCATTTGTCATGTTAATGGTGTTTTTTTTTTTTTTTTTTGCCTGATCAATCAATCACTAGAGTATTATGTACTATAAATGTAAGACAGGTAATGATTGTCTACCATCCAGTCAGTCAGTGAATAACTTCATGTGTTGATGATTAGCGACGCAGTGAATCAGTAATTTATGAGACATTATTTTAAAATGCGTAAGTAAACATAATCCAGACTTGACACTTATCTACATGCTGTGACTGGTACATAGTTAAAGATTCCCTACACACACTTTATATATTTAAAAATCCTCAAAATGGTGTCCCCCCCCCCAGAAACTATTCATATGTAAATATTTTTCATTTCAAAAATGTAACTTCTGTCTCCTACTTCACTGAAAAAGCGTGTGCACTGGAGGCTTTACATTTCCACATCAAATTTGTGCACGTTGCATACTGGACCACGATTGGCTCTAAAGTGGTAGTTGTGTTGTCACAAATCATGCTCAACTTAAACTCCGATTTTGGGTGAGCACAGAGAAACTTTCCACTTTCAGCAGATGAATGTAAAAAAACAGTGAAAACAGCCTTCTAGTGGCGAGAGACTTTAAGTGGTGTGGGATTAATTTTGTCACTCTTAAGAATCAGTACCCTTCAAAAGTGAAACCACAGTGGGGAAATACTCCTTTAGACAGATCTTTAGTAACATCTACTGGCAACAATTTGAAACCACAACACTGGGATATTTGTAGCTTCCTTCAGCCCGCTGTGAGAGTAAATTCTACATTAAGAGTTTACTTACACAGTTTTAATTACCATCTGAACTCTTACAGTACTCCAGAGACAGAGTGTGTTTTCATACACACACAGTGTAACTAAATATCTACACCACCAGCTGCTGCAAACGGACTCAGGTAAGGTGGTACCACACATTCACAGTTTCTTATGCATTTTATTCCTAAACTAACAAACAGCTTGTCATTGCTTTGTTGTTAGTTTTAAAGTTATATATTATAGCCAATAAGGTGAAAGAGGCTATAAATTCTGCATAACTTCTATCCACGTAACCATTTCATAAGTGATTATAACATACAGATATTTTTTTCTTGATGCTCATTTTGTAAATCTGAAGTAGGATCAACAGACCTTTTTAACAGAAGACATTTTGACATGTTGCAGTAGAAAAGCACAGGTGTATATAATCAAATTAATGATGGTTGAATTCCATTTAGCTGCTTGAGTTTTGAGTTTTGAGTTTCGGTGGGGGGGGGGGGGGGGGGGCACAAGTATTATCTCTTAATACACAGTGGAGGTTTTTATCTGCTCATACTACTAACAATAGAACATCTGATGATAACTTGTCAGTAAAGTATCATATCTATAAATTAAGAACAAGCTATGCTGCTAAATGTAGACTTGATGTTAAAACAACTTTTATGCAGCCTTAAACCATTTCTGTAACAGAAACTTTTAATTTCTTCTAATATTGCACCTGCCCACACATGTAACTGCTGTATATTTATTTATAGACTTCTGTGTAGTTGTTTTGTTTAATAAGTTTCCTATAAGTAATTAACGGGGTTGCAAGATGATAGGACAGGATAGGATACAGAAGAAAAAAAACATATTTTGGACACACAAATGTTTTTGTTTTTTTTCAAGCTTTTTTCTAATTTTTTGCCTAATTTCTTCTGAATTTCTGTATTTTACCTCCCCAAACCTCTAAAAGTTATTCAAATAAAACAATTTAATCCTCTTTCTAGAGCTGCAAGGTTAGTCGAATTCATCGATTATTCTATCGATAAAAGATTAATCAGCAACTATTTTGATAGTTGAATAATTGTTTTAGTCAATTTTAGGCAAAAATGTAAAAAAAAAAAAAAAAAAAAAAAGCTGTTTCAGCTTCTCAAATGTTTTGATTTATTGCCTTTCTTTGTCGAACATGATGAGAAACTGATCTTTGGGTTTTGGGCTGTTGGTCTGACAAAACCAATATTTGAAGATGTAAAGTTGGACTGTGGGAAACTTTAACTGATATTTTTCACTATTTTCTGAAATTTTATGGACAAAACGATTAACCGATGAATCAAAACAATAATCGATAACTTAACTGGTAGACAAAGCAGTTTATTTCAAGGGATTACAGGCCAAAAACAGGTTGGGAACCACTGTATTAATACCTGTAATACATCCATGGTTCATCCCTCCACCGGTGGCGGCACTGTGGTGACATGTAAAGCTTCTTCTTCCGGCGCTCATTCAATGACGTCACGTCGTATCAGCGTCAGCGAGACGTAACTCGTACAACAGCGGGCCTGCGTCTTCATTGTGAGCGCTGCAATTTTTTGTCACTTCGGTGGAGGATTTGTCTCTACAGTCCGTCACCATCATGAAACTTGTCAGGTGAGCGGTCGTGAAATGCATCCGTGTGTCCACTGTGGTGACACGAGATGAGAAAAATGAGGGCGATGACGCTGGATGGACTTAGATGTAAACGGAGAGGCGGAGAGGAGGCGGGAAGCGGCGGGCGGAATGAATGGAGGCTGAGCGGCGCTAGCAACGGATTGTGAATTAACCCGACAGATACAAACGCATTTAATGATTATAGGAGTTGTTAAGCAGCGAGTTTTACTGTACAAAAAGCTAAAGTGTCGATTTGCATTAACGTTTGCTAACTTTCCTTACAGTCATGGCGTTTCGTTAGGTGGCGGGCCCTCTCTCTCTCTTTCTCTTTTTAAGCTAAACTATACACTGGAAACAAACTTCATTTAACCGATATGTTACCTAGTCGACGCCAGAAAGTTTTTCTAGCACGTGTCGTTTCATTACAGATTAAATTGAGCTGCTTCGTAAGGTTTGGCTCGCCTTTTGTTTTGGTGCTGAGGGCTAGCCGGTAGCTAACGGTAGCTAACGGTAGCTAACAGACAAGTCTCATGTTTTCAATGTGTTCACACTGTAATGCTGTTCAATATTAATCCACAGGTTTTTGATGAAGCTCAGCCATGAGACTGTTACCATTGAGCTGAAGAATGGCACCCAGGTCCATGGCACCATCACAGGTGAGAGCTAGCTGCAGCATTGTTTTTAAAAATGTGCTGCACCTCCTGCACAGATTGAACTGTAGCTAGATGATAGTTTTTCACATGATCACAATCTTAAAGGATAAGTTCTGATTTTTTTTTTAAAGTCTGTCTCAAAACAACAGTCAGGTGCACAAATGAAAACAAGTTTTGCTTGCTGTAATTATTCCTCCTGTTCTGGCCATTAAAAGATCCCCCTTCAAATGTGCTTACAAAAAATCTAGCACCCTCGTTTTGAGTAAAAAAACAAACAAACTAGTCAAATAAAGTGGATATCTTCCAGGTTAAGTCTTTTTAGTTTAACAAAATCCTATTTTGTGTCTCGACAGTGTTTTCCTGTTTGGCCGCAGTGGAAAGATTGCACACAAATGTGATCTTTAATTTATCATCAAAATATTTCATGGGTGTCTTAAAACAATAGTGCAGTGCTCAGATGAACATTGAAATGTGTTTTTCTTGCTATAATCATTCCTCCTCTTCATACTGGGCATTAACAGATCCCGTTAAAATGTGCTTACAATGTAAGTGATGGGGAACTAAATCCACAGTCCTCATTTGAGCAAAAATGTAGTTTCAGCCGTCAAATAAAGTGGATAGCTTCCACGGTTACAGTTTAAAATGTGTAACTTTTAAAGATATTGACTTGATTTGACTCATTTGGTCAGCTGAAGTTTCATATTAGCTTCAGAAAAACTTTTGAATACATTTTTGCACAGAAGGAGGCTTGTGGATTTTGGCCCCCATCACTTACATTTAAATGCATTATGAATGGATCTTCTAATGGTCAGTTAGAACAGGAGGAATGATGACAGACCTGCCAACCTGTGCACATTTTGCATAGCAGGCACACATTTTGACATCAAAGTACACTGGTATGAGTTGTTACTTTAAGGTATCTAAAGAGGCCAGTTGTGTGTTAAAAATTCACACCTAAGAAATGGATAAAAAATATAGCTGAGCCAATTGAGACATTAAGCTGGCATGATTGTTTCTTCTACCAATAAAAAATGACCAACGATTGTTTACCGTGTACAATAGCTTTTAGTGTCAGTCATGCTACACTGTTTAGCTGCAGGAAGTCTCCCACATCAGTAAAGCCCGTGTATTTTTATTACACCGGTCATGATCTCAGATATGTCCACTCGCTTGTGAGATTATATTGACTGAATAGGCCTAATTATTCTGAACAAAGAGAGCTGTAGCGCTCACAGGTTTGATATACATTTGACAAAACATGATAGCTTGTGATTCAACAGTGCTAACGTTAGCTAACGGCATAGCTAACAGGTTGTTGCTACATAACATGTTGCTGTCTTTTCAATGGCTGAACTGCTGACACCGGCGTTTTCTTTATTTTAACTTAACCAGTATACAGTGTAGAGTGCAAAATAGCCAGCAGTAAATTTAGGGGAGGCTAAGCCTTCTCTAGCCTTCTCTAGCCTTCTACCTGCCGCCCCTGGTTGCATGCACACATAAGAAATAACCTGGTCAGTTTTTCACTGAGGACACTTTCAAGTGGAGAGGAAGAAAGGAAAAGTCCCCATGAGATACTGAAGGAGAGAACTGAGGGGAGAGAGTGGCTTTTTTTGGTAAAACGATGATTTTTGGGTTATTGGTTAAGGTTAGGGTTAGGCAAGTTGTGGTTAGGGTAAGTCTCCAGGAAATTAATATAAGTCTATATAAGATAACGTGTCTGTCTGTCTGTCTGTCTGTCTGTCTGTTGGCATTGTGTTGTCTATAACTTAGCCTACTGTAGGAGAGTTTCAAGGAAAGTAAACACCCCCATTGCAAATCAAGTACCTGTTGGGTGTTTGCTACCAAAGCCATGTTCAGCCTGTATTATTAGGTCATCATAGTAATAGCCTACCTATAATGAGAATAGTTGTATCAACCAGCTCTAAAATATTTATTTCATCATAGCCACAAAATAGTTTAGGCAGGTTTGGGTTTTACAGCTACATTGTCATTAAATTGAATTTTCAAAAATCAAATTGGCTTAAAGTTTGATTATTGTGGAGGTGTAAACAATAGAAGCTATATAAATGCAGTAATAGTGGTATGTTAGTGTGTAGCATAAATTAAATTGTGTTCCTTGGTAAGATGTTATAAATGACCCACTAACAGTATTGGTATCTGTAGATATTCTTGTAAACACTCACACATTGGTATCAACAATACTCATATTAGTGCATCCCTCACTTTTTTCTTTGTTTTGACTGCTGCATGTATGCAAATAATGTACTGTAATCCATATGTATGCAAATTATGTACAATTATCCACTGTGTGAACAATGAATTATTGATAATGAATGAAAAGCAAGTGATAATCTAAAAGTTCATATAGGGTTCGCAGGTCTGTTACAGCAAGAAAAAAATACTTCCATGTTCAGTTGGACACCTGTTTTAAGACGGACTTGAAAAATTGTGAACCCGTCCTTTAAGCTGCTAGGTGGACACTTACTGATCGCATATAAATGAAGTCTATCTGTGATTAGTTGTTACTTTGGGTTAGAAGATTTGTTGTTTTGCTTTGAGGTGATTATAACAGTGAGATTGTCCAGCCCTTGTGGTTTATGTTCATGCTTTGTATCCCTTTTAACTTTCCTCCATTCAGGTGTTGATGTGAGCATGAACACCCACCTGAAGGCGGTGAAAATGACCCTGAAAAACAGGGAGCCCACTCAGCTGGAGTCACTGAGTATCCGCGGAAACAACATCCGCTACTTTATCCTGCCTGACAGCCTGCCGCTGGACACGTTGCTGGTTGACATTGAGCCGAAGATAAAGTCCAAGAAGAGGGAAGCAGGTGAGCAATGTCACAAAAATAGTGTCCCATGGTGTTTTGGCAGTTTATTAATGCTTTTCATGACATAAAATAAACCTTAACTTTTGTTCTGGGTACAGTATAATGTTTCTGAGAGATGTCTAGAGTTGTTTTCACTATCAGAAGAGGAGAGTGTCCCAAACACTGCTGAGCTTGACACTTGAGAGGCTGATTGAAATTTGAGCTGTTTGATGCAACGTATATCATTTAAATTTTATGAAGTCTTTGATGGACTGAGATTTTGTCAATGAGCTGTAAAGTAATAGTGAAAATATGCACACTTCATTTGCTGGGCTACCTTTTAGAGAAGCAATTATAGTGAAGTTTTAAAATGCATAAATTAAATTGAATGGACTTGAGCTGAGTTGGCAGCTGCTTGTATGTTGTGGGTGGTGAAATATAATCTGACAAATTTATTTGCTTTTTTTCTATCATCAAATTGCATTTAGAAAGTTTAGATTTTATACAGCAACACAGCAGTGGCTGCCATTAACCACGCAGTGTGTCCACAAGCTATTTGTAGTGTTTATAGTGTCACTGACTCTTTGGCTGACAAGTGTTTTTTTTTTTTTTTTTTTTTTTTTTTCCTTTCAAATTTTGTAGCCTGGATTTTTTTTTCTTTATTGAGACAGAAATAATGAAATTCTGTACTTTTTAAGTGCAAAAACATCCCACCCTAAAGTTTTTTTTCTGTACATAATTTAGAAAAACATGACACATGACATATGAATTGACACACGTTTGTGTCCTTTTACATGTATTTTCTTAAGTTGTGTCTGGAGCTCTCTGGGTTACCATACAGAAACTTTTTTTTTTTTTTTTTAATGTTTTGTCCACCATGCAAGAAATACTGGAAACCTATAATGATTGATTTTTCAAGTGCAGGACAGTGGTCACAAATTGATCTGGCTCCATATCAAACAGGACAGGTGGTTATACAACTAATAAACAACCTGAATTTGGAAGAAGTTTGGTGGTGAAATGGATCATTATCTTCACCTTGTAACATTAAATATTTTTGTAAGAGGGTCGGTGCACAACATTTGCACCAGCCAAATGCTGGTAAAATCTGCAAGTGGCTGGTAGATTTGCTTCACTCACCAGCCAAAAAAAACCCCCAATAGTAATGTATTGAGTAGCTGGTGAAATTTGAACATTCACTAGCCATTTGGCCGGTGGACAAAAAATTAATTAATTAATTTTGCACACTGAAGAGGGCGTCATCTGACATTCAAAATGCAGTTGACTACTTCTGTGACACAATTTATCTGAAGGCTGCCTGAATTTTTAACAAATCAAAACAAGTCTTTCATGAGAGTCAACTAAATGTTATCTTATTTTCAGTGTTTGCTGTTGTCCTGTCCCTTGTTTACTTACCACATCTATAAATCAACAGTTAAAGTTTGACAAATGTCGTCAAGATGACTATCGCTCATCTGTCTTTTCACTCGTCTCTCTTTTCTCAGTGGCTGGACGAGGTCGAGGCAGAGGACGAGGGCGTGGCCGAGGAAGGGGACGAGGCCGAGGCGGCCCGAGGAGATGATCACCGGGCCGTAGAGTCTCTGGTCACCACCTCACTGTTTTGTACAGGACTTTTTCTTTTTTTTTCCAGAGGAAACGTTTTGTGAATTTCCGTGTGTTTTTCTTTATTTTTCCCTTATTTTGTACATTAAAATGCTCCTTATGAAGAGGATAAACTTGACTTGTTGTGTCATTACAGCGTTGATAAGTGTTTCAGTCAGTTGCTTTTTCTTACATTATGTTTTCATCATATGGCTGAATAAAGTTTCTCTGCATTACTCCAGTAAAGCAGTAATGTGTAGCCAGTCGCTATTGAACAGCCGTCAATTAAACTTGTATGGTTTGGTTAAAAATTCTGTAAATGATGTCTATTATGGGACATATTTATTATCAAGGAGGGTAAAAATTCAAATCTTATTTAACCTAGAAAGTTAACATTGAGGTATAAAGATAAATAGCTTTGGCTGCCTTTCAACTATTGGCATGTAAAGGATTCATTCCAAGAAAACATTTAATGGCTATGTGGATGGCTGTGTGATGGTAACCCTGATTTGCTCTCGCGAGACCGATCATTT
Source organism: Scomberomorus guttatus (assembly GCA_038419695.1). NCBI lineage: Eukaryota > Metazoa > Chordata > Actinopteri > Scombriformes > Scombridae > Scomberomorus > Scomberomorus guttatus. The sequence continues at coordinate 14,394,339 of CM076461.1, forward strand.
TAACCCAAACCATCTTTTCCTAACCAAGTGTTTTTGGTGCCGAAACCTAAACAGACCTTAACTACAGCCTTGTCAAATAATAAAACCAAATCATGCTGTATAATGACAAACGGCTCACAATGACTGAGCAATGCACATATATATCTATATATCACATATCTAATGTCAATATCGCGAGAATTCAAATCTAGGGTTACCACGCAACCCTGAAAGATTAGCATATTAGCCGGAAGTAAATAACATCGACCTAAATATTAACTGAAACGCCAAATAATTATAATTTGAAAACCAAAATGAGTCGAAACGTATGAAAGAAAGATGTTTGTCCTCGGATAACAGTTAGTTACATCGGGCAGGTTGATGGATGATACTCAGGCTTTCAGTTTAAAACGGCGAGTTGGGAGCTCAGCGGCTAACGTGCCAAGGCCATTATCAACGAGACGGCTCACTAAGCTAAATTGTGCTAAAACGGCCAGCCGGTCTTACATGTTAACTTTTTTCACCCTGGCAGCCTCTAGGAAAATTTTGGACTTTGGTTGGACTTGTTCCTGTTGGTGTGGACTTGTACGTTGGGTTGGACTCGATAGTTTCAGTTGCATTCTTATGTCGCGGCAGGAGCACACATAACAGGTTAAAAATGTCTGGTGCTGCTCACGGACGTTTCATGTATTTCGCTTTTGGGAGCAACTTGTTGAAGGAAAGACTGCAGCTGGCAAACCCCTCGGCAATATTTTGCTCTACCGGCCGACTGAAGGTAACTAATCAGTGTGTAGAATAACTGCGTTAATGTGTAGTTTTCCAATTACCAACACCGCGTTCAAGTACACGTAGAAATTACCAAACACCCATCAGTTGAGCTAGCTAGCTTGTGTATTCCGTATTCTTAAACACCATTTATTTTTCAGCTGAGAGTGTCTGTACAGCAAATGCAATACATAAACAGTACTGTTAATTAATTGTGTTAATTGCGCTCATTTATCCGATGAATGAACAATCAAAAGTGAAGACCGTATCGCATCTTCCTTTAACCCTACATTCTTGAACGTCGCATTTACCTTTAATTGTACCAAAATTGACAGAGAGGGAAAAATAACGATTTAGCATGTTGTTGTAGCTGTGGCGACTGTTGGAAGATTATATCTCGATTACTGTATAACTTTGTCGTTACATGGCAGCGGATCATTGTCGTTTTTAAGTTGATGGGTGGCAGCTAATATCGGGATATCTCATAGAAAATCTGGACAGCTGATACCGGTAACCATAGCAACAAAACGCCACATATACTCAACGCCTCTGTTCATAGTTGTACAATAACTTGATCTTATCAAGTGTACCAAAAATGGAAAACAACTGACTAGGCGACCCCGTCCATTATTTGCTTATATTTGTTAACCTCTATGACGACAGTGAACCAGCTGCAACAACAGGGCCTGAGTCATAGATATAAAACACTAGATGCGACGTGTCATAAACTTTTAATTGTAACCTATGGTGAAAAAGGCTTATGTTGCATTTATAATCCTTGTATTTTTCTACCTATACTGTTTTTTATTCAAAGTAATGAGTGTAAGACAACTGTGCCTGTCTAGACACCCCCCCCCCCAAAAAAACAAAAAACAGAAAAAACTGATTCTGATAGAATTTTGATTATTATATCTATGGCCTGAGTGTACAGTACTGTGATGATCAACAGTAAGCAGGCTCACTGGAAACACAAACATAGCACCCCTCTTTACATCGCGGTGAAATAAAAGGCATTTTGTTTCAAATTGTCACTGCTTACAGCCTTTTGTCCTATACCCCCTACCCCCCATCACCACCCCTGTGTATGTGTACATGTACAGGACTATGTATTGAACTTTGGCCTGTGGGAGAAACATGTGGACAATGCCTGGCACGGAGGAGTCGCCACCATCGAGTTCTGTCCAGGCTCAGAGGTGTGGGGGGTGATCTGGACTTTGAGCAATGACAACCTCAAGAGCCTAGACAAGTGAGACACACACACACACACACACACACATACACGTTCAACTCTACAGTTTTATGTTTGTCATTTTAACCAACACAATGTGGTTCTTCCTTCAGCCAGGAAGGGGTTAACCTGGGAAAGTACTCTCCAATTGAAGTTTCAGTGGAGACTGATAATGGACTGATGCTGTGCAGAGCTTATCAGATGAACAATTTCCACGCCTGTCCTCCCTCTCCTCAGTACAAACAGGTGTGTCCACGTAAACACTGGTCCAAAGACAACAAACTCAACCTAAGATATATTATGCTATGAATGACACAACACAGATCAGTTGTTAATTGATGTGTGTTTCTGTGTGTTTTATAAAGGTGGTGTGTTTGGGTGCAGAGCAGAACGGACTCCCGGTGGAGTACCTGAAGAGGCTGGAGGCCATTCAAACGAATAACTACAGTGGCCCCTCAATCCTTGATCAGATCAAAACAGCTGAGAAATAGAGACTGAAAAAAAAAATTTGATTTTTGAACCAGCAGCTGACAAAAACAATTTCACCACAACATGCAATCAGTAGCTGTTCTGAGACCATGGATAGAAAACGGAGTACAGAACAGCCACTGAGCAGCATTGTGGTGTTATCAAGTTATGAAGAAGTTTCAGCGGAAAAACTCAAAGTCCAGCAATTTCTGGAGCATTCAACTGCACCTCATAGTCATCATCATTACCTCAATGCTATAAAAAAAACAATAAAGTAATAATTAAAATATAATAAAGTAATTATAGACAGTGAGATGTGGCTGTAAGCTCTGGAAAAAGCTAATAAGTGGACTTTGTTTTCAAATTTTATCTTATCACATCATTTCCTTGGTTCAATGTCAATAATGAATTCTCACACTAGGTTATGAGGTAGAATCAGCATCACAGCATGGCCACACAGTGGTCATTCTGAACTGTTATCTAACAATTAATTTGAGAAGAAATGTGACAAATGTAGTTAATTTTAGAGCCATCACAATGGAAGATGTATGTGACAGGCAGAAAACTGAAGTATTTCTCAGGGGAATATTAAAAACTGATGAAAAACCCTCAAGACTTGACTCATGTTAGCCTTTTATTGCACATGACGCACTGCCTTTATGTTCTGCTCCTGCTGATGAAGGAATAAAAAGTGGTTTGAATGATTTTCCGGCTCATTCCAATTACACATAAAAAGAAGAAGCACACCTCGGGGTGCATTAACAGATCTTGATTAAAAATTATAATTTTTATTATGAAATGAACAATAAAATTAATGAATCATTTACATAAAAGGAAATCCGCTTTATTTTTTTTTTACAACACAGTGGCCCTGGACAGAATGAGAATTTGTTCCTCTCCCAACATTTTTGACCCTCTAGGAATTATAGAAAATACTAGTACAAAAAGAAACAGCGGTCAGGAGAACAGAAGATATATGGTGACTGAATCAACACCCAATAACATGTTTTATGTTTTGTTGAATCTCTACGTAAATTCCCACAAGTTTATGCAAATGTCTAGAATACACAATGGCACAAATCATAATTTCATCTGACAAACAAAGGCTCATGCTCAGAGGCTTATAATAACCGAGTGTTTGTTAACTCTGGGAACTCAGCAACCCGGCAACTCAAACATTTGTACATTCTTAAGAATTTGGCTTCAGTAGTGCAGCATTCACCTGTCAAACTGTCTGCAGGAGTTGGTGAACGAGCAGCGATTTACCCTTAAAACTGTTAAAATACAGAGGGGCGAAGTGGTGTGAACAATCTCCGTAAGGTTACGAAATAACATGGTTGACAAAACAAAAGCAATGAATGTGTGCACACGACAGAAATAGGTCCAAATGTGTTTTTTAAAAACCCATCCATTTATAAATGAAAGCATAATATGATAATTCATAAACTATGTTGAAGTGTGCACTAAAGTCTTGATATTAGCAGACAAGCAATGATGTGTAAATCACAATTTTGTACAAATGGGTTTAAATAAAGATTGCAAAAAAAAAAAAAAAAAAAAAAAAAAAAAAGCATCTATCAGGAGCGAATCAGTGCTTAATTTTAAGTCAGTAGCCATGGATGAAAGACAGATTGTAACCAGCTAAATAATGTTTCAGATCAACAATCTGACACCATTATATCTCACAGACAAAAACATCTTCATTATCAAGGAGTATTTATGTGGAAATCAGGATATGGACCACTGACAAGATACTGAAGTCAAATGAAGCACTACTGATGAAGGCTACATTAACAAACTGCCCTCAGTTACAGTTAACTTGTATGTTAGGAAATACACTTCATGCACTGCATGATAAATGTCTCTAGTGACTGAACACAAAAGGCCATCATGAAAGTATCAGGGTTTTATTCTGTTTTTAAAATCAGGGACATCTGTGCATCGTTTGCTGTTTCAGTTGTTCCTTTTTCTCTGATTTCTGAACTCATTCATTCTACTCCATCTGTTCCCCATCCGTAACTTTCTCATTTCCGCTTTCATCCATCGGTTCTGGTCCGTCCTGTTCTGTTGGATCGGCAGACTGCTGCTCTGTGGGATCGGTGGGCCGCTGTTCTGGGATGAGGAGGTTGTGCTTGACTTTGCTCAGTTCTGCCATGTTGAAGCCGAGGAGAATGACAGCTGTGTTCCTCTTGAGACTCTTCATGCACTTGCTGCGCTTTTTGCTGAAGTGGGCTGCCAACTCTGCTTTGGTGAGAGACAGTCTCCGGCACAGCTCGTCGGTCTCGGATTTGGTTGCGTAAGGGTTCAGGTTGAAGTATTTGGATATGAAGTCTTTGCGCTCCTCGCTGCAGCGGCGCTCCGCCGGAGTGGGCTCCAACACTAGCTTCACTCCGGGATCGCTCGGAATCTCAGGCTCCGGCGGGGGCAACAACTTTTCCTGCTCTCGCTTCTTGCGCATGGCCGCCTTTTCCTCTCGCTCTCGTTTGTTGGCCTCTATGACCTCCCTCCATGCAGCCTCCAGCCTCTTCTTAGACTGCAGCTCTGCTTCTGTTTCTTGAGGCCGCTCAGTGGGTTTAACTGGAGCCACACGAGCTGGAGCTATAGTCTGTTTCATAGTCACGGCCTGTGGCACTTGGAGAAAATACAGTCCAGGTGGCTGACTGAGCTGCTGAGCTGGTTTTGGTGGCTGCTGCGGTACTGTAATTTTGGGTGGCGGCGGCGGCGGTGGCGGCTGTTTGGGTGAACACCGGCATCTCTGAATGTGGAGCATCACCGCCTGCTGGGTGACCTTTCCCGTGTACACACCATTGCAGTATATACACTTGAAAGCCTCCGTCTTGAGGATGGCATGAATGGTGGGTGCTACAAGGTGTTTCTGTTTCAGGTGCTCAAGGTGTTTGGATTCATCCTGGAACTTTTCGTCACAGAAAGGACAGTACGCACTGTTGATTTTTGCAGGGGCTGGGCAGATTTCTGGTTGGCTGCTGGGCTGCAACTTAAAGAAGATCAAGTCAAGGGAATTTGTGACGAGGGCGAGATTGACCTCGTTGTCTCCTAAGACCTCTTTTGGTGCAGTGGTGTGCACATCAAAGTAGGGGAACAGGATTCCCCCAATACCTTTTGAGTAGACCCTGTACTTCTGCCTCAAGAAATCACAGTACGCCTTGCTTGTGGGATTGTGCTGCTTTACGTGTTCAGCAAGCTGTTTGATTGAAAAGAACAGCGCTGAGCAATACAAACAATTCAGGCCATGCAGCAGGTGTTGGAAGACACTCTTTTCTGATAGTAAAATTTTGCACGTTAGACATTTGACAGTTTTGTCAGGCATTTTCTTCAGGAATGCTGCTCGTGCAGCCACGCTTTCTGACCTGGACGATGTGGACTTTGTCTGGTGGGCGACCTCTATGTGCATGTCAAAGACATTGGAAGGGAAAAGTTCATTGCAGAGGGGACAAGTAATCCACTTCTTAGTTTGTGATGAGGAGTCACTTGAATGCTCAATAGGCTTGAGAGGACTAACTGTGCTCTGAGAAACAGGCATTGCTACTTGGAGTGGAGCAAATGTATATGTTGGCATGCCATTCACCTTATTGCCAGTGGGGATCAGGTGACTCAGCAGAGACTGGGATGTCAGCATGGTACCCTGTAGGCCAATTTGGTTTGTTTGATTTTGTGTGACTACAGCAGGCTTAGGTACAGTCCCAGTTGCAGCTGCCACGTTGGCTTGCAGTCCTGATGGAAGAAGGATTTGCTGCGCTTGTGGAGTCTGTTGTGGTGGAGCAGAAGCAGGCGCTAGGGCCACTGGTGCCTGTTTCAGAGACACATTAGACACTGTGGGAAGCTGGACCATTGATGGTCCTTGGGGCAAAGCACTTCGGAGGGCTATAGTGGCACCAGGCTGAAGCAAACCTTTAGCCTCAGCACTAGCTAGCTGCACTAGGGCTGACGCCTGAGGGGGCAGAAAAGCTTGGTTGGTTCCAGGGGCACAGATCAACGTAGTACTGTTTGTAGTTCCTTGTAATTGTTGTAATGCCACCACAGTACCAGTATGCTGGCCATTGCTTGGTAAAACCAAGGACTTACTGTATATTTGAGGTTGCTGTGGTTTAGGAGCGATACTCGGGAATGTTACAAACACGCCATTCCCGTTAGGTGTTGGTTTAATAGTGTAGTTCTTATTCTCATGAATCAAACTCTGCACTTGTGTGCTGACTGAATAGTGTGATGGCTCCACCAGCATGTGATGCAACATTTGGTCTAGAGTTCCAGTGTTCACCTTACACACCTTACAGCAGTAGATCTTTACAGACGTTGTCCCTTGAACATGTAATCTGTAACCAATATACTGTTCTGCCAAACTCTCAAGGTGCTTGAGAATGATGTGTTTCTTCATTGCAAAGATGGAAGAGGTTGGGAATCCACATTTCCGACACTGATACCTCTCATTTCCACAATGCGTGGGTAAAGGTCCTCCCCTTGCCGACTGTATGTGCGTGGTGACTTTGGAATGGAAGAACAGCATGTGCTTCTTGAGGACCTTGGGGTGGCCGATGAAGAGGCAGTGAGAACAGGGTGCCAGCGCACAGAATGACTGCACGTACCCGTGGCAGCGCGAGACATGGCTCCTGAAGTTGTAGATGTTTTGTGAAGAGTACTTGCACATGTTACAGCACAGAGCTCGAGACCGATAAGGCCACTGAATAGAAAGAAAAAGAAAAAACAGTCAGTTATTTCAGATAAAGAGTGAACTAAGTGGAATATTGCAGTTTCACTGAACAGATGAGAAGGAAAAAGAGACAAACCAGAGTTGTACACAAAAACTCAATACTTCAAGGTGTATAGGAGTATATAAAATGTACACCATCCTACACATCTTGAACAATATGGAATGCATCTGGATGCAACGGACCACCGAACGTTCTGGCTGGTGGTGACATGATGGGTGACGTACTGCGAGTTGGCTGGTGCTTGGTTTTTACTCTGCCGTTTTCAACATGGCCGCCGCATCACAAACTTTCTCATTTTACAGTTAAACAGCACGCTAAAGTATGTTTCTGAAAACATTTGAGGCGTAAAACAGGCAACGCAGTAACAGAATCTTGATTCATGTTTGATCAGCACTGCTTAGATTGATAGTTTGATTTGAGTTTTGTGAGCCGGCCACGTTGCACTAGATGGATCTCATTTGCATGAAGTTGAGGTCGAGTCATGATTATGCAAATTCAGATACGGCAGGTGGTCCGTCAACTCGCCACGCTGTATCCATCACGCACCGCGTGGCCGGATCTCCTGCTCTCCATAGAAAATGAATGGGATCCGTCGACTTGACATCCCTCAACGGAGACAGTGTGTCTGCACCATGGATGTATAAAGAGAACTGGATACAGGAAGAGCACCGGGCTTAGAAGCAAATTTGACATAGCGGCCAAACCGTGTAATTACAAAGTCATGTGATGCACCCTGGCCCAAACAGTCTTTTTCCTATAGACTTACATTGTGAAAGAGACGTCTGAAAATCAGACAGATACATTTTTTTGAGCGCCAAAACCCCCTCGAAATGACTCGTTTCACTATCAGAATTTGATCTATTCAGTTCGATCACATTTTGAAAGTCTTTGAAAGAGCCGCACGATTGAATTGTTTTATCCCCATTCAAGTTAGCCCGAGGGCTAAACCGGAAGTTAGTGGTCTCAGCTTGCACATGCAGCGCATAGAGCATGCACAGTACGTTTTCATTTCTTCACAACAGGAAGTGGCTTTTTTGAGTTCATGTGTCACTGAACAACTTTCATAGGAACGAACGGGGTCCTGCCTCCGACGCTGTATCCAGTTCTCTTCATACATCCACGGTCTGCACCATAACAATTGAATAATCAACCAAACCAAAATCAACCAAAGCAGTAATTTGTTTTTGTTTACAGCCCTTTTTGATTAAAAGTTGTCAACACGAGCAAAGTGTCATATTCACCTTTTTCCGTTGTCTGCTATTGTATCCATCTGTGAAATCATGCCACACCGTTTCCCCAAAGGCTTCATCAGCTGTGTTTTTCTCCGACTTTTCATTGAGATCCTGCACAGTAAACGGCACAAACAAATATGTAATATTACCACAACGTGAAGCGACATCTTGCTAAAACTAATGCAGCCCTATGACAAATCCCACAAAACCAGTTTTTGTTTAAACTTGTGTACAAAAGTGTTGATTGTCATTTTGGAGGCTATTGTTTGTGGTGCTGTTGAATTGTACTGCATTATAATGACAGGCGTTTCTATGTTCTCCACTTCATTTAATGTACAGCAATGAGGGTATAAGTTTAGCTGGGTGTACAGTATATTTCACATATGTAATTTTAAACTGAAAACTAATTTTCTAACTACAGCTGTCAGATAAACAAGGTGGAGTAAAAAGTAAAGTGCTTCCCTCTGTAGTGTAGAAGTATTAAGTCACACAAAATGGAAATAATCATGTGCCAGAACCTAAAACCATACTGTATGTAGGTAATGTTCACATTTCGTGTTAAATCTGTGCGCTCATAGATGAAGTGTAATTTAGAAATAAATTGTTGACACAGGTGCACATGTGTCATCCTACAAGATTGAGTTTTAATCATGCCACAAGCTGCAGCTACAGTGTAAAATCTTTATAATATAATGAGATATTTAATTTGTCTGAACAAACTAAGTTCTGCTGTGGTCAATGAACCATGTGTTTCCCAACTTGTTGCTTGAGGTGGGCGACATGGACAAAATATTCACACTACATGTAAATACCTAACAAATCAAGGTATTATATTCATGCAAAAAAAACCCCCCAAAAAACCAAAAAAAAAACCAAATGTTTCCATAAAATAGTCCAGCTCACTGATTTACAACATTGCCCACATTTAGCCTAATCTCTGAAAACCTCTCTCAGTTAACTGATGACATCATAGTGCCCAACCCCACTCGTTGCCATAACAACCGAAGCAAAAAACCTTCTAAATGGCGTTGTTTTAATGTGACAAACATCATATCAGATTCAAATCTGATTTTAATGTGTGTGTGATGAGTGTTTTCAAAACAATTATACCCAAACTTAAACATTATTGACTATACATTGATCTTTTAAACAGTGTAGCTGTTGCTGCTGCAGATGGAGTGTTGAAACATGACTGTCACCTTTAATGCTTATTAACTGTCACAACAATAAATCTATCGGTTAACATCATGTAGCTTGCTTTATATTTAACTGATGCAAATAATGAAACGTACAAGTCTGTAATTCTTGACCCATATTTTGTACACAGCTATACTTATTTTATGGACCTTAAACCCTAAACCTAAACTAAAATGTTAACAGACTTTTAGTGTAATAATGGTCGGACTATTTACTTGTACAAAAACATTGATGACAGACTTAAATCTTCACCAATAGTCTCTCTATATGCAACAAAATGAACATAGTGTTGAAAAAGCAGTGTGTTGCAAGTCTATTTTAAGCCATCAACCTCTTTTATGTGAAGTGTTACACTTATGTACTAGCCTCTGGTCAGACCCAAATCTAAAAAAAACTTTTTTTCCAGGATAAAAACATACCTTCAGCAGGTTTTGACAGTCTTCCAGGCCGATCTCACCAAGGATGTTTTTCACTGCCTTACGTGCCTTTCGGATCTTCTCAATATTTCCGACCGGAACCTGATACATTATTCCTCACAAGCCTTATAGAAATTAATGTAAAAAACAAACAAACAAGTTTTAATGTTATGGATCATTAACACAAGTGCTCTAAAGCTATTAAAAGATATCAATTACATATTTTATTCTATGCATTTAGAGTACATCCAAATGTACAGCACAGTGGCACCGCAACCTTTCCCATTCAAGGCCTAGCAACAGGGTGGGAAATTTTAAATGTGAACATCTACCAGCCATTGACCGATAAATGTTCAAATTCACCAGCCACCCGATAGTAAATCATTATTTTGGGTCCGAAATCTACCGGCTGCTTTCGTATTTTAACAGCATTTGGCTGGTGGCTGCCTTTCAAAAGCAAAAGAATCGTGGCGAGGGGTTTCCATGCCTGGCTTCACCACACCACAAATCACGGGACCGCCCCAAACGAGGCCTCGTTATGTCACACTTGTATCAGAGAGGTGTGGTGCTGGTTTTGGATACAGGGTGTCAAGATTCGTGGACACCGATAACAAATGTGATTACTGTGACACTCAAACCAACCATTCAATTAAATCCAACTTATAAACAATAAGAAATGTGCATATACAGTGAGTGTGCTCCAAGAAATCTGATTTTATTACCTACCTATCTTTTAATTATTTTTATTACTTTTACCTTATATCCTGTTACCATGTTGGATGTATCAACCAATTGAGAGTGAAGTCATGCCTGTTATGTAATCTTTATGTCATTATGATGCCTGAGTGTTTTCTGTTATTGTCTTAATGTCACACATGTAAGTGACGGTTTCTATAAATAAAGAGATGAAATTTAAAAAAAAAGATACCAAGATATCTAAAAACAGAGCTGTGGACTGTTTAAAGGTTTAATAACATAGACTGTATTGAACAAAATAACAATAATGAAAGCAGTAAAAGCACTTAAAATCTGACTGTTTCATCTCGGTATCAGATTTAATTCAGCCACACAAGTGGAATACCAGCAGGTGTCGCCATTTTGACTGTATCAAATGCTTCCAAACAGTGAACCATTTTTTAAAGCAATTGATTTCATATTGATTCAATGCTCTCCCATCACTACTAGTAACCTAAGTAACCACTATATGAGAATAATTAAAGAATTTAATTTCCACTTTTTACTGCTGCCTCAAATACAACAGTTTAAAGGAGGATGAATGCAGAAATATAGAAAAAGATTAGAAAACTAAAAAAAAAAGGCAAATGATGGGAAGAATGACAAAGGCAAACATAAGCAATGCAATTAGCTGTGGGCAGTTAATATATGGAGTGTGTAAATCAACCAACCAGCATGACTTTCAACAAGCCTGTCATCTACTCCTGGTTAGAAATAAAGTCATAAACTTCCCTGATGTTAGTGCTGTCAATAAAGGCCACACTTCTAACAAAACAATAAATAGAGATGGAACAGTAAACATAGTACATATGAAGTAGCAGGCAGCATAATAACAATAATAACAACAACAACAACAACAACAATAATAATACTAACAATAACACCCCTGGATATAGAGATAATTTGCTATAAAAAGACACAGCATGGCTGTAGATGGATGTTGTGCCTGCATGTGCAGTATGGTAAATAAAAAAATCAGAATTACTGTGCAACAGCTGACTCCACTTTGACGATGTCATACTATATGTCTCTACATCTACATATATATATATATATATATACATACAAGCCATTTAGTGATGCATAAGGGGGAAAAACGTATGTTTTAAACAGCTGAAAGTGTACGTTTTGATTTAGATCACCTGAAATCTGTCCCTGCACACATTTCCCATCCATGCTAACCCTGCTGTGTGCATGCTGTCCATGCTGGAGTCACTAAAAAGCACCTGGTAGCACGCTGACAGCAACAAGCCGGCCGGCCACGCCGCGTCTTCCTACATGAGGAAACCCAGAGCCTCCTCACAGATATTTACCTCGTCCAGTTGTCCGTGTAGGTTAACGTTAGTTGTCGCTGTGCCACCTCCGACAGAGCTAACGTTTTCCACTTCCACCGGCCCGCAACTGTGTATGTCGCTGAGCTGCGTCTGCTGCCTGCGCTGCACGGATACTCATCCGAGCAGCATCCTCTGTCCACACACAGCGCTGTAACAAAAGCTGTAGTCAAATATGAAAGGTGATTTTTTGCGAGCCCACTCCGGAGATAAGTTATTTTTGGTCCAGCTTTTGTCCCTTTCTTCCCTCTATTGAGGAAAAAAAAATGGCGCTCAAGTTCAGGATCTGACGTAACGGCCCTCATTTGCATACAGAAAAACTGACCAATAGGAGGCTTCTCAGCCTAAAAACTAAATAACTTTTTATTCTTTTACTCACACTGTCAGCAGATGTTTCATAGTGTCCTGGTGATGAATTTGTAATACAGTTTCTGAGTTTCATGTAGTACCTGACTTGTTAATTGGATTTTTGTGCTCTGCAACACATAGCTAGGTCTGGGGGCGTGGCTACTGCGACCCCCAATGGCCGTCACGTGGTACATGACTAAGACTGACCAATGAGCTGTCGAGAAAATGAGCTAAATGGGCGGTCCTTCTATTGTGACGTCACATCATGCTACTTTTTTTAGCCAATTACATTGATCCAGCATTTTGATAGGAGAAGGAGTGAAATTGATAGGCTATAAGTATTTTGGCTAGCATAGCTTAATGATAAATACGCAATAGGGGTATTTATTGATTTTAAAAAAACATTTGATACTATAGATAATACCGTCTAATTACTAAATTAAATACGTACATATGGTGGGAGAGGAGTAGTTATAAACTGTTTAAGCAGCTATTTAGATAACAGACAATAATATGTACAGTTTGCTGGTAATACATCTGAGTGTATGAAGATTGAATGTGGAGTCCCACAAGGCTCGGTTTTGGGGCCTAAACTTTTTATTTTGTATATCAACGACGTGTGACGTGTCAAAGATATTGCAGTTTGTTTTGTTGAGATGAAGATGAGGAGATGAATTAAAGGTGTTAGCAGAACGCATTGTAAATTAAACGGTCAAACTTAGATGGTTTGTTGAAAACAAGTTATCGTTAAATTTGAACAAAGCTAAGTTTATGGTTTTTGCTAATCAAAAAAATGATGAAAAGGTGAAAAACAAAGGCCTCTAATAATTTTTCTGTTTTGAACAAAGCAAAGTATGTGTTAGATTACAAGGCAATGCAAATTCTGCGCTGTTCACTTATTTTTCCATTATTTAGTTTAGTTGGAAGTGTGGGACAACATCTACGCGAGCAACATAAAGCCATTGTTTATATTACAGAAAAGAGCAGAAAGAATTATTCAATAAGTGGATTCAAGATAACACACCAACAGACTCTTCAATAAGTCTGGACTAATGAAGCTAAATTAAAGATTTAAAGCAGAATATTACCAGAAATTTTACAAAATTTGTTTTTAGTTCAGAGGACGACAACCATAGAAGGAAATTTAATTTTAAGCATCAGTATGCACGGACTACTTTAAAGCAGACGTGTATTTCAGTTGTTGGTGTCAAACTGTGTAATTCTCTACAGAATGAATTAAAGGGTTGTATAAATATCTTTCAGTTCAAGAAAATGTTTACAGAAAGAATAATTAGACTATATGAAGAAATAATGGGTTTCCTTAGTTGATAGTGAATTATTGTGTATTGCTTTTGATTCTTTTTTTTCTAATGTTACTGTAAGTATAGTTTGTTAATTAACTGTTATTAACAGACCATCTATTTCTATTATTTATTTTCTGAGTAAGGGGCACGCAAAATAAGATTTTCTTCTCCCTGCTCCATTTCGGTCATAGCATGTGTAAATTGAGTTGTGGTTTTCATTGTAATCCCTTTTTTTTTTCTTTTCTGGAGCCGTGTATTACCATGAGCAGAACAAATAAATAATGTAAATAAAAACTTTTAGCAAATACAAAAAAAGCAAACAGCGCTCCAAGGCAGAAACTACATCCCACAGGTGAGACTGCTGAAGGAGTTTCATGACATCATCTCTAAAGCCAAAGTAGTGAAGAAAGGGATTATTCACCGTGTGCTTCCTGCATGTCAAACCAATAAGAGATTATGCAATTAAATCAATCAGCCACCAATCAGAATCAACCACTTACTGTTCAATTCATACCGAACAGGCTGTGAATCAAGAGTTACTCTTCCCGCATGTAATTTTAAATCTATTAACTGTGTTGTAACCTCATCATTACAAAGTCTAATTGTTGGTATGCTGCTCTTGAATGTCATGTTGTGTGTACGAGTGTATACTTTGTTCCTGGCAGATTAACAAATGGTCTTTTCTCTTTATTTTAACACATTTTCTGATCTGAATCACATGCAGTAGCATAAGATAAGTACTACATTTGAATCCTCCAGCCTTATTTTCAAGCTAAACACCACACACAGTCATCACTTCAGGTTTAAGCACAAGAAACTTAATTTTAGCCGTAGCAGCTCCTCTTACAGCCATGTTTTCCTCTCTCTCTCTCTCACATACAAAAAACCTAAGAGATGTTTCAGTGGTTGTAAATAATTAACAACAAGAGAAATTTCAACCTGCAACAAATTTCTCCAGTGGACATCAGTGAGGTTTGATAGCTTTGTTATGCTCACATTAAACGTGTATGCATTAATTTTTACTTGGTATTCTAATGAGGCTCAGAGTGAGAAATGGAGCTCCTGTCTTCTACAATATGTGGCACTGGTTACTGGTAATTTGCATAACTACATTATAAACAATCAGGCTTGGAGAGGACACAAGCAGGTGAGATAACAGTATCTCACACAGGGACAAACTGTCAGAGGACAGGGACGGTAATTTCCGTGCAGTAAATAAAATTACCCACATTTCCTTATTACTCTTTTCCCAGCAGACCACTCTGTCATCCTGACCTGAATTTTCACCTCAACTTGTCTTTAAATGACTGAATTTTAAGATGGCTGGTTAGTTTGTAAAACGCTTCAAGACCATATAAACAAATAGATGCTGTAATGTACAGTGACAAGAAGGTGGAGAGGACTTGGCTGCTGAGCTCTTTAATAATTAGACTGTAATTGAAGTGTTTAGCACTGTATATTGTATTTGTCATGAAAGCCCAAGGGTCTGGTCAGTTTCATTACAACGAAACACTGCAGCAGCTCATTTCACTGATTAAAAACACTGAAGGTGCCATGCACAGTAGTGTGATCGACTGCCTGAGTCCTCCTTCCTGAAAAATAAATGTAGAGGGCACCACATTAAGTCCTGCGACAGAATTTAAATAGAACCAGTTCCAAAAACGTGGATTGTATCTTTATTTTGTGTTGTATGTTGGTTTATGCTGCAGTAATGTGCTATCATTTAATATACTTAGACAAATTAATTATTTCTCTTGGGGACAATAAAGGCTGTCATCTAAACATGAAAAACTCTACCAGTGTACTATTGGGATGAATGGGCCATTAAGGCCAGTTAAAAGCTGATAAAAACTGTACATTCAAGTTGAATCAGAATACACCCCTGCTATGACAAAATTATTAACCAGGAATGAATCATTGTTTTTCCATTTGGCTCCATTTCTTCAGGAAGTTTTTGATGTTTTACAGTGATGTGTAGGGAATATCGATCATATGGAGATGTCTACTCTGTTTTACTGGTTACATCAAGAAATTCAGCTCTCATTCCTGTGGTAAATTTAAAAAAAAAACTGAGCGTAGGCTGTATTGAAAGTAGCCTTAAAGCAGTTTTACAGATGGTAGCTACTGTACAATCATAGATTCATTGCAGATCAGAAACATATGGTTGTGAATTATGTTGGCTAACAGTGAAGAGTTTATCAAGAACATGTGGTGAACATAAAAGAGCTGGCAGGAACCAGAGAATAAACGCCAAAGATCACACATACACAAGATAAATGATTTCTGTCAGAAATGTATTAAATTAATCACTTTCATTACTTTAACAAGCACAATTTACAGTCAAAAACAGGCTATGGTCCATTAGTGCTTTAGACAGCAAGTAATTAATACATTAGTCATTTGTAACACACAAGGGCAGGATTGTTTAAAAACTGCAGTTAAATCAGGTCACCTTTAATATTTGACATTTAGCTGTACAAGAGACTGTGCATGGTGTCCCTCACACCTTTGGAGAGGCTTGAGGAAATTGTCTGGCATGTTATTTATCATATGCACGGCCTCAGAGAGGTCTATGTACAACTAGCATGTCTTTCACTTGAGATAGACACATATGTGTTTACCCACCATGTTAAGAAAAGTTATGTTTGAGCGCTCTTCAGAAATGGCTCGTCTGCTGTTTTTTTTCCAGATCCTGGGAGGACAAGCACCAATCCTTTGGTGAGACACTAATCTGAGGATCTGAAACTCCAGGGCTGGGCTCTTAAATATCAGTATTTTTTTAACCTACAAAAGATTTTGTGCATTTTAAACCAGATTAACCTCTTTCTAATAGAGGCAAGGAGTGCCTTAGGGTGTATGCAGCTTCTCTACATTCAAGCTTTAGCTCAATGTAGAGAAGGAAAAAAAAAAAAAAAACCTACAGCAATTTCTTCATGCCTTTTGAATGAAGGGAAACCACTGAGGTCACAAATGGCAATCACAGCACACGAAATCCATGTAGCGTTAAAAAACACATCAACATCTTATCAGGAAAACACTGTTAGATGGGCCACAGCATAATACCTGGGCAAAACACACTTAAAGATGGAGCTTTCAACAAGCCCCAGTAATAACTGAATCCAATAAATAAAAATGTAATGAGGTGAACTGCAATAAAGAAAGGTTACATCATTGTCATAATATCATTTAAACTATGCAAAGTGAGGGTCTGAGGTGCAGAATCCACACAAGGCATTGATTCTTTTAAACACTTCAAAATATAATCTACAGACAAAATGTATTGATGAACAGACACAGGATTTACACAACTGTCATCGAGTAATCAATAGAGAGCATGATTTAAATCAATTGTACATTTTGTAAACTGGATTTGATTTAGGAAACAAACCACCCCAAACATGTTTTGGGGGGTGGTCCCATCTCCACAGAGTCATCCATTTTGTTGCATAATGTCATTTGAGCTTGGGCTAGAGTTCTTTTTAGCTGACAGGTTTTTAAAGAGTCCATAAGAGGGAGGAGCAAAAAAATGAGAAGATTCATTTCCAGATAAAATTTTGGACAATTGAGGTATCAAACAACCAATTGTTTCCCATTTCAAGAGGTACAAAAGTCGAATTCCTGGAAGAAATTATAGGACACTGCATTTTCCAAGGTGGCTGGAATGTTGACTACGTTTAGCCCCTTGTCCCAAATACCACTCTGACCCCTCTTCTCACATGGTGAAAGCAGAGGCTAAGGAGGATCTGTGCAATGTAAGACGGGACAGGGCCAGAAGAGTAGTTACGCACTGTACTGGACCATGGAGAAATTCTTCATGGCGCTGTCCAGTGCCACACCGGCCTCCTGCATTTCGTACCTGTGGGCGACACCAAGCACAAGCAGAGTCAGTTCTCTCTAAACGTTTTGCGACATTTGTATCAGTGGTGGACCTTTACATGCTAACTCGCTCCGTACTCACCAGTCAGGGGTGGAGACAGTGTAGTAGACAGGCAGCTGGGGGGAGCTGGAGACGCAGCTCAAATCCTCCAGGCCGCACGCTCCCATGTTGGAGAAGAGAAGCCAGTCTCCCACGCTGAGTTCGGGCAGCAGGCAGCGCTCCACCACCTGATCCAGCTGGTCCAGTGATGGGCCCCACAGGCTGCTGGGATACACCGCCTCGTCAGCACACAGCACGTGCTGGATGGAGGGAACATTGTATCAGAATGTTACAATCACAAATATCAGCGATTGCTCTTCCCTAAAACCTTCTGTCATAATGAAAGACATCTCTACTGCACATGTGAAATTACATTGCGATATAAAACAATTACAATATCTATATGATTCATCAGCAACTGATACGCAGTACAAATACCAATAAAAATAATTTTCTTCATCACATACAACAATGATGCATCAACATTTCAAACTGTGTTCCTGTGGTAGCTAACAGCAGTTGTTATTGATATCAACCTCGATTTATTATTTGTTAGCAAGCTAACTAAACCTGGATGGTCTCCGGTGTGTGGAATTAATCACAGCAGCTCTGAAACACCAAAACACTATTTTCTACATCACAAGCTGTCTTTGTCTGATCATTTTACACTGATCACCTGTTTTTTATTATTACATTACTAGTTTTACTAATGTTGTGCAGATTGTGTCACTTTTGGTTATTGTTTGGTTGAGGTAAACAAAGTACAGAAGAGGAAATACTTCGGCAGGAAGAACAACTGGATAGCAACCAGCTGTTGGTAGGTTGCCATTAACCTTTTTGCCAGATTATGTCACATCTCTGAATGCACCAGTGTGTTTAAATACGTGGGCTTTGTATTGAAAAACCCAGAACTAATGTAAGCTCTTTAAATGGGTCAATACAGTTCACCATGTAAAGCAACTCTGATCCTGCTTCCTTATTACTCATAATGCATGACCCCTTTCCCCATTCAACTATAGCTTCTATCAGATGCTTCATTCAGTCCTGAATGGGGTTGACTCCCTTGGGTGGAGGCCTACTAACCTTGTGCACTGACGGGGCAGCGATGGAGTTTCCCAGCAGCTTGTGGCTGAATGGACCATAAACACCCTCATTCATGTAGTACAGGAACTCTGTATCCTCATTGTTTTCACCTGTGTAAACAGATTGCGAAATCAGAAAAATATAGGACATACAGTTTTATCTACAAACTGAGGACTCCAGAGTGGGACTTTTAATGGTTTTGTTATGATCATACTACAGCCATGTGTAAAAGCTGCAAATACAAGAACAGAAACCATTCTGTACTTTGTAAGACAACAAATATTCAGTCAGGACTCTGAGACAAACATATCACAGTCAGAGTTAACAGGACTAGAGAGAATTAAAGAACTCGCCTTGAGCTAGGCTGTCCCAGTGGCGGGTCACCACCTTTTTGGCGATCACGTTGACAGCCAGGCTGAAAGCAGAGGCCACGTAGAAGATCCCTGGCTGAGCCAACACTTGCACACCAGACAGTGGGGGGAAGTAAGCATCTAGCATTGGCCTGACTGCAGACTCAACCTATATGAGGAAACACAAAGTATGCACTCAGAGACAGTTCCCAGATAAAACAAAACATGGTGTGAGAACTTTAATTATAGGCATTAGGTGCTTTTAAAACTGAAACCCATAACTGTCTGCATGTTGTTAGTAAGAGGTAATAGATATGACATTTGAGCTACAAAAAGATGGCAGAGCATCCAGAGTTAAAGGACCTGAAGATGTCCTTCAGTAAACAGGTCATGTCTTTGATGAATTTGTTGCCAACTATTACGAATGAAGAAGCATGGGATGATCTACATTTTTCAATGTTTTCTGTCTTTGCATGCTGCACTGCACCAAATTTTACCTGTCTGAGCTGAAACTCTGAGCCAGTGAATCCACCTCCAATGTCCAGGATGTTCATGTTAAAGCCCAGGTCCACCTGAACAGAGATAGCAAACAGTTGTTACCCTTAACTGAAAAGACAAAATAAAATATCTATGACTTATATCTACAAAATGCCTACTCAATCATTTTAGAATTCAAGAAATTGTCCAGACAATATCAGTATTTGATGACTGTGGTTCAGCATGCACTCCAGACACTGGGATGCATCAACCCTGATGGCAGTGAATGCACGACTTCAAAAATGTCTCTCTAAATTCAGAAATCACCTTTGACACATTTTATACTTGTTGGCAGATGTTTCAAAACTTCAACTTTATTTTTTGTTTTCTTTTCCTTCTAGATTGCCAAAAGTACACTCTGTTTACTTGACTTTTTAGAAAAATGTTCAAATACAACATCCCTCTATCGGCACAGTCAACAGTACTCACCCCCATGTCAAACACACAGCGGGCGTCTGAGAGTGCATGGGTGTAGGCCTGTTGCAGGTCTTGGCAGGAGCTGGGGATGTGGAAGGTTACCCCCACCACCTGGACCCCCAGCTCCTTGGCTGCCTCCAGCAGGTGCCGACAGCTCTTCAGAGAGGAACCGAAGGCCATGCTAGTCTCAGCCGCGTGTGCCTCAGTGGTCAACTGCAGCAGCAACCTACATGGAACAAAAGAATAATAACAAAAAACATAAGACAAAAACATTCTTCTACGCAAGATGAATAATTCTGAGATACTGATTAACCTAAGTCAAGTATCTCTGAGCAACTTTAGGCTGTTTTCAGAGTGACCAAACTTTGAGATTACAACTAAGAAGTCAACAGGCTTTCTCAATTTTCTTCATCTTAACAGAAATACTCCATGGTGCTTCCAGAGGTCAGAAAGTCCACATAGTTTCTTTAATTTGTTCACTTACTTTGCACTCGGATGGAGGCGGGAAATCTTGGACAACTCGGCCTCATTTTCGCAAACAAGGTGCTGGATGTTATTCTTGGCAGCGTGCTTGATATGCGCCAGCTGCTTGCAAACACCTGACAGAATGATGTTTCCGGGTGGCACGCCGTGCTCCAGCACGAGGCTCACTTCAGCCTGGTGGAAAGTGGACACACACATTAGACACATTAACGCAGCAGAGTCTAAAAGCCCCATCAAAACAATCAAAAAAGGTACCGAGCGTGTTGCATAAGTTGAAAGGATAATAGTCGCCAGCTGACTTGTAATCAATTGAGTGCATTAGATGTAATTGCCCCTAGATGTTGAGTGCTTTCATAAGAGGATGAAGTATCATGCAGTTTAAAAATAAATAAAAGCTATGTATAAATTTGTATCTGTTAAAGTGAAAGCTTACTTTGTTGGTGCAGACAAAGCCCAGGCCCAAGGAGGCCAGGACCTCGATGACTGCAGGGCTGCTGTTGCACTTGACTGGGAAGTAAGGCTGCAACTGTGGCATTGTGCTCTGCCAGCATACATGCTGCCGCATCAGGGCACCGAGGTCGCCCACCATGAACGCACTCTTCTCCACCTGGGAACACAAGAGAAAGTAACGGTTGGAGTACATGAAGAGTACACAAAACAACGTCTATAATAAATATATTATTTAAAAGTCTCTTGGTGTGAAGAGTAAATAAGAGTAGAGTAACATTACTGTCCACGGATCACACTGCAAAAACTAATCAAATATTTCGAAAGGATATATTGATGTCAACAAGAATTACATGTCTCAAAAGTCAACAGGGGAAAACCAACTATATAAGACATACATGTGCTAGTGTCTTTTAAAGCATTTTGGTCATTTCGCCCACTGCAACCTGATCCTATTAAAAGGCCTGCAAGTCAAACTGACCAGAGTCTGCTCGCAGATGTGTCCGTCAATAACATCTTCAAGGGTCACTCCTCCCTCCAGGAGTTCAATGATGTAGCTGGGTTTGTCAGCGAGTCCTTTCATCTCAACCGTATTCCGCTAAGCCGACAATCATAAAGAACAGATAAGCAAGTCAAGGGGTCACGACTGAGCCAATGGGGTCCTGCCGGTATGCAACAAACTAGGAAAAAAAAGGAAGAAAAAAAAAAAAAACATGATTAGTATCACCACAATTTGCTCTTTTTTTAAAAACTGTTGGTTAAATAAACAAATGAAATGCACAGGGACAGGGCTGATGAACTTCTACCTCGAAGCATTTCCACTGTTTAACATCCATCCTTATATAATTAGTACACGTATAAAGTCCAGACAGCTCATTGAGCTTTTATTTAAATGTATTGACTTCCCATGAACCTTAACAAAATAAACATGTGTTTACTCACACCATGTTTTTGTTTGCCAAATACTACTAGAACACAATGATCCTGGACTTTGCTACAAGTGTTTGTGCCTGTAAGCGAGCATGCGCCTTTGTGTACAATGGTCACTTACATGGACAAGTCAGGAGATGGACCTGTCCCGCTATCAGCTAGGATCCCAAGGCGGCTCAGCGTTGAAGTCAAAGTGCTCCCGGTAAAGAGCCGCCCCTAGGCCCTCTGGGTAGCGCTCATACACCTGTGCAGAGACAGGGGAGCCCTGAGGAAGAAACACACATAATATTAGATTACTTGATTTCTGTTTGTGCTCTGTGTTTACCACAGGGGGAAAAAAATATATCACATGACATGCCCTTGGCTCGGTTTGTCAGTCATTTTGATTCATCTGACAATACAAAGTTTACCTCTATCATTATTGGTTTCACTGTGGTCACTGTCAGAATCGATATGTTAAGTAACTTCCACGCCCGTTTACGTGGCTTGTTTTTTTTTTAACCAATAAACACCCAGAATATTAATTCTAGCCAAATCCTAAACTACCTGTTTTTAATAGTTATCAGTTAACGTTGTGCCGACAGAAAAACACGCGCATGCGTTGTAATGGCGCAAATAGTGTCACAACTTGACAAATGAGATAATAATATTTCATTGAGTCAACAGAACAAAACATGAAACGCTAACGCAGCAAGTGTCGTGAACACTTTAAATCGTCAACAATTTTTTTAAAATGTAAGTTAAAACTGCCGCTGCGTTTAACGGAAACGCCATCGCGAGGAAACGCGCTGCCGACAGATTCCTGGCAACGAGCGAGCTGCCACCGATAGAAGCTCATGTTAGCGCTGTATTTTATTAATAACCCCGAAACAAACCCCAACACCGACAAAAACACACGAATTAACACTCACTCGACGTCCCAAAATCGCTTTATAATTCATTAATATCTTTAAAAGTGACGTTAAAACATTCCAACAGGATTTAATGAATCGGTCTGTCATGTGTGGCAAGAAGGCAGAAAGACCAGCCCGCCATGTTACGTCCGCCCGCTGAATCCAAGGAACTCAAACCGAAGTGTTCCGCTGTACTTACGTGAGATAACGGCCAGAAGGTTTTGGAAAATCGTCTTCTCTTTTTCGGCGGAATTTTTAAAGAGTAGTGGGCACAGCGATATAAGAAAGAAAGAAGGCTGTTGTTGCCATATGTTCGGATGAGGAACGAGCGTCGGCTTGCTGAGCGGCGTCTTCTCTCTCGGCTGGTGGGAGGAGAACTAACCGCAGCAGGGGAAGAGGAAAAGGTAATCAACGGCCCGTGGGCGGGGCCTGATGTTCAGTTCCACCAATGAGCTTTCTGCATTTTTGAGATCATACCAAATATGTATTTCCGAATATCATACTGGCTGCAGTTAGCTCTGTGATGTTTATTCAAGTTACATAACCATAAACATTCCGTAGAAGGCCACTCCAAGACGTCTACTGCTTTTGTTTTCACGGGACAGTTCAGACATAAAAGTGCAATAAAAGTTCCCCCAGTCCTACAACTTCAAAAACTCACGCTAAAATGAAGTGCAACAATGGTACATCCAGCCCAGACAAAGTCCTCCAAGCAAAAAGGCAAGTGGGGTCAAGCTGCCATTCAATGAGTGTTTGGTGACATTGCCTGAGGTGGCACATGAAGTTTGGTGGCTGTTGGGCAAAAACTGACCGACCAGTAAGGCTTCAAAAATCAAACCAGATGTAAACCCATGCAAGTCAATGGGGAAAAAGAAAGGAAACTAGATACAAGGAGTACCCGCACACTGAATCAGAGCTCCCATTTCTTTATTTCCAACGTTTCGACCAACTACAGGTCTTCCTCAGGTCTTTCTTTGCCTTTGGAAGACCTGTAGTTGGTCGAAAACGTTGCAAATAAAGAAATGGGAGCTCTGATTCAGTGTGCAGGTACTTCTTGTATCTTGTTTTTTGTATCCAGCACCTACCCCACTGAGGTTTTGTGAATGTGCACATGACTACTTTGTTTGGCTGAAAAAGAAAGGAAAAACGTTAAGAAAGGAGAACAAGTGCGTATTTCCAAAAGCTGTATAAAAGCAAGCACACCTGTCAGTAAGAAAAAAACAAAAGAAAAACATGTACATTTGGTGCCCCCTCCCTTATTTGGCACCCTAGGTGACCGCCTATGTGGCCTTTGCCACGGGCCGCCCCTGCAGATACACTTGGTTGCTGTTGTTCAATTCCACCTGCTATTATTCATGTATAGGAGATGGACCCTTTGCAAAAACATTCACTTAACATTCAGTTTTTATGCGCCACATATCTGGAATAAACTCCCAGAAAACTTGAGGTCTGCTGAAACTCTCAGTTCTTTTAAATCAAGACTGAAGACGTTTCTGCTTGCAGTGCCTTTTTATTAAATTGAATTTGTCTTATTTTAAGCTTTTTTTTATTATCTATTGAACTCTTTTTAATAGTATTTAAATGTCTTTTTTATAATGTGTTTCTTTTACATTTTCTCTTGATGCCTTTTACTGTATGTTTTATGTAAATAATTTTGAATTGCCTACTCTGTCGTTTAATTATGCTATGCAAATAAACTTGCCTCGCCTTGCTTTGTATATTAAAAGAACCTAATGGTTTAATTTACTTAGGCTCATGTAACACTGTGAAAGTTGTCAGCTGCTCTGATAACTCTCATCAGCAGATATTTCACCATAGAGCCCATCAATAAGTTCTAATAGTTATGCATTTGAATGTGTAATAAAAAGCCCGCAACTGTAGCGATGTCGAAATTACACTGTAAAATACACCTTGGTGGACATTTGATTAGATTTCCAAAGGTCATTACACAATAATCGGGTGTAAATATAAATTGCCAGTATAGCTTATCAGCTTCAGCTGTGAACAAACAATGCCAGCAAAAACTTTTTATGGGGTAAAAGTAGGTTAAATACACCTTTCACAGATGCTTGTTTGTATATACAGTATACAGTTATACAGTATGTATAACCTAAGGATATTTGAAAATTTTCTCATACAACCATTCATGAGCCTTGAAGACATTTGTGACTAAATAGGCACAAAGCCCTAATGACAAGGTTGAGAATGTCACTGGGTCAAACGCCTTTTAATTACAACAGTCTCAGTCAACCACAAGTGAACTCAGCTATACACGATTTCTCTGTATTTTCTATGGACGCTTAAACCATTATAAAACAGTGGAGTGGAAAAGACAATGCATACAAAATATGCCTCCATCTAGGTCGGGGTTATTTTGATATTCACCGTGTTCCTGCTTGTGTCACACGGAATGTGGGGGATTATTAAGATTCAAGAGCTTATTGGATATTTTGTTTGTTAGTCCGTAAGCCTTTGTCACACCCACTTACAGCTTTAGTTCAACTGTGATAATTCAGCATTTTATGCAGTTCAGTTTGATAGGAAAAAAAATCGTTGTGCAAAATTAACGTCATTAAGCATGGTGGTCAGGAGATCAGTACAGCACTGAATGACTGGCAAGACGAGCACCAACACTCAGCCTGCAGCCACCTTAGTCGTATGACTTGTGTTTGTGTGGCACCAGAGCAACATGCTGCACGGCTTCATCTGTGTAACTGTAACTGTCTGGCTGTCCTATAGCTCTTATCTTTGTTTTATGACAGTTCTGCCGAGGGACACTGTGTTCACATAACAGCACAGCCAAGAAAACATCCGACTCTTAACAACAAGGAAAGTTCTATAGAAGTACTGTGATGCTGATACTTTGAAGGCTCTCAGCCGGTTGGCCTTTTTTTTTTACTATGTTTAGAGACCAAATGACTAGAAGTAATGTATGGATACACACTGTACAGTCACGCGAATGGCCTTGAGGTACAAACCAGAAATAGCTCATCAAATTGGGTTGTACACTTCTCTTTCCTGAGAAAGAAGGTATTTCTAGGTACTATTTTTTTACTGGTCATGTCAGGATAGTCAAGTTCAGGTTTATTTATGAAGTAATCATGTGCAATAGAAGATACAAGATAAAGTGCTGAGCAGAGCCATAAACCATAAACAAACAACACTAAAAAGCAAGCAAAGAAAGTAACATTTTGACAATACATTTCATTTTAATATCATTTACATAGCATTTTGATGTTTCTGATAAAACTATTTAAGGTTTTTTTAGAGTCATGCTTACATTTTTTTTTCCAGTTTTAGTTATCAGATAACTGAGTTTTGCTCAGTCATTTGAATACAAGAACTGTAATTGTCAATTAATTGTGGCAGTTATTTCAAATGGGTGTAATGTTGTTTTCTTTGTATGTTCAATATGTTCCCAGTTTCCTTTCAACAATTCAACAAAGTGTAAAGTATTAAAAGTATGTGCTTTATGGGTCACGTCAGAGTCCATGAGGACAGGACTGAATTCAATTTTTTTGCTTCAGTTCCACTAATTTTTCGTTCAATGTCTTCACTGTCCTCAGGAAGGAAACTGAATTTGCAGCCAGAAGTAAAGGATATAACAGACAACAGCATAAATAATCAATCCCCACAGAACACCCACAAATGCAAAAATTAAAAAAAAAGCAAAATATGAAAAGTTCAGAGACAACTCCAAGTGTAAGGGATGTTATAGTTAGGGATAAGCCATAAATAACAAGAAATTTTAAGTACCGAACTGCCCAAACTAGTTTTGAGATAATAGAAAGTGTCTACAAAACATAGTTTGTCCTCCAGAAAACACTCATTATTAATGACTATTTTTCACCTGTTGAATGTCCCGCTCAGTACATATGTTGTTCACAAGAGGCCTTCACAGCAGACATGCTGACAGTGAGCCAGCATGAACAATACCAGGACTCTGAAACTGAAGCAGCTAAATGGAATTCAGCCATCATTAATTTTGATTATTTACAGCTGTTCTTTTCCTACTGAGACATGTCAAACGTTTCCTCTGTGAAAAGGCTTTTTCTTTAAAAAAACACATTTATCAAAAATATTTGTGCATGTTATGTGTTTAAATATTAAAAATGAATATTGGTAAATATATTGTAATCATTTTTTTAAAACTCTCAACTATTGATATTGGTATCAGCCTCAAAAATGCAGCCAGGCTTTGGTATAGTAATTAGAATAGTTCTAACTTTAATGTTGACCTTTGAACATTGTGCAGTACAGAATTATAGGTGAAGATGAACACTACTCTACAGTTTTATTATTTTTCTCTGGGTTACAAACAGCTGAATGCTCAGAAATGCTGCTTTACTGTCACTGATTCACTGCCACCTAAAGGCAGAATTGTAAAGTAACATGCTGTAATTGTTGCATTTTACCGAATGAGGTTGATATTGAGAGGCACCCACTTTTACCCCAACCTTATTGAGTAAATTCAATACATTGAATACATGGAGTAGTATACATGTTCCTGACAGTTTGCAAGTTGCTGTAAATATACCTCACAGTATAAAAATAATATAAAAATGTCTGTGTCAAAAAATCTATGGTAGTACCTGTGTACAGGTACCTTAATTATATTTGGAATTATATATTCATGAGATAACAGAAAGACAGTGCTCCATTGTTTTCTATTGAAATATAACTCACTTATAGATGTCAAAACAAACACTTATGCTGCCTTTACGTACTGTCGGATATAATAAAAAAATATTATTTTAGCACAAATGACACAGCCGAAAAAAATACAACTTCCAGGAATGTGAGACTCTATCCAGTGGAGAGCAAGTAACAAGAGTTAAAACGCACATCTAAACAATACGAGTCTAACTCATGAAACGTTTTTCCTCTTCTTCATCTCACCACTGCTGGCGGAATAGTAGCTACCACTTGGTTTCTAAATTAATACAAAAGCAAAAAAAAAACACTCGGGATTTATATGGATTTTTCTTTCCAAGCAAAACATTTGAATCGCCTAACTGACGTTTAACACGTGCTATTTGTGACTCTATATTTAGATTATGAAATTCACGAGGATTTGTCGGTTACATGAAGGCAGCATAGTGCGCAGCAGCCTTTGCGCAGGCGCACTACTACTCCCCCGATCAGCTGACTGTGAGTGAGATGCTCTGTTGAAGGACCTCTGAGTCGAAATCCCTGCTATTATCTGCGCTATGAATGGGAAGCAACGACTATTTAACTGAATTACACCGTGTGGACCAAACACTGACGGCAGTTTACACAGCGGTAAGTACGAAAATACACCGATTATTGATGTCGTGACAGCGTGAGGCTGCAGTGCTAACAAGCTAGTGCCAGCAGCAGGCTAACACTTCATTTAACCACATATGATCCGGGTATATTTTGATGTTTATCAGTATTTTTTTTTTTAATTAGAGGAGGATCTACAAATGTAACTCTTAAAGCCTCCATTATCAGCCGTGTATGTGTGTGTGTGCTCGGTGTTCAGATATGTGTTTTAGCATGTCTTCTACAGCAAAGCCACTGATCATATGACAAGTCAATCAGCAGACATGGAGACCTGTCTGCCTCTACACTGCTTCAGTGGTGCAATCAGCAAGCTGTGTGCAGTGCAGTGACTGCATTGTAAGCATGAGGAAATGTGAGGAAGTCCATGATTCAGAGGCAAAACTAAACTAAAAAGAGGAACAAATATGACTATGATTCATTCAGGGATTATGTCTCTGTCCTTTGTGCACTGGAAAAGTACACAGATTTTTTTACTTGAGTAAATGTAAATATACTCTGTTACCAGTAAAAGTCAGGCATTCCAAATTTTACAGAAGGTTTGTCAGCAATAAGTATGTAAAGTTTAAAGTTGGATTACTGATATATTAAAGGATAGCTTCACAATTTTTCAAGTCTGTCTTAAAACAACAGCCATATGATCACTGAGAGAGGTTTTTCTCGCTGTAATCATTCCTCCTGTTCATACTGGCTGTTAAAAGATCCCCTTCTAATGCGCTTTCAATGTAAGTGATGGGGGACAAAATGTTGTCCTTTTTGCGCAAAAATGCATTTAAAAGTTGATCTCAAGCTTATATGAGGCTTCAGCAGTCTGAGTGAGTCATATCATGTGGATATCTGCCACATTTACAGTCTTTTTAGCATCAAATTCCCTCTTTGTTTCCTCAAACAGTGTTTCCCTGTTGAGCTGCGTTGGAAGTATAGTAACAAAAAGAGGGACTTTGGCACTAAAAGACTGTAACGTTGGAAGATATCTACTTGATTTGACTCATGTGGACGGCTGAAGCTTCATATTAGCTTCAGATAAACTTTTAAATACATTTTTTGCACAGAAGGAGGGCTGTGGATTTTGGCCCCCGTCACTTACCTTGTAAGTGCATTATGAAGGGATCTTCTAATGGTCAGTATGAAGAAGAGGAATGATTATTGTAAGAAAAATCAGTTTCAATGTTCATTTTGGCTCCTGACTGTTGTTTTAAGAAAGACTTGAAAAATTGTGAATCTGTCCTTTAACATGTAAGCAGCATTTTAATGTTGTAGCTGGTTGAGGTGGAGCCAACTTCATACTTGTGTAAACAGGCATCATTTTTACAAGCTGATCATTTTTTTTTGCTTGAAAACCCTTCATCTGCAGTGTAAGCAGTAACTATAATGTAGCTGTTAGATACATGTAGTGGAGTAAAAAGAACAATATTTCCCTTTTATGGTGGAGTGAAAGTACAAAGCAGGATAAAATGGAAATATGCAAGTTAAGTACAAGCTCCTCAAAAAGGTACTTACTATTTAGATGTGTAGCTGAATGCGTGAGATGCTAAATTACTGTAGGTTGTAATGTGAAGGAGCTGCAGAGTATCTGAAAAGAAAATGCAAAGTTGGAGCCTGGCAACTTCCTCTATCACCAAACCTCAAAATTCCCCACTGTTTACAATAACACCTTGTTGATATTTTAAAAGGAAATTGTTTAATTTAAAATCCTCCTTAGCAACGTCAGAGTCAGGAACTGAACAGCTGAACACCTCGTAGGATTTCATTTAGCTTCTTCAGCAGGGGCGATGAAGGCGGTTACATCCGTTTCTGTGCCTGTCAACAAAAGAAAACCGATGATGAAATACAAATTATTAGCAGAGCTTTATTAATCATCCTCTTCTTTTCTCCCCCCCCCCAGTGACTCTCTAACATCAGAGGCCAGGTGGACAAACCTTCTGCCAGCAGCCATGACAGAATTCTGGTTGATCTCTGCTCCGGGGGAGAAGACGTGCCAGCAGACTTGGGACAAGCTGATGGTGGCCACAACTCGCACCAACAACCTCTCCACTAACAACAAGTTCAACATCCCGGACCTCAAGGTCAAACATGACGGTCATCTAGCAGCAATTAACCAGGCAGATTATGCAGCGTACGTAGTTACGGTAGTGATGATTTGTTAATATGTTGTGTTCTGTCTCTAACAGGTTGGAACACTAGACGTCTTAGTTGGTCTGTCAGATGAGCTGGCTAAACTGGACACGTTTGTGGAAAGGTGAGCGTTACACTTGCAAAGATCTACTTGTCCTGTTATTATTTCTCAGTTAAAACAGTTTGTTTAACTCTACTGAATTTAGAAACTCGTGAAACATAAATTTCTTCCCCCTCTCTTTGTCTGTAACCGCTCTCCTCATCCCACGTCCGTGCGTAAGTGTGGTGAAGAAGGTTGCTCAGTACATGGCCGACGTTCTGGAGGACAGCCGAGACAAAGTCCAGGAGAACCTGCTGGCCAACGGAGGTAATCACTGTTAACATCATCACACTGACACACACAGACACAATGTGATGGAGGTGGTAGCAGAAGCCAGCATGATGGCGTTGATAAGACTTCAAAGGAAGGAGTGATTGGTCAATCTGTATAGCATACAAAGCCTGTGGAAATTGTGTGATTGATTAATGCTGATGACTTTAATCTGGTCTCCACTCTCTATAGTTGACCTGGTCACCTATATCACCAGATTTCAGTGGGATATGGCTAAGTATCCAATCAAACAGTCGCTGAAAAACATCTCTGAGATAATCTCCAAGGTTTGTTGGAAAAAAAAAAAAACACTTATTTTTGGCTGTTGACATGATGTTGATATGTCTGTTGTTGCCTTTTCCTTCCACACTGAATTAATTTATAACGTCCACCCTCTCCGTTTTGGTTTTTAGCAAGCGACTCAAATAGACAATGACCTGAAGGCCAGAGCTTCAGCTTACAACAACCTGAAGGGAAACCTGCAGAACCTAGAGAGGAAGAACGCGTAAGTAACAGTGATTTAAAATCCCATTTTTCAGACATTAGTATATCAACTTAGAGCAAAATGTCCACATATATAGTCTAAAATTTGATAACATGGTGTTGTCTTAAGCCAAATAGTGTAGCGCGCTTTAGTGTAATGAAAAATGATTCACTTGTATTTTAACTTTATGTTTTTATACATTTGCCAACTGATAGTGTACTTCTCAAGCATTATTTCAAAAAGTAGGAGAAGCCTTCTCAGCCTTAAAATTAGTCTATATATATATATATATATATATCAGACAGAAAAATCTTTGTATTTCCTGTTTCTCTCCTGTCTTAACTACGCAGTAAAAACCTTCATTTTAACAAAAATCCTTCTGACCAAAAAGACGATATATAACATTCAGCTACCTCCTTTGCATAATGTCAATCAACTCTAATCAAACTTTATGTATATAGCACTTTTCATACAAGCTGAATGCAATTCAAAGTGCTTTACAGGTGACTGACAAATTAAGGGGCTAATGCACAAAAGAAAGCTACAGATACAATACCAAAATTTAAACAAGGTGACTTCTAAAATGTAAATACAATAAATAAATAATGAAAGATAATAGTAGATTAGAAAGAAAAAGATTTAATAAAACTTATACTAAATCTAAATAAATAGTATAAGAAAAATGAATATAATACTATAATAATACAATAATGTAAAAGAGAACAGTTAAAATAATATGAGCAATAAAGGACACAAGCCAAAAATAAAATTATAAAACACTATACGAAATAAATAGGTTACATTAAAACAGTTAAATGTTAATAAAAAATAAATTATATAATAATAAAACTATAAAATTGCTCGATGGGTTTTACATTTTCAGTCAGTCAGAGTCTGTTTTACACAGACGAAGATGAGACTCAAATATTTAAAGTAGTTTGGTGAAATTACTAAAGTACTTCTACACTATTCATTGTGACTTTGGAGCATCTGTAATATTTTTATGGCTTTGTGAGACTTTTCTGACGTTACCTGACAGTCTGGACTGTGTGTGTCGCCCCTCAGGGGGAGCTTGTTGACCAGGAGTCTGGCTGACATAGTGAAGAAAGAGGACTTTGTGCTGGACTCAGAGTACCTAATTACCATGCTGGCGGTCGTCCCAAAGTAAGTACACCTGCATCATATATTTATTAATATTTTATGGTTCCAGCTTCTCAAATGGGAAGATTTGCTGTTTTTACTTTTCATAGATGTTAATTTCATATCTTTACATTTTAGACAAAATAAGCAATTTTTTATAGAGACCAAACAATTGATTGATTTTATTTATTTAGATTTGAATATTTTGTATGTAACACAGACGACAAACCACAAAAAAAGAATTTCAGTAGCCTGAGTTTCAGTTTCACTGTTCCATGATGCAGAGTCTCTGATAACTGAATATATTTTGGACATGTGACTGCATAATATAATTCCAGCTGGTGACGTAGTAAACAAAGATTGGTGTCGGCTTCAAACGTTCAAACTGGTAGAAACACAGAAGACAAAATATTCATTAATGTTTCCAGGACAAACTATGCTGACTGGCAGAAGACGTATGAAACTCTTGCAGAGATGGTCGTGCCACGCTCCACTAAGTAAGTACTGTACATGACTCAGCTCTGTTTTTTGGTTGTTGTTTTTTTTGCCAAATTTATGAATTATCAACCAAAGAAAGTAGCAATTATTGTCACTGACTTTAATTTTCACTAATGACATGCAGTCTGGCACTACATGCTCATGTTTTTTTAATCATAAATGGTAGTTTGTGTGGTGTGGTAGTCTGTTTCAGTCACAATATCTTATTTCCTAGAAAATCTGACACCAGTTTTCCTTCTCTCCTCACTTTGTCAGCCTACAGTTGGTTTAGCCTCGTGCTTGACTCTGATTAAAATTGGAAACATTTTATGGTTGACCTGTAAAAAAAAAAAATTAACTCTTATTAGAATGGAAATCATTATGTGGTTGACCTATTGAAAGCAATTGACCTTTTGCCAATGTGACCGGATGGTTTGAGACGTTATGTTTGGGCTTTTGGACGGACACGGCTCAGCGTGGTGTGGTAACCTAGCAACCTGTATTTCTAAGGCACATATGGAGCACTGTTCACCAGTGTGACCAGGAAACTGGGAACAACCTTTATTTCACAACAGAAAGGCGGAGCAGTTAGAGCAGGGGGACTTTTCTTAAACTTTTTTTCAACAGCTGCATTCAAAGCTCTTTGTAATGCAGACTTGATCCTTAATTGTAGATACCTTCTATATAACATCTTTAAATTGTGTTCCAACCAACACACTTAGTTTGTGTTTTAGTGTAGAGTTCAACTTTGATTAACTTAGACGTGCAAATTTGTGTTGACTTAGTGTCCGCGGCCTGCAGGACAGTGTGACAGGCCACTAGCGGTGGAGTTAGCACTGTCAAGTATTTTTAAACCAAACCTGCTGAAATGTGTCTCTGCACATACATGCAACATGTTTTAAGTTCCAGCTCTCGTGTTAATCCCTCACCCTGCCCTCCTCTCCTCCAGGCTGCTGTTCGAAGACAACGACAGTGGTCTGTTCAGTGTCACCCTCTTCAGGAAGGCTGTAGATGACTTCAAGCACAAGGCCAGAGAAAACAAGTAAAGCGCTCAGTTTCACTTTCTCCACCAACATAATACAAGCTGCTCAAAGAGTTAATGTGTAAAGCTTATTAGAGTTCCACTTGAGCTGTGTTACAGTTTTAACCTTTTGACATCTCTTTGTTTGGATATATTTTCTTTCTTTTTTTATGTTTTCTGTGAATAATGTTCATTTATTCAAATAGATCAACCACAGATAAACAATAGTAAGATGGCTCATGATTGAAGTAGGCTTCCTATTTGTAAAAGCACGTGCTGGTTTGTCATGCGCTAAAAACAGACATACAGACCATAATAAACACAATTTTCGCTGGCACTCGACAATCTCTCCAATTAGCATGATAGAGAGATCTCATTATGTGTGTTTATGTATATGTGTCTGTGTGTTTGTATGAAGCCTATTTGCAGGAGTGTGTGTGGGTGTGCTGGGGGGGGGGTTTAGGTGCTTGTGTATGTTCCTGCATGTCTGCGTGTTCGCTCGCAGCTGATTGCCAGCTCTCTGCTGTGTGCCCTGACGCAGGTTTACGGTGCGTGATTTCCAGTACAATGAGGAGGAGATGAAGGCAGACAAAGAAGAGATGACACGTTTGTCCACTGACAAGAAGAAACAGTTTGTACGGCCGCTGTTCTCAGTACTACTGATCAATTAGGGAAGGAAGAAGTTAAAAGAGCACACAATGTACAGACGGGATATTTGAAGAACCCTAAGCTCCATAGATATGTAGATGTTTATTTCCTATTTTTGGCTTTTAGCTTGTCTTAAATAACATCCAATGGTCATTTCAACAAATCTGTCACTGTGTTTTTACTGTTAAAGAAATTAAAGTTGGAAAATAATTCTAATATATGAATACAAGTCAGTAAATTAAAATTTTCCTTTATTGAAAAATATTAAAATACTATTTCTGTCCATTTAGGGGCCTTTGGTACGATGGCTGAAAGTAAATTTCAGTGAAGCCTTCATCGCGTGGATTCACATAAAAGCTCTGCGTGTGTTTGTGGAGTCAGTCCTGAGGTGAGCAACTCAGCAGCCTCCATTAGCGGCAACCATCGCTTAAAAAAAAAAACCAAAACCTCCTTTTAATGTAAGATTTGTTTAATGTTCTTGCGGTCTTCTTGTGTTTCATAGATACGGGCTGCCAGTGAACTTCCAGGCCATGCTGCTCCAGCCCAACAAGAAAAACATGAAGAAGCTGAGAGAGGTGCTGTACGACTTGTACAAACACCTGGACAGCAGCGCTGCCATCATCGACGTGAGTCCACTCACCTTCTAGGGTCTGGCATGCAAAGTGCTTTTTTGTATAACGTACATCAGTGAAATTTAAAAGATTCCTT
This sequence comes from Scomberomorus guttatus, assembly GCA_038419695.1. Lineage (NCBI taxonomy): Eukaryota > Metazoa > Chordata > Actinopteri > Scombriformes > Scombridae > Scomberomorus > Scomberomorus guttatus. Next base: position 14,429,392 of record CM076461.1, read on the forward strand.
TAGGAGCTTAGGAATCATCGCCTGATAATCAGACTGAGCTGCCATTTATTTTCACGTTACTAATTCAGCCTGACACTGCGTTCATTTTATTTATTGGCGAGTGAGATTTCTGTACCACCAGCTTCATTTTTAGTTGACACAGAAGCTGCGGGAGTGGTTGCAAGGAGCAGTAAACTTTTTTTTCCCATATATTGATTTAAGAATTGTTATTTTTTTTGGGCTTGGAATTACATTCTTGAAGCTATTTCTCATTAATGGAAAATGACGTCTCCATTCTTAATCCAACCATCAAAAACAATCAATGGGAACAATGTGGGCAGTAAACCAGAGGTCTGGAACCAGGATATCAAGTCTGAGCCTCATGTTCACAAACAAAGAGGCTCTGGCAAGCTTCTTGATGGTCTTATCAGTGCTTATCAGTGCTATTCATCATGCTCAACAAAGGCTGCGACAGCCTTGTAAATCCATTCCTTAACTGGTGCCCCAACCCGCCCCCCTGTTTGGTGTAAAAGATAATACTTTGGTAAGCGTGGACGTTAAAGCCGAACCACTGATGTAGTAATAAAACTTAAACTTAAAACTATTAACGAAGGAAAACAATGGTTTGTCACAGCTCTGCTCATTTGTTTTATTGGTTATGATAACATTATACTCAACAAAGTATTTGCTAAGATCTGGGAACACATCAGAGTTGAAGCAGGAAGTCGGCCTGTAAACTGTAATAGATGTTTACCTCAGTTTTAAGCTGCCGCAGCATCTTTCATGAAATATGAATGAAATATTTTATATTTTAGTTCCCATCAGGAATGATGTGTATCACTCTTTTGTCTTCCTGTATCTCCTCATTCCTTGCAGGCCTCTATGGACATCCCAGGTCTGAACTTGAGCCAGCAGGAGTACTACCCCTATGTTTACTACAAGATCGACTGCAACCTGCTGGACTTCAAAGTCTAGACACATCGCCGGCGTCATCGCTCACTCTCTGTGCATTAGTGTTCTGATGTGACATATTCACATATCCAAACTTTAGTTTATTTTCATTCCCACCATGTTTTACCTCTTTTTTTTTCACCTTTTTTTTGTGTTCTCATTCTCTTATTCACCACCCATGTTCCTGGTACATTCCTGGGTTGATATTTAAATGTCTTCTGTTCTCCTTTGTTGTCACTTCCTCTTTGTACCACACTGTATAACCATCCCACTTTACCCCCACCAAAATGGTTGACATTCCCTCTCGGCACCCAAAGGACATGTAAAATACTGCATTTTTATTGTTGTGTCCTCTCATCCTACTTAAACTATCAACAGCGGTACACGTGTGGGGGGGGGGAATGCGGAGAAAAGAAATATATGTTAAATATAGTATTTATTTTAAGCCTCTAAAATCAGTGAATATGTTTCTATTGGTTCAGTTTTTAAGGTGCTGTGTTTTTAGCTCCATGTAAGGAATGTCTGTTTACAAGTAGATGTTGACCATCGTTTCCCCCAACTCAAGCTATAATCCTGTGAAATACTGAGACATTTCATTTTACAGTATAAAGAAGCAATATATTTGCTGGTTGTATGCTCCTTTGATTTCTGTATATTAAGAAGTTTGGGAAAAATAATGATAGGTCTACGTACGTGCGAATACTGTATATTGTCAGTATAACTGAAAATTGAACTACATATTTAAAATAAATGTGACAATAAATACTGTGCGTGTGAAAGATGCTTGACTTTGGCTCACTGTCCTTTTAGCTGCAGAATAACGTTTAGAAAGCCTCACTGTTAGTCCCATGTAAGGTGTTTAAAGATACAAGCTGGCAATAAGGTTTTATGATCTTTCTTTTCTTCCAGTGAGAACACAAGAAGGAAATAATTTCACTTTGAAATGAAGGTGTACCAATCGGTGTTACAGAGCTAATATTAATGTGTGCCTATTTTTCCAGTGTGTTCCTCTTTTTACTTGTTAAATAAACTTATTGGTGCTGCTTTCTAATACAGCACCCTCTATGATGGATTGCTAAATCATACAGTAACTGGTGGCTTTATTGATGGTTGATAAATAATTGATTAATTCTTTATAGATGAATAACTTTGAAGTTGCCAAGCGGGGAAAATTTCCCATTAGCTGGTGTTTATCCTCCTCCTCGCCTGGCTCTTTAATTCATCAGGAAAACATTTTTCTTAACATTTACAGCTGCTGATTGAATAATTTACTGGAAAGACTCTTAATGACATGATTAACTCAGACTTGCAAAATCAGTAAATCCCTTGTTAAAACCCCACTTTCATTGAAAGACTTTCTTATAATGTCAGCAGGCTAATGTGTGTATATATATATACTGTATGTATGTTGGGAATTTATATGTTATCCTTTGTTACATTTTTGTTCTTGTTTTTTGTTTTCACAGTTCACTCCTCTTTTTTATTGTTATACGTTTTATCATTTATAACTGCAGACTTGATGGCTTATTAGAAAATGAGAGAGCCTTCAGTATTTATTAATGGTTTACCAACGTGTAAATCTGCATTATTACCATATAGATACTGTAAGTTAAACACCGGCCAAAGAGATTTTTCACAACCACACCTTTAGGGCCTCTAATGTAAAGCATTAATGGATTTTAACAATTAATAAGTCAATTATAAACGCTGCGTATAGGCTTACCTGTTCAAACTGTACTCTTTTTATTCTTTCATTATTTTTCTTCAAATCAATCAATATCAATCAATAAAACAAGTCCAAGAGCAAAACATATTCTGATAATATATTTGATTTTGGTTGGTGTGAGTGTAGATTTTCATGGTGATGATGGTGGTGATGATGATGCTGACACTAGCTGGAGTTGATCCCCCCCCCACAGCCAATCAGCGGTTAGACTGGATGCAGTTTTAACCCCCCCACCCACCCCCGCCCCTCTCTGGATGACGCAGATAGCTCCGGTGTGTGTTCATGCTGGTCAGCTGCTGTCTGTGGGGAGCAGCATCACAACCACAAACCAGCAGCACCAGCAGCACCAGCAGCTTCATACGGATGATGGAAACACGGATGGAGCTGCAGTAGAGATCCGGGGAGGAAGATGCTGCAGCGGCTGTGAGACAAACCGAGCCGTGTTTAGCCCATGTCAGCCCGCTGCTGCTCCACCTGCCGTGGATGATTTTCCCGATGGGTTGTGGAGGGAGTCGGGCGGACGCGATCATCGAGCCGAGGTACCATGAGAGCTGGACCAGGGAGACGGAATCGACGTGGCTTACCAATACCGACGTAGAGACCCCTCTGCCTGTAGCAAACAGTAAGAGCATCCGTCATCTTTTTTTTGTGTGTGTCTGTTTTAACTAGAAAATGCAAGATGACCATACAGGCCACATTCTAAATTCAGTCAAAAAATGATAAAAAACATTACAAATGGGGCTCACAAGAAAGCTAAATGAAACCAAAACACAAGCAGCCAGCTGTCAGCTCCCTGACAAAGCAGCTGTGCACCATCCTTAATGTTTTGAGAGACTATATCTGGGGTTGCTTGTCAAAGGGATAACCTATAATCTGCTCTCCAAAGGTAAAGCTCTGGAGGCCAGTCTGAGGGAGAAGAGGATGGTGAACACAGGCACCCAGTGTGGGAAGCAGGCCCTCACCACCACCGGCTCCAACCACCAGAGGAGACCCAGGCGCTCCTTCAGCGATGTAGGTGTCACTCGTAGCAAGTACTGGCACGTCTGACTGCTAAATATGACCACCAGACTCTGTCTTTGTACACATAGTGACATACAGGATACATTAGCTGTCTTCTGCTTCTCATAGAAAGTCTTTCTGCTTGGTTACTCCTGAAAAATCCTGCAGAATAAACTTTATTGGTCAAGTATGTTGTGAACATGCAAAGTAATCTGACTCCAGTTCATCAGTAGCTTTCAGTATATTTGTACACAGTGTAGTGGACATTGTTTTATTATTTTACCTTTATTTAACCAGTCCTAATTAAGTTAGTACCTCTACTGCAAGCCAGTCCTGGTCAAGATGGCAGCGTGAAAAACTGCAGAATCAGACAACAGATGAAACAGTACTAAGGAGGCTGAAGGACAGAGACAGTCAGCAAAGGAGTCGTCCTGCTTAGATGTAGTCTTGAATTTGTAGATCAAAGTTCTCAGATTAAAGGATAGGTTCACAATTTTATAAAAATAGTCAGGTGCTCAAAATGAACACTGAAAGAGGTTTTTCTTGCTGCTATTACTGCCATTAGGAGATCTTATTCAAATGTGCTGACAATGTAAGTGATGGGGGACAAAATCCATAGTCTTGATTTTGAGCAAAAATGTATTTAAAAGTTTATTTTAAGTAATAGACTTCAGCAGTCTGAGTTAGTCAAATCAAGTTGATATCTTCCACAGTTTTTTTTTTTTTTTTTTAATTTCCTCTTTGTGTCTCAACGGACAGTGTTTTCCTGTTCAGCTGTGGCGGAAGGATCGTAACAAAAACAGGGAGCTGAAGCTTCATATTTGTTTCAGAGAAACTTTTAAATACATTTTTGCACACAAGGAGGCTTGTAGATTTTGTCCTCCATCACTTACATTGAAAGCACATTAGGAAGGAATCTTTTATAAACCAGTATGAACAGGAGGAATGATTTTAGAGATTTTTAGAGAAGATAATCCTATTCCAATGTTCTTTTGGGCACCTAAAAATTAATCTGCAACTGTTTTAATTCACATACTGTGAAAATAATTTGCTGAATAATTGATAAAGACAAGTTGCAGCCGTACAGGTGCAGTTTTATGGGCCTGTATTGATGGATAGTGTATGTACAGTGTGTAGAACCTAAACATGTTCCTGCATATTTTAAATGTTTGAGTTTATCATTTTCATTTTCTTGAGAGCGAACTGCACAAAAGGATGAAAAACAAAGTGCAGACATTGTTATCTACTCTCAGAATGCAAATGTATGGGTGTTAATGCAAACTAATGGCAGATAGAGAGACAGACAGATGAAGGTTTATGCACAATCATTCTGCATGTTTTAGATTCACTTTGGGACTTGCTATTGAGGATCGAGTTAAGAATGCTTTTTTGTCCTTTACAAAACTCATTTGACAATTACAAAAGATCTGAAAAATCAATCTCTCGGATCAAAGGAGTTACATTTTCAGCGAGTATTCAGCTTTATTTATTTATCCTTCCATTTATAGGCTTCAGTGCTTCAGTGACTGAGGGCTGAGTAGGCCTTTTTTCGCCCACTCGCTCTCTGTCCACCGTGGTGACATTTAAATGACGTCACATTACATCTTTTCACAGCAAACCACTCGTGACTCCAAAAGGAGGGCATCAAAGGAAGCCAACGCTTTGTCTAAGGACGGGCAGCCCGTCAACATCAACAGCAGTGGAGACGCCGAAGCTGGGAATGCGTGCGATGAAAGATGAAGAAAAGCTCCGCGAGGAAGACGGTCAGGGCTGCGAGCAGTTCACCAGAAGACGGGGATGGTGATTTACAGAAGTGTGTGGATGATGTTTGCTAGTGACTTTCCAAGATCTTGGCTGTCGATCTCCAGTGAATTGCAGCACTATAAGCACCTGCATATGTCTCCATCCAAAGATCTCGGGATGCTGCGTCTTTGTTGTGCCATTGCAAATGCATGCGTGAAGCAGAGAGTGGGTCACAACCAGTGTTCACACTCTGCACCATGCTTTCCTCCCATGCTTATGGTGCCGGTCAGGGAATGTGTCACTGTGTTAAGCCAACTTTAAGAAAACAAGAACAGACCGTTCCATATGCACATGATAATCACAATCTGCACATCAAATGTTTTCTGTGTGGGGCCTTCCTAAAGAGTTTGCTTCAGTTCTTTGTGCAACTATATTCCTTTTCTTGTGAATGAAAAACAATAGTGTGGGAACCAATGATGATGCTGTTTAACCTTAGTAAAAGCTGTAAATTATTTACATTTAGAAGAACCTGAAGTGCTGTTTAGAAACTGAGATTTGGAGGTTTGAAGCTTGAAGGCTGAAGACTGTCTTTTCCGGCCTTTGCAAGTTATAGAAACAAACACACCCGCATGTGCCTATAATTCATCTTGATTTGAACTGCTCCTGTGTTCGGTTTATTTTTAAACTATGGTCAGTATTATGTGTTCTCCAGTTACATTTTTATGTTATATGATGTTTTTTTTTTTTTTACCACAATGTGTTGTAATAGTATGTAATTTGTGTTGCTTACACTGATCTGCATGTATAAATCAACCTCAAATTGAATCAGATTTGGTGAAAATTCAAACATCATCAAAAGTAATCTGTATGAGATTAAAAAAAAAAAATGTTGCCCATCCAGTGTAAAACAGAAAAACAGCACGAGGAAGTAAAATCAGGCAGTGATTGAGGACGAGTGGTTGGAATAATGAGATTTATAGCCAGCAGATGGAGATGTTGGCCAGCTGAGGTCTTACTAATTAAAGAGCTCATGAGGATTGCTTGAACAACAACCACTTTAAGAAAATCATTGATTTAATATGGAGGATGAAGAGTAATTGAAAGGCAATCTATCAGTCAAGTCTTGTCACAATGTTTAAATGTTGTGGGAACAGCTGCTTGTCAAGGGCTTTTGATGATTCACTGAGATGATTCTGGTGATTTGTGTGCCGACGTTTGTGATAGAAAACAAAACTTACCACACAGGATCTACACTATTAACCGCCCTTTTCTTCTGTTTTAAGATTCTCAAGTTCTCAAGCTCAGAAAAAATATGACACATGCAATCATTTCTCATTTGCTATAAGCAAAAGGCTTGCAGAATTTAATTGCCTGAATCCATATTGACCAATACCTTGCTTTGTTATTTTCTATTCATTAATGTATGTGTTTCTATATACTTTAAAAGACTAGTTACATTTATAATATAGCTCTCTCTTTTTCCTTCACCAAGCCCACAATCATATCAGTTAATATAGTTGGTTTGTTATTACTATTATTGGCCTGCTACAGAAACACTATTATTATTATTATATTTTCAATGAATAAAAGAAAAGAAAACACAGTGAAGGTAGTACTTCAGTGTGGCTTACAGAATTGAAAAGAAATGCCAAAAAATAGTATTTTTTCCATGAAATAAAATACATCACCTATAACATCACCTTTGTGAATTCTGGTCATTACTCTGGTCAAAATTTTATTACAAGTGTTGCAAGTGAAACAGTTTAGGAAGACATTAGTCCTTAGTCATCTGTGATTAGTCTGTGAGATTTGTATGAAAATGTAATGTGATAGGCTTGATATTAAATGACAGATATGTTCAGTTCAAACATTAAAATTGATTAATTTGAGCTACAGCACAGTCAGGAGGTGAAGCTCTGGTAAAGAAAATTTGTGTAGCTGGATGAGAAGTAAAGGAAGTTGTGCTGAAGTTGTGTAGGCGACTGTTGGGTAAATTAGTCGTTAATAATGCATCATAAGACAATTCTATGTTTTATAGGCCTGAAATCTTAATCTGTATAAATCTTAATAACTACAGCACTCAAAATAAAGTAGTGGAGTAGAAGTAGCATAATATGGGAGTACTCAAGTAATGTACCTAGTAAAAAAAATCACATTCACAAATGTAACAGAGCGTTTAGCCCCATGGACAGAAATAGATATATTATTATATATATTATATATTGATCACATTTTTTGGAAAAGTTATCCTTTATAAGTAATGTATTTTGTATACATCTTAAAACATGTCTGGAGGGGACCTTTAATACATTTTGGACACATCTGAGAGCGGAAGCTAATATGTAGCCTACAAAATGACGATTTCCGCTCGCATTCAATGAAAGTCAATGGACAAACATGCGCAGTTAAAGCGGGCGGACACTGAGACCACGCGGAAGGCTCTGTCAGCTAGCTGTCGCTCACACTGAGCCGTTGGTGCACTTCGTCCACACCGGAGAGATAACGGCTGAATGAGAGGTTAACGTCTGGTTGTATGTAACCGAGTGACTCCGAAACATCAGTTAACTACTTCATTTGGCCTTTTTTTTCCTTTACGTTATGTGGTCATAATAATGTAAGGATGGCCAAGCGACCGGGGACCGACGACGGGATGTTGACTTCGCCGACCATTCTCCGGGATTTCGTCGCGGATTTGAACACCGGGGAGGTAAACATGGACTGCGGCGACGGAGCCGAGGAGGTCTCCTTGGAAGAAATCCTGACGCTGTACAACCAGCCGATAAACGAGGAACAAGCATGGGCAGTGTGTTACCAGTGTTGTAGGACTTTAGCGCAGAAACATCGGAGGAAAAGCTCCAAATCCCCCGGTGCTTCAGCTGTTGACTATCCGAGGAGGATTGAAGGACCCGGGGATGTGAGGATCGGGAGAGACGGGACTGTCAAACTGCACTTTGAAGGCAGCACAGGTAAACGAACCGAGGCGTGCCAGGTGTCCAAGCTGACCCCAGCATTTGTCTGGTTTTGAGTAACTGCGCAGCTAAACGACAAAGACTGATATCTCTTCAGCAGCAGGCTTACCAACAGTGAAGCATTTTTTTTTCCTCCACATCACTCACAGGCCAAACGACTGGAGCATCTCTACAAAGAGGCCATATTGTTGTGTCTGTCTGCTTCCAGCCATGTGGTGAATTTGTTTACAGACGCTCGATGTGGTTGTTAATAATACATCATCAGATCACCGCATAGCTGCTGTGAATCTAAAAGACCGAGGAAGCTGTATGATCAGTTATTAACAGCCAGGGTTTGCCCTCACAGCAGAACCCGATGCGTACATTATAAACATGATTCATATAGTTGCTTCATTCAAACGGGGGTGTTGGCAGGACTGTTTGGTTATAATGGCTGCTGGGTTTGTGTTTTGAAATTGTCCTCCTGCAGCGGTCGGTTAGCTTCTGTAAACAGTGAACCATGCGATGGATTCAAAGTGCACACACAGCACTTTGGGTCCAGTCGTAGCGATATCACAGGAGCCAGCATTAAGGCCAAAAGCCAAAGACCGATGACTCATTTTGCTGCTAACTGCTGCACTATTTGTGTTGTGACATTTAGGGGGGGGGGGGTTCAGTGAGGTTCAGAGCAGGTGTGTGCTGCATGCACCTGAGGGAGATGTTGAACACAATAGAAACACGTTTTAATATAGTTTGATGACCATAACAGGGTGGAAGTTTGCATACATACACATGGGGATGTAGACAGTAGATGCACTTAAGTCATTGGCAACAATTTTGGTAATATTTCAGGCGTTTTTTAGGCAAATTCTGAAATGTCACTGGTTCCAGTTCCTTAAATGTGAATATTTGCTTGTTTTCTCAGTTTTCTATGATCATAATGATTGAATACCTTTGGTTTGTGCTGTTGGTTGAACAAAACAAGGTATATCATCATGTTACCTTGTATATTTCACTATTTTTATTTGGACATTTTATAGATTGAATCAAGAAAATAGGCAAATTAATAAAAGTACTTTACATGACAACAGGTTACCTGTATAAATAGGCAGTTAATGGACTACATTAAACAATTTAGGGCTGCAACTAACAGTTACTTTCATTATCTGTTGATTATTAGTCGTTGTGTCTATAAAATGTCAGAAAATGGTGAAAAGGGTTGATCACTGTTTCCCAAAGCCCAGTATGCAACCTAAAATGTCTTGTCCTGACATGTCCTGACCAACAGTCCACAACCCAAAGATATTCAGTTTACTATCATAGAAGACTAAAGAGACCAGAAAATATCTATATTGAAGAAGCTGGAAGCAGAGAATGTGGGCATTTGTTAATAAAAAATGACTCAAAATGATTAATTGATGATCAAAATAGTTGCTGAATTATTATCTGTAGATCTATTAATCATCTTAGTGAATTGGACTCTGCAGTCTGTCTTTTAATAGAGTCAGTCATACAGTACCAGTCAAAAGTTTGGACACACTTTCTCATTTAAGTGAATGGGAAGGTGTTGACTGGTACTGTATATTTACACCTAGAATTAATCAGGGTCTCAAGGACCACCTGGTAACTCTGGTGTAAAATTGTTTAATATTAAATGTCAACACTGAAAACCAGCAGGGCTCTGTGTCCTGAGAATTACAACTGAGAAGCTGGGATGTTTTTTTTTTTTTTTTTTTTTAGGGCACATTCTCTATTCAAAGGGGCTTCCAGCAGGGTTTGGTCCAGCCGACTAATGTGTGGAGACGTTACAGAATGTCTCAAAGCTGTGTATCCTTCTAACTGCATTTCATTAATATGTGAGCGATAAAGTTGGGGAGGGGTGGCAGTCAGCAGAGCCTCAGGCACTAAGGTTATGCTCTGTCTCTCTTAGGAACTTATTAGCCACCTTTCTTCCTCTCACATCTCTCCCTTTTTGAGCTAGAACCTCAGTCCAGCTCTCCTTCATCTCAGTCACTACATCCAACCGCTAGTAATGTTTTCTGTGTGTGGAAATTACACTCACTATATAAACGATCGGCGCTGAGCATCTTGGCACTGCTACAAAAATAGAACAAACGTGATGATTAGATGCACAGACTTTAGAAGTCTGACTGCAGATGAGTTTGGAGATTATGAGGAGAGTCCTCTGCTGGCTCTCCAGCCAGTAGCCGAGGTATTTTGGGACAGTTTGGCCCCGTCCCGATTCTTATTAGGTCTGGCGATGAGAGAGACGTGAGACGTATTAAGCTTTCAGTAGCTAGAGTTGAAGAGGTTGTTACCCCAGCAGAAAATTGATGCTTATGCAACCTACGTATGGCCTGCATGTTAACAAGGTGGCCTGATTGGGCCAGCACCTACACTACCAACATAGAGCCGATGTCATTCTTCCTATGTTGCTTGCTTTATAGATGTCTGTAGAGCCGCGCACTGTTGCTGTGGTCAGCCATAAAGCAATCACAACAGACAAGGAAGTGTTCATTTTTGTTTTTTGAATAGCAAACAGAGTCAGGCTAATAAGCAGCGCAGAGGTCGAGTCTTATTTTAGACTTGGTGTATGCGAGATGCACACCGTCTCCTGCTGCAGTCGGATCAATTCACATGAAGCTTGGAGGGGAGAATCTATTCACTCCCACTCCACATTGCCTGGAGAAGCCTGAATGCTGCATCAAGATGAGACACTTGTTTACCCCGAGATCCTCAATGATTCATACCTACAGTGCAGAGGACTCTCTTCTTATTTTTTATGCTCATTTGGTGCATGCAGTATTTGAGCTGGAATGGCATTCATACGGTTAATTATCTCACTGAGTGGGTTTAAATAAAGATGTAAGCGGGTCTATTTGAAGCATCCTCTGCTATATTTGTTTATTAGATTTGAGGCCAGCGATGGGGTAAACGATAAAACCGGCAAATCAAATGCGGTAAAAAATCTCAAACTGTATTTCACTGTACACACATAGGTTGAGTTTTCCTTAGAATAGGATAGACCCAGGGTGACGCTGCACACTGCTCCAAATATGCCCACTGAGATTTACTTGCCCTAGGAGAAACGAGGCCCCCGGCCAAGCCACTGCTCCTTGGCTGGGACTAACAGAGGACCTAGTGTTTCCCACATGAGCGTTGGTGGATGACTGTTTATTTTTTTCCCCAGGTTCCCTTTGCTGTAATTTCTAGTAACCTGCTCAGAATTGAGCTACACTTATTTTCCATGGATGTGTCTTTAATCTCTTTCTTAAAAAAACTGTAATTACAGCTACAACAGTCTCTTTTAATTGGAAATGACTCAATTACTTGGGCAGGTTATGGATTTGAAACAGAAATGGCACTTATATTAGCATTGTGAGATGGCACACTAGTCAAAGTGTGTCATTTATATGTGATAAACTAATTTTACACTCTGGACTGGTGTTAAAGTCTGCTGCTCTATCGCTGTATTTGTACTTTCATCCCTGACGTTACTCTCACCGGTCGTCATCCTGTGTTTAGTTCATTTTCTGTGAATGACTGTCCAATGTTAAATTTCTATATGTAAATGTAACATTGTTAATTTTGAGAATTTAAATTGTTAAGTGTTGAAAGGAGGACTCCACTATCACAACAAGAGATAAGATTACTTGCAGATAAAGGAAAGAAAAAGTACAGCACATCCATCTAGCTTCTTGTATTTCTTTGTATTTTTAAGAACAGGTTTCTAGTGTACTGTAATGGGCCACATTCAACCTGAGATGCAGTGATTTATGGCAAGATCACGATCAAGGTTTCCTCATTCTGACTGTTCATTTAGAAAGGGGGTTTCCATGGAAATGGAGAGAGTGCAATGGTGCAAACGTCTTCCTCCAGAGTGTGAATGAACTGTTCCATTATCACAAGCAGCCCCCAGTGGCTGGTTTTGACACCTCAATTTGCCTCAGGCAGCGTGCGCCAGCGACTGCTGAGGAAAAACATAATCATTTATTCACTCACTAGTTTTACAGTCTGTAGTGCTGTCGGACAATCATGTTTTAGTCTCTTCTCTCACTCCTAGCACGTTTTAAGTTTAATATTTCATGTTCTGAAACACTGCGTGAGGGGTGTGTGTGTGTGTGTGCGCGCGCTTCCTCAGTAGCCATTCACTTAAAGATGCCTTGCTTAACTGTACAGTACATGCACGGTATTAATTCAGAGGGTGTGCTTACCTCACTGATTGTTACAAATAACTACGTGCAAAAATTAATAACCATCTACAGTGCTTTATGAGTGTAAATAACCCTTCTCTGTGTTCTGTCATTGCAGATAAATACAGATCGGCCCCCACGTCATTAGAGGTGAGTTTCACATCGTCATCATTCCAGGTGCAGTTTTGTAAAATTGGATTACCTTTTCAACAAGTGCTGGAAGAGTGGATCCAGCAGTTTTATTACCCCCTGAATGTTTGTGCAATTCAGTTATTGTTATCATTTGTGTTACTTAGACAAAACAATTTCAAAATCTGTTTTCACAGCTTGCCCACCGCTGATGCTATTTTGTGAGCAGTTACACCACACGGTGTGTTGCAATATTGATATTAACCTTGAGGAAAAACATTTCCTCTACCATACCGGCGTAAGGAGACATGTAAATTGGCATTAACAGATTTTTAATGCTGGTAAATTGTACTATTTTCGTGTGTGTAGAGCCACTTTTCTCTGTAGGAACTAGTAGAAATGTGCTGCGTGCAGAAAACAAGCTTACCTCTTACCAAAAAGAAACACAATTACAGCATTCAGAAAGTTGTATCTAACATAAAAACAGATGTTTATCTATTCAGATATTAATAATGGCATGTAAGCATGACATCCTTTCAAGTGTTTGTCCCAGAGATTGAGCCCTAACCTGTGATGTACAGTGCGTGGGAGTATGCTCTGTACAAATGGCACTCTCTGCACTTAAAAGAGAATGTGTCTTTGTTCTTGTTGGGCTGCTTTTGTACGTAAATGCATTACTTTTTTTTTTTTTTTTTTTCCCCGTTACGATTGTTCACTTGGCCATCATCACCAAAACCACGTGAAGCAGACATGATGTGGCCAGTGTCTGTTTGGCCCGAGCAAAGGTACACAGCATTAAGACGGGAGGCGAAGTCTCTCAAAGCTTCCTTGTGTGTACATAGATTAATTACACAGAGAGTGCTCTGTCAACTCTTCAGCAGTCAGATCGTCCTTCATGTTTGTCTTGTTGTCCATGTGATCACAGGCATGCACAGTATGTGTTTTTTTTTTTTTTTTTTTTTTGCATGGTGTAGTTGGAAATAGAATTCCTGTACCTCAGCTGACAGTCTGAACACAGAAGAAATCCATCATCACTGAAGCTTTTAAGTGAGAATGCTAAGTGTGTTCACCTCCTTTATTCTGCAACCTTCCCACACTTCTTTTAGGTTTGATTTAAAGGTGCTATAATCAATATTTTTATATTGACAATTGATCAAATGATTGTGTAAAGTGAAAGGTGTCATTCATAGTGATAAACCTACAGAGATTTTTTTTTTGTCCTACAGAGACATTTTTGTTCCTTGCAGCTCTGCGGAGCTTTATAGCTTCTTTCAGCTCATTGTTTTGGTTTTTGGGCTCACAACTTAACTGTTTTTGATTCACACTCACCACTCTCATAGCTTTGTTTTTGGACGCAGCAGGCAGCTGTTTTCAGTGAAAAGCTGTAAAAAAAACAAAACAAAACAAAAAAAAACCTGCTGACTGCACCCTACCTGTCCGGGACCAAACGGCAAACAAAGTTAGCGGCTAGCTGGTGAACATAGTGGAACATTTAGCTAGCTGTTTGCTAACAAAATTTACCATATGAACTAGAAAAGGTGATAATGTGTCAGTTTTGTGTTTACAACTTGTTTCAGCTGACTTCAAATCAGTTATTGCAGGTTTAAATTAACTCACACTAAATTTGCTAGTGATGCTGGGATGCTTCTTTGCGTAATTAGCTTTCCTGATATTGTGTTGCTAGGAATTGGCCCTAAACAGGGTGTGTTGGTTGTTTCCTAGAAATTCTAGACATAACATTTTGTATAATGGTTATTTGAGTCCATCAGCATGACGATCACACACAGTCACCCATGTGTTTAAACCTTAAACAAGGACACACCTTGTTTTTAAAAATGTATTTGTATTTTATTCTCACTGATTGATAAAGCTAAAGCACAGATGTAATCGCCGGTCACCTGTATGTGTGAGATTTTCAGATTTCTGATTTGTTTGTTCTAATTTGTTGATTCGCGTCATTCGTTTTTTTTTTTTTTGGGCTTAATGTAATTTTATGTCCTAAGGGGCCGTTAACTGGAGCTATAAAGTTGTCCTGGTGCTTTAACTTGACCCAATTTCATTCAGATCATTTGGGACTATTAATTTAGTACACACAGCCACACACACACATACAGATGTACAGCACTCTCACACTTGGTCAGACTTTGGCCATAGTCCTTGTTTTTTGGCCGTGTACTTACTGTATGTGTGTTGTGTCTTCTCCGCTTCTACACACTTGAGTCTTTTGGGTTTAATCACCAGCTTGTGGCGAGCTGACCCACTTTCTCTGTCTGACCTCCAACCAGCAAACCTTTATTAACTAACTGTACGATAGATATCAATAATGACAAACTTCTTTACATTTAAACAGGTCTTGAGTTGATGGTGGTACTATATTGTCACCTTGGTGGTTAGTAGTGAATATTTCTATCAGGAAAAAGAATTTATGTGAGATGCTGTTGTAGCCTACAGGACGAGCTTAACCCACTTTGTTGTCAGTTGAAGATTAAGGTGAGATTAGTTGTAGTATCCTATTACAGGTTCTCCAGTTTGCCAGGTCTACTCAGCTCAATCAATTTTGGGCCAAGTTGATTAGTTTGCCAGCATCATCCACAAGGTAAAGCCTTGGATTTTGAAATGGATTCTAATAAATTGGGTTTCTTACCAGCAAGTGAAGCACTAAATGGCAGTTACTGTAACGGTTTAATGAAATAACTCCAAAGAATTTGGACCCCATCATACTCTAAATCTGAAGTGTTGTTCACCCACAGACCTGTTCCTTCTTGTTTAGAAATTTTATTCCCGATTCAAGTGGGATCTTCATCCTCGCTGATCTTCTTTCCTCCTCAGGGCGTCATTAGATGAATTTGGCTCAGTTGTGCATCTCTTTGCATGTAAACAGTGTACAGTAGTGGCTTCCACGCTGCAGCTGGTTGAACAGGGGCTGCATGTGTCTGCATTCGAGGCTTCTGTGTGTGTCTCTACAAAGACTGGTTCTCACACTTGTCAGCTCTGACGTCAGACTGCACAATTTGAAAAGGAGAGACAGAAATTTTTCATGTAGTTTCTTCTCATGGCTGTAAGGTTTTTAATAATTCGTCTTTTGATTGATTAGGGAGTTTTGGATCACCTAACGAACATGCTCAAAGTGTTTTTTTGCGTCATTTGTCTGCATGCTTGTTTGTAGATGTGGCCTTTGAGTTCAGACATAGTCCTGTGGAGTGACTAAGTGGCACCCAGTTTGATCCCTGCATGTACCAGTGACCTCATTATGTTACGTCCTGCTTTTATCCTGATCCATCAATTGATTTTTGTGACATTGACGGCTTCGCTTAAGAGCACCCGTGCGGCTCGTATTACAGTCGCCAAGGTTCCATTTCTGCTTAAACGGGGATATTCACAGCAACCACAAACCCACGGAAATGCAAATTATTGAGTAGCCTGAAGTATTTGAGGCGGTGCATTCTATTTATAACCACCGCAGAAGAAATCTATTTCTCCTTTTTCTGGTCTAGTCGGGCCTGAGAGATGATTAGTTTCCTCCTCAGTCTGTCAAGTTCATGTCAAATTATCAGATCTTTTGCCACGGATATTTTACAGTAGTGATTTTGCAGAAATGTGTGTGAAGGAGCCTGATTTATTTGTTGTTTACAGGCATTGTGGGGATCCTGACAGCATTTTAGGTCAAACTCAGTAGGAGGAACGTGAAGTTGTTTTGCCACCAGTGAATGATGTTAAAATAAACTAGACTCTGTAGGTTTGTCCTTTTTTGGGGGGGATGTTTTAGGGATATACAATAACTGCTGTGTGCACCATGTGTTGGAAGGCTAGAAAAATAGATTCTTCATGGTATTACCTGCTCTTGTATTTGTGAAGTTGTTGAGTTTTGCTTCTGTCTAAAGGAATCATCTCAGCCTTGCCTGCATCCTTCAGCTTTTATGTCTATACACACAACAAGAAATAATGACATAGAACAGCAGCGGTAGTTTCTCAATCCTCAGCAATTTCCAGCTGACTTCACAGATGAGTGCCTGCTCAACATTTTTTTTTTTTTTCCGCTCTGATCCACTATGAACCACAATAGTGATGCTGAGTATCCGCTCCTGTGGTGAAAGACCTCTAAGATTTAGCTCCGGTTATGCAACCGTCTGTGTTATGATGGCTTTGCTTTACTACTGCAGCAAATGCTGAAGGCTGCTTAGCTGACTGGTTTGTGAACTCAGATGACCACAGTGACGCCTCGGGCCTCCACTGCAAAGGCAAGAGTGTGATCATGTTAACTCTGATCCACAAATGATTTCAGGGCAGCTGCTAACGTCTGCATGAATGCAGACTCTGAAATGACCGGTGTTAGTACTTTTTATTTGAAATTTCAGAACGCTTGCAGTGGCAATTTTTCTTCCCCTTCTGCAGCTTAAACTTTATCTTAGACATTCTGAGCTGCATTATCACAGCTCTTTAAGTTATATTAGTTATTGGCATATAATTCAGCTTGGCCACTGATATGAATGGACACTTTAATAATGACAGTTTATTAATGGGAAACTAGGAGTAGTTGTATGTTAATCTACAGGACTCATCACCACACAGCCTGAATTTTTCCTTTCTTGCGTGTTTGTGTGAGTGTTAACGGTGCTCTTTAACACAAACAGCTCATTCTTTGCCCATCTGCGCACTGGTTGACTCACTGATGCTTCCCCCATCATGCTCCTCTTGTACTGCTAGTATGAGCGAGTTTACACAACTGAGAGTATGTCTCAGTCCTTTAGTTAGCTACAAATGAATTAAACTGGCTTAGAACTGTTTGTTATCAAATACACAGTGATGTAAAATGGCTGTAGATACAAGATAAAACCTGCAGTTCTGAGGAGAATAAAGATTTTTTTTTTTTTTTAATAACCTTTTATCTAATCAGAGGTGGTCAGGTTGAGGATGAATCAACTCTTCCAAGTGAGGCTTAGCTAAGAAAGCAGCACACACAGTAAAACAGAACAGAACAGTAGCAGTCAGGCTTGTAGCCCAGGGTCACATGAGTTGTAGCCTCACCAGAGGCGGCATTTATACTCATGAGTGACAAAACTCGCTTGCCTGGCTGTGTGAGCTTTTTGGCAGGGGAGGAGACCAAACAGATGTTCTTAATTATATGTCCCTCTTTGCTTTGTTTGCTAATTATACATCTAGATCCATTTAAACTGGTTATAAGTGGAAGAAAATACTGCTGAGCCCACTTCTGGTATGAAGATTACCTTTTTAAAAACACATTTGTATGATTTACTTTATCATTTATTAGCAAATTCGAATTAGATATGTTAATTGGGAACTAGGTCTGGCTATGATGTTTGAGATGTTATAACTGAGTATAGCTCTAAAGGCTACATCCGTTCCTTCAGGAGACAAAGGTTCATTCATGAGTTAAAAAATTCTCTTCGTATTTGTCATTGATTCTCAAGATGATGCCTCTGACACGGGTCTTCATGGGAAAAGGAGATTCTCTAGAATAAAACAACTCATTGTTGGAAAACATCAGGCTGGAGCACTTCTTATCCCAGGCAGTGATGTCATGTCAAGTGCTTAGTATCATTATTTGTTTGAGGAGCGTGAGAAAAGCACATTTTTGTATTTAGTCAGTAATGCACCAGCACTGAAGCTGAATTTATTCTCAGTGATACTATTTTTTTTTTCTTCTTTAAAACCCAGATGACTCATCCTAGTACATTTCCAAAGGCGCATTTGAAAATGTACAGTACATTTCCTGTGTTACCTGTGGTTGGCTAAGACCTCACTGATGGGAACATATGCGTGTGTCATAGTGGCAGGCTTCCACGTAGCCTGGGTGGAGGCTGGTTTCAATTAGCGGTTTGCTACCAAACATTTCAAACCGTGCCTGAAACCCAGCAGTGGATTTTCTGGCCGTCTTTCCCAACTGTTTATCCGCATACTTGTTCCCTCTCCTTCCTCTCCTCCTGCTGCTCCTCTGCTTTGCCTCCTTGCCTCGTTCCTCTGAGTCACAATTCTTCAAATGAGATTGTGATGTGTAAGTGGAAAACTAAGCAGTTTTTTTTTTCCCCCCCGTAGCCCGGGTGCTGGCTACTGATACTGCAGTTTCTTCCTCCCCATTCCTTCTCACATAAACCTCTATAGGACAAACTAAAGATATGACGCTTTCGCAATACTGAAACATAAAAGACGATAACAATCAGTTTTCCATACTCTGGCAGGTTAGTCTTCCTTACTTCAGTAAGTTACTTAGGTCAGTTTGGAGTCATCCTGCCTTCACTTGTATGTCTGGGCTGAGCTGTGTATTTGGAAAATTGAGCACAAGCTGTTGTTATTTAATCTCTGGAGTACCTAAACCTTGGATGACATACACCAGATTATTGCACAGATGATGTATTAAACAGTGGGCTTTTCTATTATAGCTACTGTTGAATCACTTGGCAGTTAATTATTACAACCCGCTTCTGTGCTGGAAGGGAAATTGGATTTAAACATTAACCTTTTTAGATAATTTTCCACATCTTCCACCTCTCGTTCATAGATGTTAGTTCACTACATTTGGTCCAATATAAAATGTTGCATCCTTGTTGGCCCGTGGGACTCCCCTGCGCTGTCTGTCGCTCCAGCATCCCCTAGTATCTCCGCCCACTACAGCGCATGTTGTCCTACACATGGATTATAAGGTTACATAATAAGACACCAAGGAATGGGATATTTATTTTAGCCCTGGAACGGGATTATCAGCTGCACACAGATAACTGATAACAGTATAACACCTTGAAACCCCGTCATTTTCCAGAAAGAGTGGGATCTATAGGTTAGTGTTAAAATTCAGAATAATGGAAGTGATTATGGTTACGCATGTAATAGTAAATATAGAGACAGTTGTGTTGGATTTAGGGGAAAACACAATAAAAAAAATCTGATTATTTTTTGTTAGTATTTTTAAGTACTTGTATTTTTATTCTTAAAAAAATACATTAAATAGGGGCCCAGGTGTAACTGGAAGTTACAGGATTTGATCTGTAAATAAGATATAAATAAGCAATTTATAATGACACAAATTCAGAAATATGAATGGCACTAAGACTTACTGTACTGCTCATCTTTGTTGCATATTTCACTCTTTTGACAACACCAAAGTGGTGAATAATTAACTATCCTATTCAGTCTTATATATATTTTTTCACAAGAGCTTAAACACCACTAGCATGCGAGCACTCAACCTCCCTGGTACTGACATGAATGTTATAATAGCTTCTCACCTTTTTTTATAGACCCAGCTGAAGCTGTAGAGACAGGTAAGGACCCCTGTAAGTCAGGTGATGTAGAACTGTGTAGTTAGTTTGCACCTTTAACACAGAAAAAGGACAGGATGACTTGTGATCATTGACATATTTATATGCAGTCATTGACAAATACAGTAGTGGATAACAATTTAACTTGGAATAGCCCAGAATCTTTGCTGTTCAGTGAACAATCTCCTATTTCCAAAAAGGGTATGTAACATGATGTTGATGTTGGCCATGTAAGGTTGTTGATAAGGTTGTTCACATTGTCCAGTCAAATATTTCGGACCGGATTTGGGTTCAGACGTGTACAGATGTCTTTGAGAAGTTCTATCTGGACTATCTGAAAAGCTGAATTCAGGCATGTTTTTACTGGCTCATGAAAGGGCTGACGTTTTGGAGATACATCGTTTTCACAGGATGGCGACGCCACACTTCTTAGAAAGATCAACGATAAAAACATCTATTAGAAACGTCTCAGTGAGGCTAGTCCAAACATGAGGGTGTCAATTTGACTCTACATGGCTTGACGGTTAGGTAACGATTTTTCGCCTCGGTTGCTGAAGTCTGTGAGCCCAAACATGCTTAGTCAACATCCTTCCCTTCTGTGTGCTACACTCCTAGACTCTACGGCCAAGTGCCGTTCCCTGGCACCTAATCCAAGCAAGGGCACGGCAGCCTTGCCCATCAACACCAGCTCCACCTACATCAACACTCTGTTTTATTTGGACACCTCCCTTTTTCAACAATGTGTCTCCTTTTCTTTCTGTATAAGAACATTCAGTACAGTCAGTACATTCATGACACAGCACGCAGCGCATATTGGAGCTCTTACCTAATGATTTTATTGCCTGAACAAAGCCCTTTCCAAATGGCTTTGAGGTGTTGCTTGATGATATTATATTTAGACCTGAACCATTGTCATGTTATGCCAAATGATGTATAGAAAGGCATTGGGCTGTCATTGATCAAATACACTTTTAGTTGACTAGGATTTAATTGCCTGATTGATTAGTTGATTTTGAGAAAAAGTGATTAATGCAGATGCACAGAAGGGCTCGTTGCTTTCTTGCTGCTTATTAAAGATCTGCAGAGAGTAGTTATTAGGAGAAGGTCATTTTTAATTGATCGGCAATGGCTGCAGTATAAAAGCATTTCCGAGTAAGATCAGAGGCTTTCTTTATTGGAAACCATTTTGCCGTATCATGGGTATGCTCTGTTAAAACACTGGAACCTGTTTCACATTGCAAACAGAAACTTAGTCCAGCGTTTGAGTGAGCAGCACAAACAAATGGATAGCAGCTGGCAGTTTCAATGAAGATAGATGATAACGACGCCAAATCCTGTCCAAACATTAGTGCCATAACAGTCTGCACAACTTTATTGTTGGATATTATACAAAAACAATGTAGGACACTACACTAGAGAAAAAGGAAAATCATTTACAGATGCTTAATATTATATGACTAATATTGGTTTTGGGAGCAAAATAATTTGGAGAAATAATTTAATGGTACAATCCTGAGTTAAGATGAAGTGCTACAATCCCAGAATGTCTCCTCCCTCATTGAGCTCTGAATCAGTCTGAATCAGATCCGTTGTCCTGTGTTGTTAGCAGGTTTCTAAAGGTTGCCTCTGGGTTTTAAAAAAAAAAAAAAAAAAATTTTTTTGTAGCTTATCTTAGTTCCAACAACCCATCTTTACATGACCGCTCTGCTACATGACTGCAGAAAGTGGTCACTTGTTGCTCTGACATCAGCGGTTTGATTAAGTTGTCAGGAGAGGACATGGTGGAATAGAGCCAACTGCAAATGCCACAGTGAAAGAACAACCTTGTCTTGTTGTGGCCTGATGATAGTTTCAGACATTAAGATGAGTTGGAACAAGCTTCCAAAAAAAAAAAAAAGGGAGGTCATACCCTGCTTAATAATGGGGCGAGGCGGTGATGAAATGAAATCATCGCCAGATTATGGTAATAATCATGCTGTTTGGAGGAACACTCTGTCCTCATTTCATATCTGGTTTGGGGACATCTTGTCTGCTCAGGTGAATTGAGTTTGTTGTAGATGGAGTTGTTTATCTAACTAAGACGTTAGGGTGCTATGAAATGAGCCTGTTCTATTAGGATGTGCTGGTGGGCCATTAATTATAGAGGAGCGTGGTCATGGAAAAATATATCTAATTTTACTGTGCTGGCTTAATTAAATTGTCCCTCAAGATTGAACAAATGTATTTCTGTAACTGCTAGTCTGAAGAGCAGTTGTGTGTAAGCCTAAATTACATGTAAGAATTCACTATTTTACCCACCAACAACAAAAAAGCAAGTATGTGTCTGATATTGGGGAAGGTTTGGGATGTCATTCATAAATTATTTCATTAAAATGTAAATACATTAAACCTCTTATTGTGATTAAAGTCACAATGAGTACACCACTATATAGCAAACAAACAAAGTTCCTTTTTCTATAAAAACTCAATATAAAAAAAACACTAGTAGCCCAGGCAGCTGGAATTCAAGTCTATAATATTAGTTTATTCTCCAGTCAACAATAATGATCTCTATTATCCCATTTATCCATCGTCCTGCAGGTTATTGACTCACTGGGTGTCATGATCTACAAAGCTCTGGACTATGGGCTCAAAGAGAATGAGGAGCGCGAACTGAGCCCGCCGCTGGAGCACCTGATCGACATGATGACCAACACCGAACAAACTGAGAGTGACCTCTGTCCTGACGAGGGCTACGAGGCCACAGAGGAAGAGGACGAGTGCGGGGAAGAGGAGGAAGGGGTGGAGGAGGAGCCCGTCTCTGCTTCAAGCAGCAGCGTTCGCAGCTATCGAGACATCATCATGGTAGGTTTTTTTGTTACTGGGGATAGACATGTTCTAAAAAGTGGAACAACAGATGATTTCATGACGATGTTTTATTTTTTTTCCCCCCTCAGACACTGATTTAATTGAATGACAACGCATGTGATGAGCGCAGATGACAAAATTTCATTGAACAAACTGGTAAAGCGGGCAGTAAGATGCACATGTCTCCATGTGTGTCTGGTCGGAAATGAGAGCTTATTTTATCAAACAGCGTTCACGGCGACATCAAGCCTGTTAAACAAAAGTAGAATCCTCAGCCTCTGTACGCCTGAATGTATAAACATTCTTCCTACAACCCCCCCCCACCCACATTTTTTACATCGTCATCGTAACAGAGCAGACCTCATCATAACTGCAGCTTCAAACAAATTCCCCTGGTAGGGGCTGTCAAGCTGTAAATTCCCCCAAGTAGCTTCTGAATATGAGACTGGTAATTATAGCAATGTAAACACACTGGTATTTGGGGAATAGGCTTAGAAACTTTCACAACCAGTTCCCTCCATGTAACGAAGGTGTAAAACTCAAAGGTCTGTTTGCTGCCAGCGTGTGTCTAGCTTGGCCCCTAATTCCTCCAACAATCATTCTCTTGAGTGTGTACTGCTACGTGTTGGTATGACATGGCTGGATTAGATAAGTGCACACTCCTGACTGACCTCCTCTTCCTTGTACTCTGCTGTTCTGTCAGTCAGAGGGTGGGTTGGGTCGATGAGGGTTCAACAAGACTTGAGGTTGACTGAAGATGACAGGACTTACTAGTAAAGCATCCCACTAAGACAGGGATAGCTAGATGTAGAATGTGCTGAATGGATTTTCTCATTGCTTTAGTGAAATGGAGTGAACCGAGGAGTGGCTACATGAGCAGTCATCCTCTTACCAAAGCTGTCAGTCTGGGGTTTGGATTGTAGTTGACCCATTTTGCTGGTGTTTATTGTTCTCCACACCCTTAAATTATTTCACACACGAGCGGCCCTCATTTTAAAATCACGCTAAACTTTGATATGGCACATATTGTTAATAATTTGTTTAAAATTTGCATCTAAGCTGCAGTTTCGCCCTCATTTTTTAGGTTACATGCTTCATGCAAATCTCTGTTTATCAGAAACAATGGAAACCTCCGATGCAGCAGTATTTTAAGCATGGTAGAAAATACTCTTGCCGCTCAGTGTTCATTTTACCTGTGAATTTCACTGCTGTGGTTAAGGAAGAAGACACTTTCTGCTGAGTCAGACATTCCTGTGGCTTGCCCAGCCCATCAGGAGAATGTGAAAATATGTCATTGGTCTGGTTTTCTCCTTTGTGCCGCTGAAGATAATTTGACGGCTCATCCATTACTCTGACAGGCAGCTTTTATTATCATTACAGTAGATACCATAAGGGTCAGAGCTTTAAATGGCTTCGGTGATGCTAGTCAGACAATGTTGCTGCGACTGAACAATCAGGTTTACATTGGTGATAAGGTACAAACAATTTCATGTTTTTAGCCACGCTAGCAGCACGGCTTTAGGGATGGCGATGTCAGTCGGTTGGTCGGTCCACTACTTTCGTCCAGACCGAAATATCTCAACAACTCTTGGATAGATTACATTTCATTTTGTTCAGACATTCATGGTCCCCAGACGATGACTTTGATGATCCACTGACTTTTCCTCTACCACCACAGTGATGTTGATAGTTAATGTTTGGGTGAAATGTCCCAACTATTGGATAGAATTGCCATGAAATTTGGTGCAGCTGTCCATGGTGCCCAGAGGTTACCTTACAAGGCAGCTGGATTCGCGAGATCACGACATCACAAAGTCACATGAGAATCCATCTTGTCAGGCTTCAAGTTATGTGCTTGTGCCAATCTGTGTCCTATGAGGATTCTGATGGACAGATGGTTCATCCAATCACCTGCCAAGTATTTTTTTTGAAAGTGCCTGCCCTTTTCCAAATCATTTCCAAGCACGACTTCTCAGGTGGTTCCGTGTAACAAACCATCTCATCTGACGTGTCAGGTTAGCCCAGACGATGAATTATGATCATTTTGGTGATTCCTCAACTTTTCATGTAGCACCATCAGCAGGTCAAAATTTTAATTTGCAGCACTTTATGACCAAAGATCTGCAATACTAATGACATTCCCGTCAGCCTGAGCTGTACTTTGTGTTTAATGCTAATAGCAAATGTTAGCATGCCAACACACTAAACTAATTACTTGGGCTAAGGATTGTTTTCATTATCGATTAATCTGTTAAATATTTTCTCGATTAATCGATTAGTCTATAAAATGTCAGATAATGGTGAAAAAAAGTTGATAATTGTTTCCCAAAGCCCAAGGTGACGCCTTCAAATGTCTTTTGTTACGGCCAACAGTCCATGGCCTAACGCTATTCATTTTACTGTCATAGAAAACTAAAGAAACCAGAAAATATTCACATTTAGGAAGCTGGGATCAGAGAATTTTGACTTGTTTTTCTTAAAAAAATCACTCAACGATTAATCAATTATCAAAATAGTTGGTGATTAATTTAATTGTTGGCAACTAATTGATTAATCGACTAATCGTTCTCTACGTTATTTCCCGTTAAATATCAGCATATATTGTCCTTGTTAGCATGTTAGCATGCTGGTGTTAGCATTTAGCTCAGAGCACCGCTGTGTCTAAGTACAGCCTCACAGAGCCGGTAGCTTGGCTGCAGACTCTTAGAATCCAACCACGTACCATCAAGACTATCAGAAAATTTTAGTTGATTTCAACAAAAGGAGATGAATGCTGATATTAGCATTGTATTTGAGTCCAATATGGCTACAAGTTGGTGTGTATATTTTTCAGAAAATGGCTCAGAGGTTTGTGTTAATGAGACCTGACATGTCATAAAGGCTCCTCTTTTTTGAACTATATGAATGATCCATGTCTGCCCCAGTTGTGAAAGATGCTAATATGTACTTTATATCGGCCATGTTTAATTATTATTCCATAAGCACCAAGTTGTAACCCTGCTCTTCCATATCTCCTCTACAGCTGTGTTCCTCGCATCTTCCCAGCCCGTCAGACGCCCCCAACCATTACCAGGCCGTGTGTCGCGCTCTCTATGCCGAGACTAGGGAACTGCACACCTTCCTGGAGAAGATCAAGAGTGCCAAGGAGGTAAGAAACACGAGCATATGTCATCTATGAGTTTTTAATAAATCTGCTGAGGAAACGCATACAGTGCCATCTGCTCACCCACTTCAATTGTTTTCTTTTGTTTTTTTTTTAATCCACAGAACAATTGACACTGACATATAAAGCAGGTCACCTAAACCGTTCAAAAATAATGAGTAACTTCTACCCTCACTTTTGACTCCCTTGACTCATTTTCACATCACAAATCTATCAAAATATGAATGAAATTGAAAGTGGTGTAGAATCTTGTGTTTGAAGGCACAAAACTGATAAAAGAAAGTACCAAACTCAATTGTCGCAGGGTTCTACCCACTCTGCTTTGGTATGTGGATTACAGCGTAGAATTCACTTGGTTAAATTAGGGTCTGTTAGGCGACCAGGCTTTCAGACGCTGGGAACGAAAATACCAGAGTGGTGCCCAGAAAGAGCACAATAACAACAAAACAGCCCGCAGTGTTGTAAAGGACAGAGACTGAGTAGATGTCCCCGTCTGACCCAACTGAGGACTCTGCATCTTTTAGAGAGCTTGGCATGATATAACTCTGAGTGGACGTGATCTGGCTGCCTGTCACTATGCTAGCTAAGTGGCAGATTTATTTCTGTAAGTGGAGTAGTGGTATGGGAGTATGATTAGTGAGTTTGATTGTGCTTCTGAGAGACCAGCTGTTAACCAAAATGTGCTGGAATTAACACTTTTTTAAATTAAGATGATTAATTGAAAGTTGTTACCATTTTTAAAAAAATGCCATTAAAGAAAAACATGGAAGATGTCATAAGCAGCTTGAGCAGACTATTTATGACAATTAATGTCATTCTTATAATGACAGTTTTCTGTTAGGAAATGTTGTTTTATACTCTCAATTTACACCCTGACAGTAGTGATAAAATGCATAAACTTTAATGGACATCTTTTATAAAGTATGTCTCAGAAAAGTGGAGTTTAGAGCTAGTAGGAAAACATTTGTCTCATCTTAGTCAAGCATTCAAAACAGCACATCAAATTAAAGCTCTTGTACACATTGAATTAGGGTTAAGGGACACATGACTTATTCCGTAGCTGGTCAGACAGCGTACCTTTACTGCTTAGTAAGGACAGACTCCTGCAGTAAGTGCGGGCTGTGACTTTTGCAGGGGGGAGAATTCATGAAATCTATGTTACGTAATAAATGGTTATAGAATCAAGTGTAACCTTGTTACAGCAATTTAAGGAGCTTACAGGAGGGGCCGCCAGGCTACAGGGGCTTTGCACTTCCTGTGGTACTGAATGTCACAGGCTAATAAGTAGTTGCTAATAAGTAGCCATGCATAGCACCACACATCACACATGCTTACAAATTAGGATGTTACTCAGTGAGTCTTTCTTTCAGTTTCTTTTGCTGTTGTTGTTGTTGTTTTTCTGTCTCTTCTATCAGTGTCTATCAGCTTTTATTAGCAGTGTATCTTTTTCTGTCAATCTGGAAATCAACTGAAAGCCTCATTTGCTGTGAAAGGAGCAGATGAGAGCCTAAATGTTTTTAAAAAAGGGAGGAGACATGCATGACAAAGGTGGAAGATAAATCGACATTTTTTTGGATAGAGGAGAAAGGTCAGATGAGGAAGAAAAAAAAAGTAAAGGGGTTGGGTGGAAGGAATGTGTTTCAGCTGTAAACACGGGTGTGGATGAACAGATTTCGAGATAGATGATGAGACAAAAAACAGCTGCAGTTGTCAGCAGTCGATCCCTTCAGGCTTTTTGTCTTTGATCTAAAAGTCTGGTATTGAATGATATAGATCATGTTTGCTTTGCCTGGTCTAAAGTGTTTTAGATTTTTATAACGCATATAAACATTTGACTGTTTATGATGGAGGGAAAAAGAAAATCGTTCTGTCACAGTCACCTACCTTTAGTAAAAAAACAAATCAACTGAAAAGATAGTGTGACATGTTCACAAAGACACCCAGCAGAGTTTATAAGATCCAAAATTGACCAAAAAGACCTTAATAAAAAAAGGATGCACACATTGAATAAGTCAACAAGAATGATTGTCTTTAATTTTGTCTCATTTTGACATTTGAACTAGTCACACTGAACTTTCAGTGACTAGCTTGTGCAGCGAGACAGACTTAAATAGCAATGAATACCATTAGATTGCTATTGATTTCTTTTTCCCCCCAGTACGCTGTCAGTCAAAGATTAGAATGATGTTGATATGCTCATGTGAAACAACATCCATTGATTAATTAACCAGACTGCTATGGCAATATGGGCAGTTTGCCAGTGACCTCAACTTGATGTCAGCCAGTGCTGTAAATGCAGTGGTACACATACTATCCCGATTTTCATGATATTACAGTTTATAAATTCTCGTTTTTTTCCCCCCTTCCTCTTTCTGTTTTTCCTGTCTTCTTTTTTGTTGTCAGAACCTTCGGAAAATGGAAGGTGAGACTCGGGAGGAACCTGTTAAAGATCTCGATGAGCTGCAAAATGCAGATTGGGTAAGAATGTCAACTTACTGCACCGCCACACTGCATTCAACGGCCATGCGTTAGTAATTATATAACTGTTATATGTACAGTATGTTTTCTGATCATAATGCAGAAATTCATTTCTATTGTCCCTGCAGGCGCGGTTCTGGGTGCAGGTGATGCGAGATCTACGGGACGGTGTAAAGTTGAAGAAGGTTCAGGAGCGTCAGTACAACCCACTACCTATTGAATACCAGCTCACGCCGTACGAAATGCTGATGGACGACATCCGCTCCAAACGTTACAAGCTGCGAAAAGTCATGGTGAGGGTTTCACTAACCTACGCAGGTCCAACACAAGCATTTATTTATGTTTAACCTGCCTGCAGGTTTTTAGATTTTTAAAGTATTTTTTAAGAAATCTAAATCCACAAACTCTGTTTCACAATGTCATTCCAGGTGAATGGAGACATCCCACCAAGGTTAAAGAAGAGCGCTCATGAGATCATTCTTGAATTCATCAGATCGCGACCTCCTCTCAACCCTGTGAGTACAAAACACCAGCTAACAGAAGACAATTTCCCTACTGGAGCAATACTAAGCCTTCAATTTTGATGTAGTCTTATAATTATTCTAAAGTGAATGACTGAGATGATAATTATCCATTTCAAATGACTGGGTGTGAGTGAACATAATGACTCATGTAAGTCATCACTGTGCTGGTATTGTTAAAAAAAATGTTCTGACTTTGAATAACAGAATAGTTAGTCGAATTAATTCAATTGCAAATCTTGCAGTCTTTGTGGAGAGGTCTGACCAAAATCTCACTTCCGTCTCCTTGGTGATGACCGTCAAGTGCTCACTCTTGTGGTTGTCATGACAGGTCTCAGCCCGTAAACTGAAACCTCACCCGCCACGTCCCCGGAGCCTCCACGAGCGACTGCTGGAGGACATCAAAGCTGAAAGGAAGCTCCGGCCGGTCTCACCGGACATGATCCGCAGAAGCCGTTTGGGTGAGACACACACAGACGGACATAGTTGTGCTTTATATCCTGCACAAATGGACATTAAATTAAAATCTTCATAACTCACACAACTCATTTTTATGTTATTTTTGCTCAAATGATCAGTGTAAACTGAAGAAATCTCTGATCTGAGCGAGCGTGGCTGTTAACTTACTGCTTGGCTGCTCTTTATAAGCCTAACCCTTTCACTCAGGACAAAAACCATTAACCATGACTTAATCATTCCTAACCACATCTATCATGATTACTTCTTCCTACATTGATCTGTTCTATTAATCAGAAGTTGTCATAGAGTTTAAACAAGGATCACTTTGACAGCAGCTGTGAGCCTTCAGTTGTTTGCACTGCTCAAGTTGAAACTGTTGTGGATTCCTGACAAATGGGCTCTTGGACTGATGAGTTATTTGGTTTGAACTTAATCAACATACCTGTTAAAATAGCAGCATGCAAATCTGCCAGTTCTGCCAAGCAGAGCACAGGACGTAGATAATCTTTTTGGTATCGTCAGTCGTCATAATTGGCCAATTTTACTACTAATCTATACAGTTTAAAGCATTTAGGACTTTAAGTAGATGAAAGAAAAAACAAGCTAATATTTTGTCAGTCTATACCGTAGACTGTTTCTATGTAGTTCATATA
Source organism: Scomberomorus guttatus (assembly GCA_038419695.1). NCBI lineage: Eukaryota > Metazoa > Chordata > Actinopteri > Scombriformes > Scombridae > Scomberomorus > Scomberomorus guttatus. The sequence goes on from CM076461.1 coordinate 14,459,455, forward strand.
AGATGCCTTTTGTTAGGGGCTTAAGGAGGCCTACATGGAGAAGTTGTTGCATAATCATACATATGGGAGGCTTTACAGGGGTCTCTGACACAGTTCCTGAATGACTGAGATTATAAAGAGCATATTATTTTTAGGAACACTCTATTTATATGAACAATACTTTATAAACTTGGATGATTCATTGACTTCACCATCCATTTAAACTCTCATCTTTTCTTTTTCTCCAATTTGCTTCCATCTTCTTTTTTCAAACACGGGCATATCCGTCAGTCATGCGACCTCTTAGCATGTCTTACAGTTTTGACTCATCAGGTAAAGTTTCACGTCACCTGTTGTCTGCCTATTATTGTACCTGTGTTTCACTCCAGGCTATTTTTAGGATTAGCACCTGCCTTCCTCCCCCCGATTTAAACAGGCACACCTACACTGTCTATGTCACGCTTGTGTTGTACACGTTAATGTATGACACAGCACTGTCACATTCTGGCTGTTGTGATAAAGAAACCTACAGAAGAAGGAGGAAAAAAAAGGGTCAGCACAGCGTGTCTTTTTAATGTGTGAAATGTTAATGTTGGTGTTCATTTAATTTTGCATGTTTTTTTTTTTTACTGAGGTAATTTCAGAGGCAGCCTACCACATTTCTTCCAAAGAGCAGTAGTTCTATATTTTAAGCATGTTATGAATAGTATAAGTTGAACAAAAGCCCTGGATATAGTAGCTTCTCACAGGGGCTATTGGTTGTCTAGGTGACGAGGGATAGCCATTGAGCCAGAACCAGTAGGGTGAGATTACAGATCATCACTCAGCCTCTGCAGCGTGCTTGTCAACCTAATCCGCTCTCACTGGGGAATATGAAAAATTACATAATCAGCAGCCTACCTCAGATAAATTTGAATGGCAGATGACGGTCGGAATGTAGCACTGCAGTTTATAGGATGACCGTAATCCAGACGGATGTACGAGAATAACTTTTTGGCGCTTTGGCTGCACTCATTGTCTCTCTCTGATTCCCCTCACTGTCCCTCTGTGCCTTCCAGCTATGTTTGTGTGAGTGAGTGTAGCCCACAATTATACAGCATCCCCCTCAATGCACACCCGGTCTGACAGATGCCTGTTACTGTCAGGTCTTCCCCTGTAGTAGCCTGTTGTTAGGGATGAAAATATGAACGTGTGGTCCTACTGAAGGCTAAATTCCCCTCAATTCCTCTGCAGGCGCGGGGAAAAGCATCAGCACTCCTCAGGACTTGTTCCGCAGCTCAGGTAAAGTACATAAAGTGTCTCATGGGCATGAAGCCAGCATCAGTGGTGTAATCTATTGTTTGTTCAAGAAATTTTTGCCTTTGTAACAAAATACATGTAAGTATTTTGTCAGAATGATCAAGGAGAACATCTGTAACATTAGCATACAGTTGGGGATGATCTTGCCCAACATATGGTGCAGTATGAAGACACCCATAGTTTACACTGAAGGCATGATGGCCAGCTGTTAAGATAAGAAGACAATTCATAATATTTTATGGTAATACAACATTGTGTAAATAAAATATTATTCGGGATTTCTTTCACCTGCAGACACTCCTGATGCACCCAGGAAGTTGGCTGTCAGCACTCAGTCTCTAGCCAGTGGCACCACAGGACCCAGTCAAGGTGGAGTGCAGCCGCTTTCCCAAAGGAAGAGGCTGCTCAGGGCACCCACGCTGGCTGAACTGGACAGCTCCGAATCCGATGTAAGATGTTGGACGCGTTGTGTGACATTATTTTAACGAAGTGCATCGAGAGAGAAAGATGAAATTATTTATATGCACCAAGTAACCTAAATTGGGGCCATGATATGGTTAAAGTCCAGCTGAAATTAAATTTCATCTTAATATTTTATGCTTTCATGGTGGCACCCCTTATCTTATCATAGCCAATCAAATGTGATTTCTATCACAGGCGGAGCAGACAGTCACACTAACAGTCCTGCTACACAACACACGAGCCACAGAATCTGAACAACAACCCGCATTAGCTTTCCATCTAAAGTCTCCTTATCTGACTTACAAACATGAACATATGTCTTGTCCTTACAAACATTCCCCAGGGAAAACGCACTGCTAATGTTTGCTGGCTGGATAGCTAATTAGCTGCTCAGCTGCGGCACATTAACCAGCATGTAAACATACAGATGGGTGACAAGTTAAAGGAAAAACCGGTACAGGTCTGAACGCTTGACCCCTGACATGTTAGACAGCGCTCTCCACCACCATCATCAAAACACCAAATGAGGGAATATCTTTTGGAAGAATGATATTCATCCCTCAAGAAGAGTTCAGAGACTTGTAGAATCAACGCCAAGGCGCATTGCAGCTGTTCAGGTGGCATGTGGTGGCCCAACACCTTACTAAGACACTTTATGTTAGTTTTTCCTTTAATTTGTCACCTGTCATCTGTAGCTACAAATGTCACTTGGCTTTGTTTAGATGCTGATGTGGTTCTTACCTTTCAACACCACTCCTAACAACACACTGCCTGCCCGTGACTAGTAAACTACAGTGCAGTGTTTGTTTACTTTGTCTCTCGTTCCCCTGCTGAGGCTCAGCCTGCAAGCTGCTGGCAAACACAGACATCGACACGCCCCTCCGGCTGCTGCTGAGACAGAAAAGAAAGATTTCTGATATTTGACCTTTTCTTCTTCTTTCTTCATTTTTAATAATAAAAAAACGAGTCACAATTTATTTGCCTAAAACACTGACATTAACTGTGGCAGCAAAAAGGGATGACTAAATTATAGTCTTTCTTGGATAACTTTTGTATTTTGTTTTGTAGTGTTTCTTCTTCTTGTGGTTAAATCTGTACTGTGTAATCCTCTGGTTTACAGGAGGAGCCCACACGGAGCAGCTCCAGTATGTCCACGTCTTTGATAGACGACACGTCTCCTGAGTCTGTCGTGGGGAAGAAGGGTAAGAGCTTGCCTTGAATATAGTGGAGTATATTAAGCGCTACTTTTTGTTCACACCAAACTTAAGGTTTTTTTTTCAGTTTTTTCATGCATTCTTTTTTTTTTTTTCATCATCCAGCACCCCCAAAGTTCCTGCCAATCTCCGCCACCCCACAACCAGACAAGCGTCAGTCTCCACAGAGGCGGCACTCTATCGAGAAGGAGACCCCCACCAGTGTTCGCCCTTTTGTACCGCCATCCAGACAGAGCTCCAAGTCTTTGGTATGTAAACTATGACAGCAGTTTGTCTTGGATTTACCATCAAAGCCTGAATGAATGTATGCAGTCCTCATGGTTGATAACTGAACTTTGCATCACAGACAGAACAGAGGAGCCTAGGAGGCAGGAGGCACACCCACGCTTTCTTTAATTATTAGATAATACTGTGTATAAGGTGCTCCACTGCAAATATCTTGTAGCTATGTACAGTGTGCTAACCTCAACAACCCAGCTGTATTTTGACAGTGTTGTGAACATAGATAGATTAACTTATCAGAGTTAACTTGAATGCATCAGTTTTGGGCAGATTTTGTGCAGGTGTTCATGATACTAATCATTTGTGAACTTCAGTTTGATTCCATTCAGGAATTGGGCCAGCTGAACAACAATCCTTCCTCCTGTGCATGATCATGTTTTGATTGAGAGCAGAGAGAGAAGCATTTATGTGAGTTGCAGAGTTGAGTCAGTAGAATCTAAAGTCATAAACATAGACACGTAATTTGGATGAATGCAGCCCTTTACTGTGGCCACATACACCAACATTACTGGACGTACAATATATCTGTTGAATTTACTCCCGTCCTGTGACCGGTCATTTGTTTGCCATGAGGTCACTGGTTCTCTGAGTAACTCTGTGCCGGTCGTATGATTCTAGTGAGGTTGATGGCTATAATTGAAACCACAGGACAGGCTGCTGCATGAAGAGGATTTAGAGGGAATTGGTTCATTCTCACCACTTGCTAGTTTAATAGCAGACCTCTGGCGCCAAACCAGAGCTCCCAGTTTCAATCAGCCTAAGGTCATCAAATTGATTTTTAAAATTGTACACTTCGTTTCACAGTGGTTTATTACTCTGATATGATTCACTAAGAACAATGGCTTTATTTTAGTTGTTTAGCTTTATTTTGGCATTTATTAATAGTAATTTGTTTATATTACTTTTCCTTTATACCTTTTCATATTTCGTAAAAATGAGAAAAATTCAACTTCTTGGTGAAAGAGCGGGGTATTCAAAAGCCACATATTTTACGGTTTTCTAGTCATCCTTTTTATGATTAAAAACACGACTAATTAATTTTCATCTCTCCAGCACACGCTCAAACATGCTTTGCCTTTCACATGCTAGGAGTTTAGCTTTTCTAGTAGATGTAAAACAGTAACATCTTTGTTGCAGTTCACTCCCCTATTACATCTCATTATTATGTTAACACTGGTTAGCTGTCTTGTCTAAAAGACTTACTTGCAGTTCCTATTTCATATAATGCTGCAGCTGATGGCGGATCCCAGCGCCAAGGTAACTTGGGTCAACTTTCTGTTTATCACAACCATCCATCTTTTTAAAATGTTTCATTATTGCATTTTTCTATATGAGACCAGTATGAAAACAGCTGGCGGGGATGTTTGATACTTAGCTCTGCACCATCAGTAGACACCAGCTGTGATCCTCGGTGTCTATGATGGAGCAGAAAGATTGCAATCATGAGATGAAGGCTGCCATCTCGGTGAACTCTCCTCCCCTGGGATGGATTCTGTCAGATGATTTTTCTATCATGGGACTTGCTGTTCTGAAGTTCTGCTGTTTTGAAATTAGATTTCATGCCACATATGATATGAAATAACAGTAAATTAATGGTACATATGATCTCGTGCAAGGAGGGAGTTTATGAAATAATGTAGGAATTATGATAGAGAACTTAATGACGTATTCAAATGACTGTAAAGAATGTATTTTTATTAGTTTTGTAGTTATAAACTCTAAAGAAATATGGCTGTAAATGATGATGTAACTGACAGCCTCTCAAAATATCCCAAATAGATTCGTGACATTCTTGTATTAAACCTAATTAAGCGTACTGTACGTAATTAGCTTGTTGGAATATAAGGTCCTGTTTTGTTTGAACGTCCTGTTCCTCTGTCTGCTGGTCAGGTGGAAGCGGCCAGCGGTGCTCAGGGCACGGTATGTCACTGTTACTGCATATCGTCAAATTGTACCATCATAAGCACATAACGCTGTGTGGGGAACCCTTCCAGAATACCATTTAATTCAATAGACTTGCTTTTAGATTAGTGGGACCTTGTGTCATGTTTAAATGGGAGATCTGTGGCATACTGAAAATAGCTCAGTGAAAATGAAAAGGGTAAATAAGAGTTGAGAAATCATCTGTAAACATTTACAGCACAGTTTTTTTTTTTTTTTGTTTTTTTTTTTTAATATGAGCCAACTGAGGGAAAGTGAGCGTAAATGATTGGTGAAGAAATTCCCTGAGCAATTTTCACTGCTGTGGAGTTTACCTGTGGGTGCATTAAACTGCTAAGTTAATAGTTTCATTAAGAAAATGTTTAAAGAAGCTCCCAGCTATGTCACAAATCTCCTGCCGATCCACAGCTTACACCATGATGGGGGTCCACTTGCAAATTGTTGAGTAGAAATAATTGTTTTAAAACATTCATTAGAATCCATTGAGTAATGTTAGAAGTCAAAAAAAAAAAAATGGTGCAAAAATCTGTGGACCACCAACATGGCGGGTGTGTTACATCACCAGGAAGCTTGTATTTCTGTTCCCTGTCATGCTGTCATGTCATTGGAAGCATCATTTGTATATCAAAGGTTGTAGAAGATGGATGTTTTCACTCTCAACATCTCATTGCATGTTTTGGTGTTTCGGTGTACAATGGGTGCTTGTATTTTGGGGGGATTTGGTCTGTTTTGTATTGCTTTGTTTTGGCATTTAGCCAAGCCAAGATAACATCATTTCTTGCTGTTGTTGTTCAGTCATCTACATAACGGAAAGGCAGTTTGCTGATGTGATGCGTGTTTTCCTTCAGGAGGAGTTCTGCTACCCGGTGGAGTGTCTGGCTCTGACGGTGGAGGAGGTGATGCACATCAGGCAGGTTCTGGTGAAGGCTGAGCTGGAGAAGTTTCAGCAGTATAAAGACATCTACAACGCCCTCAAGAAAGGAAAGGTAGACACCAGCTGTCGAGGTTTATCCTCAATTAGACTGATTATTTCTCAGTCATTTAAATGCATCAGCTTCCATGTGCTGCACTTACCTCACCTCACCTTACACTTCCCTCTCTAGCTTTGCTTTTCATGTCGGACCAAGAGGTTCTCCCTCTTTACCTGGTCGTACACCTGCCAGTTCTGCAAAAGGTAAATTAAATCACTCTTTCTGGAACTACTTTACTGAAGCACAGCAGCTGTTCAGGACTGTTCAGCTTACCGGTTAATTTTTATCTTCTCCAGGCCTGTGTGCTCCCAGTGCTCTAAGAAGGTAGGAAGCTGTCGACTTCATTTTAACACACTCACCCTGTCAGCTGATCCATGAACACCATATAACTGTATATACTATAGAAGTGGTTCTTAAGAGCTGTTTGTTTATCTATTTGTGTATCTTTTACCTCAGATGCGGCTTCCATCTAAGCCCTATTCCACCCTACCCATCTACTCTTTGGGCCCCAGTGCTATGGCTAAAGAAGAGGCAGGTGGAGCTTCTGCCCCCGCTGAGCCAGAAAAGCATTCATTTGGATCTGGACACAGCCGACACAGCCTACGCAGAAGTGTTTACAAGTAGGTTATTCAAATTTCTTTTATATGCAGAGCAATAAGAGGGAAAAATGTCCCTTATTCATTATATTTCTCTATCCTCAGGTTGTCCAAGCACAGCAGCAGTAGTAGTAGCAGCAAAGATGGCCGGTCACAGGACGAGCCGGAGCTGCCCAAGGAACTGACTGAGGACTGGGTCACTATGGAGGTCTGCGTGGACTGCAAAAAGTTCATCACAGAGATCATTTCCTCCAGCAAGCGCAGCCTGTGCGTGGCCACCAAGCGCGCCCGCCTGAATCGCAAAACCCAGTCCTTCTACATGTCGTCATCTAACTCAGTCAACTTCAGGCCCTCCGAGCGCACCATCAACGAGGTGTAGAGAGTAAGACCATCCTGTGCGCTTTTTGTTCAAGCCTCTCCCAGAGCTTATTCGTTCAATATAAAGAAAAACTCCCTACTTCAGTGTAGTTTTGACACTTGACTGCTTCACTGCAATGTATGAAAATGGCGATTTCCAGTGACCATGAAGCCAGTCCATCTCAGCCCCAAAGTCAGTAAAGGTTCGTATACCTTACCCCCTCTCAGGAAAAGTTGGCACGCTATGATTGGTCATGACAAAGACGTGCGGTCAGGACTCTGCAGTAGCTGCCAGATAACAATGGAGAGCCATGTTTCTTTATGTGACCGTGATAATTCAGGGCATGTTAGCGGTGGGTGAAGCGGATATATTGAGCTGCTGATGTTGCTAAAGTGAACCAGGTGAGAGAATGTTTGACATGAGAGCTGGATCAAAGGATACAGAAAGAAAGAAATAAAGAAAGAAAGAAAATGTTGCAGTGATATTGTGTAAATAGTATCAAGACCCAACTCTAATCTTAGCTAAGTTTTCCAGTTCCTGTTTACTTCTAGCACTCAGGATGAACAACCGATTGTCTTTTGACAGAAATGCACTGTAGATCTTCCTTTCAGGTCTGCTGGGGTAGATCTCCGCCACTCCCTGCCCCTCTCTTATTCTTCCAGCAACAATTATGCCAAATGTTCCATTGTTCATATTTTTTTTTTAGCCAGTTTTCATCAAACTGACAAATACATATTTACTACTTCTCTCATGATGTTGGGATGACAAGTTGAGGGGTGGAAATGTATTATTTTTCTGGGTGGGTTTTAGCTATTTTAGTTATAATGTATATTAAATTCTGTGCCTGGTGCCAAAATGTAATTTCTTTCTTTGAATGCCTTTGTAGTTACGGACCTATTGTACATATGTGTTATAAACTCAACGGGGAACATTTTAGAGTAAATCTAAGGTTTTGTTTCTTGCCCTTTCATGTTCCAAGCTGGGCAATAGAATCACAGAAAATGTAGGGTTATGAATGTGTACATGCTGTATATCTAAATTACTCCAAATTTAATATAAAAACTTTACTAAGTAGAACTATAATTTTACTATGTTTTAAGATTTCTGCCTGTGGAGTATCAAAACTTTATTTGAAATTCCTCTTTATTATTAGTGTTCTTACAGTTTGTGTAATATTCAGATTGTATTTCTGTTGTATAGTTTATAAACTCCTCAGTGTTAAGATACTCCTAAATCTCAAATAGCACTTTTACTGGACCAATTTATTGTTTATGTTGGGTTTTTGTCTAATTATTAATAATAATAATTAAAATCTTTGTTTTTCACCTCTTGGGGGTTCATGGTGCCATTTCCCAGGGTTCCTCATGAATGAAAATGAGTGTGAATGGCTGCAAGTTGTTTGCAAGGAAGGAATAATGGCTAAAAGAAAACACAACACTCCTGAATTGAATGTAGGCTTTTAAAACTGTCATTAGATATAAATTATGATCTTTCCTCTCACTCACTCACTCACACACGAACATACACACACAAACATCTTACTGTATGTTCATATAGTGTGTTTAGTGACAGCTGTTAGGAGACGAACACAAAGCCTAACCAGCCTGTTAGATAACGATACCATAAAAATAGTACACCCGAGCAGATTTATTTTAGGCCTGTGTAAGGAACGCGTGCATGCTGTATTGTGACTTGTTTTTATCAAAGAAACTATAATAAAATCCTCATGATTCATATGTTTGACTCCATATCTATATCACAGATACTGTAAAGCTTAGTAAAACTCCCAAGTGTAAGATCTGTTATCTCTCTGAAGATGTTTGAGTCAGCAGAGGGCGATAAAGGAAATCTTATGTTACACTTCACATTATCCTGCAGTTTTAGGGACATCAGGTGGCAGACGATGTGTATTGCAGGTATTTTAAGCTGTATTACTTCTCCATACTCTGGGTTTATATATCCAATCATGGAGATTGAGTAATGTAACATGAGTGTTGTCATGAAAACTGCTGCGATAGATATCTTCACCCTTTCTAAAATTATGTGTTGCATTCAAACACTTTGCATGGCTCTATGGAGACTTGGAAGTAGTACTAACTTCAATGTTAATGTTTTACTTCACTGTTTTACACAATACTTCAAAAAAAAACTTGCTTTCTTAACTTGTATTTAGACTGTTGCTTATTTTCAGGTAGCTGCTTTTGGGCATTTTAATAGCTTTATTGGATTAAACATTAAATGAATTAAAATCACAGGTGAAAATGATTATTATTGGGACTTGTGTAATTAAATACCACACAGATGGCAGAATTTCTAAAGCACCCCTGGCTGAACTGTAGGTGTAAACTTTCTTAATCCCCCTGTCCATCACATTAACACAGTGGGGGTAAAGTTACGGACCGGCCATTGACCCTCTCACATGACACAGCAGGGAATTCCCTCAATTAGTATTTCAAAAAAACGACTCTGAACAGGTGCCTCTAGGTGTGCTCCTCTCAAACCAGAAAATAAACTCTCATCTCGACTGTTTTCTGTTGAGAATTGAGTTTTGAATCATGAACTTAAAGGTTTTTATCCTGGTAAAGTTGTTTTAAAATTAAAAATGGTAGTAAATGATTGATTTTAGATGATATTTTTCATTGCTTTTCATCATCCGTATGCTAAACGGTAGTACTGATACTGTATAGGACTTAGTGGGTTATTGAGATTTCATTGCTTACAGTCTTATATATGTTATATAGGGTGAGGTTTTTATGGTAAGTATTGGTGACTTGGGGAACTTATATATATGTGTGTGTGTGCGTGTGCATACAGGTCTTTAAACCACAATTGTGTTTGTGCGCACACAGAAAAGGCTAGCAATGAAATGCTATCCTTTGATGGGTTGGTAACAGATGCTGAAAATAACCTGCCAGGCCACAGCCTCCCCTGAAGGGTGACCCTCAAACACTGGTTTCTATGGAAAGACAGCAAGCAAACACACATCAATAAACAGTCCGAATAGGTCGTGTATTTAACTGCAGCTCAATAAAAAGTTTCACAGGGTGCTGTTCTTACATGCTGCTCTGGCTAACTGAGTGGAGCACATGACATCTGTCTCATCTGGTAGCAAATTATTCATAATGGTCACAGTCTGTTATTATTATTTTAAGGTTTTAGGTTCAATTTTTAAGATCAGACACTTTCCTGGTATTTATGTATCATTCTTTGCAGTATGTATGTCTTTTTAATGATTTACGTGGGCATTATGTATTGAATCCACACACATGCACATGTACAGAGGGTTACTGTGAAGCAAGCTAACAAGCGGCCATTTAACTCCACGACAATCTGGGCCTGCTAATGTGGAGCGTGAGGAAATTCCCGTTTGGTCGCTGCTCCTGGACAAGTTTCAATGTGTCCCCACTAATGGACAGGGATTAAAATGTTAAGAGTGAAATCTGATCCCACATCTCTTCCCCTAAGGTCAACTTGACCAGGGGGCTGCATACAAGTAGGCCATACAGTACAAACAGTGAGCCTCTCAGGGGGGGAAACTGGTAACGGGATATTTAGTGTACATGTGGAGCTCCTCATGCCAGACACTCTTTATGAAGATAGTGTGGACTGAAGGGCCGAGAGGTTGGCACGTCACTCATATGCTAACATAAAACAAAGTATCCATTTCGTAACAGATAAACTGTAAACAGGTTTTTGTCCTTCTATCATAACTCCTGTATCATTACACCAAAGTTAAATATGTTTTTAGTATTTTAGTGGATGTTGCACTGGTGCTGGTTAATGTATGGAAAGCAAATGTGTCACCTGATAGCTGTTAAAACATGTTTCTATGTCAACAATGTTCCCTTGAGTATGAAGAGAAAATGACTCAGCCGGTCCGCAGACAAATTAACCATTTATATCTGCGCCAAGTGCAACTAACAGCTCGATGAACAGAGACAAGATTTGTAGTATCACCACATACAAATAATACATCAAAAAAATAAAGAGCAAGTCTCTCAGTTTGTGCAACAGCAACAGTTTTGCATCATGCAGCTGATCACTGATGCTGTTTTAAATATATTCACTACAGGGATGTGTGTCACGGATGATCCAATCGGGTGATAATGGGGTTGCCATGGCAATTGTTACCGGGGCCAGGGGCTTGTTGAGCACCGCAGTGAATGTATAGTACCAGTCAAAAGTTTAGATACACTTTCTTATTCAAGTAAATGGGAAGGTGTGTCCAAACTTTTGACTGGTAGTATATATATGCTCCATAAAGGTCAAGGTGAATACAGAATTGTCCACCGTTGCAGTGGATATTATTTTAAAGCGTCTTGCCAGATTTAACATGTGATACAGTTTTTTTTTCTCTTTTTTTCATCATAAAAAAACCGAGAAACTCCCCCAAGCCGTGGTTGCCCTTGGCAGGTCACTGCATCACCGACGGGCAGTTGCCTTCACTTATCCTCACATCAACATTCAGTAGCTGCCTGCGAAGCCATTTTCTTTATGTGAAATGAAAGGTAAACCACCACTGTAAGAAATGCAATCATGCATATATATTTATATATAGTTTTTTTTTATTCTGCCTCCTGTTTGTTGCAAGTGAATCACCCATGAAACATTATACGGAACATGCTTTGTTGGGGTTTTGGGAATAATTCACAAAGTTAGTGTGAATCAAACCGACTGGAATAATGTTGGCCCTGATCATTTCATTTAAGTAAAATTCCCCTTCTCAGCAGCATTTCAGCAAACGTGATGGAAGCTGAAACTGCTGTACTTTGCCGTGGGAGCTTGTCCATGTTCTGTCACAATTGATCTCATCAGCGCTCTGATAGAAGCCTGTGGGTCAAGGAGGAATGTATTTCTATAAAGTGCATATTTATTAACTGCCTGATCTGTCTTTTTTGTCAGAGAAGCAGAGCTCATACACTTGCAGCCAGACACACGATTCCCTATGTAATTAAAATTGTTACAGGAAAGTAAACTGCAGCTGCACACAGTGACATGCTGTGTAGAAATATCTGGGAAATTAAAGCATTAACAGTTTTAGTTAGCATCAAGAGTCCTGTCATCTATGGAAAGAGCTTTTTGGATTACATATGTGTCTCAACAGCTGCCTTATTGTGTAAGTATGTCTACCTCTTGTGATCTCTGGGGGTTCTCAGTTCAGTTCCACCTCAGGTGCCTCAATAATGACACCTCTGCTTGTCAGCTGAGCTCTCCTTTGATTCGGATAAAAGTCAGCCTGACTTAACGTGCCACTAAGTTGTGTCAGAGACTGAGCTGCGTGAAAGAATGCAGTTAGTTTAAAATGGTTTCCCATTTGTGTAGTTAGAGGCCAATAAATCATGGCAAAGGGGAGGTGAAGAACATGTAGCAAAGCCTTCACTCTGGCGAGGGGTTTGATCATGGGTCATGGTGGGTTAGGTCTGTTGGAAACACAGACTAGCGGCAGAGAGCCGTGGTCAAATAACTTGTATGGCAAAGAACCTTTGGAGGTCCACACATCTGTCTTTGGGTCATAGCACTCGAAGCAGTCTGAGTCCTCGATGACGTCGTGGCCATTGAGGATTCGTCCACCGGTGACATAGAGCTTGTTGTTGATCACCGTAGCGCTGTGATGCATTCTTCGCTCCTTCAAATTCTCACACTTGACAAATTTGTTGGCCTTGGTGTCGTAGGCGATCATCCGCCTGGTGTACCCTGGAAATTAGATTTTCATTGAGCCAACTTCAAAGGACAACTCTGGTGACAGACTATATTTTTCTTCGTATCATCAAATTCCACAAAAAGACCAAAACCAGCAATGAATTGATCCTACAAGTATCGTCTGTGTATCCAAAGCCTGATATATCTTATTCCTCTGTGCCACAGACCTCCGTTGTTATCAAAAAAACACATCAATGAGCCGCACTGCTGCACTGAATGATGTAATGTCCCTCCATTGTGATAAACATGGACACTGTAGTTTGTTTTGAGTTGATCCCACAAACACTGTCCTGCTGCTGTAAATACTCACTAGTGTACCAAATATATGTTAATCCGCTGCTCAAAATAGTCCCCAACAAATGCAATATTTACTCCAGCTTTTGTGACATTTGCTGAAAACTACAGTGCCCAGCTGTTTTAGAAAATTATGGAGCCTTTTTAAACAATGAAACTGTATATTTGTGAGCAGGTTTTAAAAAATTTACACCTTCAGTAGGAACCAATGGGCTCATGGTTGAGAGCCACAGATAGGGAAGTCAGAAAATATAAATGGATGGTCTTAACACATCGTTAGTTCTTTTCATGGGATTTGTTGACTATAAGAAAAACAGCAAAATCCACTGAAAATCACACTAAGTATGTAAAGATGTTAATAATATGTGTCTGAAGTAAAGCTGTAGCAGCTGGAGGCTTATTTGTTTTTGCAAATTAAATTTTGAGCTCACCTCCTATGATGTAGATCTTATCCTCTATGACTGCAGCAGGAGCACAAACATTTTTCACCGTCCTCGTCTCTAATCTGGACCACAAGTTGCGAGAGATGTGATACACCTATTGACACAACACAAATATCAACAGACAAGTCAATCCTAGAGCTTCTGACAAACTTTTAATTGTTAACTTTCCATCTGCAAATATGGACAATGATTTCTGGTTAAGGTCATGCCCCTATTTGAGTGGCAAAAATGTTCGACTGGAACTTTTCAACATGAACATGTTAATCAGAAACTGCTAAAAGACTTTTCTACCTGAATCAGCCTGACTGGGTTCTGCATGGCGTCCTCTCCTCCGAAAACATAGATCCTCTGGTCACTGGCTGCGACTGCCGGATGCAGCACCGCTGTGGGCATTGGTGCCATGGCCTCCCACTGATTAAACATACTGTTATACCTCTCCACTGTGCGAGAGATTTTCTTGTCTACGCCAATGCCTCCTAACACAAAAATGAAATGCAGAAAGGACACACTTTGGTGGGCGTACCGTGGCTCCAACATGGGCTCAGCAGTCCTCCACTGGTTGGTCTTAAGGGAGAGTGTGTAAACTGTGGCACTGACTGAGCTGTCGCCTGATGTCATGCAGAGGCTGAGCCCTCCGAGCACATACAGGATGCTATGAATACACACGTACGCAGCTTTGTAGAGCCGCAGAGGGAGCTTGGCCAACCACTGCCAACGCTGGGTCCTTTCATCATAAAGCAAGGCCTCTCGGGAAGTCTGTTCATTGTTTTTGCGTCCTCCAACCACCACCAGAGTTTCCCGGCAGGTGTAACGTCTTGGTGTGGTCCAGAGCGGCTTGAGTTCACGGCTACACTTGGCGCTGACAGAGAGCATGAGGCGGCGCACTGACTCGATTATCTCAGTACAAAGGGTGGAAGACTGCACCAGTGGGTCGTTGGCGATAAACTGGAAAAGGTAAGTTGGATGGATGTAGCGCAGACGGACTTTCTTGAAGAGATCATGGATGGCACCTTGTCGTGAGAAGGGGTCATGGTGGATCCATGCCAGGAGGGTCTCAAACACTTGCTCTTCCTCAGCACAAAGTCGATCATCCTCTAAGTAACACATGAGCTCAGGAAGAGACAACTCACAGAAGTCCTCTGTAGCAGCTACGTCAGAGAAACACCTCACAGCCATCTCTCTCGCCCTGTCTCTTAAACTCTCACAGTGAAGGATCTCAGACAGTCGTATCATGCTCAGACAGTTTTCTGGACTCAGTTGCTCCTGGAGGAACATCGAGCAGGCCTCAAACAGACCTCCATAGTGGAGCATTGATGCTGCCTGCATGAGAGGGAGCACAATCTCCATGGTGATAGTGATGCAACCTGTATAAACATAGTCCACAATGCCACTGAGGATGTTTGGAGAGATTCCCTTCAGATTCACTCTTGCCTGGCTGCTCTCCAGAAAGTTGCTGCAGAACATGGCGCGGAAGTACGGGCTGCTGGACACCAGGACGTTCCTGTGGCAGGGGATCTCCTGGTGCTCAGTGCAGAGCAGCACATCTGTCAGGATTCGCTCCTGCCGGAGGATGTTGAGCTGGGCAAGCAGGTGAGAGGGGAGTTCAGAGTCTTTGAAAGAGGAAGCTTCTCGTGGTCTACGGGCCATTCTGGAAGGAGGGAAAAGAGAAGAGGTGGTTGACTGACAAAAACAAGGGTACTGATGCCATTATCCTCTGTCCTATTAAACTATGGTGTCACTATCACTGGGCTTACTGAGAAGGTGCCTTTAATGAGAGATTTTTTGTTGAAATTGCATTAGATCTGCCTCTATTAAGTTCCAAAAGTAAATATTACAAACAGACTTACTTAGATCTACCAATAACCTCCCAAATGGCCAATCTAAATTTAACGTTGGGTGTGTCAAACAAGGTTCACAATCTAATAACGTTACGTAGATTGTGAAACTTGTTTGACACACCCAAAGTTCTCTTTAGCAAGAGCTGGAGCTTTGTACATGTTAGGTGCCTACAGTATATAACACATAATGCTTTCAAAGAATGTGAAATCTGAGTATATTGCAGTGAATTCCAGGCTCAATATAGGAAATGTATATCCACAACAACACTGACTTGATCACGCATGCTAGTTCACTAATTTGACATCTGAACTGGCTTTGAGCTTTGTCCTCAGACTAATCACTCAGATCCCTCTGATAGCAAACCCTCTCATTTATTAGCCCGCTCTCAAACTCCTGCAGAGCAGCTGTCCTTAATGTGACGATTACTGACTCACACCGATTTCTATTTTCAACCCCTTCTAAATCATCTTGTTGCATTTATGTAGCATTAAGCCACATCTCTGTCATCAAGCTGCCCATCGCTGCTGACATTATCAGAGCTGTGTCAACAGACCGTCTGCGTTTGTCTCTCCATACCTCTGAGTTTCTCTGACTCAGTTGCTATTTTCTATGCGTTTTTCCCTCTACCATATTCCTCCTCTCCCATAGTGTGTCTCTCCCTGGTTGGAGGGTTTAAAGAGTGGGAATTTCATTGAGCTATTAGCAACACTAAGTCTTCTAATCATCTCTGTGACAGCTACTGATTTACTCCCACTTATGGGGCCCAGCCTGTCTGATATATTTGGACCTCTAATCATTATTGTATTTTATGAAATGCTAATGGCTCTGAGTGACATTTCACAACTGGCAGGTTTCAAAGGAACCCCTGGTAGAGACCCAGATCTCCTTATAATAAATAACCTCAAAATTTAAAAACTGAGTCACACTAAATATTTAAATATCTAGTTAGTAATCAGTTCTGTTTTATTACAATACTGGTGTATCCAATATGACATTTTACACTTTTATCTGAATGCCAAAGCTGAATTTATACACACATCATCCATAAAAAGATTCCAGGGATTATTATTAAGTAACATGTGGCACAGACTCACTTCAGCTGTTTAACATTAGTAGTATCTCACTTAAACCTGAAAAAGAGATTTTATAAACATAATTAGAAGAGGACACACCTACTAATCAAAGAATAGAGCTGATGAGTTTGAGTCAAATGTCTGGCTGATGAACCTGTTCTCAGCTCATCTGCAACATCTGTGAGTGGGTGAATCCTTACCTCCTGTCTTCAGTAAATCAATAATATCCAAAATGTCTTGCCAGTCTGGTCAGAAAAAGTATCAGTTCCAACCAAAAGAGAACCAAAGCATTATCCAGAGAGAGAGAAGAAAAGGAAAGAGGGAAAGATAAGGAGCATGACACAGAGAAATGACGAGGCTTTCCAGTTAGGTGCTGTGGAGCTCGCCATGAGGCCACTGTGTACATTCCTGCAGCTAAGAATAGTATCCCGGGCCACTGTGACTCCGGCCAGGCCTCTCATGTGACACAGAGCCGTTTGGTACCCAGTTGCCGGCTTAGCAGCTCTGCCAGCGTCCAGTGGAGATAGTGTTTACAATAGCCTAGGGAGGGAGAATCATCACGGGGTCCTGACTCAGCCATCGAGCCCTCCCAGGCTGGTGTTGAATCAAAGTGTCCCCGAGCTGCTAACCCTTGTCCATCTTCCTGTGCTGTTTAAGTCCTCCCCTCCTCCTCCTCCTCCTCCTCCCGCTTGTGTGTAACCCAGGATGTAGGTAAATATAGAGCAGCGCTGATGGGCCCGCTTGATCAGGAGAAACAGCTGTAAGATCTGGGCTCTGTTTGCCTCAAGGTGTCTCTATGTGTTCATTTATGACTGTGCACAACTGGAGATGACTCTTACAACCACTACCACTACTCACCTGTTTGAGGTCATTACCCTAAATCCTGGATATACTGTGGGCTCTACAGCGGCATATTTGGCCTAAAGAAATGTAATAATTAAAGCTGATAAAGTCTTTTGGGAACATATTTTACACATTTTGAGAAATACACTCATTCACACGAGGCACATACAGATATTCACACCTAAACTTGTATTTTAACAGTAGCCTATTGGTGTTAGCATTCATAACTCTTTTTTACTGTCATGGTTTACTGTGATGTTTACAGTTTTACTGTTTCTGTTGTCTAAATTTCTGTTATTATGTGACAGACAATGCATTCTTGAATCTTGAATCTTTCTTGCCAAGAATTAGATGGGAAGATTGATACAATTTTCATGTTTTTACAGTAAAACTGAAGCTACAGCCAGCAGCCGGTTAGCTTAGCTTAGCACAAAGACTGAAAACAGGAAGAGACAACCAGCCTGCTCTGTCCAAAGGTAACAAAATCTGCCTACCAGCACCTCTAAAGCTCACTAATTAACATGCTCTATCTGGTTTGTTTACTGTGTACAAAAACAGTGTAAAAGCGACATGCTGTGGTTTTATGGTTGGTCATGTGCAGGACTATTTCTTGGCTTGGAACCCTGCTGGTTGCCTAGCAACCTCCCAATGACAACAACACTTTAAGAAATTGCTGCTCTGGGCCAAGAAATAATCCAGTTGTTTCTAATCGTTTTTACAGTTAGGTTCTTGTACTGATTAAACAAACACGATATAACATTGGTAAAAAGGGGCTGGCAGGTGTATTTTGTTACTTTTCGACACAGATGAACTAGCTGTTCCCTCTGTTTCCAGTGTTGTGCTAAGCTAAGCTAATCTGCTGCTGGTAGTAACTTCATATATACAGCTCAAATATGAGAGTAAGTGTATTTACCAAAAAATTATTCCTTTAAAACAATCGATTTGTTTCATGTCTTTTCTAATATAGTTTTATTTTTCGTCATTCTAGAGCAGCAGCTGCCTTCTTCTTTCTTGTACAAGACTGACACATTTCGTGACTCACTGTACCTGTTTTTTCATAAGAAAATTGGGGTTATTAACAATTAATTATAGACGAAAATAACTTGATAAGATGTCAATTCTTAACAGCGATGATCAAAGGGATGCAAAAGAAGAACACAATGTTAAGTTTTTTGTTTTAAATTTTTGATTTTCTTCTTCTTCTTTCAATACTGGATACTTCCACCTATTCAGACCCTCTTTCAAATGAAACAGAACAGGCCAGAACCTGAGATGTGGGGTCAAAAGTAGATATTGCTTCATTTTAAGGGGCCACAAGCCCAAAAAGGTTAGGAAACAGTGATATACTGTAGAACAAGCAGTAGATTAACTCTCATATCTTGCTGAAAGATAAGAATGAATCTGGACAGAATCTCCTGTAACATTATTTGAAGTTACTGGTGGCAAAGATTAAAAGAATAATGAAATATATTCTCCTTTTATGCCACGACCCCATGTTTTCACTAAGATTTTCCAAAGAGAGAGAGCGATATGAAGCTTTTGAGCCTCCTTTTCCTCTCAGTGTATATCTCCAAGGTGTCATTTCTTTATCTCATAAAGGGGACTTATCTGTAAACTCCCCTCTTCTTCCGTGCAGCTCCCGAGGCAGCGAGATGAATTATTGTCATGTTTGTTTAGCGGCATATGGCACAAGGAACTGGAGTTACATGTAGACAGATTGAATGACATAGCTGCAAGAAAGTGAGCTGTCAGCAAGTCAGACATCATGACATGCAAGCGCATGCAGCATTGGTGGACTCTGTCACACAGTGAAATCCTATACTCTGTTAGCAGTTAGCAAGTGACAGGCCATAGGTCATGGTGTGCACTTTAAACTCCTTCAAGGACCAAGCTAAAAAATCTTACAAAGAGCACTTTCCAAAAAGGATGTAGATTGGGGTGCAGGGTGGAGATTATGAATTTCCACTTTGATTTCATCTTACTGGCATAAAACCCCACATTCTTGATCTACTGATATTCCTGCGGCAGAAAATCTTATGACTGCTTTGGGGATTTTTATTCAAATTCACCAACATAGCTCAGGATCAACAGTAATATGTGTGCATGTGGTGAAGTTTTCACTGTATTTAAAAGTTTTTGAAAGCAATTTGAGAGAGCCAAATGAAAAACTCAATTCTGTTTGGAAGAAATGGTTATTTACTTTGGCTGGCTATTTGCCCAAAAGTAATTAGTCTAATTAAGCTAAAAACGAAAGCAGCTTAAATTCTTTAAAGATAACTTTTGACCATGAGGCCTAGTTGTAGTAAACAAGAGGCTCTATTATGGTATGAATGCACGATAAAGACATGTGAGTGAACAGCATGACCAGACTTCTCTATAAAGGCATGCACACTATGCTCAAGTAACTCAACAGCATTTATCTTACAGCTCCTCAACCTTGTTATCAGTACACAAAGTTAGGTTACTTCATGCAAAAAAGATCTCAGGTGATTCATGTATCATTATTATTTTTGACACACCCGTACACATTTTTGGGACATTTTGTGAGTTTCATCCTCTGGTCTGTAAGAAAGGACAAACTTTTGATATATTTTTTTTAAAAATGAAAAAAAAAAGGTCTGCTACATCACCAATTTCTACATGAGCTAGAAATGATTCCATGGTTTTGAAAACAGAATATAAAAGTATAAAAGTACACTCTGGTGTTCATATCTGACATTTTAGACATTAAAATGGGGTCACGGGCCAGAAAAGACTGAGAAACCTTCATTTACCAATCGGGGGAAAGTAGGCAACAACTGGAGATGTCTGCTGTTAAGACTTATCGCCATCTGAGGCATCTGATATGTTGATATGTGTGTCACTTAAGTCTGTGTGTATGTGTACGTCTTCAGTAAGAATGAATGGGCTTGGAGGTGAGAGCCAAAGACAGTTCAGCTGTGGAGGTGGGAAAGCAGACTAATGCATTGCTGGCTTTAGTCTTTTCATGAGATTTGTTGATAATATGAATAATATAGAATAACGTCAACTTTTATCCTTTAATAGGGGCCCAGCAGTTCACTTTTGCCCTGGGGCCCTCCAAGCAGGTTAATCCACCCATGACACCCAACACCTGACATCTTGTATGTCTTAATATTAAATTGTTTTTTTTTAAGCAGTAATCTGACATTTAACACGTTAGGTTTGTAGATGTGAAATATTTGTCACATGAGAACAAAGTAGTCGTGTGCACATCCATCCACAAAAACTCAGGGGGGGCAGGTGCTGGATATAAAAAAACTATTCAATTAGATACAAGGAGTACAGGCACACTGAATCAGCTCTCCCTTTTCTTTATTTGTGAGGGAGTACAAGTCTTCCCCAGGCAAAAAAAAGTAAAATAAAAAATTAACAAATAAATAAATAAATAATAATAATAAAAATAAATAAATGAATTGAAATAAATAATAAAATATTTGTTACGTAACAGCAGTCAGATATGATTATCCCCCCTCGCTCTCGAGCTCCATTCACATCAACGGTCACGCCTCGACAGGAAGTGACGAGTGTAGCCACGAGCGTGACGAACAGCTCGTTCGAAAATACAACAAGGAAGTGGACGTTTATTGTAAAGGAAAATATAGATAGATAAAAGATATCTTCAAACCGGGAGCCGCTTCGCTCGGTTGTTGGGTGTCGGGGGGGGTAAAGTCACCGTGGACTTGCCCGAGAGCCCGTTTCAGATCGTCTCGAGGGAGTCTGCTTTTAGCCAGCCAGCTAGCGATGAACACGGACGTGGAATTTCACATCAGGCAGAATTATCCGTGGAATAAGCTACCAGCTAATGTCAAACAGGTACTGTGCTTTAACGTCCCCGCGGGGCAGGGTGAGAAGCGACTACCGCTGCGTCCTGGCTGGAGGGGGGGGGGGGAGTGAACCTGTCAATGTCACCGCGGTGCTCTCCTCTCTCTCTCCGGCGGCTGTCAGTGTCGCACGACTCGCTCCTTCCTCTGCAGAAGGTTTCACCATTCAGCCATAACTGACCCATCGTTACATTACAGCCACTGAAGCTCCGCTGCCTCTGCTGAACTACACTGGCATCACTTGACAGGTTGTTTGATAGGTGGCGCCACATGATTATAGCGCGTGGGTGTCACCTGCAGACACTGCAATCACACCTTTGTGTACATTTATGTTTTGGGCTTGTAATGTCGAAAAATATGAAGGATGTCACACTATTAATAGCAGATAATTGCGGGTACACGCACATACATACATGCAGTTTGAGCTGCCTCTCTCCCTGCGTCCTGTCCTCCAAAGGGGGGTTATCAAACTCAGGGGCCCCAGACCTCCAGGGGCCCTGAAAGCTCCAGGTTGCATCAGCTGGTTTGTTATAATTAAGTTGAAATCACCAGGGATGCACCAATCTAACTCTCCCATACAGATACGTCCATGCAGGGTATCTGCCATACCAAGTATCGATCTGATATCAGTATTTTTTTTCAATATCTGTACCTCAATGTGTTATTGGAATAGTTTAAATGTAAGTTAACATAAGGCCAGAGGTAACTGTGGTACCAAAGTGGTGACTGAATGTAGATAAAAGCAAAAACATTGAATTTTATATCACTTCATGGCTGATATCTGATCTGCTTAATAAGGTCAGTGTTGCTCGTACCGATTCAGTGTATCCGATTGGCGCATTCAGAGAAAATTTGGAAGTATGGATTACTAAAGCACAATATCAAGTGATACAATAAGAGGTTCTGCTTTATTACCTGACCTTACCTACCTGACCCTCATTATTTCAGATTTGTGTTTATATCTTGCATAATCCAATATTGATGTAAATTTGGGGCCGTGTAATATTCCACCGTAGAAAAACTGTACACATTGCACAGGCAGTGGAGGAAAATGAGGGTTAATAGGCGCCCAGTAGCTCATTTTTGCCCTCACGTGTGCTGTGTTTTTTTTTCTCTGCAGAGTTTGGGGAACTCTCAACGCGAGTATGAGAAACATGTGCTGCTCTACAGCATCCGCAACCAGCTGCGATTCCGCAATAACCTAGGTGAGCAAGTTTGACCCTTACACTTGTGCTAAACATACACCTTGCACTGTAGACACATCATGTTTAGGTGTGACGTTAAAGCGGTACAGCAGCCATTTAGTATCTCACGTCCATAAAGTTGGGGGACTTGCAAGAAATACATTTAAAAAAAAAAAGAATGGTCACAATCAGTGTAGGAAAGGCTGAGATATTCTGACTTTTAGTCTCAAGGATGGGTGAAGCTTCAAAAATTCTGGATCCTACAATTCCCATAATGCAACTTAGTAGCATCTTTCATTATCATTCCTGTCATATGGGATGGATGGTAGAGATGGGATAGATTCATGTGTGATTGGTTGTATGATTGCAAACTTAGTCTTGCGAAGGTTAGAAGTACTGTGCGAGGCATCCATGTTTATTTGACTTTTCAGGCACTTACGTATTTGCAAGCAATGTAAGTCGGATATATAGGAGTTTTAAAAAAAATCCCCAGTTTCCAGTTACAACTTTGACATGAATGCTTGCAGGTTGGAAACTGGTACTTGTGTTAACTACTATATGACATAAACGTTAGACCTTCCCTGTCTGGTAAACAGCAATGTTTTGCAACGCAGGCAGGAAAAAATGTTTTCTCTGAGTCCAAGCTGATATAACCCTGATGACGCAACTACCAGTATTTTCCCTCAAAGAGACTCAAAGAAGCTCTCTCGAGAGCGGCAGGAGATATTATCTACAGTCCTCCCCGGCTGAGTAGGTCTCCTCGTGATAAGTAAACCGTGTAGAAATCAGTGGAGTGCCCCTTTTAAAAGGGGCTCAAGAATAGGTTAGTAAGTTTCTAGATAAGCCAAACGTGTTTGTTGCTGCAGCAGACAGGCAACAAATAAACGTATTGTATCACAGGTACATCTGTTAAATTGCAGAAGTACTTGATTTCCCTCTTGGTACACTTTTATGTGTGTGCTTGTCTCTGATTATATTGCCAATTAAGAAATATGTCATTGAAAATCATGTGTAATTATATACACTTTATGTAATCACTTGTATTATTTCCCTTGTGACCTTCTGGAGGTTGTTTGGGATCAATATTCCTTTTTTAACCTGGATTGATCCGGGCATAGATTGACCGTGTCCTAACTGCTGTGTGTGTGTGTGTGTGTTTTACGAGCAGTGCGCCACGTGAGGAAGGATGAGCGCAAGTATTATGAGGAGCTGCTGAAGTACAGCCGGGACCACCTGATGCTGTACCCCTACCACCTATCTGACATCATGGTCAAAGGGCTGCGAGTCACTCCGTTCTCATATTACATAGGAATCATGGAGGTAAGTGACTTGCGCCGCACTGCAGAACAGAGTCGGGGAGATGGGTGTTTGATGTGGAGGGGCTAAGCTTCAACCACTTTTTTACTACTGTTCTGTTATTATAAAATCAGAGGGCAGCTTCTCACACACCTGAACAGCTTTGCGCACACTCCACGTGAAGGCTCAGGCGGATTCCCAAGACTTGCATTGATTTTTTTTTTTCTGAAACACAAGACAATAACATTGGTGATTCACAATTTTCGTCTGCTCTCTTAGAACAATAAGCTGGGTAAACTCAAAGGCACAGAGCAGGAATTCTTATTGTGCAGCAGAAATGATTCTCTAATTGGTTTGGAAACATCCACTCTGTTAATTTAAATTGAACAATGTCCACAATTTTGGCATCCCTGGAAACTGCTGCGGAAACGTTTTGGACAAAACAGGGATTCCGGTTTTGTCGGAAACAATAAGAAGGTTTTGAGCTTCTTACAACTCCCTGCTGTCATGTGTAATGTGTTCTTTGTCACTTGGAGAATGGCAGTATACCGTATTTTATGGTAGACCTGAATAGATCTACTAAAAGGTTTTTTGTGTTACTTAGTTATTGTCTAGTGGGTACTGTATGTATATAGAGGAGAAACTTATGTATGTCATTAGCTACCACGAGTGGATAATGCACTTAAAAAAAAATGTCATTTGCACATTAAAAAAGAGTTATAACATGGCATACATTAGTAGCTATAGAGTTGATGCACTTAATTCTAAGAAATATTTAGGGAATCTATAACATATTCTGCAGTTTTACAGGAGATTGTGGTGTAATGTATTTCCCATGTTGATAGATTTGGCATCAGTCAGGCACTAGGTGTCAGTCAGCGTCCAGTGAAGCCTCGAGTAGCAGCTCAGGAAGGCACAGAGGCCTGATCCCAGGACAAACACACCCAGGGAAAATGTTTGCTGTTTGCTCTGCAGTCAGTTTGGGCTTTGCCTGCACGCCGGCTCGCTCTCGCTGATAAAGCTCAGTCTGGTGTTTGAGACTGGCACAGCCGGGCTCACAGAGAACCAGTCTGTCAGAGACACTCCAGGTTCCCCTCGACTCCTGACGTTCTCAATTAGACTACAAACACTGAGCCCATGTGTTCATGCGGCTGGGGAGGTTTCTTTTGACAAGTAATCTACACTGATTACTGAAAAATGTAATCAGTGTTATAATATTGATTTCTTAATCAAAGTAAGTACTTTTTTTTTTAGCTGATTACAGATACATTTCTTTACATAAAGCTGTCAGATATATTTCACAATCTGAACAGTGACTAATATGTCCAGTGTTCTCTCTAAGTTTATAAACATGAATAAAGACGAGCCATTTTAGTTTTCAGCTCATACCTTTTAAAAAAAGGCCTCACCCACTTTCCGACACATTCTAAACCAAACCTGCCTGAGCTTTAATTGTGGACACTAAATTGCCGACGGCTATGTCATGTTCTCATAATCCGTCTTAAGCACTTAATAAAAATGGGGAGTCGAAATTAGCATGGCCGCCCAGATCTGCTAATCCCGTTATTAATCAGAGGCAGGGGACACAGGAGGGGAGAGTGGAAAAAATTAGTTTAATTCTTTTCCTTTTCTCCTTTCTTTTTTTTGCACTTCCAGGATATTATGAACAGTGAGAAGAGTTACGACTCCTTGCCCAACTTCACTGCTGCTGACTGTGAGTTTTTTTTTCTTCCTCCCCCCCCCCCCATTTCTCTCCCACACTGTTGAAATGACTTTACAGGGTTCTGTGTACCTCCCACCCCTGCTCTCTCTGCGTCTCTGGTCTCTTTTTCGACATCTTTCTCCAGTTCTTGCCTTTAAAGGCCTGTCAGTGAATGAGGTTGTAGATCAGTTACTATGAAAAGATGCAAAGTTTCCAGGAAGCTCAGGGATTTCAGTGAGTGTTATGAGCTCATTGAAGGGGCACTTAAAGCTTTAAACTAAATATCTTAAAATGCTATTTGACTTTTCTGTATTATTCATAATGCATATAGCTTAAAACCTATAGTGAAACTAGAGCTGAAACAATATTAACAGATTATTTGATTGACAGAAATTTAATTTGCAGCTGTTTTGATAGATCTGTTTTTCTTGCCAAACATTCATTGGTTTGAGCTTCCCAATTGTGTGGATTTATTGCTTTTCTGTGTTTTACATTATTGTAAACTGAATATATTTGTGTTTTAGACTGATGGTCCGACAAAACAAGCAATTGGAAGACGTCACCTTAGGCTTTAGGAATCTGTTACAAGCATTTTTTACTATTTTCTTACATTTTATACATGAAATGCTTAATTAGCAGATAATGAAAGCACTTCATTTATACCTTGTTTTTTTTTGTTAAACTGTATTTCTAACGCAGAGCATTCATTAAGCATTAAGCCAATCAAAATGTTGTTTTGTTTTTAATAAGATGAAAATTCATACCCAAGTGGCTGTCTTTAGGCAGATGTAGCATATGTGTTGTTGTTTATACAGTTTGCCTGACAGATGCATCTGTTTTTTTCCGAGTGTTTTTGATTTGCTTCTGTAATTTGGTTTTCAAAATACTCAAAGTATGGGTTTTATTAGAGAGGCTACTACTACATCTCTTGAATTACAAACAAATCCTGCCCTGATTAATTGGCTCACAATAGAAATAGTTTTCTTATCCACTGACTTACACTTGCATTACTAATAAACATAAAAATGTCTTTGGTTATTGGATTGGCTGATATAAATCCTTTTTTCCTGGTGAATCAAAATTGCTTCTCAACATACAAAACTGTAGCTTTTGGTGTGTTTCTGCATCACAGAACACAGTACACCGAGGAGCTGCGTCAGAAATGATTGCAAAACCCAATTAAGATTGCGTCAGAGCTGAAAGTCAAGAGTATGGGCAGCTGAAGGGTTGTTTGACTTCCTGTTGTCAAGTGAAACAGTCACAGCGTGTGTGACTGAGTGCTGGCAGTACAGGACCGTCGTGCTGTAGAGACAGAAGGCTGCCAGCAGGCTGTCGGGAGCCGTGCACGGTGGGGCCTCTCTCCTCCAATCTCCCTGAGGAGGTTTCGGAAGTGTGTCATACAGAAGTGGGTGGATAGAGAGGCAGTGAGTGTGTGTGACAAAGGTTTACGTGGGCGGGTGTTTTTGTGTGTTGTGTCTGTGTCTCGGTGCAAACAGCAGGATATGCCTGTAGGATTCTGCTGCGCTAGGAGGCCGAAATGCGAACATCCCTTACTGGTCACTGCTTGCATTGGCAGCCATCCCAGCACATTTTGCTCTGCCCCTTTCTGGCCTGTGCAGCACATGGCAGAAGAGGGGCACCTTTGACTGGTGACAAGGTGGGATTTGGAGCCAAAATTTGCACACTCCTGCACAAAACTAATTATGAAACTTTTTGATATATGGCCCAGCATTTTCTCTGACACCGAATATACATATTAATATAATTGCAGTTAAAAATGCATGCATATTATCTTCAGAGATCTGTGTGTGTATGTGAGTAGATGGATTAGCAGTGCTTGAGAGTGTGTGTGTGTGTCAGGGGCTTATCTCAGAGAACGTGTGTGGGTATTCGTGTGGATGTAGTCCCTCGGCAGAGTTTGGATGAGTCACTGTTACTGCTCGCGAACCTTCTTGGTTCCCCAAGGTGACTTGATATTGGAAAAACCCTGAAAAACAAACTTTGCTTCTTGCTGTAATTCTCTCCCATTTTTTTTTTTTTTTTTGGGTAAAGCCTCAGAGACTGTAATCAAAAAATGCCCGACATACTTTTCCAGCTGCACTGCAGCCAGATTTATTTGCTGTAGTGTTAATGTGCAGTCATTACAGGTTCACGGCCACTTACTGAGGCATGACTGAGTTTTACTTACTTACTAATTTTCCCATCATCCCACAGGTCTGAGGCTGCTTGGCATTGGGAGAAACCAATACATCGACCTGATGAACCAGTGCAGGTCCTCCAAAGTGAGACATGTTTCCAATATATTTATATTATATATATTTTTTAAAATAATTTGATCATTTGTAGGAAGCAAAACTCATACGGCTCAGACATTTCTTGTCTGTGGATGCAGCTCCTATATTTAATGTAAAAGTTGAATGACCAACAGCGCACTGAATATGAAAACAAGTCTTCATAAATGTAATTACAACAGCTATTATATGTGGCATGCTCAAGCTAAAAATCATGAAAATGTTTTTTTTTTCCACCAATTATCTTCACAGTTACAATATCAACACTTGCTCCTCATTAGATTTTAGAGACTTCAACTCGCCTTAATTGCTTCCATCGTTGTCTCCTTTTGTCAGAAATTCTTCCGCAGGAAATCAGCGCGGGACCTGCTACCTGCCAAACCAGTAGAGATCTCTGTGGAGCCGTGGTGGGTGGCGCAGACAGGCTACATCACTGAGGATGATATCAGAGTGAGATCATCTCCTTCTTTTTTTTTCCCCTCCTATTTCCTGATTAATTTAGTGTTAGACTTCTTTCTCTTTATTCCATTGCGTCAGATAATAAATCCACGACACAAACAATTTCTTGGTGTGAAAACAACTCTTCACTTTAATGGTTTTTCAGCTTAATTAAAAAAAATTGAAGTTTATTGGCATGATTTTTATCCTGAACTTTCATTGAAATTCATACACGTTACCCACCAACCTACAACGATTCATCCCACGAGCCCCTGCGCTGCACGTGGAGATTTCACCTGACTAAAAATAAATACCTGCCAAGTTCCCAACAGTTCTTCTACCTTCCAGAATAAATAAAAACAGTCAGGAATCCAAATTATTATAATATGCAAATGTATTCATCCTCTCAGAGACTGCACTGCCGCTGACACCCGTGGAAACAAACTCACGTGTAAAGGTATATTCTAATATTGTCTGTGTGTAATTACAGATCTGTTCTCCAGCAGAGAAGAAAGCCATCGATAAGATGATTGATTCTGGTCCTCAGCTGGCCGGATCAATGGAGTATAACGTGGTGTTAAGTGAGTAGCTGTCACACGTTTTCCTCCCATTGAAAACAAAGATATCTACACATGTTAAAAGTCACCATGGAATGATAAATGACTTTTTCACCATGTTAGCTAGTCGCCCTAATAACACATCTTTAATTCCTTTAATATTACACACATAATATGCAGGAAGTCTCAGAAAAAATGATAAAATATTTATTTTTCTTATAAAAGTTGCTCAAGTTCTGTGGTTTTAGCTTCCTAATCCACAGGAAGGTGATTTTGGATGTGAACTCCACGATTACAGTTAGACGTAATGTTGTATTTGACTGCATTATATTGACAGTTGCTTCTACTGTAATAGTCTGTCTCCCTCATTAATGTAAATGGACTAAACACTTGAAACACATTTCAGTATAATACAGACCAGTACAGCACCAATCCCTGCAACTTCACATTTTTCAAACTAGCAGTGTTAGGTAGGACATGCATTTATGTATTAACCTCCAAAAATCCTTATTCCATTTCCTAAAAAGTCATTATTGCCTCTGGACTTTGTGTCAGCTCGGGATTTTGCCAAATTAGATGGTCCAGTCTCTTCCCACTGTTACATCCTGTTTTGACAGGAATGATGGAAGCGAAATGCCACCAGTGGGCTGTTTTGTCTTCGTCTTTCCTTGTAAAACAGCATTTTGAGGTCTAGTTTAATTTATTATATTTGCTGTTGAAACATTAATAAGGTGATGGGATCATTAAAATTTTATCACATCGAGGAGCTCCGATGGATTTTTGAGTTAGAATTTTTATTATGCAGCATGAGCAACACTAAAGCTCCACTCTTTGTAAAATATTGAATTTTGGGACAAAATACAAGAAAAAAACACACTAATTGGTAAATTTAGGTTTTAGGTTTTAGGTTTATGAAAATTCTAGCATGGATGAAAAGTCATTATTGGTAAGACTTTCTATGAAGCCCATATCTATAATGCATTATACTTATGATGTGTTATAATCTGCTTATAGCACTGTCTATTATAAGCACTCATAAATATTCATAACATTCATAACGTCATTTTCAGCTGAAGTATGAACATGAAGGCTGATGCTAAGGTTGCAGTATAAGATCATCAGTGTATCAATATGAATTTCAAAGAAGCAGCAAAGGGACTGAGGTTGTGTCTGTGCAGTTTAAATGTTAATTAGAGACCAGTTTGACAGTGACGAACCTCTGCCACTGGAGTGGTGGCGACTGAGTGGGAACAAATACAATTAAATACAGGAGACGCAGGGCGATTTGAATACAAGTAGCTGCTTAAAATGAGATTTTATTAACTTTTTCCAGCACTGTTTTCTGGTTAGATGTTCAATAACTGGATAATTTGTACGGTAAAAATAGTTTTTTCTGAACATGGCAACAGAGATGTAAATAGACAGAAGCTCAATTATGTTGAGTGTTATTTTTTGTTTGTTATTTCACTCCAGGCTTGTACAACCGGGGCTTCATCTACTTGGATGTGCCCATATCTGATGACAGCTGTATCTCAGGTACGTGTGTGTGTGTGTTTAAACATCCATGTTATTGTCCTCCTCTGAGTAATTACCTTGACTAAACACTGTGTACAAAAGTGGGACTATAAGTATTACTTGACTTACACTGATTTGAAAAGAAGCCTAATAGTGTTATTCCAGATACATATATTTATATTTAAAAAGAAGGGAGAGAAAACATTTCTGCTGCACACGGAATCAAAATAAAAAAGAATGTAAAAAAAATATCTCAGGAATTGTTTGGGCAGTTGTTCGTCACTGTTTGTGTCTTTCAGTGCCCCCACTAGAAGGCTTTGTCATGAACCGCGTCCAGGGCGATTACTTTGAAACGCTTCTCTACAAAATCTTTGTGTCCATTGATGAGCAGACAAACGTAGCGGAGGTAGGCTTTAAAAAATGCCTTTCATTGTGCTCGCTTGCTGTGCTCATCGAATGAAATATGAGTGTGTGTGCGTACGCGCGCGTTTATCGATCAACTTTTCAACCACGTCCTATTTTTTTTTTTTTTTTTCTCTCTCTCCTGATCCTTCCTTCCCCTGTGCCTCTCAGCTGGCGAACGTGTTGGAGATCGACTTGGACTTAGTGAAGGTGGGTATCTGCTTGCCGGAGTCCTATTGTAATGCATAGACTAAACTACTGTTTTTCACAAGAGGACGGAAAAATGTTTGAGATATGGCTTTCAAAATTGACACTGACAAAATAGGGGAGGGGGGTTATTTTCTTGGGTTCCACTGTGACTTTCAAAGAGATTTTGAGACATACTTTTTGCCTCTCTCTGTATGCTTGAAGGCACACAGTGTAGCAGCGTGAACGGCGTATTTATTTTTTGCTAATTGATGTTTTGGAGCCATAGATTGAGATTTAGATCAACATCAAATCTTATAAGTTTCGATTAAAGCCATTTTTCAGTGATATTTGTTTCTTGTTCTTTTGCAGTAGGCATTTGCTTTCCAAAGGTATGCCATCATTGAATTAATTTTTAGGCTAAATATATATTACATCATTTTATTACAGCAGAACTTTGGCATTACAGTCTTTTTTGTTCAGTCTTATGCAGTTCAGATGAGAAGCAGTAGTAGCCTCGCAAGTATTTAGCTGTTTCATCCTGGATACATACTTGTACAGACACACACCTGAGAGGTAGGCTGTGACACACACGCACACAGATGCACATTGTTTCTGATTAGATCCATCATGCCCCGTGACACTACCAGAGGGCTGAGTGGGACCATTCCACTTGAATTGGTGCTCGAGTTTGACCTAGTTTTCCCCAGTTTCCTATTCACTCTCTATCAGACACGGAGCCAAACTCCCTCTCAGTGTTATGACTTCCAGTGTGAAGAGCCAAACTACCCTGTCCCTCGGTCTCATCTCATCCCCGCTACTGAAAAGCAGCACTTAAGAGAAGTGGTTGAAGGCAGCAGTGGCGGCAATTCTCCAAGAGAAACCCTGTAATTTCAGAAAATGATTGAGATGTCTGAGAGGTCTCCTTTGTGCAGAACTTTTCCCATCGTGACTCGAGTTTAACTTTCTCTCGTGTAATGACTAGCTCATGACCCGGGTCACTTGAAAAAAATTACTTTGCTATGCTCCTTTAGATATGATAAGAGAATGGCTAAGAGTTGACCTCGACTTGCACCTCTAGAGCATTAAGGTGTAGAAAGCAATCAAGCCCACCGTACTTGACTGGGTTGGCCTGTTCAGTCTGAATAAAAGATTTAACAGCGAAGTCGATGCCTGTATACTTTAAAGAAATAATGAAAAAGCGAGACATATGTTAAGACATATAAAGTTTTTGTGACAGTTTGAGTCCCCGGGCGTTAACGTTTAGTAACGTTTTTTTTGTAGATGCTGTCTGGCATCGAGTGAGCATCATCCAAAACAGTATTCTGTTAGTTTTTTAGACTCTCACAAGCCAACACTGATGAATAAAAATTGACCTTGAGAAACTGCAGCGGTCTCCTTGTATCCAGTGAAACAAGTCTATCAAAATTTGGCTTCAGATCCATCCTTTATTATGTCTTATTACCACTGTAATGATCGACCCCATTTTACAATAGAGTGCAGAATAGTGTGAAGCATTAAGACAGTAGCTGAATGAAACAGAAACGGTCAAAACAGTCACTGGTACAGTAGCTTTATGTTTTTTTTTTGTTTTGGTGATTTATGTTTTTAATTCATGTGGATATCTGAGTGAAAGTAGACAATGTAGTGTGAGTTATTTTCACTGCAGCTGCCATAGATCTCTGTAAAACATCAACAGTAAGCTACACGTTTTGGTGCCTCCTCTGAATGACTCACCATTTTGAGTCAATGTTACAGGGAGAAATCCATCGTAACAAGGTAGAGATGAAGCTACAAATTTCTCCGGCGACAGTCACAAGATGTGTTAGGTTGAATAAGTGCTGCAATCCACTTTTTCTCCCTCTACTGCACCCCCACTATCTCTCTCTCTCAATGTTCATCTCCACCTAAAGTAAAACTCAGCTGAATACTAAAAGTCCAGGAAGGCTCTCAGTGGAAAGTCGTTCTGGGAAAAAATGTAAGAAATCACTAATTGGCCCTAAACCAGTAAACTACAACACTATTGAATTATTTCTAACTCCTGGAATGTTTTCAGCCTCACAGTTTAATGATATAACGTTGAAAGAGTGTCTGAGTACCAGTCTAATGATGTCAGGCGTGTTTTGTGTGGTCTGTTGTTGACTGTATTTCCACTGTGCTTCAGAATGCAGTGTCCATGTACTGTCGGCTCGGCTTTGCTGTAAAGAAAGGTCAGGCGTTCAGCTCAGAGCAGCTCCATCCCACCTGGAAGAACGCCCCGTCTGTCAACAAACTCAAGTATGTGCTGGCTGTCCATCACGCATTGATTCATCCTTGACTTCCACAGCACAAACCAAGCAGTAGCAGTATGATGCCATCTTTTCATCCCTGGGTGTCCCATAACTGGAATTAATTGTATTTTCTTGCTTGCTTATTAGAGCTACACATGCAGATTTTTTTTTTACAAAATGTTGTTTTCTAAACAAAGATGGGAGACCAACTTGTATTTCAATTACAATGAAAGAAGCAAAAAGATGCAGTTTTACATAAAGTATGTGAGGATACTTACTGTCTCATGTGGGCAAGGAGAATTGGGGTTGGGGACTCCAGAATCCACTCAACTACGTCAATCTTGTAAATCCTACATTCTCTCCTTTAGGAAAATTTAAATCCTCTAAAAGTTGAAAATTTTAAATTAATTCAACATCAGAGCTTAATAAACCACTCGACTGCCAAGGGACTGCAGATGAAGATTAGCTTTAAGCTAACTGGTACAATACATCAAATAATAACATTTATGTTTAACATTGTACATGATGCCTTGCAAATAAAATAAAAATTGAGTGTTTGATCGGTAGTGTCTTCTGTGTTAGGAGTACCATGGACCCTCAGAAGATGCTGCTGTCCTGGGAGCAGGGCAGTCCTGTCATGGAGGGAGGCTCCTCAGCCACCGACACTGATACCACCAGTCTGGAAGACCAAGGTGTGGCTGCTGGCTGGACTCAGACACACACACACAAACATTCTCTGCAATACATGCAAATAAATACACGTAGTGATGTATGCACGCAAAGCACTTTCTGAATGTTAGGTCTGATGTTTTGAAACAGCCGTGCTAATTAATCCCTAAGAAAGCTCAGTCATGCTTCTGAAAGCCAGTCTCACATTAATAGGTGTTTGCCTAAAATGGTCTTATTTGTGGTCTAATTTTAACTTTGTTATGCTTACTAAGCTGGCACTGTTGGGTCGCTCGAACCAACAATTTGGATACAATCAAAGTGGCTGTTCATCGACCACATTTACATGTTAATACTCAGTTTGAGAGTTTGTTTAATGGGTAGACACATATATATATGTTTGTCTTTCTGTGTCTGCAGCAGACACAGCCAGCGTCAGCAGCCTGAGCATCCCGGCCGCACCCACCAAGAGGATCGCCTTCCTCTTTGACTCCACCCTCACAGCCTTCCTCATGATGGGCAACCTGTCTCCGGTTAGTGACCGGAAACATACACAAACGCACACCATGTTAAAAGCCGTACAGAAACAGAGTTATTTTAATTACAATGATAATTGGACGTTGACTGTCGATCTCAATTCTTCTGTCTCGTCGTCTTCCTATCAGAACTTGAAGAGCCACGCAGTGACCATGTTTGAGGTGGGTAAGCTGTCTGACGAGACTCTGGATAGCTTCCTGGCTGAGTTGGAGAAGGTGAGATGAGCAATGGAAAGAAAAGAATTTAATTAGTAATGATTAATGATTTATAGCTTATAGAGTACAAATGTATATGAACACTTTGCTTGAACTTTTTTCCTGGTTCCTTTGTCCTCCAGGTAGAGAGCACAGCAGAGGGCGAGGCTCAGCGTTACTTTGACCACGCTCTGACCCTGAAAAATACCATCCTCTTCCTGCGCTACAACAAAGAACTCACTCAGGACCAGGGACCTGATATCCCAAATATAGGTTACTACACAGTTATACACTCTTTCTCAGTTCTCTCCTGTACATGTCTATGCATGTGTTAAATAGACCGTGTTGCAGGGCAGATTTGGTTTTGTGGTTTTTTTTTTTGTTTTGGTTTCCTCAGCTCCTCAACAGCAACAGCAAGCTAACAAAAAAGAAATACTGTACATATTTCGATCTGCTGTCTGAACACAGTCGCTCTGTGCTGCGCCTGTGTTCTGCAGTTAGTTAGAGAACATTTTGTAATGGTTGTTTCAAAACTACACACACACATACACATACACATGCACGCTACTTGTGTGGCATCACTTAAATCATTAGGTATGTTCATTGTACAGGTAGTTGTCAAGGTAACACTGGCATTTAACATTGTGTCTTACATTTAGCAAAAAAAAAATCAGCAGCTTATTTACACTTTGTCCTCATTTTTAACTTCACTCTCTTATTACTGGAAATATACTGTGAGGTGTCATTGCCACGAGATGATCTGCAAACAAATACTGCAAATGATTCAACTCCTTAAACTACGTCTTTGGTCTTAGAAAATCAATAAGTGGTGAAGCATTTATGGATTATTTTCAAGTGAAAATTCCAGATAAGGCTGGAAACTCTTCTGGAGGGAACAACTAACAGGCTATCGTCATATATTTCTGGATACAGAATCCACACAATACATCCGGAGTAAAGCTGTATTGTCTAGAGGGAGCAGCAGAGAGCAAACTCTTCCATTGATGACAAGACAAATCCCTGAGTTACCGTGTATCTACCATTGTGCTACCAGATGCTGCTTGTTTGGTTTGGCTGGGTGCCTCACTTCTGATTGTCTTATATCTCAGTCCTCCTCAGCTGCTGCTCCAGGCGTCTGCTGGGTGCTGAGAGCCTGCTGGTTAAAGCCTCACTAAGCCCCAAATGATACAAGAGGCTAGTGATGATCCTCATGATTGTTCATTTAGGGAGACAGGAAAATGTATCCTCCTAATGAATATACACTTTGTAGACTTTTAACAGACCAGATTCGTCTTTTCTATGATTCATCACTTCAGTACAGAACCACATATTCATTAGACATAATTAAGTAATTGACAATGTCCAATCACAGAGGCTGATACTGAAATGCCCTTTTGTCGTCAGGGAGCATATATGCAGCTATAATGTTTGCTTTGGAGGTAAATTACTGTTGTGTAACAAAAATCAACAACCAAACCTGTTTTAGATGATATGAAGCAGCACTCAGAGCGCATGAAGCAGCTGTTAAATGGCATTATTCCTCTACGTTGTGGCTAAATATCAGCGTTGTAACCTCTTTGACTGACTTTCACCTGCAAAACTCTTATCTGGTAA
Source organism: Scomberomorus guttatus (assembly GCA_038419695.1). Lineage (NCBI taxonomy): Eukaryota > Metazoa > Chordata > Actinopteri > Scombriformes > Scombridae > Scomberomorus > Scomberomorus guttatus. The sequence goes on from CM076461.1 coordinate 14,495,443, forward strand.
TGATTTATCTGGTAATTATTGACACTTGGACGATCTTTACACGTCACTTTGGAGGGAACACTCTTCTTCACACCACGGCTATAAAGAAAGAAAGAATATGTACTGAGCTTTCTGGATTTGATCCATTGCTCCTCAATGAAGTAACTGTCTGATACATCCTCTCACAGAATCTTTATCTTCTTCCTTCTTCCTCCTCTGCCTCCTTTCATGCACTTAACCCGTTCAGTTACTTCTGGCACATCACAGCAGGCACACAAACTACATACATACATCTAAACACTTGCACTTGTTATTATTATTATTGTTATTTTTTCCCAACCTTTTTTTTTACACCAACTCTCTCTTTCTGTCTCCGTCCCCTTGTTTTTCCCCCCTATAGGTTTCCCGTTGGACATGTTGCGCTGTGAGAGCCTGCTGGGTCTGGACCAGGCCACCTGCAGCCGCGTCCTCAACAAGAACTACAAGCTGCTGGTCTCGATGGCGCCGCTCAGCAACGAGATCAGACCCATCAGCAGCTGCACGCCTCAGGTACGACGCCCGGAGGGAGAGAGAGAGGGAGAGGGAGCAGAGGGGATATTATGTGGCATGCTGGGATGTTAGATCAGATGTTGTTTGTGTGTGTGTGTGTGTGTGTGTGTGTGTGTGTGATGTGCGAGCGCTCTGTATGTTTGTGTTTTAGTCGGCAGTTCACGCATTTGTGCGTGTGTGCACTGTTTGGTTGTGTTTGCCCTCTCGCTGTGTGTACACACTTGTGTGCCCAGGGTGATTTGTGACTGTGTGTGTATGCTTTGTGAGCGCTCAGCCTGCAGTTGCCCCCAACAACAAGATTACACAAAGAGAGAAAGAGGGAGAAAAGAGAGAGAGAACGAGAGAGAGGAGGGGAGGGATAGGGGAGGCTCATGAGTAATTCCTCTGCCTGGCCACACTCCAGCTCTCTAGCTGAGCTCAGAAAGACAGAGGGAAAGAAGTTAAACTCTTGTTGTGCCATTCATGCTGCTGTTTATTCTCACACTGCTGGGAATCAGTGAAGTGGAATACAGTGAATTGTTTTCTTTGTTTTCTGCTCACACCTCTAATAGCGGCTTCAATTTTTACTTCTCACACAGAAGAACAACACAGACTCAGTTATTCACCTTTGTCTTTACTCTTTTGTTCATTTGAAGTATGCACTTACATGAGGAATGAGATAGAAAAGTGTCTGAGTGCGTGCGTTAGTTCTGCTCCTGTATATTTAAGTATGTTTACACGTGTGCATGTTTGTCTCTCCCTGCAGCACATTGGCCCGGCCATCCCTGAGGTGAGCTCCATCTGGTTCAAGCTGTACCTGTACCATGTGACCGGCCAAGGCCCGCCGTCTCTGCTGCTCTCCAAAGGCTCCAGGCTCCGCAAACTGCCGGACATATTCCAGGTTAGCCCAGACTAATAATTAATCAGGTTTGTAGGTACATGGCTGTATAAGTAAATGTATGCTGATACAGAAATAAGGGAAATAAATCTCCCTTTGAAGTCAGATAAGAAAAGCCACACCTGCGATAAAGAAAACAATACTCTGCGTCCGATCAAGGATGTGATTGGATACTCATTCGTCTTTGACACGTACCTTTTTAAATTTTGACCTTGGCATTTTTCTTGGAGGGCCGGGTAGTCGAATTCAAGGCTGTTTCCTTTGTCCCCGTCAACCCTCATTCCTTAAAAAACTGCTGCATCACAATCACAGCTGTACTATAGCTCACCATGCACCTGCATTTTCCTCCTCCATGGCCTCCCAGTTGTCTTGGAATTTCAGAAATATCCTGGGAATGTGAGACAGGGAACAAAAGAGAATTTGATGCAATAAAGTCTCAGGGGGCGACAGGTAATATCATGCAAATGGGTCACTTTATAGGAACATGTATTCACCTTCTTGTTTTTCTTCACAGTAAGCCAAGCTGTAGTGAAAAACACACTACTTGTCCTTCATTTCAGAGCTAAAAATAATAATTAACAAACCAGGAAAAAATAAGATGTCAAGTTCAGAAACTGAGATCTAAAGTTCTGACTGAGCCATGCAAACGTTGTAACATTTTAAAAAAAAAAAGTGCGAGGGAGGAATTTTAAATATTTTCATCAGTTAATATTTGGCATAGTGGGAGGTTGACACGTTGACATGTCGGCTTGAATGGAGGAGTGATGTTTCCTCCCCTTCAACATTATTTTTCACTTCCTAGATTTAACGATAATATAAATAGTATTAGTGAGGTCATATGTTACCTGTAGAAACTTTGAAGAGGAAAGGTAGTAAAACTTTTCTTTGTACTTGCATTTTCTTCTCCCCCCTTTGTAAAGCACGTGTCTTTAAGGTCCATGATAAATGCTACATTAAGTAGAATATATCCTTATTAAATTTTGTATTTTTCAGTTTGTTAAGTGATGGACTGCTGGAGGAAAGCTCACTCTGCTGTGCAGCACACTGCTGATGTTTCAGTTATTAGCTGCTTTGGAAAATTCCTCTCTTGAACCATTTTTCTCTGTTCAGGTCTACGACAGGTTGTTGATCACCTCCTGGGGTCACGACCCCGGAGTCGTCCCTACGTCCAACGTGCTGACCATGCTCAATGATGCCCTCACACACTCTGCTGTTCTCATCCAGGTAAATGGCCACATGGGCTGTTTTTTTTTTTCTATGAGGGGCATGAGGTCATCTCAGAATGAACACTGATGTTCTGTGTTTTCAATAATCAAAGAATGAGATATCAAGTCTCACTGTGTGGACATTACATATACTTTACGTTTGTAACCTGCAGGGTCACGGTATGCATGGCCATGGAGAAACAGTTCACATCCCTTTCCCTTTTGACGAGGAGGATCTGAAGGGAGGTAAGTGTTGTTGTATGCCTATAAATTTGCAAATCATTATGAAGAATGCTCTTTTACTTACATGAAAACTGAACATGTTTGCACAGAATGAGTCGCGGCGGTAAATAAAAGGGAGAAATATATTTAGAACAAACAGTGATTTAGCTTCAGTCACGATAGTTTTTTTTTTTTTGATCAGGTGCCATTCTTTGAAAAAATAAAAACAAAACCTCAGATTCTCACTTCCTGACTTCACAGTTAGAGTGTTTAGAAAATATTCACAGGTACAGGGCATACCTTCCTTATGTAAAGAGCAGGAATAACAGGTAATATTATCATTTTACACCAGTAATATCAATATTAGTATATTACCCAGTGCCCTGAGGTGTGTAATAATTAACAGTACCTCAGACACGCCGTGCTCCTTTCTCTGGTGACTTAAAATATGCAGTTTGGCTTTAAGGTTTTAACTCAACAAACATTATGAAAAGGACTTGAATCCTCCGAAGCCTTTTCTTTCTGAATTTGTGTGTCAAGCTTAACAGTAAAACCAAAGTCCCATCCTCCTAATACGCTTGCTTTCAGAATATTACATCATCTGGAGGAGCAGATTTCACATGAATCTTATGTAGTGATATCAGTAGGATTATCTGTGGTTTCCTGTTCATCACTGTGAGTGCTTTGGACTGTCTGGAGTTCAAAGATTACACTTAAAGCTTCATTCCCTTTGGCTGTGTTTTCTCTCTCTCTCTCTTTCTCTCCTTTCTGTGCAGAGTTTTCCTACTCCAACATGTGTGTGCACAAGGCACTGAAGAAGCTGAAGGAGCAGGTGGATCTGGAGCACCAGTGTGGCTACATCACCATGCTCAACTCCAACAACAGGCACCGTCGCCGGGCCAGCGACAGCACTGAGTGCAGAGGTAACACAAAAACTTTTCACCATACGTGCGTCTGTGTGTGCAACGCTGATGCATGTGTGCACATTTGAGAGACAAGTCGAATTAGTAGCATGGCCATTGACACTAATGGTGTAAATTAGATAAAGATTGCTCCCAGTCCACTTTAATTATACTGTTTGTCTGCATAATTGTGTCCCTTATTGTGATAGCCTTTGCTAATGGACGCGGATCGAACATTCTTAGCCTTTACCTCGAGATTTCTTCATAAGATCATGCTGATGTGATCAGTCAGTTTTTCTTTACACTTACTCACATAAAAGTGTAGTTTATTTTATTTTAACAGACCGCAAAAGGGAAATGATTTAAAAAGTTGTGCTTTTAATGAAGCTTCTTAAGTTTAAGGTTGTTGAAGCTATGATGTAACTTTGTCGCTCTTCTTCAAGGAGACACCCATCTAGGTGGAGGTCTGGACACCAACGGCAGCACTGAGTCCTTTGAGCTCGTGACGGAAGAGAACAACGGGGAGAGCAAAGGAAAGACCGACAGTAGGTCTCCTTTTTTGGTTAATTCGTTTCTTCTTTTTTCGAATGTCTTTACTTAGTCAGACGTTTGAGAGTTGGGAGAGTCGGCAGAGAGGCGGGTTAAGTGTGCCAAAGGTCCCATGTCACATTCGCTCCCTTTAAAATCCCTTTCTCTCAGCTCTTTCATCCGAAGATGAGTGGGTCCCTCTTGAACTGTGCTTCGGCATGCCCCTCTTCAGCTCCGAGCTCAACCGCAAAGTGTGTCGAAAGATCGCCTCGCACAAACTGTGCAGCAACGAGAGGTAAAAGGAAACCACCCAGAATTCACTTTTGTTCAAAACGCTGAGAAATGTAAAGACGTGCGTCGCAGCGCAGCCAGACTTAAGCTTTTATGTCTTTTCAGCCTTCAAGAGCTACTTCACTCAAGCCGAAAGCTATCGCTGAAGGTGTTGAGCTTCGTTCAGTCATTCCAGGTAAAAACACTCGTCTGTAGTTTTGCAGGTTGCAACTTGAGAATAGTCACAGAAAAGAAAAGAAATAACAATGGCCAGGGAAAATATCAGTAGTTGGAAATTCAATTTACAGGTTTAATTGTTTAATTTGTTGGAATAATCATATATAAATTAATTTAATAGCATGGTTCAATCAATTTTTTTTTTATTATTCTTTGTTTTTTTTTTGCTTTTAGAACAGAGAAGAGTCACAACGTCAAATACAATGTGGGGAAAAAGCAGTAGTTAATGATAATGAGATATTTACGCTGTGATCTTGAAAAGATTTCTTTATATGTAAAAGAAAAACAATGTAATTAAATCTTTTGTTTGTATAACAAGCAAAACTAAATATGAGCACCACCAGATTGTAATTTATTTCAGTCTGTAATAACACGTATGTACTGTGCACTCAGTGTTTTTAAAGTCATGAAAAAGGCAAAAAAGACTCGGGAGACGAATCAAACAAAACAAAACAAAAATGCAGGACAGTTATCACAGTTATCACAGCTAATCTGAGTGTAACATGGGAGGGAGATGTGTTTTTGCAGCACCTGAGTACAGACACACTGTCAGACTGTGTGGATGTGTTTAAGGGTGAAGAGAGAAGAAAAGATAAGAAAAGATCATGTGAAGCAGAAAGTGAAATGAAAGAGAAAAATACACTAAGAGGAAGGGCATGGTAAAAATGTAGTTTTAGTTTTTAACAGTCTGTCATAGACCTGCTGATTTACTGTAGTTAAGCTGAAGCTAAACATTGTGACCCTGCATATTTATATACACATTTCCAGTGTTTGGAGGGGTATTTTATAAAGACTCCACATGCAGGCTGTAAATCAGACAGGAACAACGTTAGCTTAGCCTTTTCCTACTTTTTTTTTTGTCCTGGAGAAATGTATCCTTGTCCCACATATCATCCGTTCTGCCTGGTGTTCTGATCTGCGACCTTTGCCCTGTGTTGGCAGGACGGCAGCCAGCCCTCCGACCTGGACAGCGGCGTGTCGAACCCTCTCAGTCAGCCCCCGGCAGAGTCCGGCGTCCCCCTGCCCGCCCTCAATCTCCTCTTCAAGGACGGACAGCTGAAGGAGTGGAGCGGGCGGGCCCCTCCTCCTCTGGACATCTCGGCCCTGCAGAAGGACCAACCCGCATAAATCACTTCCCCAAACTTCCAGATTTGGTCACGAGGAAAAAGGCTCATCGAAATCTCATTGAAAAGGACCACCCTCTCTCTCTCTCTCAGCGTCACTGAGGAAATTCTTACTCGAGGTCCAACCCTGCATCTTCACATCTTGTCACAAGGAAATGCCCTCATTCATAAGCTCTTATCCATCAGTATCCAATCATGGGAAAATAAGCGACACACACACACACAGCAATTTATCTACTGTATGAGGAATCCTTCTGACAGTTTTGCCAACACTAGTACCGACCCCCCCCCCCTCGCTGTTCCCCTCTGTGATTCCTGGTATTCGTAACAAGGCAGTGTTATCTGTTGGAGTGGTGCTATTATCACAGTATATAACAGTGATGCAGGTAAACAGCATATAACCAGGAAAACCATATAACTGGAAACACAAGCGTTATTCTCCACTGACTAGCCCCCCCTCTTACCCTTCAATCAATGGATGTTTTTGTGATCCTTGAGAGTGGAGTGTGAAGTGGTTAATATTGTATAGATGTTATAAAAATGACCCGCAAAATAAACGATGAAGTGTTGAACAGACTTCTTCAGAAATCATTTGACATATGCATATTCTAGGATCAAGTCTTTGGACTTACCCGGTCACGTCGGAGTTGAAAAGCAGACCCCGCTGCCTCCCTGTGTTGTCTCATGTTAAGTGATCAGATGCATGATACTGTTGCACAACATTAGAAATACTTTTCCTCTTTACTTGTAATCGATATCGGGCGGGGGGGGGGGGGGGGGGGGGCATTTATTCTTTGCACTGTGCAGGATTTCCTGTCGATGAAGTAATGTCATGTAATTTTTTTCTTTAAAAATCTTTTTGGATCCCTTGTAGTGCGCACATGATTTTCGAGCTCACGTTTACCACAAGGAAGTGTTTCCTCTTGGAAAGTTAGAAGTTGACAGAGCATCAGAGAAACTGCTGTTTTTTTTTATCCTTTTTTTTTTTTTTGCAAAACATTCTTTCTCAGTACAAGAGAGCACCAAAGACCATTTTTTCTCTGTATAATAACTTTTTAAAAATCTTCTGTTATACTGTCTTTTATTTGATTTCGCTGCCTTATTACTATCAGCCAATCAGAAACCACCAGGTCTTGGATCAAATCTCTGGATTTGATTTGCTTTTGTTTAATGTTTTTGCTTTTCTAGTCTTTTTTTTTTTTTTTTTTAGATTTTACAAATGATTTATGTGCATTTGATTGCCTGTATATAACCATTGAAATCAACAACACTGGGTCACAAACTACCACTTATCACTTATCACTTTCTCAAGAATGAAACAAGATTACAGAACCTAACAGAGTAGATCGGGAACAGTCAGGTCTGTGTGTGTGTGAGACCCAGGCCTGTTTCCTGCCAGTATCTCTCCCTGGATCCACTCCAGTTCAGTGCAGTGCACTCTTGGCCGGCTCACCACACTCTCCAAGGGATTCTGTTTACATCATGTTTTGAAAAATGGGGTTTGTAGTCTAAGAGAGGAGTAGGCATCTTCGCCATGGAGCCTGTCACAGACCCACGGGATGGAAATGCTAATGCTACGCCCAGCGTCTCAGAGAGATGCGATGGCCCAAAAAGTGTCTGTCATGAATTTTTAGTGTGGCTCCAAGAATATGGAGTATGTTTTTATTGCATTTAGAATGGCAATCCATTTAGTTGAGTTTCTTCTTCTTCTTTTTTTTTGCCTTCTGCAGTTTTTGACCCACTTGTGGTTGTTGTTTCTAATAACGTGATGCTGATCTAGAAAAAAAAAAAGTAAACACTAACATGAGGACCCGTTGAAGCATGATGACTGTGTAGAAACTGTTGTGTGTATGTTGTGTATGCGTGCGTATTGTACACCTCACTCTCGGCGTGTTTTCACACACGCCTACCTTTCACAATAGAGTCCCCCTTAATCCTGCCTGTCTGTTATCTATACTGTAGTTGCAGTACTTGGTCATCCCAGATAACCCTCATCCTCCCCCGGGTATACAACCACCACAGTGTTTAAAAAAAAAAAAAAAAATTGCTAGTTTTATATGTCAGCCTATATTTTAGGAAATCTTTGTTGTAGTTCGTTTAATGGGACTGTGAATATCATTGACTGAGTTAATAATGACGCTCTTGTAATTAAATGGGTTAGAAAAAAAAAGAAGAAAGTGACATTCCTTCAACATGCCCTTCCTCCATCCTCCCTCCATTTCTGCTCCAGATACATGTTATTATTACAAATAAATATGTAAAAAGTATATGAAAATATAAATAAATATGTAATAAGAACAAACTCTTTTTCCTCCCTGAAAATGTCTTCCGGTGTCTTTTTTTAAAATGTATTACTCATCTATACTTTGAGGTTTCGTGTCACTAATTCCAGCTCCCACTGTCTCTGAATTGTAGCCAATCACATTACACGACATTAGGCTGCACTCGGTAGATGTTTTCCAAGCCAGGTGGAGCAGATGGCGTGCAAAACACAGCGGTCCGGATGCTTTGTCCATCTGCCTCAAGTATACACTTGTTCACCTATCCTTGTAGATTTAAACGGACACCGAGCTGAAAACTGCAGCGTCTGACTCGTGAATGTGAAGCCTTTGAAAAGCTATGAAAAACCCACATATTTGGGAGGAACATTAAGGTGTCTGCGGCAGGCTGTGCCCCCACCGGACAGGTGGAGCCCTGCCTAATTGACTATGTCTCCCAGGCCTCCCTGCTCCAGTAATTTCCCAGCACCACAAATTACAGTGTGTCACGGAGGGGGGCCACCAGGGGCGTAAATTGGGTCATGCCACCTGAGGATAAGAAGCTCCAAGAAGCGGCCAAATGGGCTGCATGTCACCACTCTAACAGTTCATTTCTCTCTTAACACCCTCAGCCTGCACTGATCGGAAACCTCATGCCCGGGAAAGGTGTAATACATCTGCTGAATTCATTCTGCAGATTTGTTATTTTTGACTCCTGTCACATGCTGGCGACTGGCACTGCTGCGAGGCTTCAGGCTGAAATAGGAGAAAAGCAGGGGATGGAAGACCGACAGTATGTGCATAAACTGATGAAAGGTCAGTAAAGGTGATGGCGAAATTATACTGCCCTCTTGCACACTGCTGCTTTCTCATCATTTACCTCATTTCAAGTGAAGCCGCAAGTGTAACGTCTCCGATGGTCTTTTGAATCCGTGTTGCATCATTGTTTGTTCAGTTCGTGATGCTACAGCTTATCTCTGTTGGTGCTGGCTGTCATTGATGCCCACATTTGTATCAAGCCTACTACTCCAAGAGAACTCATAGTCATAGTTTGGCTTTGGCAAGAGTGGTGAGTAACTAAGTACATTTACACAAGTACTGTACTTAAATACAATTTTGAAATATTGCACTTTTTACTCCACTACATTTATTTGACAGCTATAGTTACTTTTAAGATTAAGATTTTACATTAAAAACATGATCAGCTCATGAAATACAGCCCATATTTAAAGATTGAACCAGCGGTTCCCGACAACAAAAGCAGTTTCTAGTCTAGAGTTGTTGGCCGTTCCACCAAAGAGTGATTTCCCCTCTAAACTTCTCAGATGGTTTAAACATTCAAGGCCCAAAGAGGTAAAACTACTCAATATTTTACAAAAAAATGGCTAAGATTAGAGAAAAGAAAACATCTTTTCTAAGTAGGAACTTGAACGCAGGACTTTTACTCCTAACAAAGTATTTTTTAATCGCTGTATTTGTACTTTTACTTAAGTAAAGGATCTAAATACTTCTTCCACCCTTGGACAATGGTGACCCTCTTTGACCTGGAAACCTGCGTGAAGAAATTTGATATGAACCATGTGACCCAGGTTGAATCTTACTAACCATGGAAAACATTCAGTCTGGATTACGCAGGGCTGAAAATCACACAGTGTGATCCTGTACAGCTCTAAGAAAGCTCAGTCTCTTAATTAACCTGATAGTCTTAAGGAGTGCTGCCCGCAGGCCTCCTCATTAATCTGCTTATTCCACTGTGGCCACTGAGGCCTTTCTGACTGTTTGAACCAGATGAATGGATAAGAAAGATGGTGTTATTTCTGTTGAGACACGTCCTCCATCATATATCCTGTACCAGATGACTTTGCAGTTGTAATCTGTCCCTCCAGTGGGTCCCCGGCTCCGCACTGGGGTCAAACTCAGGTTCATCCGCCCCTTTTAACAAAGTTTCTGTCTCTGTCTGTCTCTCTTCTTCACTGAGCTGAACATATTGTCTCCCTTTACAGTCTGTCAGACATGCTCACACCCCTCAGCACCTCCCCTAGTCTCTCACTCACCCATCTCGCTTCCAGGACAGGTGTTTTCACATAGAGGCTGTCGCAGTGTGTGCCATTTTTGGGGCATACTGAGCACATTCACCTTGCCTGTGGGATACAGTGGTGAGAAAATAGCCCATAACTGAGAGCGAGTGTAGGCAGGCCACAAGCCACTACAAACATAATGGAGACATTATGGTCCCACCAGGAGATGGAGAGGGAGCAAATGACTGTGCAGCTCCAGTTCATTCAAGGACAGACAGGTGGTCAAAACAATAACATCTTTCTCTGTCCTCCTCCCTGAGTAAATCTGTAATAAGGAAACATTCAGCTATAAACATAGGAGGCAGGAAGTTTGTCTACTCTGCATTTTTTTCCCCATCCAGTGAGTTTGTGATGATATAAAATAAAAATAACTAACTAAATTCAATAAAATAAAAATGACTGGATTAATAAATTGATGAATAAAATAGTAAAATAAAGATAAAATACAATAAAGATAACCAAGTATGATCAAATAAAAATAACTTAAGAATGAATGAAATAAAATAGAAATAATCAACAACATAAAATAGAATAAAAAAACGTTAAAACTTGAATAAAATAAAAATATCTAAAACAATTAACTGACTGAAAAACAACTAAAATATAACAAACTGACTGACTGTTAGACTGACTGACATGACTAAATAAATAAATAATGAAACATATATAATTTAATAAAATAACTATCTTTAATCCTTAATTAGTATAATTAGTATAGTTCTACAGACCTTTAGGCTACTAGAATATTTGAGCATAAAGAGCAAAAAGTTACATAAATTCACTATAAGCTTTAGTGAAATGTATATTTTAAAATATTTTACTGTTTTTATTTGATTTAAAGCCAGTCTGAGCATCAAATAAAAAACTGAATGATTAAAACTGTTTAGATAAAAGTCATTTTTATTTATTATATAACCCAATATCACAAATCACCTGTTTCCCTCAGGGAGCTTTACAACCTGCACAACATACATCAGACCCTGGAAAAACTGCCAAAAAAGCTTTCATGGGGAAGAGTAACAATATTCAGACATTAAGTTTTCTTTCTCCGGAGGTGAGGAGATATTAAAGGTGCGGCGGTGAAAATTACGCACACTTCCGCTTTAAAAGCGGCGCCGTGTGTAGCTGGAGAGTCGCTGAAGCGATGCGGAGCCGCATATCTGCCTTCAGTTCACCACCAGCCGGATCTCACACCGTCTGTACTGTGGACTAGTTCACAGACGAACATATCATCTGTTCTGTGTGGCGAGAATTTCGGATTTTAATTCATTTTTTTTCATGTGTGACAGCGGGAACTTTACGCAGGAAACAGAAAGTGAGTCTGCGAGGCTGCACCTGAGGATATTTCTACTGGCTGAATTTGAAACCGTATTCTCCTCCCAACTCCCACTTGTTGATGGGGCACAAACAGGCTGTCCAGCAGTCATACCGCGGAGATATTCCTATGCGTAATTTGGATAAAACCCCTGTCCGACGGCAGGGAGAAGGAAGTTTGAACCTGTGAGGTTTCGTGACAGATGGTGGTGATGTTTGGCGACCGGTAACAGTTGACGGCATCAGATCGCGTTACGCAGGCTGCCGCCAGGTGAGCAGCGGCATGGGGAACCAGATGGACAAGCTGTCACATTTAAGTTACGCAGAAGTTCCCACAGTGGACCCGAACGGCGTGGACACAGAGGAAGGTCCGCGGATCGGCGTTTCTTACATATTTTCTAACGACGACGACGAGCTGGAGGATGGCTGTGCGGTCGACGGCACAGCAAAGGACCCGAATCAGGAAGAGAAACAATACGACCAGCGCGACGAGGTGGAGTGCGCCGTCTACAACAGAGACGAATGCATTTACGAGAAGAGCGCCAAGTCCGCCAGCCTGGAGGTTTACTCTCCGGAGAATCTGCTGAACAAATGCAAAGCAGGCGACTTGGTGGAGTTCGTGGCCACCGGTCAGTACCCGCACTGGGCTGTGTACGTGGGGGACTTCCAGGTGGTGCACCTGCACAGAGCCGAGGTGAAAAACAGCTTTTTGACAGACGCAGGTCAGGGGAGGAGGTGTAGGATTGTGAACGACTTGTACAAATTTAAAGCTCTGGGTCCGGACATGGTGGTGCAGAACGCGATGGAGCAGGTGGGCTTAAAGGACCGAGAGTTGAGCTGGAGGAATTCCGAGTGCTTTGCAGCCTGGTGCAGGTTCGGCAAGAGGGAGTTCAAAATGGGTGGGGAGATACGGATAGGCAAGCAGCCTTACAGGTTGAAAATATTCATGTCCGACAAGCATTCACACGTGCTGGAGTTTCAGAGTTTGGAGGACATGGTCATGGAGAAGAGGAGAAACGATCATCTGGGCAGGACAGCCGTGTTGCAGGAGCTGGCCACTCATTTCAGCAGCGTGGAGGAGATAAAAAGTGAGCCAGACGCTGACTGATACCAGCCCCCCTTTGAAGCTTTGCAAAAATGATTGCTTTGCAAGTAGAGTAGCCTTTACCAAACGCAAACTGTTACATCCTGCTTTAATCTATGGCAAGCCTTCACTCTTTAATTTCAGTTTTAATTGGAGCACATGTCATCATTTCCACTTAGATGGTGAAATTTTAATTATTGCTCCATGTATTCATTAGTCTATAACAATGTTATTGCCTTAAAGCCACACTCCTCAACACCATCTGATGCTTAATGGCCTTAGCAATTATGAATTCAATTATCTGAAAGAAATTGAATTGATGGAAGTAGTCGATAGGCTTGTTTATAGCTCTCCACACACAGTGTATAGTTTTATAAATGCTTTACACGTCTGTCTTAAACCGTCTGTATGTATAGAGAGAATGTTTCTCTATTCATAGTGTGTCCTGTTACTTGATCCTTGTGTGGTTTAACTTCATCTCTCAGCTCACCCAGACAGCAAAGTGTCAGAGCTGCTCGCTGAATACAAGAAGGATTCTGCCTTTTTTTTTTAAGGGTAATTCTCACACCAGCACATATGAAGAAAATGTTTGTGGAGCTGGTCTGTGTCACACTGATCAAAGTCTGTGTTAACTGTACCCAAAGCTCAAGTAAATCATGATCCCTAGTCTCTCTTTTTGAATTGAGTCTTGTTGTTTATGCTGTAGTATTGTGTTACTGACATGCACCAGATTAAGAGAAGCTCAGCACATCAATGATTGTCTGTTTGCTCGATTAATACAGTGTTTCTTAGACTTTAGTGTAAATTAATTGGGCTTAAAAGATTAATTGTTTTTACTTAGTGCAAAAAAAAATAGATTTTTATTTTTCCCTCTAGTCAAATTTGTGAAGATCAGAGTTCATACTGTGTTGCTTTTTTTATTTGATCATGTAATTATCTGAAACTAGGAGGACTTGTTGGATCACCGCAGCTAATGGTAAAACAAATACAGTGGATGACACGTTCTGTATTTCTCTGTCAAATCACTTAATTATTATTTCAGAAGGAGCGTGACTCCACTCAAATTTCATGTGTCAGAAAAGTCACTTTGAGTTTCAGCTAAATGGTTGCTAGAATTAATTTTTATCAGACTGTTACCAAAGAAACCAGTTTAACCAACCGGGTTTTTGACCACCTAGGGCTCTGTCATACAGAGCAACACTGGTACCACTTTCTAATAAGTTGGCCTTCATAGATGGTTCATAAGATGTAACTAACTGCTTTACCAGTAGTAAATAAACTACTTACTAATGCTTAACAGATCTGTCCTAAACCATTAGTAAGAGGAATTGTTTGGTTGCCAGATTTCGAAAAATCCTTTTGCCTGATTGGACCGTATGACCACTAACTTTGCAGGAAATCCATTTATTAGCAACTTATTAAGCATTTGTCATGTCATATTTAGAGGCGCTAAGTCAAAGGCAACTGGAAAGAAAAACACCAACCAAAGTGATTTATCACAATCTGGCAACCCCCAAAATTCTTCTTATTAACAGTTTATAACTGATAAAGAACAAGTAAAGGATGTATTAACCATTAAGAAGCTTATAAACACTTTATAAAGATGCCTTACTGGGACTATTTATGGGTTTAGCATTAGCTAGCTTTGGGTTTAAAGTAATTGGCTCACTTTTAATTTAGGTGTCACCGTGGTAACCAAGGATGCAGGTGCTAATCTGCTCTGAAACAGTTCAGGCTATCAGAGTGCGACACCTGGTTCCTCATCGCTCAGTTCTGAAAAGTCAGAGCCTTGATTCCTTTAGGAAGTAGCGTCATTATAGTTGGGGGGCAGGGGGGTTTGAGATGATTCCAGAGGTTCACAGCTGGAGAGGGTGCCCAAACAAAGACATGAAATTAACAATAAAGGGGGCCTAAAACAATGTTGGATCAGGGGATCCAGAGTTCCTAGTTGTGGCCCGGCACAGGATCCAGTTATGGACGATATTAGCTTCTTCACTAGTGATAAAAGGAAAACTAGGAGACTGTTTAACACAACAGAAGGGGCGTTTTTAAAGAATGACAAATCACTCTTTAAAATCAGAACCACAATTAATGTTTGTGGCATTTTCAGCCCATCTGCCCACTTTAGCATTAAAATAGGACTTTAAACAAATAGCAGATGGTAAGTTGTCCATAATATCAATATATTACATGTGTTGCTGCATATAAATTCCACTGTCAGTGCTCTGGCGGTATTCCTGACAGTAAACTCACTGCAGCCCCCGAAGAACATGAGGGAACATTGTTATAAAAAAGTGATTTCACAGCCTCAGTGTGATGATTCAAAGTTGTATCAATGAAAAGAATGCTCATGGTGCCCTGATGATGGCAGTGATAAGCTTATTTAGTTACACTTGTAGTAGACTAAACTATCTGTAGTTTTCCACCAGCAGTTCTCTGGAGCCTCGACATCTGAAATCAGTTACTTTTTAATTGTTATGCTCTGTTTTGGCTCATTTTCAGCTTCTTATGTTAGCTGAGTTGGAACTGAGGAGAAATCTAACATGAAAAAAAAAATCATGCAAACATTTTCACGTCACCCACAAAGAATAAATCTTTTTTTTTTTGGTGTCTGTCTAGACTGATGTGGCGAGAATGAGCACCACGGCCACTGGAGGCGATTGTCAACCTCCGACAAGTACAGAAAACTGTGTTGACAGTTGTTACAGTTTTCAGTGCAGAACTGTTTTGTGCATTGTTGCGTTTTAGTTGTTCCGCAGCTACCGACAGAGTGAAGATAAACATACAGCTTCAAACCTGTCGTCTTTTTACTTACAGTTTCAATTAACACAGACTTGTTTGAGTTAAAATCATCTATGACATCCAAAAATTGCATCAGCCGTGTGGTACATATTGACATGACCACACTGGTAGATATCTGGCTGCTTTTAGCCGCTGTGTGCTGCATTTTCCCAACGGTTGCCTTGATGTTCCTCGCAGCACCGTAATCAAATTAGGACATGGTAAACCCTCCTTAGGGTCTTGTCAAACTCAGCCTACCTTGAGTATGTTAGACAATTTTATATTGAACCGAGTGTGATTTAACAAGACAGGAGTGCAGCTGTGCAGATGTTACTGCTGTAGCTGCACAGGGGTAATATCCCCTTATGCGTGACCGCCCTGTATGTGAGGTACAGGCGCAGAGAGTCGAGCCTGTGATTCAAGATGTTTTGGCAGAATTTGAGCGTCACGAGAGATGGACGCGAGTGTGGGGAGGTCAGATTGGTACCTGGTCCTGTTTGTGTGGAGTTGGTATGTTTGAAAAGGTTTCCTCACAGTCATTTCCACACCGCCTGGATACATTCATGCATTCCCTGACTCATCAAGCAGTCATCTGACAGTCAAAACTCCCTGGACATAAGGTCAGTTAGCAGTGTAAACAGCTTTAAATGCCATCTGAAAAACCTTCTTGTTGTTTTATTTTGTTTGTTGGACTTAAGCACTTTTTTGGTAAGGTAAGAGCGTACACCTGTGTCCCTGTGATGGATCTATCCTGGTTTGTTTCCCTGCCTCCTGTTGCATGCTGGGAGTATTTTATTTTTATACAGCCCATTCCCTCCTGTAGTAAATGGGGACGTTGTACTACAGTCTGACTGCTCTAACAGTGAAGCAGCAGTCATCCAGCATTAGCCGTCTCCCAGCCTGCTCCTCTTGATGGGATCTGAAAGCTCGGACATAGAGATGCTACCCAATTATAATCATCTGTCGGCACTCACCTACAGCTACCTCAGCCGGCTGTGGTTACCTGATACTGTAGGTTTCGTTTCCTTAGGATGCTGATGAAATGATGAGATTAGTTGTATTGTAAGAGAGCAACAAACTGGAATTCACATCCCATTGTGGCTGAAATGGAAAAGATCAAAGAGACATTTGCTGCACGTGTGAGTGGCGTACAGGCCCTTTTTTTATCCTCGCACTCAGAAACAACGCGCTCATAACCTCCCATCAGTCTTCACACACCTACCGTACATGCAGATACTTGGATGCACATTAACGCATAAACAGCTAAAGTTAAAAAAAAAACCTGTTTGAAAGGTTCATTCTCGCCACACTGGGGTGACTTAGCTTTGAAAAAAAAAGAGGAAATGCTCAATTTTCTAATCTGTTATCCAAACACTAACAAAAGACTTAGCGCACCATTAAAGGCCAAAACATAATACTTAAGAAAAAAGCCCAACAAAGCTTTCAACACGACCCAGAGACTGTGATAGGTAATGTTTTATCAAATTATCGAGCTTGAGGTGATTCAGTTAATCTGCATTGTGATGAGGAGAAACAATATGCTCATTTTCTGCCGCATTCATGGCCTGACTTCATATATTCATGACAAGGTTGTCAGGCGAAATATCTCACTAATGACATAAAAAAGTCCTTTGTGTTCCAGAAAATAAGGAAATTATGCTATTGTTTTTTTCTGTTTTCATGAAATGAAAGTTATATAAAGCAATTAGTGTAATGAATCAGCGCAGCATCTAAAAAAAAGAGAAATTCTTCAGGACAGCAACACGCAAGCACACAAACTCATACGTCTATAAGAACATAAACAAAACAAAAGCAGCCCCGGTTTAGGGCACAACATGGAGGCCCATCCTGGCTTTTTTCTTTCCTAACATGTAATCAAGTGTGAATAATCTCATTAAAAAGTTTAAACTGCTTGCACACACTCCAACACTTGTGTATGATTTAGGCTATGGCGAGACCTGTCTGGACAAATGGAGAGTTTTTTGGGAAAAGGTGGGTTGATTCCAGCTGTCATGCTGGGAGTGAATAATATCCACCCACAACAGCAACACAGCCGCTCTTTGTGTGTCAGAGTCATGCCAGGAAAACTCCTCTGTGCCTAAAGGACAATTATAATAGTGCGATATCAGGCTTCTCATGGTAGGTTGACTCAAAACAAAGTAATGACTAAGCAGTTTGTCTGTGGAAGGCATGATGAAGTGAAATGATTAAAGATCCCTTCCAGGCATGTTTTAAAACACATATTGCGAAATCTGTGAATATAACAGTATTATTTGTTTCAACGGTTCAAGATGTCTCACTGAAAAAGTTGATTCTCAGTGTATGTGCACATCACACTTGTCTCAAGTTGCACACGAGGCCACGATTGACTTCCAAACTAGTTGTGATGTCACAAATCATGCTCGTATGTGCCCGTCAGAGAAACTTTACTCCTTCAGCAGCTGAATGTGAAAACAAACTTTGCACGTACACAATTCTGCACAACGATGTTCAAACACCCAACAGAAGTGTCAATAAGCACAATGCATTTTTTTAGTGGAGGGGGACTTTAATCATTAACAGGGAATCATTGTTAACTTTTGAAGGAAGTACATTTCAAAACTGAATTTTGAGAAACAAGCAAAATGTCAGAAACAAATGATTATTTTCTTAACTGTTCTAAAACACTTCTAATTTCATTTTTTCATTTTCATTTTCATTTTCATTATGCATTGTGCTTGTCTGATATCACATTGATTTTAGAGCTGTTTTATCTCTAGTCATCAGATTTATTAGAGTGCTGGCAATACATTTTCACCAATGAGCTTTTGATTGAGGGACCACTCAATTTGTCTTTCTCTCAATTTCTCCATCATCCATTTCCTGGCAAACCTGCCTGAGTATTTGGCCCAAAATGTTGCCTAAAAGCTGTGGTCTTTCATTTGAGGTCCAGAGTCGAGTGGCACAGCTGAGTGGCTTGAGACGCAGAAGAGGCAGGTGGCTTCATTGTCTGCCCAGGCTTTGTTTATCTCTGCTGTTGTCCTGGTCTTTCCCATGGCAGCGCTCGCTGGCAGTGGTTCTTTGAAAAGGTCATTTAGTGATGATAGGGGCTCTGTGTTTGCTTGAGGGCCTCCAAGTCACATTAATTGAGTTGTTGTTTTAAAATGATCCCAATAGACTTCCAGGTAATTTGCATCAGCTAAGCTGACACAAGCAATTAAAGTCATGTTTATATAAAGCTTTTAGCAGACAGGTTTTTAAAAGCTTCATGCCTTTGACTAACATGACCACATTAATTGTGTCAGGATCACATGTTGTGCTTCACAGCAGTTTACTGTGCACTCATAGAGTCATTCATGTTATGGACGACTTGAAAGTCACTTTGCTGTATGAGATGAAGCCGGGAAATCAAATTTACATACTGTAACCCAACAGTAAAGGCTTTTTCTTCTGTGTCAACGCACCATTAAGCAGCTAAATTATAGGACACAAGGGCAGAATGTGCGAGTCAAAGGACGCAGCAGCCCCACAATTTCTTCTTATCGCTCCCTTATTTACACAGCTGTATTCACCGGCAGAAATCGGCTTTGAAAGGGCAAAACGCCACAACAGACTCTTTAGCATGAATTAATGTCACTATTTTTTCAAACGTGTATTTCACATATTTTACAAGGACACCCAACTTTTCCCTTTATCACTTCAATTAGCAGCTCCTATCTGAACATCTGGATAGTTATATCATTTAATTTGGCAATGATGTCCTTTTTACGGTTTAATGACTTTGCAGTTGTTTCACATTATTGGATACATATGTCTTGTGTTTACCTTATTTCTAATTATCCTTGTTTGCAGAGTCCTCTCTTCCCCCTCTTTAAATCTGTCAGGCCATGAGTAAAATTGTGCCAGACAAAGATTAGTTGGTAATTCTTCTACTAACACAAGTATGTGCTCATCCAGTATGAGCTAAACTGAAAAATGTACATGCTGCTGGTGCTGGATAAGATGAATTAAAGCTTTGAGTCATTAACTGATGTTTTGCATAAATTCCAGACTGTGTGAAGTGAAGGTGCACTGAGTGTGCTGTCGCTGTCCTGCTTACATATAAAAATCTCTAAGATCAGAGGGGACTACACATATGCAGTGTGTGAACTATATGTAAATATGTGTCTGCAAGATCTTAAGGATGTACTATAGTTGAACTATGCTGCTCTGGCTGCATCCCTGCATTTACATCCTCATTATGTGACATAATGACTGTGTTGGGTTGAGTCCCTCCTGGCCACAGTTGTTCCACTGCCTGAAATCATCAGCCTGTTTTCTTTTTTTTAGACTCTTCAGAGGCTGTTTAAAATGTAGGAAAAGCTTGCGAGAAAGGGTAACAAGCAAGAAGGAGGTACTCCAAAATCGATTTGCATCCCCCCTCTCCTTGCGCAGCCACAATTTCCCCTTAACAAACAAATTAACAGCAACTTTCATGAGGCTGCCTGAGTAATTACTTGTTCAAAGCGCAATGCTCTTGAAAGCACAGAAAATTTTGCTGCACCACATTGCCAATTTTCATATTAGTTATGAATGCATGTGAGACTTTGTAATGACTGTCATCTGCTCGGTCACACTTATTTTCAAACAATAAGTAATTTCCAGAGTTCACTTCAGTGTACCCCCCGTCTTTCAAGTCACAACGGCTGGCTTTAGGACATTTGCAAACGTGACAATGGATATCCGTCTATACTGATTAAATTACAGATAGAAGGCGAAGCTTCCTCTCACAAAGCTTTAAAAGAGAGCAAATGTGGTCTTCATGTGTAGTCTTTTTTTTCAAGGTTGTTACCCAAATATTTCCCTCCTCTTCACACCTTCTGTTTTATTGGATTGGAAGAGCACACGATGCAAATAGGCCATAATGGCATATTCTCCTGAGCCCCCGCTGAAACGGAGCATATTGGTCATATAATTTTGATGGCGGATGGAGTGTTGTAGATGGGTAGATTGTCGAGCAACAGCTCCTCTCTGCCAGACTGCTGAGGGCACGCACAAACTGGCACATGCCATCTGTCTCGAGATTTGGGGACCAAGGTGTTGCTCCAAAAGCCGCGTCCACGTCATCTTCATTGTGAAATCGGAGCGAGACGGCGATCGATCACTGCGAGAAGCTTGTTTTTCATTTTTCACTTCAGCAGTCGAGGTCAGGGATCAGGGAAGCTGAGCTGCTTCACGACTGAAGATTGATGGTGTGTAGAAAGAAGAGAATTTGAATTTTAAGCATCATAATCAGCCGGGACTTGGATGCCCCTGTGACTTAATCAGCTTCAGGAGGTAGCCAGTCTCGTCTCCCTCCACAGAGTTAAGGGCTTTGCCTCACCTGTCTCTTCAGAGAGGCCATTTGTTCAGATAGAGTGTCAGTATGCTGAGCTTCCTCTGCTAATGATGCCACAGGCGGTCGAGGTGCTGTCACTAACAGCTTTGCCGAAAGGTAGAATTGACTCCTCTGGAATGGTACACTATTCTGCAGAGTTTTGACTGCAGGGAGGTCAGCCAGCGTGTTACATGACATATCAGTATTCATGAAACTTTACCTTCCCCTGTTTAATCCCCTTGGCTCGCTCTTCCTTGATCTCTGGTCGCGTCTGGGGAGCACATTAGGCCAAATGAGCATCCACGTACTAATTACTGCTCGTTTGCATAAATGTGTGGCTTGCAGATGTCGGGAGTGTGGCAAGTAGGGATTACAGCTGTGGCTGGGTCACCACTCTGGCATGTGTGAGTGAACTCTGACCTCATGTTGGCTCTAATTCTCAGCGTCTCTCGTCTGAAATTTCATTTATTGAAATCTCTTACTTTAAAGCGGCTATAATCAGTATTTCTATAATAGCCAATCAATCATTTGGCTTTCACGGTCCTCCAACTGTTTCTCTTCGCAGTCTTTCTCTTGAGTTGTTCATATCTTCTTTCTCCGCTCCGTCTCTTTATGTCATCAAGCCTTACTATGCGTTGTCTTCCCATTCCTCGTTTCCCTTCAATCGTCCCTTCCAAAACCCTCGTCATCAACCTTCAACTGGACCCTCTCAGAATGCAAACTCAAACTTTCTCTCTGCAATCTTCTCCTTAAAATACCTGTCTTCTCCTACCAGATCCAGATCTTTATCATTGGGCATAAATCTTCTCCAGCTGATCTTGTAGCACCATATCTCAAATCCTTTTTGCTTCCTCCTTCAATGTCCACGTCTCTGGTCCATATGTAAGAACAGAAAAGATATAGGTTTCAATGAACTTTTTTTTAAACAATTTTTCTTTACTGTGACGTTGACGTTGCTTCTCAGAAGTTCTTTATTCTCCAAGAAAGCCATGTTTGCTTGTCCAATTCTGCATTCAATTTCCTCCAGACATCTTCCATCTTTGTAGATCCAACTTCCTGGGTATTTGTATTTGTGCACTTGCTCTAATTCTGAATCCTTCAGTTTAATTTTGCTCTTCTCAATTACACCTTTTCCCATAATCATTGATTTGGTCTTTTTGCTGTTCAATGCCATTCCGTATCTCTTGCAAGCCTGATTTACTGCTTCTAACATTTCTTGGAGTTCCTGCTCATCTTCTGCCAGAAGAACTGTATCGTCAGCATAACTAATGTTTGTCAAGCTCCCCCCATTTATCTGTATCCCTCTCTTCTCTTGTAGCGCTTCTTTGATCATCCTTTCTGTGTGCAAATTAAAGAGAATTGGAGATAAGATACATCCTTGTCTTACACCCTCTTCTTCTGTTTCTCCATTTTCCGTAATGACAGCTGCTTTCTGGTTCCAATACAGATTTTCTGTTATTCTTACTTCATGTGCCAGAATTCCTTCTTCTTTTAGTATCTTAATTAGTCGCTCACGGTTTACCCGATCAAAAGCCTTTTGACAGTGTGTGAACACCATGTAAACTTTTTTGTTCTTTTCTACCATCCTCTCTCCAACTGCTCTCCAACGGTTCCTTTTCCTTTTCTAAAACTCAGCTGGCATTTTCAAATCCTGCTATTAGCGATGTTGGTTATTCTGCTCTTGATTATATGCAATAGTATCTTTGACTCATGAGTTATAATGCTTATCAGCCTGTGCACTTCACATACTGGAGTATTTTTCCACTTTCTGTAGAGGAATGAAATTGCTCTTCAGAAATTCGTCTGGTATTTTTCCTTATTTGTAGATCTTGTTTCTGACGTTTTTGATGTTACTTATTCCTTCTGGTCCTGGACTTTGAAGTACTTCCGCTGGGATACCATCTGCTCCACATGCTTTTTTTGGGCAGCTTTATCACCTCCTGAATTTCTTCCTCTGTGATTTAATTTATTTCTATGCCGGTTGTGTATTCTTTTTCTCGATTTGTCGGCGTTTCTGTCCTTTGATCTACACATAGTTCCTTGATATACTCAGCCCATCTTTTAAGCACTTGGTTTTTCTCAATGAGCAATTTTCCTTGTTTGTCTTTGATTGTTGTTGATTGTGACTTGCAGGTGTCTTTTTCGCTTAAAATCTTTCACCTTGTGATGAAACCTTGGGTTACGCTGTCTATCCAGTTCTTCAAGGGCTGAGACACAAGCTGTTGAAATGTTCTTCTTTTGCTTTTCTGCACATTTGTTGTATCTCCTTCTTTAAGTTTTGGTGCTCTTTTTGTCTACCTTGATCTTGTTGTTTATTAAGTGGTAATGATGTGAAGATGATGAAGGAATCTCTGCTGACACCGTCTTGCTTGTATAAAAAGGTTCATTACAAAAAAGTTCAGCATCAAACAAGCACCATGGATTGCCTGGAGAGGATTCAGGGCCAATGTGAATCTCTCTACCTAACAGCTCTGAATCCCCTCTTATAAAGGCTAGTTGTTTACCCTGATACCAAGGTAAAACATATGGTCCTTATCTACAAATGGTCTCATCTGTTTAGACCATAGGAGAGACAAAGACCCACTTCCAGGGGACCTTAACCTTTGAACCTTAAACTTTTAGACCTTATCTTTATGGCCTGTTGTCTCTTACTTAAACATTCCTCAGTAATACAAACACAATGTGGCGCTTCAGACACTACAATTTTTTGCCTCTCGTCTTTCTTCCATTTTTCCCCCCCAAGATATTAATTTTCATCCATTTTTGTTTGAATTCTGTCTTTTTATTACCACACATCTCATCTGACACTACTTTTGTGCATTTCACTATGTCTTTTCATTCAGGTTGGTTTATTCGCTATAATTTTCATCTGTTATTTCTGTAAATTTGTTTCTACTTTCTTCCTATTTTATTTCATTCAAGTTCCTTTTTTTAAACCTTTTCTTTTTTTCTACCTTTTTCAATTTGCACTTTAGAGTTACTGTGACTGGGTTATGGTCTGCTACACAGTCTGCTCCAGGCCTTGCTTTTGTATTTCTTACTGAAATTCTGTGTCTTTCACTGACTAGTATAAAGTCTATTTGATCTTTTGCTCTTCCATTGGGTGCTCGCCATGTATGCCTTGCATTCCGCTTTTGTTCAAACCATGTGTTGGTGATGATCAATTTTTGCTCTTTACGAAAGGATATTAACATTTCACCACTTTCATTTCTGTCATCCAGACCAAAAGGTCCCACAGTCTTTTCCTCTTTTTGTTCTCCTACATTTGCATTAAAGTCTCCCATTACTATGACATTTTCACCAAAGGTCTTTTTGCTTTTAATCTGTCTGTTGTTCATAGAAATCTTCTTTTACAGACGATTCTTTATCAGCTGTTGGAGCATATATTAGGAACGTATTCATGTTTACTGGGGTTGATTTTATTTTTACGCACATAATCCAAATTTCATTAAATCACTGATGTTGTCCCATTCCATTACTGTATTTCTTGCTTTGTAATTCGTGATAACTGCTACTCCACTTCTTGATTTTTTCCCTCCTGAGTACAAAAAACTCTGAAACTGCCTTCAACTGTTCATATGTCTGTCAAATAGTCTCCTTCTCCTTTCCAGTGTGTCTTTGTGACTCCGAGGATGTCAACTTCCATTCTGTCCATTTCTTGCAATTTGTTTGGCAATTTCCCCGTAGACATGGCTAATCCTTGTACACCCTATGTCCCAATTTTAAAACAGTCACTTGATTGACGGTGCAGAGCCGCCTGTTTGCTTACAGCTGTTCCACTGGGCTGGATTAGTATGACTGGTGTCAAACCTACCCTGTTCGCCAAGATCTGAAAAACTTTGTTGAACTTTGACCATGTTTTATACTAAGCGACTTGATAACAGAGGAAGGCAGCAAGAACTACCTCTGCATGCAGCCATTCTGCCTGATGTCTTTGACCATACAGCTTTCATTCCATGAATTCACATAATCCTGATTGGGCTGACAGGTACTACACCTTGCCCAAGGGTGACCTGAAGGCTAGTGGAGGGAAGGAGAGCCTTACTTTTCCTTATCATGACACTACCCCAATATAATAACAAAGGATCAAATAATTATGTGCAATGTGAAAGGGTTGGTTTGTAGTGACTCTACAGAGCGTTTTAGCATCTTTTAGGTGTTTTTCAGCCCACAACTTTACTGTTTTGGTTCACTCTCACCACTCTCATGCTGCCATTTTCAGCAAAAAAAAGCTCTAAAAACCCACTGTAGACTACCTTCTCAGCACCAACTGGCAGACAGGCAAAATTAGCAACTATAGCTGGTGAACATAGTGTAGTATTTAGCGCCACCATATTTTTTTGAGCTGTTGGTGGAGACCTAAAAGAGCTAAAAAGAGAGTGAATATTGGACTCTGTCAAACATCACTTGATGAAATGAAAAGGGGCGAACCTCGTTATTTTTCAATCCAAACTGTGTTAAGAGGATGAATTGACAAAGACACTGTTTTGTGCCTCCAGGGCTCACCTTGCGGTCCGACTCCTGCACTGCAGTTGCTGCCAGGCAGGTGCTGAGCCCTCCTCAAATCCTAACCTTGAAACACAATACTTACAGCTGGTGCGACAGACAAAATCAATCTGACAATCAGGCTTAACTGGGGAAAATATTAATTAGTGAAATATTGTCTGAAATATTGTTCCTCATTGTACCATAAGAGCTTGACAATCAGAGGCTTTCAATGTTTTTCTTTACTGGTTAAAGGAAACAAAATGTGAAAAGACAGCTGATTATGTTGACTATTTGATTGTGGGAAGGACATTTTTACTGTAAATGTAACTTTTCAAGCATCCAGTGTTCAAAAATACTCCACACAACCTGTTCCAGTAGTGAATTTAAGATGAAGTTGATAAAAACAGTGATAAAATTCAAAACAAAGCAGTCTGAATCAAATTGTAATCCTTGCGGTCTTCGTCCGGAGAGTGAAGTAAACCAAAGAACCTCGGTAACCTCACAAATTAGCTCTGATTCACTTTCCTATTTACCAGAACTGAGGTACAATACCCAGGTATGTTCGCCCTGTATTTGTATTCACAGTGTGAGTAAAGCCGAGAATAATGAGCTCAACACTCTTGAGGCGCATTTTCATCACTCTCTGCCTGGTGGGTTAGTCTAAGCAGAGGAAATTCCAGTGCTTCGAAGGCGCTTGATTACGATAATAACAGCAGCACAGAAAACAAAGGATCAAGTCAGTGCGTGGGGAGTGTAAGGCTGCAGAGCCTTACTGTGATTGACACAAGGGTATTTTAGCAGCATGTAATATCAGAGGGAATGTTAATAACATCATGAAGAGTCATGCAGAGCCACAACTCGAAAAACACCACTTACGCTGTGGAGTGCATATAGTTCATATAAAATGTTTTTGATGTTACGCTGTGTTTGGCACTGACATTACATTATTATTGATATTGAGTTCATATACTGAGGCTTTTTTGCTGCAGAGGAGGGTAAAAGTTAAACAGTTATGCAGCTTTTTATATTCACACTCTATCTCATGGAAACACATTAGTTGAGTCATATCTACTTCATCAAAAAACACAAGGGAGTCTGTAGGGTTACAGAGTTAGACTCTCTGTCATTGTCTGGAAGAAAAAAGGAAATGTCCTGTTATTGTTTGCTTTGTTGATTTCAAGGTTTTTTATTCCAGTAATTTGGCTTTTATTTCAGTTTTACGAGAGGCAATGTTTTCCATGTTTGTTGTGATAAGTGCTTCCATACAAATAAACATCATTATTGCATTATTATTGTCCTCACATCAGCCATCTAGCGTGAGCCAGTTATCAACATCATTGTCTGTTTTCACAGGAAGATGCATTCATGGCTTAGTAAGAGTCTGTCCAAGCTCTCAGGCTCAGCAGGAAGCAGGTTATGAACCCTATCATTATGGGAAAAATGTCACTATGTGTATGTGCGAGTGTTTGCGAAAAGACTGCACAGGGGTGCGTTCGCAGGGGTCGAACAGAACGATGCCTTCAAGGTTACTTACCTGTCCTTGCCTGTATGAGAAAAAAAAACCTCACATCCTCCATACCTGCACCTCAAACCATCAACCTCTCCCTTCAACAGCAGGCGCATGTGTCAACCAAGAGAAGGGTGCTCATGTTTGCTGAGGTCAAAGTCATCTGTCAAACCGGCGAGACGGCTGGCTGGCTTCGCAGAGGTAATTGGTAACATTGCTGCCTTCTAGGAGAAGCTTGACAAAAATCTTGCCATGTGTCAGGGAAGTTTGTTCGGGGAGCACAGGCTCTTGCTCCTCTGATGGCTGGCTATGCTGAGAAGCACACGTTGAGCACGACAGCACATGAAAGAGACACGCAGCCGAAGCCAGGCACGGCAACAGTCAAAGGCAGTTGATGTTTTTTTTGCTCCACACGAAATAAGCACCACATACTGTACATACTGCGCTGTTATCTGCCACCCGAATGCCCAGAAAAGTGAAGAGTTGTGATGTAATTTGTGGGTATAATAAAGGATGTTAAACAAAAGGCCAGCCCTGGAGCGTTATCGCTGTTAACAATGGATATGTATGACTGAATAGGTGGTTTGAAATGTGACATATTTGTGTCTTAGAAATCACCCCTGGAGATGTTTTAGCCTCAGGCCAGGGATAACTTACAATCACATTTCAAGGCCAATTCTATGGTTGCCAGGATACAGACCTTCATATAAGGAGTAGATCCAGCAGGCTTTATGAATAGACGGCTCAGTCGAGTAGTGAGAATGAGGGAGCTAGTTAACCATCCTCCCTTTAATTTTCCTGTTTTAACTCTGCCAACGAGGTTATGTTTTGATTCAGTTCTGTCTGTCTGTGTGTTTCCTCGTCAGTTAGCAGGAAGCACAAAACTAATGAACCTTTCTCAACGAAATCTGGTGGAAAATTTGATCCTCGTTCAAGGTGGAACTGATTAGTGTTTGGTGTGAATAGCGCCACCATGTCTCCATTTAGGCCTGTTTTTATCCCCTGAACTAGAAGCAAAAGTTAGCTACTTTGTAACTCATAAAAGCAGCAAATCCTCAGCATTATGGTTGGTTTTAACTTGAGCTACTGCGTAATAGTTTTTGTCTGCAACTTCTTGTAAAGACATTAACATTAACCTAACCTGTACGACTCACTTTTCCAGCTAGACCTCTGCTTAGTCCTCCACCTTTTAATCCTCAGTGGTGTTTGCTCAGTAACGAAGTTGCCTCAAGGTGCGCTGGGAGACTCGCAGCCCTCTGTCCCCTTTAAAGCTTAATGCCAGTTGTCTTTAACAGTGTCACACTTCTCTACTGACCTCTAAAGACTTGCCGTTCTAAGTGATACAAAACCTCGGAGCGATGAGTCCATTAATTAAAGGCCAACCTCATCTTTGTCTCGTAGCAAGGGGCTTTGGCTGGCAGAATGAAACCAAGATCTTGTCAACGTCCATCATCACATCCCTGCTGTC
This sequence comes from Scomberomorus guttatus, assembly GCA_038419695.1. Lineage (NCBI taxonomy): Eukaryota > Metazoa > Chordata > Actinopteri > Scombriformes > Scombridae > Scomberomorus > Scomberomorus guttatus. The sequence continues at coordinate 14,523,649 of CM076461.1, forward strand.
TCCCAGAATGAGCAAGTCGTCTGCAGCTGGGAATAAAGAACCAGTTACTGTGTCAGCTAAATTTCTCAAAAGATCATCAAGTTCAATTAATGAAAAGTCAGGTTTAGTCGCTAAATGCATTTGAAAGAAGTGACGTACAGTATTTTGTTGTAAGCTAGGGCTGAATTTGAAGCACCTGAAAGTATAGTTACTGTTACTTTAGAGGAGTGTATATGTTCTGCTTTCCTTTCAGCAGACAGGGGAATGTCAATATGTCATTTAACCTTTCTGATACCACCTGTATACCCCTGTGGTCCTCTCTCTGCAGGACTCTGCCAAGTTTTTCCACACTGCTATCGCTCTTACTCACTCTCCTCATAATTTTCTTTCTTATGACTTAAGCTGACACATATCAAGTGAAAAAAGCAAACAACACGGACAGATATCAGGTTGGTCCGTACCCTGCAGAGAGGTTCCTTAGCTCTCCTCTTGACAGATGCGCAATAAGCTGAGAATCTTTTGACTTTTGTTGTGATTTAAAATCCATCCCGACTCTTTTGATTTTGCTCAGCAGGCAGGCACTGGACTGCAAGATGAGAATGGGGCTCAGAGGCCCCCGAGCAGCTGCGTGAGACGGCTCGGAGTGGTGCGACCTTCAGACAAGTGCAGGCCACGGCGGGCTTGTGGGACGTGGACACCCGGAGGTGGGTTGCTTGACTGGACAACACTTCAATAGACACCTGCAGCTCTCTCTCCATACCATCTCATACCCTCTTTTTTGGTTCAGTGCAGAGTGATTGAGGAGAGAAAGAGAGAGAATGGTAAGAAACAAAGATCCGAGACACATGGGATGTAGGGAATGGCAAGAGAGATGGACACAAAAGAAGGTTAGACAGTCTAAAAACAGACAGGATGAAGGACAGGAATTTGAGGCTGCAGTAACCTTTAGTCAATTTATTTATAGAGAACGCTATAAAAAGAAGTTACAAAGAGTTTGTAAAAATATCTGAAGCACAAATAAATAATTATAAGGCAAATAAATAGATAAATAACTGTAACAGACAAAATTAAATCAATTTTATAGTAATATTAATAACTAAGGGTGCTCAGTTGTGACAGAATTGTAAAAAGTGGGTCTTAAAATGGGATTTAAAGGAGTTGCTATAGAGGAGGGAGACCTTACAGTGAGAGGTAAACTGTTCCACAGTCAGGAAGCAGTGATGGAAAAAAACTTGGTTGCCTCGGTAAAATGGGAACTAAGGAGATTTAAAAACAAATAGAGGAAGCTTAAAAATTAATATATTTTCCTGGTAACCAGTGAAGGGCATTTTGAAGGAGCTGCAGGTGAGATAGAGATGATAATGAGGACCCCCGTCTTACTAATTAAATTTTAAAAATGCAACTATGGGGGTAGGCAGCAAGTTATAGTGACAGAGGAGGAATGAAAATGATCATGTGGTCATAACTGAAACTGATCTATGTTACAGATAAGACTCAAACCCAGAGTCTAAACAGTCGTAAGTTATTTGATACCCTGACTCAATACTGTAGTTTATCCTGAAACCTGACTGATATTTGTCCAAAAATGTTGTCATCTAAAAAAAAGGGGCTCGTTGTGAGATGACAACTTTTTCCCAGGAAAAAAATACAAGCCGGATTGGTTTGCTTTTTTAAATAAAAGGTTGAATGACTGCATGGTTGAATGTGGATGGGAGAGAGAGAGCATCGTAGGAGCTGGCAAGCAGGCAAATGAAAAATAAATTGACAAGGTTTCTAGGAGGAGGGACGTGAGGAAGGTTGGGGAGTCGCACTGCAGCACCTAGGAGACAAAGCAACACCACTTTTGTACATGTGGCCCACTCATGGTGACCGTGATGAAGACAGCTGTGCTTAGTAGGAAAACAAGTGGCTTTATTCTCACATTCAAGGCTGTTATTCAGCATGCCACCACTACATTGCTTACACACAGAGGAAGCCTTGCTACTTGCTATTAACTCTCACAGAATAGATGGAAACACAAATAATTACATAACATGATCCAACAGCAACATTATTTAACTCATTTTTGTGCTGCCCTTAAGCTTTGAGTTCCTTAGCACAGTGCAGTTCAAGGCTGTCGAGAAAGGAGAGCACTTGGATAATGGCTTTGTAAGCTTTCTGACGTGCTGAGATGCTCTCCAGCGCAAACGTAATTATGGCTTGACAGCGGGCAGAGGCCCTCACAAAGGCCAGATAATCAGAGGCTGGTGATCGGAGCATGCAGCTCATGACCAGGAGAGGCAGTGACGCTGAAAAGTAATTAAAGTCACCCGCAGAGAGGAGCCATGCAAGCTGCACTCCCAGCTTGCTACGACACCCATCATGACTTCTGGCTGTTCTATTATTCTTTCTCTCTTAATTCTTGTTTCATTTTCTCTCACATCCGGCTGCTGTGTTCTGTTCTTTTTACCTCCCGCCTAACACTCGGCTATCTTCTTCTAAACTCCTGTCTTGCTTTTGCGCTCCATCTGTCCATCATTCCTCCAGCCTGTGAATGTTTTTTTTTTTTCTCTTCCCCTCTCCATCCATCACCCGCTGACTTACAAACGCAGCAACCGCCTGCTATGCGCAGAAGCAGTGAACGAATGGACCACAGCATCCTTCTACTCTGTGCCAGAAACACATTGGCTAGATGCATGTTCGTTCCAGTATTGAATTAAAGTGATTTTTACCTGAAGTTAAATGCCATATCGCTCAGATGTAAGGTAAACACTGTCAGGGTTGTGTGTAATGGATCTTTGTGTATGTATAGTAGATGTCTCTCTCTGTATCTCTGCATTTATAATTAGGTGGCTCATGTACATCCTCTCAGATGTCTCAGATGTGTGACCACCTTTCCTTTTAAAGCAAGAGGTGTATCTGATCTGATATGACTTGCTGTGTGCGCTGCAGAGTGTGAGCTTATCTCCAGCTAAGCCTTTGTGCTATGCAAAAAAGTGAAAGATTACCCCTTTCACTGCTCCCCTGTTCATAACCCCCTGGCGCACCTGTGGGTCGCTCGGAGTAAATGGAGAGAAAGGGAGGAGGCCATTGTGCAACTATGTGGATTGGTGACTTAATCCCCTCCTCAACTTTTTTTTTTAATGTTTGGCACAGCTCAGCCACTGAGGACTACTGTCTGTGCTTGAACTGCAATTAATGAAAGGATGTTAAAGAAGCAAATACTCGCTCTATGAAGTGGTCACGATTCCTCCCACTCGGGGAAAAGCTATCCAGCCAGTGAGAGGGGATGTGAGATGTGATGAGGCAATAGAACGACTATCAGCAGCAGATTAAATGAGACTGTAGGCAGCGTGTCAGGGGAACGCGTGTGTTTAATCCCTTCCCTGAGGATCAATGAAGTTCAGTTCCATTAGACATAGCGGGGTTGTCATATTGGCATAAGTACAAGCACATGAAGCACACTCATGATTTACTCAGTGGTGTGAGATGGATTCAGATCTTTTACTGTAGTAAGTAAAAGTAGGAAAAACCACTCAGTGTTGAACAGATATATAATTTCATTAGAGATGATTTATTGGTTAGCATGTAACATTAACATTAAAGCTATAAAAGGCTCACTTTTCTTTTAAGATTGTAGTTCACGCTAAGGTTTATGCTCCTGAAAAAGTTGCCCTTGAAACATTTGAAATAGCAGTTAAAATGGAAGAGCTGAAAAACAATGAAGTTTCCGGTGAAGTGTAAGTGCTGAATGTAAGTTGAAGGGGTTAGTTTTAAGTGCAAGTGCGGAGTGAAGTATCAGCCGAAGTAAAAGTGCTGAAATGTAAGTTGAAGATTCAGGTGAAGTTTGTGCACTAAAATGAGTGGAAATGTTAGAAGTGTAGGTAATAAATTGAGCTGGAAGCGTCAGTTGAAGTGGAAGTCCTGAAGAAATTAACACTGATTCAAGTGTACAAAGTGAAAGACGTCAGCTGGATGTGTAATCACTGGAAGCAGTTGGATGAAATTGTGTAGGAACAGTGGAGGCTGTGGGACTGAAGGCACCAGTATGCTCCATCAGAAGTGCTTATTGGATGTTTTGAACAGCTTTGGAAACCCCTCCCACACCTTTCTGTGCACCAGTACCCCTGCATTAAAAATGAACAACTATAGGAACAAGTGAAGGAACAATTAGAAGTTCTGTTTTTTTTCTTCTCCTTCAGATGTGAACGTCTGAGACCTAAAAGGGTTTGAAATGTCAGAGGAGATGTGTTCAACTGAAAGTAGTTGAACTCTCAGTTAAAGAATAATAGATAAAAGCAGTGAAACTGTCAGCTGATGTGTAAGGGCTGAAAGCTGCTGAATTAAGTATTAAGATCCTTTACTGAAGTAAAAGAAGAGTAGCTTTTGTACATACAGTATGCACAGGCACAGTCTTCGGCTCTTTTCTTCTCAAGTGTGCAGCTTTAGATGCGAGTATACAGGCAGGGGTTAATGTTGCCACTGGGCACAACTGATCTGTGTATTTTCTCCAACGTACAATGGGACCTATGTACTCAACGTCTAATCCACAGGCTTGAGGCGAGCAGCAAGTTGGCTAATGGGCATTTGTAGAGAATAAGAATCGTTACAAAGCTCAGCGGCACGAAAGACCACAAAGGCTACAGCCATAGCCACTGTATACTCATTTAGTCCACACAGCCCTGTGTGGCAGAGCAAATCCCCTTACACTGCGCTCTTTGTTTAATTTTGAGCTAATCTCTTTGGCCGATGCACTATTTTCTCTGCCATCAAACTGCTGATTCATCATTTTCAGAGGTTAGAAATTAAGCAGCTTATGTATACACACTCATGTAGCAATGCAAATGTCAAGCCTCCCTAACTGGTTTAGTATCTGAATACCGTTTTTTGAAAATTCATTCATTTCATAAATTGGAAGATCTTTTTTTTTTTTTTTTTTTACCTTCCTACAAGAAATAATCAACTCCTCGCTGGGCTAAATTCCAATTCATACCATGAATGATGAAAAACACAAAGTTGCCTAATTTCTATTCTCCTCACAGACGTGGGTCTAGTGCAGAGAGATTTGGCGGTGATTGTGTTCAAGCACTCTCCGTAGGGGGAAACTAAAACGTCAGGTATTAGGTAGGTTGACACTGACACTTTTGAACAATGCAGCCCTGAAAGCACAAGATACCCTGTGCCCCTTGAAGCATGAGTGACATGCAAGAGAGGATATTTTTGAGTGAAAACACACACACACGGGATGACAGCAGAGTACTGCTTCGTTTCAATATTTCCCAGAAGACAAAAATACAGCTGTACTCAAGGAGAGGAGAGGACTAGAACATTTTGCTTTTGGCTTGTTGTTTTCTATCTTAATTTTAACCCTTATTTACCCCAAATAAATTTGTAACATCCAAAGCCTCTGCAATTTAGGCAGAGCAGAGAAGCAGAGTTCCTGCTGGAAGTTATTCCCTTTTAAAATATGTAAATATGGGATGGCATGGTGTCACAGCGGTGAGCACTGCTGCCTCGCAGAGATTAAGATTGGTGTCTGATCTTCGTTTTTTCCTGAGTGGAGTTTGGATAGTCCTCAGATGTCTGTGCGTCTCACCCGGGGGTTCTCACACAGCCCAAAGATTTATTCAGATCAGTCTGTGTGCGATTGCTTATCTGTGTTTTGTTATGTGATGGTCTGGAAACTAGTCTGTGATGTTTTCTTGCTTTCGGTCAGTGCATGCTGGGACAGGCTCCACGCACTCAGCCCGTCGTGACTGGGAATAATCAGAATTAGCCGTGGAATTAAAAAATCCAGATTATTCAGAACTGTCTGTCAGCGTGGTTTCATGAATGACACAGAGCTTTCAGAGAAGGCTCCTGTACACCTCATTGGCTCCATTAACAGCAGCTGTGAATCAGTGATGTCAGTGTTAACACGACAGCTCGAGTGCATAGAGCCGGTGGCGGAATAACACATTTCTAGGAAACAGCAAAACACATAGTGGAACTCATGGCTGAAGTGACATGCAGCCTATTTCCTGTTCTACTGCAGCGGAGATAATGGATGTAATGATGAGCTTATGGGCGATGCAGAACACATACAAACACACGCTGTATGTTTGGCACTTAGAATAGATTCTCTTCTCTTGTTTGGTCTCCTTTATCTGCAGACGCAGAGACGTTCATTTTAGTGAAACAAGCTCAGTACCAGATGTCTGTTGATATAAACTGAAAGATAGAGAGATAAACTGAATAAAACAGGCAGTTGAGCAGGTAATGGGTGTGAATTAAAGTTTCTGTTTGTCTTACGGCGCCTGTGTTAGGTGATATTTATAACATGAGGTCCAAACAGGTGGAGGAAACTGACTCTGAGTATGTCAGGAGTGTGAATAAATTGAAATAAGTTTCAACAAAATGTTTGCTGAGAAGGCGGATAAGTGTGTTACAAGCTATATTTTCCATCCAGTTATTAACAGTACAAAGGACATAGTCCTTCCTTAACGTCCTGCACAGTAAACCCTCCTATAAAGGTGAATTATCATATAAAATGAATGAAACACAAGAGATCTTTCATAATACAGAGTGTGCAAAGTATTCCAGTACAAAAACATAAATTAAACTCATCTGATATTTAAGTTGTCTTCAAGTTTAAGTTGAAGAACTGCTAATAAAACACTGATAAATAAAACTGTACAATAAGATATGTAGATGTTCTTACAATAATTACTGACTACAGAGTTCTGTGCAGGAGGAGAATGTCTATATGTGCCACTGAGAATAATTCAGATATACCACATTTGCTGTGTTTCAACAAGTTTTTTAAGAGCTGCATGGGTGTTTTCACCCCGACTGGCTAATTTAGCAACATCATTAACAGCCTGAGCCGAGGCCAGGGAAGGCTAATCGCTTCCACAGACAGATGGACGGTTTTACAACCAAGCAATCTAAACAATTTTGGTCTGCTGCCTGTGTAAGACCCAATAAAACCCAAATCTGAGGTCGTTTCATGTTGTGTGCCTCAATGTACACCCATATGAAAATATGGGTGTGGGAAATGCAGGAGTGTGGGACTGGCTATTGTTTAGGCAACAGTGTCAGCCAAATGGGCTGTTATGACAAAAACACCAGTGATCAGATATGCTTATGTAGATTTCATCACTTGCTCCTCCTCAAACAACACATGAATATTATGAAAAAAACATCCTTGTTAACCTGTTCAATGCACACAAATTGTACTGATCTACACACTGTTATGTATCTCATACCCTCATATACAAGACAGTGTCTGCTAACTTTGATTAACCTGTTCTCTGTGTCGAAGAGGACAGTTCAATTACAAACCTGGCCAGGTGCAGGAAATCACTGCCCTCTCCTGGACATTTGTTGTCATTCATAATTTGATGTCCCACAAGCATTAATCAATAAAACAGAAGATAAACCAAGCCTAAGCATCTTTAAAGTGTGTATTTCCTCTGTGACTATGACAAGGTTTTATGCTTGAATTGGTGCTCTACTTTGGATGGATCCAACAACTAACACGATGTTAGCAATAATGAACAATGGCTTAAAAAAGAGGAAATAAGCACATAAAGCAAGTTCATCATTTGCATATACAGGTAGGATTTAGGCCTCAGGTGGCCTTGCCAAGCAGTGAAGCAAAGCCTTTATAGATGGTTAATCAGTTAATCAGTTGCTTTGAGGTTTAGGTTTAAGGCTTTGGAAGGACATTATGCGAATCACCACACTGATCACTGTTGCAGCAGTTTCAGCCCTAGGAGTCATTATAACAGATGGTTTTTGCATTTAATGATTCAGCGCGAGCGTTATCTAGCAATAACAGCTGGAAAGACAAACATTGAATTGATAGATTTTCTTATTTTTCGTGGCCGAGTAGATGTACACTAGAGCAGTCATGATAAACAAACGGCATAAATCGGGCCAGGGCCATGCCATCAGCGTTCTGTTTCACTTTATTTGTCTGTAAAAGAAAACAATCATGACGATAACGCAGAGCCCTGTGGGGCCACTTTGCTTGAAATAACCTCATCAGAGAAAAACTCCTCATTTCCCTCCTGTATGTGCTTAAGAGGCTGTTGACCCAGACAACACGCAAGACTCCATTTTTTTTTCAGAAATTATATTTTACCACTGTTTAGTAAGGTATACTTAATACTTTATAGGGTTTTGTGAATGGTGGCTTTAACAATAGGTAATTATTAATAGTTTAAGGATAATAGATGCTTTATTGATCAGTGATAAGCAGTTTATACAGAACATTTGCATTGTAGGTTGTGAAAAATCCCGTTGGGTTCCCAACCTGGGGGTTGGGACCCGCCAAAGAGGTCACAAAATAACGTGAGGGATCCTGAGATGATTAATGCAAACAATCACAAACATATTCCGGTGCACCAAATTATGATTATTTTCTATAATTATTTCTATTTTTTTGTGAAGTACTGGATCTTTCTATAGATTTAGACTTCTAGAATTTACACATATTTAACAACATGAGCAGAAAAATGTTCTTTAGGTTAATACCTCTTACAATACAATACAATAAAGTGTATGGTTTTGTTTTAAATGAACACAGAAATGGTCAAAAAGGTGGTCGACCCCTGGTCTATATCCTCCAACAGTATAAGTTCCTGACCATCTGGACTAAAATCCATTTATTAACAACTTATTTACAGACTGCAGACTCGATGGCTTACATGACAGTAAGTCACTAATAAAGAGCCTTAAGTTTCTTTAGTTTTAAGACATCAAGTGTGCAGGTATAAATATCAGTATGTCATTAAAGGAATAGTTAAATTGTATAGTAGTATGGTATAGTATAGTAGATCTATACTATTCACTTTCTTGCTATTTTTTCGTTTAATTATTTGCAAGAAAGCAAATAATAATAAAAAAAGTATTTTCCAAAATGTTGTTTAGTTCCAGTATTGTACCATACTAGGACATGTAGTCCAGTGCACCACATAAGGACTGAAGACACAAAGCTGCGGTTTACCATACCTCCACTAGATGGCAGCAGGGATCACAACTTGACTTTCAAATGAATTCTAGGTATGCCTTTAAGATTTAAGATGTCAGTCCAGCCTTATAACAAGCATGCAGACTCCTCGCTGAACTATGATCAACACAATAACTCACATTCTTTCAGGGATTTGTATTTTGAAATAAATCGGGTCAAAGAGTCATTTAAACAGAGGAGGCTGTTTCCATTGCATCAGTGGAGCTCTGGCCTGTGCCAAAGACTTCCTGGAAGAAGTACAACACTTAACATCATCCCCGAATGGAGACTGGAGCAGGTGATGTCAAATTCTCTGATCTGCATCTTCTCTACCTTGTGTGGCTTACATGTTAAAAACAGGACGCTTTGACACGTGTTAGACTCTTTTCCTGTATGGTCCACATGGAAAATAAATAAACAACCCACATGTTTTTCAATTCCACAATGCTATACCGTATACCTAAATTCCAGAGCAAAAATCAATCTAGGGCCTTTTTTTCACTGACAAAGACCTCAAGATTGTTTCAAACATCAGAAACATTCTCATAACTGCCAGCAAACGCACTACTCTGATATTTCTATTTTTAACAAATGAGGTCAGAGAGGATCAAGGAAACACTTGATGACGCTCTGGTGTGTGTGGCATCGACGTGAGAGGACAGAACACGTCATGAGGATGTTTTGTGAAGTGTGTTGTTTAAAGGATCATGCGGTTAGGAAACTTTAATGGTCCTGAATCACAAGGAAGGGTAAAGTTTACATATTTGGCCCGGGGAACAGGATGAGATCACGCAGACACACTATATACCTGAGCACATTTCCCAACACCTAACCTCATTTGTAATCCTCGCCACAAAGTATCTCTGCTGAATCCTAACCGTAACTTTTAGCAAATATTTTATCCCCTGAACTACCCCTGACTACTTCCATGTACACAAAAAACTTCCTCACACACCTTCCCCTTCTCAAACTCACCTTTTATCACACACACACACGCTTCTCCGCATATTCATTACTTGACCTACTGCTTGCCTATTTTCTGGGGGGCCCTGTGGTCATCCCCGGAGGTCTCTGACGTGTTAGGCAATCACTGGTTTGGCAGCTCAGCAGCGGAGACACTCCAGTTACCCTGTTGATACCTAATCTGACTCTTGTGCTCTCTCTCACACACACACACACACACACACACACGTGCACAGGCAGGTATGCACATGAACACACACACACACACACACACACGCAACGCTTACGCAAGCCTCAGCCAGCCATGCCTAAGGTAGTCATAACACACAGGGTGGAGACATGCCAAGCTCTTATAGGTCAAACAATGATCCACAAGCAAATGTGGATTGGATAAAAAAAAGAGTAGAGTTTAAATAGTGTTGTTGTTCAGTGTTTGATGAGCTGACCTCCAGTTCCACCGGTTACTATGAAGACAAAAGAAGAAGGAGAGCGGCGACCCACTATTGACATTTGTGTGTTTGAGGAGTTAAATGTTACATTACGCAAAGGTCAGAGAAGAGTAAACGGTTAGAGGCCCAGATGGAGAGAGTTTTTTTTTTTTTCCTCACAAGGATGAAATTGAAAGCGCTGAAGAAAATGAGAAAAATGTATCGCTTTCACTCGCAGTGATGAAGAGCTGTGTGGGGAGAGTTATTGCAGAAAAACCTGAGAGGCATGCGGTCGAGCTGTGCGATGTGCAGGTGTGTGTGTGAGCGTGTGTGTGTGCGGGAAAGACGAGCAGCAGTGATGAAAAAAACACAAGCCATGTGAATATGAAAAAATGTGATCTTTATTCAACATCTCCACACATATTTCAAATATACATATTTACATCTTTTTTTTTTTTTTTTACAATGAATATATCTCTTGTGTGTAACCTATGTGGACTTAATAGCCTCTAGGTTGTGTCACAAATACACAATTCACAGTGCAATATGAAGTTTGTGCACCCGTGTCAGTTTACTCTACATGTCACATGAAATGTGTGACTCACTCTACATGTATGAGCCAGGAACAAAATTGTAAATCTCTTAAATTACTTTTCTGTGAGAACCAATTTAGATTGTCACAAGTCTGTTCCCATCTGGCATCCCACACAGACGAGAGCAAATAGTTAAAGTACTGCAACTGACGTTTTCTTAGTCTACTACGTGACCCAAAATTAAATGCACAGCGCTTCTCAGATATGCCAGATTTAGTAACATTGTCAAAATGATTGTGCCAGAAGGAAATAGCTGGCTGCAGAGCTACAGTAGCCCGTAAGGCTCAACGTCACTGAAACACTGCATCCGCCTGTCACACTGGAAGATAAAAACACCTTTTACAGTAGAACGCGGTACATCATGTCACTAACTATGACTAGTCTCCATGAAGCCACAGCTTTCAACAGCAAAAAAGAAAAACAAAAAAAAGGAAGGAAGGAAAAAAAAAAAAGAAGTACCATTACAGAGGTGAAAAAGTCAGAACAGACTCTACCAGCCAAGGTCAGGACCATTCTCTGCAGACACGCTCAAGTGTTGAGTCATCATCAGACCACCAACATCAAATATCGCCTGACTGCGACTGATTCAGAGCCATTCAGTTTATGAAACACAGTGATACGGGCACAACACTCAGCACAGCTTGGCTTTATTAAAGCAACACAGCTTGACATACTGTTCCAAAAGAAATGAACAAAACGGGTTCCACTGCTCAGCTGAGAAAAGACTTCTAAAACAATAAAAAAAAAAAAAAAACAGTGTTGGATTGAGAGGAAATTCATATTGCATGAGTACCATTTGAGTTCTCTGTTTATTTCTTAATTTTTCCACTGAAATCCTACTGTTGCGTGCCTTCAGGCGTAAGAATTATCACACCATCTCTGCTGCTGCAAAGGCATGTGATCAAGTCTTTAGACCCGCAGTTTCTCCCAGAATCATATTTTAAACTAGAAGCGTTAGTGTTAGTGCACGCAGGCAGAATCTCTAATTTGCAAGGTCAGACCCTGATAATAGACACTTCCTGTTTGGATGCAACCTTTACATGATATTCAATATTCAGCTTTGAGCATGTTTTTTTTTTATATAAGGTAAATGTTTTACTTTTCACTGTTAAATATGAGAAAATGACTTGATGTACCTTTCTCTGTTAGCCATTAACAGAGACTGGTGTTAGCCCAGTGTCATTGCTTATTGTTGCGTATGTGTGTGACAAATTCTTCCCACTTTTCTGCAAGCCTTGCACCAGTAACACCCTGCCTTTCTCAACCTTCTGCGCGTGGCGTGAGATTTGTAAGTGCTCTCCACTTGCTGAGACGTTGCCAGACTGGCAGCGAGAACACCTTTGTAGCGTCCCCGTCGAGTGTGACACATCAGTCCTCTGCTAACCATCTTTCTCACTCTATGTCACTGCGTGCTGCGAGACATCAAGCTTGTGCTAGGCCTTCCTCGAGCCGGTCGGTGAGTCAGCCGTCGGTGCCTCCAGCCTGGTCAGAGAGTGAGAGGAACAACATCCCGGTCTCTTCGTCTCCCGCGCAGCCTTCATCTAATGCTTCTTGACGCCTTGGGAGTCCAGGCTGAGAGCAAGCATTGGTGACTACTGTTGTGCCATGGGTTAATTTTCTGTGATACACTCATGGTGGCCTGCAGAGATTATTTTGTTAACATAATCTGGCAAATGGTGAGTCCTTGTTATTTGTTTTAGCACCAAAAACGCACATATAGAAACACAATGAATGATCATTGTGAAAAAATGCCCTTAGCAAGTAACATATATATGACAACAAAATACAGTACACTAAGTTTTTGTAGAAAGCTTGAGGGTGTATGTACACACAACAGTACACAAATGGTTTCTAAAAAGTGCCATATGTAAAAAAAACAACAATGAATCCCTCATAGCAATAAGCTTTTTTGTTTTGGTCCCTCAGCCAGCTGAATCGAGTCCGTCAGCAGAACAGATCATCATCCTCTTCCACGTCAAAAGATGGCACCATCTGTTCCGCCGAGCTCACTTCCTGTTCACCCAGCGCCACTTCCTGCGACGACGGCGGCTGGTGGAACCACGGGTGAGCGAGCAGCTCAGTCGCCGTAAGTCTCTCGCAGGGTTCTTTCCTCAGCAGGCTCTGGAGTAGACACTTGGCCTTGGGCGACAAGCCCTCTGGCAAACAGCACTGGCCTCTGCGGATTTTGGAAAACAGCGTGGCCGGGTCCGGGTCGTGGAAGGGGTAACGGCCAACCAGCATGGTGTACAGCATGACCCCCAGGCTCCACATGTCGGCCATCTTGCCGGAGTAAGGCGCCGAGCCGCTGAGGATCTCTGGGCTGACGTAGGCAGGGCAGCCGTGGGTGTCTGACATGGAGTCGTCGTTTGGGTCTTCTAGGACGCGACAGTCCTCAAGGCTTTCTAGTCTCACTTGTGTCCTGCGAGGAAAAAACAGAGAAACCTTTAAGAGCACAGAAAATGCAGAGACACGTCAACAACATCGAGGATTTCTTTCTGTGAGCTACTTATAGCGGCTGTGCCTAAGCCTCAAACCTCATTTAACAGAAGTGAGAACTTCAGTTATACTGTGATAGATGTGACAGCAATGACAACATCTATTATTATATACACAAACAACCTAAGAACTTAATGCAGAAGAAAGTAGAACATTTTTGCTGGATGTCATGTTGTTGGAAATTATGTTCTCAGAGCGTACAACAACATTTAAAGTCATTCCTTGGTCTAGTGCACAACTGAGTGCGTGTGTGTGTGTGTGTTTGTGTGTGTAGTTCTAACAGTGGCTTTGTTTAACACTGTCAAACATTTCACAGATCTGTTAAATGTAAGTCGCTGATTGCATCATGGAAAAACAACCATCCTTCATTTAGCTTTAAGACAGATGGACAGACAGTCACACACACGCACGCACGCACACACACCAGACACCAGTGAACTTGCTATGACCTAAGTGCACAACAGTGAGTCCAGTTTGAGAAGCAGAGCTGTCTAAGCAAATTTCCAATGACTTCCTGGCACACACATAGTCACATAAACACACATATAAATATACAACTCCAGTACCCCCCTCCACCTCCTCCTCCTCAGCTCACACACATAATGCTATATTTAGCCTTGTTAATGCCCTGCACCAGAGAATATAAGATTGTGAGAGTGTAACGCTCTCACAAAATGATTGATGGGACAAAGATAGAGCGTATGATGGGAAACTTCTGCTCTTTCTGGGGACAGACAAATATCACTAAATAATTTCAAGAGGGATCAGTTTTCTACAGAAACAGACAGGCCGTGTTTTTAATTAAAAATGAATTCGTGCCTCTCGAGATTTGCTCCTGAGACTGACACACTGATTGAGGCTTTATCAAGTCAAACACACATAAGATGTGTGGCGTTTTATCTCACATTCGCAGGGTCGATTCTGTGAGCCACTTCAACCGTCAGACAGAGTGGCTGCAGAAGGAAATAGACAGCCAGAGAGAGGATGAAAAGAGTGACGGCCTGAAGGACCAACATAGAAAGCAGCTGATATTTAAACACTAAGATAGTGGAGGAGATAAGTCAGGAGAAAGAGAGATGGAGACAGAAAAGGAAACAGAACAGAGAGAGTTAGAGGGGTGGAGAGAGTGACTCATCCTTCTGTCGAGAGTACATATCTCCTCTCCTCCTCTCTCTCTCTCTCTCTCTCTTTCTCGAGCCGAGGCTATCTGCACCTGGGTCCCACACTCGCGGCGCCAGCCATCCCATAATTACCCTCAAATGGCTGTTGCCACATCAGTGACGCACGGGAAGGCTGGCCCGGCAGTGGAACTCTGCATGCTTCACAGTGCTAGTCACCTTCCCTAAACTGTCTTTCCAACTGCACTGTGTGTGTGTGTGTGTGTGTGTGAATAGAGATAGCATTTGTCAAATTGTTGTGACTTTCTCTGTCTCTGGCTCGAGCGCTGCATTGTTCGCCAGGACGTTGCATCACAGCTTGATTGTTGGCGTTTGAAAGATGGCTGATTGTGAATTTTGGAAGAATGTATGACGAAATAAATGAGGTCATGCAACATTTCAAGGAGACTTATGTGTGTCAAAAGACACTGTGATTGGATTAAAGCGGCGATGCACAGCACTGATTTTCTGGAAACAAATGCAGCCAAGTTCCATGATTTCATGCAGCCATCTAATGCTATCAGCAAAATCTGCAGCTTTGTTTTTAAAGTCACATCATCAGTAGATCCGTTTGTGGTGGCGTTACAGTATGTCGCCAGCCAAAGTGTAAAGAGAAGTCAGCGTTAAAAAAGATGTCACCCCACCACTGCAGGGTCAAGTGAGTCAGTCCAGCAGCATTAATGTTGCAATGCCAGCTAACAACATAATGAATTACAGGCAACAAGGCATTTGACGTTGCAATAGGCTGCAATCAGCAATCATACAAACATGCATGTATGGACCCACACGCACAGAGAAAATGAGTTATGCAGCCCCCCCCCCTCCTCTTACCCTCTGCACATATACAGTGTGACTCATCGCTCTGCAGCCGTATAGCTAACAGAGGGACACAACTGACTTCAACTTCTCTCACTGGCTGTCTGCTCTCATTCATCCAATGTGACCCTGCAAACCCAGAGGTCATGGCTGGAGAATGTTACTGTTTTAAAAGTCTCCACGAAAAAGGGCCTTTGGAAAGCCGGAGGGAGGGGGGTTGTGTGGGATCAGCGGGTGCTTACAGGAAAGAGAGTGACGCAAGGGCAAAGAGGCGACAAATAGTTTTGTAAGCAGGGGATTTGTGTGTCTTCCTGAACAGAGTAGTACTCAGAGATGCAGACATTAAAAGACGCGTGTGTGTGCGCGAGTGGGGGTGTGTGTGTGTGTGGGAGCGAGTTCAAAGGATGGCGCTTTGAACTACTCCTTCATGGATGAAAGTCTATTTGGATGAATCAGTATTGGAAGCATCAGTTATTCTGCAGCATAGTTATGATGTAATTTATTAATAAATAATGAGCAATAAATATATTCTGAGATACAGACCACAGAAGGGGGATGATTGTCTCATTCACCAGCCTCGTCTAGCAGCTCTGCCAAACTACCACCCACCACATTCACACACACACGCATGCAAAACAAACGCCCAACATGCATACAAAGAGACACATCGAGAGTGAGAAAGGGAGACAGACAGAGAGGGCGAAAATCTGGGAAACTGTGCAGTCTGCCTCCACAAGTACAGAACCTCCTACTCGATCTGTGCCCACGTTGATATCTGCACACATGGCCTGTGTGTATCAGCTGCTGCCATGCTTGCTCTGTCTTCACTTGCACATCTCACTAAACTGCACGTATTCTAGTCTGACAGCATCCAAAAAAATAAAAAAAAAAGTCAGGGAGATGGTTCGACAGTGTGAGGAAACTTTTCGGCAGCCTAATCTGGGTGACATCTCACACCCGAACACTGAAGTTTTAAGTCCTCGAATATAAGGGTGTACCATGTCACACTCATATCTCACCTTTTCTCATCAGCGAAGACAAACTTGCGCAGTTTGAGGTCACCCAGCACGATGCCTGCCTGGTGGCAGTGTGCCACAGCCAGTGCCACCTGACGGAAGAGTCTGCAGGCCTGCTCCTCATCCAGCCTTCGACAGCTCTTCACCAAGGTGTGCATGTCCCCAAAGTCCTTATCCAGGAACACGTAGGCCTTGCGTTCTCCGAGGATGATATCCCTGATGCCGGCCACATTCTTGTGGGCTGGAAGGATCCCGTAGGCTCTGATCTTTTCCTGATACACCCCCATGTCAAAGACCTGGGAGAGAGATGAAAGTAGAAAAGGAGAGGAGGGAAAGGAAGGAGATGCAGGGTGGAAATTAAGGAGACAGGGAGGGAGACAGACAGTGTGTGAGGGGGAGGAGGCATTGGGTCAGTATGTTCTTAATGATCATCTGAGGAAACAGGCATGCAAATTTGGCAGCGAGTTAAAAAAAGGCGTAGGATATGCTTTGATTCCATCTCAATACACCGCTTTTGCAAGAGCATGACAAATGAATCATCAGAGCCTGAAGAGATTAACTTTATTAATCAACAAAGCCAAACGCCTGCAGGTCTATCAAGCAAAAGAAACACATGGATATGGAACAGTGGAGCGCACCGGCGTTATCAGGTCAGATCCATATCGTGATGGTTGTTCTTTGCCTCACATGTTTGCATTTTTGTGTGTCACAGCGTGGCGTATTGCAGTGACGTGTATGCAAATGAGCCGAGTTGACAGACACGGTGTGAAGCAGCAGAGGCATAGGTGGACTTTAATAGGTAGGCTGTGTTTTTTCAACCCCGGAAAGACTATTGGGGTTGTCTGATTTAAAAAAAAAATATATAAACAGATTTAAAATAATCATAGAGCCTCATATAGTTCCGGATTTAAAAATGGTGAAGCAACGCTGCTGCTATTACGCAAATTGTGACACATTTCGCAGAATGACATTTGGTTGAATAATGATGACATGTCAGACAGGCTCACGCGGTGTCTTGAAACACCATTCATTCAGAGAAATTGCACAATGACGCGGTTGCGCATACCTTGCACAGAAGCTCATCGCCAGTGTCGGTGTTCATAGCGCTGTGCATACTCTCCCGGTCCGCCAGAGGTAGAAGCAGAAACGGTCCTATCCTGGATGGTCCCTGGTGGGTCGTCGGGACAGGGTTTGAGAGCGGGCTGACCGGAGACCCGGGAGAGGTGCCGAGAAGTCCCTGTGTGTCCCCCGCTTCGGCGCTAAGCCTGGCACATTTGGCCGGCGGCTGATCGTCTGAGTCCAGCCGCTTGTGCGCGACTCTCCCGGTGCGGATGCAGGGTGCCGGGCTGCTCCACTGCAAGTTCATCCTGATAGACCGATTCACCATGAAAGCAAAAAACGAGACCCTTTACTAATTTAGGATGGTGGTTAAAAAAACCTACAAAGTGTGCACTCCATTCCTCCGTGTGAGACTTATTATAGCCTAGTAGAGCTAAAAAACTTCAACGGAGCGACGGCGCGTTCTGGTAGTAATCCAACCCACGTCCTTTTGTTGAGTGACTGCCCGCGGCTCTGAGGTCTGTGTACTTTTGATGAGAAAATCCCGATCCCTCAGAGCCCGAGCAGATAGAGAGAGACAGAGAAGGAAAGAGAGAGAGAGAGGGAGAAAGAGAGACCGCCTCACTCAGACAGAGGCAGAGAGTGAGTGAGCTCCGGTGATGTTGAGCACTGAGCTCAAACACTCCGCCCGACCAGTCCAGCCTCCTGGTGACACAACCATTGAGCAATCCTGTAACGGCACCGACTCCAGCTCAGCTCAGCTCTGATGAAACTGCTCTCTGTATTACCTTTCACAGAAGACTACGTGAGCATGTGGCACAAACATTAACGGTATCCCCCCCCCCCCCCCTTTTTTATGAAATCTCCAAATTCCTGTTCTGTGATTTTTGCTGATAGCTACTGAAAAGAACCATGTGAGAGCAAAGAAGAAATCATCTGCTACTTATCACAGCTGCCTCATCAAGCATGCACACGTTTTAGACAATAATTAACATTTTAAACTCCCTGTCTGACTCAGTTTTTCCTTAATGTTCAGCTCTTATTGCCATTTATTGCTAGTTGCAACAATCTCTCCGCAGGCCTCCTGTGTGGCACCTGAACTGTTTACTCTTCAAATGTTAGGATTGAAGTGTGAACTAGCCAATACAAAGCTTCAGTGTATGTTTCTTAACGCTAGCTTTAACATCACCATGATATTTTCCCCTGCTGGGCCTGTTTGTTATGTGGATATGACTCACCCCCATAAAGCCACGGCGCTGGGCTATAAGCATTCACATAAAATATGCCAGCGCGGTTCTGTAAACAAGATCACAGCAGCTGGGCTCCCAGAGACACTGATCCCAAGCTAAAACTACTTGTATACCCAAATACCACAAGCAAGCTAGCCAATACTGTGCAATCTGTGTGAAAATTGTGCAATATTCTTGAAAAAAAGTATAATCAGTGAACTATGGACTGTTACTTAATAATGTAATAACCAGAAATTGAAGGTGAAGTACTGTATATAGTCAGTTCTCACAACATTCCTGTGAGGATGAGCGTTAAGATGAGCTGACGGTATGAGTTAATTATAAATGTGCATGTTTGCGAGTGTTTGTTGGGGTGTGTACGCCCGCGTGACAACGTGCGTGTTGCGCAAGAGGTCTTTTTTTCCACTGCTTTATGTCGAACAAGCATAGTGGCTGCACTAGAGACTCACTGAGCGTTCACTAAAGCACAGAGCACCAGCTGGCCCGTGTGTGTACGCACTATCACCCCTCTTTTGCAAAAGCCCTCATGCCAAAACAGTAGCATGCTGTTCCAAACCATTTCTTTTTCACATTTCCAACACAGTTCCTTCCACAAGAGGTCACACACTTAACCAGGTCACAGCAGCTCGGCTCAGCTTGACTCAAAAAGGTCATGTGAACCTGTCTCTGCAGGCTGTCCAAACATGGGAGAGCTGCAGATTCCATAGGAATGATGGCTGTTATTTTTAGGCCGTGCATTCTTTCTTTGTGCAGTGGTCGTCCTACGAATAAGGTGACTCACCAACTGATTGATGTGTGCGCGTCTCTGTGAGCAAGTGTGTTTGTCATGCCATCGAGCAGGCACAGGAACAGGTTTCCTCTCTGGCTGCGGTCTCTTTCTTTTTAAGAAGTTCAAAAGGCAGGATAAGCAGTCACTGTGGGAATGGGCAGCCGAGGTACGGAAGGCCGAAAGGTTTATTGTTTTATGACAATAGTCCGGACCTGGTGTGTCAGTGCATCAAAGTGATGATGCGGGCTTGTAGCTTGTTTGTGTCTGACACAGTGTTGAGCTATACACTGGAAAAACTGACCTAGCTGTGATTATCACAGTGTTTGCTTATGTGTGTGTGACATAACAATTTGTCTGTGATTGAGGATTTATGTTGGAATCATTACACAAGGTCACAGTATACTCCGTGTGTGGCCTGTATATTATATTTATGCAAGATAGTTTATGTTGTAGCACGATATAGCTGGTCAACCAGTGTGTACCTCATGGTGTGTGTGTGGGTGTGTGTTAATATGTGTGGGTATACAGTGCTTGTGTGGGAGTGTGGCTGCATCCCCATGCCAGTGAGCAAACAGAGAAAACAGTATTCAGGGCATGTGCTTCCTTGTTATAATTAGCTGAGTCACCAACAGTGGTAAAGAGAGGCTGGGAATTGATCTGCTTTGAGAATAGTTCAATCTGATCTGGCTGACAGCCAGCCATCGCTGTGAATTATTCTTCATTTAAACTGCTCTGTCACAGCGTGCGCACACACACACACACACACACACACACACACACACACACACACACACACATACCCACCACAGAAATGAACAGAGCTGCAGACTAGAGACGAGAACTCAAGACGGACTTGTGACTTAACTACCTGCCTTTAAACTTGAAACTCAAAAGTTAAATCTTGATCAATTTTGATCTAGTAAAACCAACATTTGACTGGTGTATCCTCACCTCACCACAGGCTTAGATTAGTTTATTGCTTTGCTCACACTTTTGTGGACAATAGGTAGATGCCTGATGACAAGATGAAGCTGCAAATGAATCCACAAGGCTGCAAATGAATCCACAACAATACACTGCCCACTTTCCCAACTTTCACCAGGAGAAAGCAGTGAACAATTTGATATACTCGCTCCTGCTTTTTGTTACCGACAGAGGTGTTTGGTGTTTTTCTAATACATTGAAGATGATTATGGTTGCCTTTTATATAGCCTATAAATAGTGTTTTACTTCTGGACTTTATTTAAATCAGCAACAGTGAGTAAACTTTGACAGCATGCATCGTTATCCAGGCAGGACTAGTACAGCTGTTAAGTTCACTTGGTGTGATTAATTGGCCTTTTTCACAGCAGACATTTAGACTTGTCACAGTAGGAGAAGCGCAGGTGTTACTAATAACGACAGCTCTGTTTTATTCAAGTGTCCCAGTAATGCTGCATTCATGCAACGAAGGCAGGAAGGGAAGGTCAAGAAAACTTCCTGTTGTTCCGACTTGGAAGGCAATTACCAAGATCTCCACTGCTAGCCAGATATGTCACGCTAGATAAATAGCCTGAATTACCTTCTTTTGTTGTGTTACATATTTATAGCAGTTTGTTAACAATCAAAGACAGATGCAAAGAAATAGTGCTCCTTTTTAATTAGCTGAATTGATTATAGTAGTTTTCTAATGTTGACTTTTGTAACTGTCTGTCAGGGAGACTTTAGCTACTTTTGTTTAATGACATGTCTGTAGATTTTTTTCACCAACTGTGAGAAGTGGTAGCTTTTCGAAATTCTTAAAATTTTAGAATTACAGCTAGGAAGCTGTATGTGATGTGAACATGATGATGTGTCATCAGCCATGACAGTGTGACAGTGACAATACCAGGACCCTGAAACTGAAGCAGCTAATAAATGAAATTCAGCCATCATTAATTTAATTGTTTACACCTGTGTTTCTCCTGCTGTGACATGTCAAAACATCTTCTGTGAAAAAATCCTATTATGTATCACATCCTTACAGGGACCAAAGCCTACTACACTATACTAAGTTGCTAGTATACTAAGTTGATTGGACCTAAATGTATTTTAATAGCTGTTGTATGCAATGTACATTTGATTAGTCATTGTTATTGAACCATACTGATTCATGGGTGTCCTGAAGATGTGTGCTAACAGATATATATTAGCCAAAAAGGTAGGAACATTGCACCTCAAACATTTCCAACTCTGCAACAGCAAAAGACTGAAGATTAGTATTTCTGTGACGAAGTGACAGGTGTGAAAAAACTGTGGCAGCTATGGTGGCTCTTGTAATTACAGCTGAACTGAGCATCTGAAGAGGTCATTTGAGGACAGAAGGAAGTAATGATACTGTAGGCAGTAGTAGCTTTTACCAGTTTAGCATCTTCCTCTATTGGTATTATACATACTGCTCTTACTTTTTCTTATATTAAGCAGAACTTGTTTTCTCCAATTGTCTGGTTGTCTGCCATTACCATTGTGTCTTTGGATAGCTGACAGTTTGCTATGAATTAGAGGGTGGGAGATAGAAGTGGGCCAGTGGATATTCAACTGTATGCTTGCAATAAAAATGATTTAATTTCTTTTCTCACAGGGTGTAAATCCAGCATTTAAAACAAAGCATTGTCTTATAAGCCTGCACTGAACTATAGTATATCTTGACATAACCTCCTAAACGCTGTGAACTGTATGAACTCAAGTGTTGAGATCTCATCCAAAATTAGTCAGCCGCCCGCTATAACCATCCTCACTGAATACGTTCTATATTTTCACAGCCTCAGCTGACCTCAAGGACAATCAATCAAGCCAGGAGCCGAGATGGGGATTGTTTCACGTGGACGGACTCCAGACTGTAGTCTGGCCAAACATTTCTGCCTTCCTTTGCTAGTTATCCCAATCTGTCCATCACTATTTCTTTGATCTGTTAGGTTGAGTCAGGGTTGGTTAGATTGGACTGACTGGATTCTTGGCAACACAGACGATTTGTGCAATTCGAAACCCAGTTTAGCTTTAATGCATACTACAATTTTATGTTGTGCTCAGATTTTGTAGCACATGACCATTAACCGTTTTTACATCAGAAAATACACCTAGACATTGTTCCCCATTGATTTGAAACGTTTGTTCTCACATCGGGGAGTTGTCATGCTTGCACACACTCAGCATAAAGACTTCCCCAAAGGTCTTCTGAGAAGCTCTAAAGCTTTAGCTGAAAATGATTATACTGTCAACAGTTTCTTCACGTGACGTGGACTTCCGGAGAGCATGTAGCCGTTTCTTGAAACCGTTAACACAATAAAGAAAATAGTACTTAAAACTGAAACCCAAAATGTTGTAATCAGTCATGGTCACAATGCATTTACAGTGGGGTTACAGTTTTTGTTCTCCCGGTGAGAAATATTAAACACATTTGTTAACTCATAATGTCAGTACTGTCAAACTCCATCTTTTCTATGCATAATACCCTAACCCTGCAAAGACTAAAGCATATGATTCAAATCATTTTCAGATTAATCAAACCACTGCGGGACACCTTGTGCCTTGTTTCCGTCACCATTCTCCAACCAATAAACAACATCAACACCAGGACACTTACATAACAAAGTGAAGTGGCTTACATGTTCCAAGCTCTCTTCATTATATAGTGGCCACAGATTAGTGAGAAACTTTTCAAGGCCTCTTCAGATGCTTTCTGATGTGATCAACCATATTCTATGTATTCTGGTTGCGCTGTAGCAGAATAAGGAAATGTATTTTTACCCGTCAAACTCAAAATGAAACAGATCTTCCATCTTTCATTTCCTTGGAAAAATCTCTTCATATGAAGTACACTTCCAGGTATCCCCTCAGACCTTCATCAGCAGAATTTCACTTGAAAAGCTCACTTCAGCTCACTTCTCTTCATGTCCTAAGAACATTATTGCATAATGCTCTCTTTATCAGGCAGGGTTCAACACATGATTTCACTGAAATAGTTCGCTTTACTCTCAGTGCTCCACTCCAGGATGACTCAAGGGGTTTCCTGTTGCTAATGGGAAGTGGATGGCAATTGTGTGCGCGCTATGGCCACAACACACACACACACGTCACCACCATATTGTCACCAGCACATCACTGAGGTTACACAAGCTGTCTCTGCTCGGCCAGGCTGAGCCCATGATGTCACCCTCAGAGGAATGAGAAAACACTGATTGAGAAAAAGAAACAAGAAGTGATTGTCACTTGTTGCTCTGCTGAGTGGAAAAGATGGGGAGATTTTTTTTTTGGCAACAATTTTTTTTTTTAGATGTGTGAATGTTAGGAGAAAGTGGGAAACCTCAAGAATCATGAGTGCAGTTGCTCTGTGGAGTCTATGCTAGTGCTAGCTACTTTTGCTCTTTGAGGCTGCACTGCAACATTAGCATGCTAACATACCACAGTGACAATGCTAACATGCTAATGTGTAGCAGATAAAATGTTTACCATGTTCACCATTATAGTTTAGTGTTGCTAATTAACACAATAAACACAAAGTACAGTACAGCTGAAGTTAATGGGAATGTCATTAGTTTAGCAGGCATTTGGTCAGTAGCTAACCAAAGTATTGAACAAATTAAAAATTTCCCCAGATGATGATGCTAATTATTAAGGGATCACCATTCAGGGGACATACATGTATAATACCAAATTTCATGTCAATCCATCCACTAAATGTTGGCTGGTGGAGCTGGATCACCACAAATGTCTGTATAATAACATGGCAATACATCAAATATTGTTGCGATATTTCAGTCTGGATCAAAGTAGAAGACAGACAGAACCAACACTGCCATCCTGGCGGCATGAAAAAAATGCATAAACAGTTTTTCTTGCTTGTTTTTTTTTTTTTCAATTGTCCGTTCTCTTGTTAATGTTCTCTATCATACAATTTCCCCCTGGTGTCACTTGCTTTGATTTATTTTATCTGCGGTGTTATAAATGTTCTTTTACTTACAGTGCCTTAGAGGATAGCACATGAAAGTGTCATCCGACATTAATCTCCTCTGTGCGGCTTGATGAAAGATAAGCCACAACTGCTGTTCAGAAGGGGTGTCTGCTTTTAACATACCTACACTAAATTATATTCAGAAGTGAGCAGATCCTCAGTCCCTCTTCATTTCAATGACCAAGGACACAAAGTACACCTTCGAACCAAAACATAACTGGTTGGATCAACGTTAATGACATTTCTACTGTAGTGCGAGAGCGAGACAGCAGAGAGATAACTTTTATTTGTTACCAATTCCTTTTACAAGTTCCACAACCCCCAACCTCTTTCCAGAGTGACTCAACCAGTACTGAATTTATCAAAGTGTGCGAACACGAGAGGGAGAGCAGAGCTTAGCGTTTGGAGAAAGCAATTAATTGCAGGATAATACCCCATGTAACAGGATTTCAATGACTGTTAGCGCTGCTCCGCTCCAAAAGTAGATTTATTCTCATAATCCCGTGATGAAAGGGATGGCCAATTATTTCCCGAGCATTGGCACACACTGCCTGAACCAGGGCTAGGCCAGCGGGAGGAAGAGGAAGCGGAGAGCAGGAGGAAAAGACAAGAAAGTGTTTGTGTGTACACACACACACACACACACACTTACTATTCAGCCAGCCACAACAACCTGTCACTCTTCCCAAATTACCTAACGCAGAGCTTTTAATGATATGATTGCACTACAACTCACGGGAGAAAGATGAAAGCTGTGCGTTGCTCTATTAACTGCAGACTCCGTGGCTGCTGAAAATTAGGCCCCCACGTTTCTTGGCGTTTCATCAGTTTTGGAAGATGTTGAAAATGTGGGTTAACATTCATGAAGTTTGCGTTTGAGTTTTAACGGCGGAATGTCATCATAAAGGCGTACACATGATGTTATTGAAACAGGCACTTAAATCTTTCAAAGGAATTCATTCATAGACATTTGTCCCTGGTGAATCATGATGGCACAACTTCCTAATTAAGCGGAGATAGTAGACCAGAGTGTTGCAAATTAATTCTCAGAAACATCCTGAACTGTTGAAAAGATTGAAGCTGATGATCTTGAGCTTGTTCAAATATTTGGAGATGTTACGAGACACTATTCCTGTTGAATGGTTTGAAAACGCCTTGGAGCCCATTGTCTCTGTGGGCATTTCTCTCCAGAACTTAAACAGTCAGTTCGCTCAAATGAGAAAAACATAATTTCCTACTTCTAATGGTATATAGCACTGCAGATTGTTTTATCCCTTCACCCCCAATACAATGGATGAAAATGGAGAAATCAGTGAAAATTAACATTTGAAAAATTCAACAGCCATGCTTTTTCAGAAACAGTAAAATCCACAGACTAGACTGTGAACAGTTTTTTTTTTTTTTAAATCTTCAGAGGAATATTTCTGAATGAAAACTGTTGACAGTGAGATCTGTGGTTTATCCCTGGGGGCTTTTTCACAAAAACAAATTGTGAGAACTGCTTACATGGAGATTGTAAATGGTGGCAGCATCATGTTTCACAAAAGACTGTCACTTGCAAGTCGTACAGGGCTCTCACATGCAGCTTGCATGTTGCAAATTTCCTGAAGCGGAGCCCAGAGTAACTGGGACAGTGTCGGAAAGATATGTATATCTGTTTTTCTCATTGCATTTATTAGATAACAGAAGAGATGCAGACATAAAATGATTAGAGTAAAATGTTGAGCCTTTAAAATGTATTTTGGATGCTTTGAGCACCACTAGCAAAATTCTATTCATCTCTATTTTATTGGGGGTTACCATAGTGCTCAGTGGGAAAAATGGGAATTGACTCTTGAACAACAGTAGTCAGTTCCCATCATTGTGCATTTCCTGTTTTCGGTTGGCAACACTATCACTTAAACATCAGATAAGGTGGACAAGGTTCATAGTAATTGCACCTTACTGTATGGGAATAAAGTCAGTCAGCCTTGAATCTTTGAGTGTTTACTGTAATGATGTGCTCCCCGGTGGTTGCTGGACTTGCGGAAGTAAATGTTCCTGATTAATTGTTGAGGGGTGTTGAAGTGGAAAACTGTGACTATTATACACTTCATCAGAATATAGACTTGTGCTGCTGATCCCTGCCTCCAGGTTAAAAGTCTACTTTCAGATTACAGTCTTGCACAATTTTTGTTGAATGATGATTCATTGCACCAAATTTAACCCGGTCAATGAAACCTGCAGGAAGCAGGTTTTGTCTTCAGTGACAGGATCACTGCGGGTGCGTGACAGCCGAGTGAACAGCACGTCCTGGAGTGTGTGTGTGTGTGTGTTCAGGGACAGACAGCTGCAGTTACTTCAAGTACCTCAGCCAGTGTTATGGGTGCTGTTGATGTGTACTCTCCACAGGGAGAGAGTGTGCGTGTTGATGTGATAGAGCTGGTGCTGACTGACAGTTTGTATGTGTGTATTTGTGTGTGTATAGGGTGTGGGCGGAGGTTATTAAGGTGTCAGGAAACATGCATTATTAATCGTAACACAACGTAATAATGGGGAGCCAACGTGATCTGTCATGCCCGGCCACTTTAACAACCCCGGGGTGTGTGTGTGTTTGTTTCTTGTGTATTTTTGTGCAACTTGGTTCCTCTGACGAAAAAAAAAAAAAAAAAATCGCACTACGTGTTGTGTCTGTGTTTCTTTTTGATGTGTCTGTGGCTGCTTTTGTGTTGTGGAGTCTAAAAATGTGTTTCACGCTGTGTTTTTTTCGGGAAGAACTGAAGAACAAATACATGTATGACCTATTTCAGCATGAGTGCTTTGAACAGTACGTGTCCCATTTCTGATACCGTCTTGCTTTTGTTTCATGGGGTCATTTTTGCCATTCAATCCGCAACAAAAACAGGCTGTAAGGAGAGGGACACTCAGGGAGCGTAGTCGTGACATGGCCATCACACAAATGAGGACAGAAATGTTCTATTCATGGCTCAGTGGGCTGAAGAGGAGCCATGCTTGTTTGTGCTACAGCGTTGAGACAGGGGCAGGTGTTAGGCAGGATACTGTGACTCAACGTTTAGCGTTGATTTTCCCTCAGTGTTTAGTGTTATGTCACTTTCCCTAAGGGTAAATTCTGAAGGGGTTAGGTTGATCCGGTCCTTTTAAAACCAGGCCGAGCGGTGGTATAACAAAGAGACTTGTGGAGGCTTAGGGAAAGTTGTTTTCACAGATTGTAAACCAAACCAAAGTCCGCACAAAAGAGGTGCAAACAAAAGTAAGAAACTATCTAAAAAGCAATTGGTTTTAAGTAAAACAAAAGTGCTTTTTAGAAACACCATACCGACTGTACTAACAGGTAAATCTACATTTTTGCTTGCAGATAAGGTTTTTCTCCTTTCTATTTCGATACCTGCATTTGGTTTTGCAGTGACATTGCCAACCATACAGTGTACAATAAATGAACGTTATGTTCTGTTATTTGTTTTGCTACCTTAACTGTCACATTTTGATCTGACAGTGAATATTGAATATTGCAGTGAAATTACCTGCAGCAAATACATCATCTGTAATTTTCCTTGTCACAACAACTTACCAGACTTGTATTTCTACTCTTCATCTGTGAGAAGAAAGACATATTCCACAGGGTAAAATATATAAATGCAATGCAGATCTTACTTTTTGTTGTTCTGAAACAGCAATAACGTTTTTTTTTTTCACCCAAATCTAGCAATGTAATGTTGTGAGAGTACAACTTTGTGAGAGTAATACTTGTTCTGCCACAGTTAACTTTGCAAGGTAGCACAACAAGGTCATCATTAAAGTCGTGCCTCTGTGTGTGTGTGTGTGTGTTTTTTTTTTTTACTTTTTGTCCCCTGTTCCTGAACAGTAGGCCTAGGGGTCTTGGTAGTTAATAAATTCAAGAGCACTGCGAGAAATCTTGAAGTGTTTTTCCACCCTGAGGCGTGTTCCATTTTCTGTGGTCGGTGCTGTTGTGAGTTCTTTTGACATGTTATTATTCTTTACCGCGCCTGGCTGTGCATCTGAGAGAACAGCTAAAACCTGTGTGGAGCCTTGCCTGGAAAAGATCGGTGAAGTATTCACAGCGTGGAGGGAAGGGGGAGGGAACAGCTCTCTTTGGGTTTTTTTTTTTTTTTTTCACTTCACCAGTAGCTGCTTAGGTTCTGAAGAAGACTACCACTAAATTTAATAATTGCTGTATGTCAGGAAAGTCCAATCTATGTTTGAGGAAATAAGCAGCTCTATCTCCAAACCAGACACCAAATCAAGTTTTCAGCAGTGATGCTTGTCTATTAATGCTAATTACACTTTGCATTAACCAGAGATAGTGACTGTAATCCTTACCTGTTATCACTATTGAAAGTCTGGAGCAGCTGCAGACAAAGAAAGGTTGGTTGTGTCTTTGGTGTGCTGACATATCATGTTGTCTATAAGTGAAAAAACAACAACTTAATTACCATCATTTTACTAGATCCAAACCATTTTGTGCTTTTAGATAATGATGCCTAGCTGCCAGTAGCTGTGGTAGCAGGCTCCAGTCTGGTGCTACCACAAAA
This sequence comes from Scomberomorus guttatus, assembly GCA_038419695.1. Classification (NCBI taxonomy): domain Eukaryota; kingdom Metazoa; phylum Chordata; class Actinopteri; order Scombriformes; family Scombridae; genus Scomberomorus; species Scomberomorus guttatus. The sequence goes on from CM076461.1 coordinate 14,552,668, forward strand.
ATTAAAAAAGGTTAGATTTTTATGAAAAAATGACTGACAAGCTGGAGGGGAAATCAACTAAACATATACTCATCTAGTTCTTCGAAAGATTGTAAACATTTATTGTACTGTATTCTGAGAAATATTTCAACATTTTAGAAAACATGATTATTCACTTCCTGAGGGTGGAATGAGCCAGGAGACGGTTAACGGTTAATAGCTTAGCGTGTTTTAATTAAATTAAATGTTAATTACTGAGCTTTACAGGTGCTGGTTGGTGTTTTTTTTTTTTTTTTAGTATGCTTTTTGTGATTTTCTGTTATTTATATACCGTCATGATGTCGGATATCTATGCTAAACATGGTCAAACATGGCCATGCACGTAAATGGCCATCCATTCCGTAGCCTTGGTTGCTAAGGTTGTTGCTAAGGTTTTTCCATGTGTTGTTTGCATTGTCCACTCACATATTTCAGATTGGATTGCGGCTTAAATATGTACGGATGTGTTTGACAAGTTGACATTTCAAGTAAAAAACAAGAAAAAAGTAGTGAAAACCTACTACTGTTGTTTGTTTACTCTTTAGTAGTTATTGAACTACTCCTTTAGGTATTTTAAAGGGTTTGTGCCTGTGAGGTCGGTGAGACCTTCCCACAAACTAATTTTATTACTTTCCAGAAAGAAAGTATTTTTCTGACTTTGATATCTGTACATGTTGTGCCAAACTGGCAGCTAAAAACCAGCTCAGGACACTACTACTGGCATGTGGCTGCAAGGCATGATGGTCTATGTCTGTAAAACCTTTAAATAGCCTTAAAAATCCCTGACGTACTCTTGATATTTATCATCTTTTTCAACTCACTCTCTAAGGAGCCTTGCCATGAGCTGCGAATGAAAGCAATTCTCTTAAATCGTTTTCCCTCCTTATTCTGACAGAAAAATGTAATGTTTACAATCACTGCTAATTTGAATGTTTATTTCTTATATAATTAGACACCAGTGAACAGATCACATCTGTACCACAGAAGACAATTATGAACACATCCTGTGAATCCTTGGAGAAGATGATCAGATCATTAACAGTTTCTGTTTATTTGAAAGCTGTCAACACAATGACTTACTCAACCATGTGGTTTATTTGTAAGCTGGTTCATGGTCCGAAGGTTGGGTTCAGTATGTAAGAGGCTCACTGAGGAGACAAGGGAAGGATCAGAGTCAATTACCCAGTGCAAGTAAGAAGAAGACTGCGTACACTGCATGTTTGACCAGATGTTAGTGGTGTACACACTGCACTCTGCATGAACGGGAAGTTTTCCACTGGTGGATCCTCTCTGCATGGCAGCGTGTATGTGCATTCATAAGAAAGGAGGAAGTATAACAAGAATCTCCTCCCACACATACAGTACTCACACAATGGGGGAGGTCCACTGTGTGTGTGTGTGTGTGTGTGTGTGTGTGTGTTTGTCTCTGCCATTTGTTGGGATACTTTGTGGCTTGTGTGCGTGTGCAATCCGCTGCAGCTGACTTCCCCTGTGGGAGAACACAGACAGTAAAACAATACCCTTCTCTTATGATTATTTTTCTCCACCATACACACACATAGAGGCACACACACACACTGAAGCTCCTCTAACACAAGCCAGATGTCTCCTGGAACTATGTCCGAGATGGAAAGTTATCCTCTTCATTTTCAGGAGTAAATATTTTCACCGGTTGAAAGGTAACAGGAAACAGCCGGATTGAGGAGAAGGAGAGGAACACAGACAGGGAAAGGACATTCTCCTGGTGATTTTCAGGCACTTAATACGTAAGAAGACAAAAAAAGAATACTTACTCACCTGCTCTATACTCATGATAAAAGAATGATAGTAAAACGAGACCACCGCGATCGCTTGTCTCACTTCCACAGGCTTTGCTCATGTAACACTCCCCGTATTTTCCCAAGTTTTACAAGCATTTTGGCACGTCCAGTCCTGTGCAAATGAACTCAGCCTTAAACTATATTTGTATCTTGAAGTCCTTTTAACAGCAGTATGGTTGCAAGTGTTTAATTCACCCATAAATTTTACATCCAAATAAAGGAATCCAGCTCTGCATGAATTCTACAGAGAATTATTTTGGCTTATTACAACATAGGTCTCATTTTCATAGTTTTGGCCATCGTTGCTATCAGTTAGGAAAACATTGTACTCAGCAAAGTAACTGCTGAGATTTGGGAACATAGTGGCATAGCTACAACGTAGTCTGAAATAAAGACATGAGCCATCAGCCCATAGACTGTACGGTTCAGCCACTTCATTTGGAGGTTAAACTGAAAATGAGCACACTTAATGAATGTGCTAATAATCCCTCACTGCAGAAAAACTTAACTACGGAAAGTACGGTAGGTCAAAGTTGAACCTGGAGGTCAGTCTGTAAACTGTGATGGATGTTTGCAAAATGTGTGATGACAACGTATTCCATTACTTTTACCTTCAATATCTGCTCTCGCAATACAGCATCGGCTTGTAGCACAATTCATGTTTTTACAGTTAAGTTCAGGCACTCAAAGCACTTGGTTAAGGTCAGGAAAAGATTGCGGTCTTGGTTAAATATTGAAAATGTCAAAAGTGACGTAAAGTATGAGACAGGACATTTTTACTTCATAAACATTTAACTGAAATTACAAACTTTTCCTAACCTTAAAAATCATTTCATCATAAAAAAAATCCAGAATCTATGAATATGCACATATTTTTGAGTTTCAAAAATTGAACTGCTGGATACAAGATGTCTCTTACTTCACTGTTAAGTCCATTCTCAGTGTAGGGGAGAGTGGGGTAAGATGAGCCAGTGGGTAACTTGACCCACCCCCTGTATCTGGACAACTGTGCACATGTTTTGTCATGTGACCATAAAGTCAGGAAGCACCCATCATGTCAATCTTGCTGTAATGGAGAGAAGCACATGAGAGAAGTGGTAACTATTACACAGAAAACTGTTTTTTACTGGTCAAAGTAAATTTTGTCAGGTATAATGACTGTTATGTCAAAGCAAAGTTATCTAAGACAAAAAATATGTATTATACATGTTGGTGATTTGCTAATGTATAAAACCATGTGAATCACTTAGCTAAAGATTAGCTTGAATTGCTAAGCTAGGCTGTTTTTTTCCAAAATGGTGGCTATGGGGCAAACTGAGCCAATGGTTCAACTTAAACTTAAACATTGTAGAAAAGCTATTATACCTACAAGAGAAAAACCAACTGGGGCTCAACACTCCTTGTAGAGATGGAGAGAGCAGCCAATGATCAATCAGAAATGGAAAATCAGATCATTGGCAAAAGACAGAAGTATTAACAGGTCATAAAAAAGGAGGTAAAGGAAGTAAAAACAGTAAGGTACAGTGGAACAGCAGAAGAGGGGCTTCACAGAGGAGGTAGAAAAGGAGCTTGCACACTATAACAAGAAGCTGGCTGACCAGTTCCATGGCCCTACTCCAAAGAAATTATGGGAGCTGGCATTGGAATTGGCAGAAAGAAACAACATTCCTGTCCACAACAACTGGAAAGAGAAGGGTGTAGCAGGTAGGGTGTGCAGGAAATTACATGACTCAATAGGTCAGCACTGACTAACTTACCTTGTGTAGTTTAATACAACACTATGATAGAATGAATTAAAGACAACTTTTTCAGGTCGATTGGTTCAAGAATTTTATGGCACACCACCTCTCCAGTGGTATGCCTGAAGCGACATTTTCGGGGAGGGCTTAGGCCTTCCAGGTGACTGGCGCCACCTCTGCATTCGTGGAAAATGATGAGTCAGATGGTCAGTATATCCCCAGGTGGCTCAATTTACCCACTCACTCAGATCAACTTACCCCTAACCTGAGGCAAGCTGAGCCACAGAAGCTCTTTTTTTTTTTGAGAAGTCATATTTTCAGGCCCCTTTGTCATAGATACATTCTTACAATTTCATTTGATAGGAGACATCCTGAAATAAAGGTAAATATTTTCATTCTACTGTCTTACTGTCTTATTTTTCCTTACCTAGAGGACAACTGGGCTAATCTTACCTCACTCTCCCCTACGTGCACTGGAGACTTCAAGTTTCCACCTTACACTTGTGTTAGTTGTGTACTGGACCGCGATCAAAGTGTTTTGTTCGACCACCATCTTCTTTTATTTGTTTTTAAAGCACTGCATGAACACCAGCGTCTCTCTGAACTCCTCATCTGCTACTCAACCACCAGACCCCTCAGATCTGCTGACCAATCACTGCTTGCCATTCCACGCTCCCAGTTAAAATCCAGAGGTGATTAGGCATTTTCCATGGTTGGCCCTAAACTGTGGAACAGTTTGCCTCTCATTATTAGATCCTCCCCCTCAACTGATATTTTTAAAGTTCAGATGAAACAGCATGTCAAGAGTATCTAACTTTCGTATCGTGACGTATTTCCGAGTGAAACAGGATAGACAGGCGGGACATAACGTTTGATTTGAATGTTGAAAAGTGGGCGTGTCGTAATGAATCTTGGCTCTGTGCTGCTATGAATTAAAGATTGATGGATGGATGTCATGATATTATTGCTTGAAATTGGTTGGTTCAAGCCTACGTAAGCACACGTCACATTCTGTTTTACAGGAAGAAAACATGATTGTATTTTGATATAAGAATACAAAGAAACTGATTGTTTTGTATTTTTTGGTGTACATTGTTAAATAGGTGCACAATATGACTGGAAATGTGATCTAAAAGGGTTAAAAAGACATTTTTTATTCTATTTCGACTTTAAAACCTTAAGACCCATCTCTTTTCCTCTTTTAATAGTCATCATGAAGACATGAAAGGTCACTCTGTTTTATTTTTCTCTCTCTCTATTATTTATTTGTTGTCTGTCTTGTATTTTTATTAATTTCCCCTTTATACTTATTGCCATATCTGTGTTTTTATTTGATTTTATTTCTCAGCCTCTGTGAAGCACTTTCGTCAACTTTTGTTGTTTTTAAATGTGCTCTATAAATAAATTGACTTGACTTGACTTGATCATCCACCCTGAACTTTCTTGACTGGAAAACAACATTGCTGGTAAACATAATCTAGGCAGCAGTTATGCTCCCTTCAAGACATATTTGGCAAAAATAATTTAGTAGTAAATAAACTTCATTTCTAGGAGACAAAGTTTGATTGTCTGTTTGAACGTCTGTTGAACTTCTTTTTAGTGATGTTGCAGCTTGGTGACTACAATGTTATTATACCACTCGAATTGTAAATTATAAGTTGCAATAAACTAGAATTATACTTTAAATTTCTGCATTGATAGATTGACTCAGAAGCATGTGTGCTGATATGACTCATGGTGACATTCCAGTTGTAGAGACGACCATCCCTGTTGGAAAGGACTCCTTGTCCCCACACAGCACAGGAAGAGAGATCTGTATTTGGGCTGAATATGTCCAGATGTACCCCCCTGTATCCTGTCCAGCCCAAACAAATCCTCTCTCGCTGGGAGACCAGGATACACGGCAAATCTCTGTACACTTCTCAGTCAGAATATTTCATTCTGACTCAGTGTCTCTCTCTTCCACACGCTCCTGTTCCCTCTATCCGCTATCATCTGTCTTCTCTCTTCCTCCTGCATTTAGTCTCTCTTTGTCTCTGTCTCTCTTTCTTCCGTTAGCTCACTCTGTAAAGGGCATTTGGCAAAATGTTATGCTCAGGGGATGTTTACATCACTGAATGATTGATGGGATGTAATGAAACAATCTAACCTTGAACAGGCAGAACATGTTCCAAGTAGTCATAGATCAAACGCACACATCTCCCCTCAGAGTCGGGAGCAAAGTATGTTGTTACATTATTAAGGAGACAATACAGGCAAGAATGAAGTAATGGATGAACTCATCCGAGGCGCACATGTGTAACCAAAATTGTTTAACTGGCTCTACAGTGGAAGCTATAGGTCTGAATGTTTCACAAGACCCACAGCCCCCCCCCAAAATGAATCATCATCCGATGTAAGATGCTCAGATTTAATGATTTTATTTAGTGAAAGTGAGATACAGTACAGTACAGTATTTGTGGTACCGTATATTAAGACGTAATACAATAGCACAATAACAAATCATTTAACTCTGAAGAAGAATTTCCATAGAAAAGAGCCTCAAACACTCGTGACTTTAATCTATTCTGGATGTTTCCACTGAAGAAAAAAATGCTGCGTTATCCTTTAAACGAGAGATAATATCTGGTCTAACACTGGGATTAGGAACCAAATGAAACCTGTGATTGCAGTGCCTTTTATTTCACCTCCGTCTTTTATTACATTTCTGGGGAAATTTAATATTATAATAATGCAATTAAACTTTTCTGTATTTTCACTTGGAGACCCAAATGATTTATCCCATCAATTTTCTAAACAGTCTCTTTACATTGATTCTGATTTAGCTCATAGTTCTTTATAACTCCAAAATTAAATTTAAACAGATAAAAATAAATTTGATTTACTTTGCAATCCCTTTAGACTGATCTTCTCTATCTGGAGTTAGAAAAATATTCTCAAGAAATGCATAAGCACAGAACCATATATATTAATCAATTGTAGTGTAGATGTGAAGTGTAGAATATTTTGATTTATTAACTTTCCATGTGCACCTAGAAAAAACCCCCCACCTGCACTGGAATTTGAGGCAACAGTGTATTGTGTTTGGTATGTTAGGGTGCAAAAAAATATTCATCCATTTTAAAACCAAAATGCATCCGTTTCATTTCATTTCGGGAATTTAATGTTCAAAGAAAAAACATGTTATTGCTATAATGTGGAAGTTTCTACATGTTCAGCAGTAATGATAATGGAGCATCTTTAGTGTCTCTTTTGTACAATTATTCATGTAATTGTTTTTGGTGTCAGCTGAACAGGTGCAATCTGAAAAACATCATTTCTCAGCAGTAGAGTTTAGAGACGGCCTGCAGTCACTGTAAACGTATCACCTTTGGTGTTTCACCATTCTCACATTCCACATGGCTTTCTCAACCTGAGAAGGCCAGTTAAAAACAAAAAGAGTCCGATGTTGCAATTGTGCAGTGTTTGGAATGTCTCATGGGCAACACATGGTCCCCATTTCAGAGTTCTCACTTTGTTGGAGCACGGACACATTTTAAGGCAAACTTTTGTTTTTGACTCGTTGCACTGGACAGAAAGATCTACCTACAGCGGAGATCTGCTGTCCCACCTGTGCTGTCTGGTACTCTTGCCCGTTGAGACTATGCTTGTGTCTAACATGGTGGGCAGCTGTGGCTCAGGTGGTAGAGCAGGTCACCCACTTATGACGAGGTTAGTGGTTTGAACTCAACCACATCCTGTCTGTATGTTGAAGTGTACCTGAGCAAGAAAAAAAAATAGCTTGTGACTTTATTTGCATAAGTGGGCAAAAAAGTACCTATATTGAAAAAGTCACATCTGTTTATTTTATTTTTTTTGCATGTGGTAAGTAATATAAATATGGTCCATATTAAAACAAAACAAACAAACCAGGAAGTCAGTTTCTGCCCTGAAGGTGTGTTTTTAAGTCCAGGTAAACTTAAATGCATTCCACTTCCTCAGTAAATTCCTATAACAGAAGGGAAAGACCTAAATTAACTCTGCATCTGTTATGCTTGTAGTGACGCACAGTGTACCCAAATACAGCAGGGATGACGGTAAGGAAGGTGCAGACAGATATTACTGTAAAGGAAACATTTCTGATGCCAGTGTGGGCTCCCGCAGGAATCCTGCTGTAGTAACTCCGAGACAATCTATTGTTTGATGTTGCTCTCCGCAGCTTTTTAAGATCGGTGCCTCTGTCCATCTCCCAACGTTGTATACAGGACAGAATTCCATGCCTAATATAGCCTTGTGTTGTCAGAAAAATGTTTGTAATTACACATTTGTCAAGATAAGATATCTGAAAGTAAAGGTGGAATGTGTAATTGAAGGGATGAGCATACTTTCCAGAGTTAATATTTCTTTCCACAGACTGTCCAGTTATTGTCCAAGCCTGAGTCATAGCAGAAGTGTTTGTGTTTGAGAGAGACTGACAAGAAAAGATCTTATCAGTAGCTAATGTTTTTCTTGTTCAAAAGGGCCAAAACCTTTTTTTATTTTAGTGGAACATGTTCATGTTATGCAGAAAATTATGTGTCTTTGTTTTAGTGTAACTCAGAAAAGTTTTGCGCTGCAGATTTGTTTGAACTGTAACTACAAGCCAAAGGCATAATTTTACATGGCAGCGTAATGAAGCCTCGGAAAACCAAATGCTTCCTTTCAATGAATATAATTTTCAGTGATTTTGATGTTGTGGAGTAAATGACATTTACTTTGAAGTAACCATCCATACACTGTTGCCTTGTGATGTGCTATGATGATTCAGACAGGCCTGTTTTTGCAGACAAAGCAACATGAATATGAATGGAAGGAAAACAGCCTGTTTCGACCTGAAACATGCTTATTAAGGAGAAAAATTCCACTGCTCCCCCACACAGTGTGTGGTCTGGGGCATTAATCAAAGAAAAAAAAAAGGGAACATTTTTACATTTCAAATTTGCTGCATTTCAAAAGCTCCACTGTCTGTGGGTTATGCCTTGTATTGGGCTGGCAGACAAAGGATTGCACAGGGCGAGATGACTCAAGTGACAAACGGGTGGTTAGGAATTTACTCAGCTCTGAAACCCATCATTACTGGGAATATGAGAGTATCAGAGCTACGCTAAAGCCAATTAAAATGTGACCTTGGGTTTCTGTGTTGGAATGGGTTACATATGAGAAACATTTTGCATCATATATTGAATAATTGGAAATGTGGCGTGTGACCCTGAGCTGAGATAAGCTCCTTGCAAACAATTAGCATACCAAGAAAGTGAAGGCAGTTTATGAAAGTTCAGGAAAAGGGCTCAATGTAAACAATTATAAACAAACACATACTGTAAACACACAAACACACCCACCTCCTCACTGCACCGTTACACAACATAGGATCTTTTTGCACAATACTAAAAATGACTTAGAGGGTCAGTGATGTGTACAAATGAGGGCAAATTCAATTCAAAAGTTCTACAACTCTGTAGATAAATTACATAAACCAAGTGAAAATTGTGCCTTTCCTCATAACAAACATCAGGTTTAATGTCATGCAAAACAGGCAGAACAAACAGCAGTGGAAGTTTAGAGCTGGTTTCAAAGCCAGATTCCATAATTACATCACAAAAAACCACAACCGTTCATTGCTGCAGTTCTCTTGAAGCCATCCGTGTTTGTCGGCACAGGACAGTAATTATGGACATGTGACGATTAAACAGGATGACTTTCCAACAGCATTAGACCGGGCAGAGGAGAACCACTGAACAGACGACTGACTTACATCCTGATTATGGGAGGAGCAGACATCCGTATGTCACTGCATGGGGAAGTGCACTGACTAACAGGCTGACATATGCATGCTTAGTGACTGTAAGCAATCTTTGTACCAGGGACTGGCTGGTGTTTGTGTGGTCAGTAAACACAGGATTCCCATTGGCAAAGGTAATAACAGTTGCCATGGTCACGGCTTGACACAGATCTGGTCAGCTCGGGCCTCGCCACATTTTCACAACAATAATGGAAATTGAAAAAGTGATCTGAAATCAGAATCTGATTGGTATTCCCCAACACACCCACACATATACACCCTCCTATTTGCCAAAAATCCCTCTGGCTGTGGCCCTGTCAGTAAACACAGATTTACCAGTAAGGCTATGAGGATATAACCTCTTCCTGAGTGCACACAAACACACATAAATAAACATACGCTTGTGCATAGTTCATTGTTGACTTCTGTGCTGACAGTGTTACCTTGTTACCGAAACATCTGTTTCATCATCCTTCATATTTGTCTTTCGACACAGGTGTTCCGCTTTCCTGTTTGCTGTGGTTCAGTCAGGTTTTATTGCAGGTTAAAATAAATCTAATTCAGTTACAGTATATCATCCAGCTTTATTACTTTTTTTTCGTTGGTATTGTCCTTTCATTCTCATGAACGACGAGCAAAGAAAGAACAGCCTTGGGATTTTTTTGAGTTACATTGTTTTAGTTTAGTTAAACATAATAATTTTGGCCTTTTTAATGCATTAGTGTCTCAACATTTTGAACACAGTGTACATTTTTGTCAGATGCCAGTTTCCATAGTTTACATTTTTGGCTTTCCGAGGTGTGAGCAGACTAAAGCTTGAGGCTTCCACCTGGCAACCTGTAGCTCCCAGAGGTTATGCTTTTGCAGGAATGCAAGCAGACTTACAGGCTCTTACAAGTTGAACCAACACCTATTTAGCAAGGCGTTTGTGCAAACCAGATGACCTTTTAAAATATCCCACCGGTACCTTGTCATTGTAGACTATGATTAAAACACCATTATAAAGGTTCCGCACATGATTCATATCCATGCCCTGGTGTATTCCAGTGGGATGTTTTTGAAAGGAGTGCCACAACTGTTTGTGACCTTTATCAACATGTTGCTCAACATCAAATGAAACAGAAAATTGTGCAAGCCCCACAGATTAAACGCAAATGACATTAGTGGAAAATAGAACGGGGAAAACATGCACACAAAAAAAAAAAAACTTTTTCTCAAAGCACAACCCCCCTTTCCTCTTTCTTAGAATGTTGCTATTTGCTTTGGGCGAATGGGCCACAGTTGCACAACAGAGCAGCCACACACACACACACACACGCACACACACACACACACACACACACACACACACACACACACACACACACACACACACACACACACACACACACACACACACACACACACAAACTGCAATTTGCTGCATTACAGGATTGTTTTTCCATTTAGTTTGATTTAATAGACCCTCAAATTAGAAACACCTTGATTTACTGCAGCGGCTCCTCTCACACACCTATTTTAATGCTTTTATTGAACTGCAATACAAGGAGACCTCAGTATCATAAGGAGCCCCTGCTTACTGACCCCTCAAATCTTGTGAAATTGTAAATGGCTACAAATGTGTTATGTATCTTAACTTTGTTTGTGTCTTATCCTCTAACAGATGAGCTACTTTAAAATATTAAATCTGGTCTAAATTAGTTACATTCGGTAGACCTCCTTATATCCAGTAGCTTAATGATGGGTGGTCTGCTGTTCTATATTTCATGGCCAGTCTTCCGATGCATGGAGATAATCTTAGTTGCTGCTTCAGGGAATATACCCCACCTGATCCACCATGGATTACTAAGTAAGAAATGAAAGTTGCTTTCATTGCTTTCACTCTCTGGGAAAGTCCAGAAAGTCATAGGACCTACTATGTCTACATAGTCTCTAACCCATATAATTTCTTTAATCATGGTTATGATATAAATTTAGTTGTAGGGTTATTGCACAATTGTAGAAGCAGGTTCAAAGAACAAGCCTGTATAGTAGAAATTCATTACAGTTGGAAATCCCCTGCAGAGAATTCTAGGGCCTCAGATTAAGTTCACAGTACTTTTTCTTCAGAAAAGCAAAAGGGCTCGCACTGAGTCACATGTATCAGATGAATTAAGTTACAACCATATTTTGCAATACTCAGAATGTTTTTTCATGAGAATTTACATGTAGCTTCCCTTCCACTTTCCACTTCCACAGACGCTTTCTGTAGTCCAAAACAAAAACAGAATCCCCGGAAAATACCATCTCTAAGGATTATAGCTCCATCCCTCCATCCTTCACGCAGCCCTGTCCTTGTCCAGAGAAGGCAGTTTCCCACCCTAGGGCTTGGCCATATGTGATTGTTGGCTCAGTCCCTCATGTGAAGGTCAGCCCTGATGGGACATGTGAGCCCCAGATTGTCACCCCTGGGGTTGGGAGGCAGGGCTAATTGACTTTAAACCACGCTGCATGACACGCATCAGGACACAGTGACTGGACTATTGAGGGACAAAGGACAACATTATAAAATAATGCCCTCATTTTGTTGAACTTCCTCAGTATGAAGTGACGGGATTTCAGATGAATTACAGTCATCATGATGAAGCTCTGCTGAACACTGTGGCTATAAGAAAATAAAAAAAATATATGAGTTAATCACCAGGAATTTCCCTTAATACGCATCTGAAGCCTTTAAAGGAAGTATGTGACATTTTGGTAAATATGCTTATTATATGCTTTTGTGCCGTGAGATAAATACCACTCTGTACCATGTCTGTCCATTAAGCTACAGCCAGGACATTGTTAGCTTAGCATGAACTGGGACTACAAGGAAACAGCAAACATGACTCTGTCCAAAGGGAAAAAAATCTACCAGCTCCTAAAGCGCACTGATTCTGTTATCCATACAAATACTAAAGTGTAAAACTGACCAGTTGTGGTTTTACATAGCAATACAAATATTAAAGCGGTATTGATTTTCTCATCTTTTTCTCATTCCGCAAAAAAGCAAACAAATGTATTTACCAAAATGTCAAACTATCTCTTTAAGCTTTAATCATTTGGTTTATGTACGTTTGGTGAAAGGGTAGTATGTCACACACACACACACACACGCCATAATCAGTTAACACTTATCAGCATTCTTGAGCTCAGATTCAAAACCATTTAAAACTATAAACCTCAGCTATGGTAAATCCTCAAATGATCCTTATTGCCCTGCCTCCCCTCCACTTCCTGTGCTCCTTTTCATCCACGTTAGGCCATGTAAGGACAAAGCATTGTGGGGAGGCGACCACATACGGCGGTTAACGTAATGTTTGATGAGATGTCCAGTCGGGGCTGTCCGCTGATGGAGACGAGCCAGGGGGGCGCGTTGTGCAATCAATGGGCTCAGTTAATTACAATAGTAGATCAAACACAAGCACCATGGCAACCCCTGCCACATTTTCCAAAACAAAGGCCAGTGAGGCATTCAGCATGCACAGCGGCTGTGACATGGTGTTACGCATGGCTGACACAGGGACGATTAGCGGCGGCCCAGTGTTTATTTCTAGGGATGGGTGCACAGTGGTTGCATACTGTCATTTTTAGGGCAGTCGTCAGTATGCTGCGTACCATAAATGAAACATGTCATGATTAATAATAACCAGAACATTGTACTGAACAGAGAAGCTTTAAACTCTAGTATAAACTTTTTTTTTATCCCATTGGGATCTGTTGGTCCACCACTTTGTTTCAAATTGGATTGATCACCATGAAATTCATGCTCTCCAGAGGATGAAGCCTACTGACTTTGGTAATCCCCAAATTTTTCCTCTCAACAACTATTGGATGGATTGCAATAAAATGTAGTACAGATGTCCAATGGCGCCCAGAGGATGAATCCTAATGACTTTCCTCTATTGCAACATTTAGGACAACATTGTTTATTTAAATCAAATGTCTGTACTGCATGGGTTGTGGTGACATTTGGTATTGATATTCTTATTCTTCTCAGGATGATTTGTAAGACTATGGTGATCCCTTAACATCATCTAGCACCATCATCAGAATGTCCACTTATCTAATACTTTTATTTAAAATTTACCAAATGCCTTCAAAATTAGCTCAGCTGTACTTTAAGTGCTAATTATGTTGGAATCATAGACTGTATATAAAGATTTGTGTAGTGAGATGTGACGTCACCCATTACTTTGCATTTGAGCCGGTTTGAAGCCCAGAGTTGCTGCTTATGGTCGGCGCCATAGAGCAGGAGGTGAGCGAACTGTCAATCACAGCTGTCAATCAACGGCCTCGCGGCGGACATCAAAGCCTTCAAATCTTATTAACGGAGCAATAATTTCCACGCTGCATGACACGCATCATGACACAGTGACTGGACTATTGAGGGACAAAGGTCAACTTTATAAAGTAATGCCGTCATTTAGTTGAACTTCCTCAGTACTTACTGGAATTACAGTGAAAATGACCACACTTTAATTAGAAGGCCCAAATTTAGTGATTGAGACCATATTGACTCATTGAAAAAAATGATTGACTTAGTATTTCTACTTTTGCATTGGCTTCAGCCTCAAGCCGTGGTAGTTGCCGCTTGGTTAGAATGCTAACATGCTAAACTAAGATGGTGACCAATTGGTAAACAATATACTTACTAAATATTAGCATGCTACCACTGTCATTGTGAGCATGTTAGCATGCTGACAATAGCATGACTGTAGACTCTAAGTCTTATTCTACCAGCGCTTCGTATATCTTTTTATACACTGTCTGAGCTCTAGTCTGGAATAGTCCAAACATGTCACAGGACAATTATAGAGGCATTGGGAATTTTACTTTCAAAAAACCATAAAAGTCCATTGTGGTTTCTCAAATGAATAATGTTTTTAAATTTTTTCATCTAAGTACTAAATTTTTAGAGTTGTTTATATTCATAGTTGAACACAGTAGAGTTTGTGTACTTTCAAATGATGTATTCACACTCCAAATGGTTTGGGTTGGCTATGCAACTGCTGGTGCTTTTCAAAAATGTTTTGAAGCACACTTATAAAGTTATTCATCTCAAAAACTTTCACCGAACAGTGCAGAACTCGCTTGTGCGTGCTCTGAGGGAGTCGTGACAGAGAAGGACACCCATGCTGTCCGTCTATCAGCTAGCAGCAGGCCCCGTCGACAGGCCACCGGCGACGGGGTCTGTCTGCTTCAGACACCAGATCTGTTCTAGTAAACTCACTCAAGTTGGCTCTCACACCCAGATCATGAGCCAAAGCCCAAGAACAAATGTGAAGTGCAAATAAAACTCTGAGATTCATATCAACTCTGCATCTCTTTCTCTCTCTGACCCCTCAGTACCCTTGTTTATTTATTCCTCCTTTTCATTCTGTTTTCTCAGCCCGGTCCCCCCTTCTTCCTGCCTCCACTCGCTCTCGTCTCAAATTAGTGTCAAATTCCCCAGTGTGCTTGTTATGTTTGTTTCTAATGCAGTACCTAGCAAATTACAAGTGTCCTATTCTTGGATGCCTTCTATCAATTCTCATTCATGTGTAAGAGGGCAGCTCTCGGACAGTAACGTAGCTCTGTGTGATTGTGTCAGGGCAGGTCAGTCATGAGAGCGGAGAGCCTGCATTCCTCTGTGCAGTACTAAATCCTCATGGGATAGACCTCATTAGTGGACTAGCTGTTCCCAGGCTGTCTCACAGCCACTACTACAGTGTGTGTATGTGTGTGTGTGTGTGTGTGTGTGTGGAGGTGAAAGCATTTGATTATATGTTCACACATTTTTTGTGGCCATGTCCTCTTGTGGCTGTTTGTGAGAGCCTCTGTGCATCTTCTCCTCGCTTTGTATTTGGAAGTCGGTTGTGAGATGCTCCTTGTGTTTGTGTGCTGTTTGAAAAGCAGGTTAGACTGACACCGCAGCTGGCTTCTTGCCTGTGTTTTGACATGCTGTGTGAGACTTAGTAAGGGAGCACGGGGAGGTCAGTAAAGTCTACAAGTGGATGAGATGTACCCAAGGGACCACCTTGTCTGATGGACTCTTCCCAACTTTGGAGAAACTGTAAATGTGCACACGCACTCACTTACGCACACTCTTTTCACCATGCTGTCATGTACTAAAGTGTCCCTGAGAGACACTTAACACATCACTCAGTGATTCTGTGGTTCCAGACATAGCTTTGACCCCCCGCTGTTGACCCGAGCTGGGCCTGACAGCTTCTCATGTCACATTCTGTCTTTGGTTTCACTTTATTTTTCAGCCTGGGGAGAATGAGAGGAGAGGAGGGTGGGAGGTTTATGACATTCACGGAAAGCACTCTGTTCTGATTTTTCAAAATGTGGAAGGATAATGTTGTCTTTGTTGTGCAAGAGGGAAGACAAATATTTTTCACTTTTCATGACCCGGTGTGCTCATTCAGCCACTTCACATTTCCTTGTGAACTATAGCTTACCTGAGACATGAAGACTGTAGCAGCCTCTGTGTAACATGGAATATAAGAATGAAACTTTTCTTTGAATAAGAGCTACAGTACATGCTTTGAGTTTTGAATATTATATCAGCCTGTCTATTCATTGTACTTCTCCCTTGCTTCAGTCTTGGCTGCCAATATGAATGCAAGGTAAACAATAAAACAGGGGAGACACCATGTGTTCTGCCTGTCTGTTTGTCTTTCTGCCTCATATCTTCTGCTCCTGACTCAGATGAGGATCTGTTACTGAGTGGGCAACAAGCGCCAGGTGGCTGCAATCAAAACTACTTTAAATAAATGTGCAGTTTTAAGACGAATGCAAAGGACAGAGCAGGTGGCTTTAGGCTTTTCTTCTGCTGCTGTCTTTTGAGATTTCCAGTAATACTAAACAGCAATAACAAGTAGAATAGCACACATAACACAGCAGTCAATGTTAAATTTATCTGCAGCCAAGGTTCAGGAATTGTTTATGGAGTTAAAGTTTATAAAAATATTGTGATGACTATAGCAATGATAAGACTGATGGGTTGCAGGTTATGGCTGATATGAGAGCAGTGTTATACTAGGAAGTGGTTGGTCAACTGTAAATACACTTACTGCTCACCTGGCAGGAGAGGCAGGTTGGCCAATACACAAACAGACTCATAATGACCCACTGATAACAGGCCGCTGGCTGATGAGAGTCACGGGACAGGCAGTCAGAAAAACAAGGCAGACAGGGTAAGATCGATGAGCCTCCGACGCGCACGTCCACATGCACACACACACAGTTACAGTATACGCCAGGGCTGAAGCCACTGCGAGCTTCTGTACAGGCCCAAGCCAAGGCCTCCCTCACTGATCACAACACAGCCCTGTCTGATAAGCATCTTGCGCAATACATAGATGCAAGTGCACGCACTCTTTCTCTCAGTCCTTTCCATTCATTTGAAAGCGGATGATTTCGAAATTATTAACAGCCATGGGGTGGGATATATTGGCAGGCAGAGTATGATCTGATCTACATTCTGACCTGACGAAGGCTCGAAATGTTGTCCAGATTAAATTTTGTGGCTTGGAGTAAGTGTGCAGGCGTGACCTTTTTTTTTTTTTTTTTTTTTTTTTATTGAGGCAGAGTATGAGGCCAAACCTAGATATCAGGTCCAACAAATAATGAACCCACACACACACACATACAGACACACACACACAGATACACACACACAGATACAGACACACACACACATGCAAATCTGAAGCACATACAGTACATTACTGGACACACGAGTAATGCACTTGTATTAGAGACACGCACATGCCCTCAAACATATCCTTGTGCTATAGTATGTGACAGAACATTAACTCTCATATTAGAAATGTATTTATAACTTTTCATGTAATTAACTATGAATGTGACCTTAAACCTTCTAATCATGCTATAAGACAAACTCTAACTGGATAAATAACCTTTTTTTTTTTTAAATGCATGGGTGGCCTTTTCCAGGTATTTCACTTCTGTGGGGATATTAGACCATGCATCAAAAACAGTTTGTAGAGAACACACACCCACTCCAGGTTTCTCACTTCCCCCTCGAAAGCCTTCGCGAAGAGTGATTTACGCTGAGTGGGGATATCCAAGAGATGCCACTATCATACATTGGAAAGTAAATAAGAAGTCACTTTCGGCTTTATCACCATCAGATGATATACTGCGGAGGAGCACAGCAGCACAACGTTGACACATACCATCGCACGTACAGATTTATAATACTGCACGCTTGTTTAAAGCGCAGACATCCCTGATTTACGTTTGTACCTGTGATGCTGGAATGCGGGACAGATACTGTACAATAACTGTTATGACTTACTGCCCTTGACAACAGGTACACTGCCTTTCATGTTGGTGCATAAATCAGGGAAAGGGGAGGATGAGCGGCTGCTACATTATATACATGTTGGCAATATAGTCAGGAGCAGCTCGAGGTCTCCTCTCTTGGTAATAGTAAACACATGACTGGAAGCACACATACAGTACTTCTGTAGTTACACGTGAAAACAAACTATCTTGCATAAACACACACACGGACATTGTACATCCACTATACAAACGCCATTATAGGAAGGAAGAGACACATGCACTCATACACACACACACACATATATGAAACCTTGTTTGCTGGTGGGAAATCTAGGGAATGTGGCAGGGTTCAGAGTTCTTAGAACACCAGCAACACACAGCGGGTCTGCCAGAGGCACCACAGAGTGTGAGACACACACACTCACACTCATGCACAGAAACATACACACGCCATGGCAGCTCTGTCAGTGAGTCAGTGTGTGAGTCACACTTCGGCTATGCTGCCTCTCGATTTTATAACAGCCGCCAGCGAGGCACTGTATTTAATATTCCAAACAACTGTACTGTGGGACTCTGTGGCACACATGCACATATTTTCGCATATGTACACACACACACACACACACACACACATATATATATATATATATATATACAAACAACACACTCACTTTGCTTTTTCTCTTCCATCCAAACACACAAAGATACACACTTGTCATTGGGGATAACTGCAGACGAGTCAGAAGGGCAGTGGAGGAAATCCTTACCTCTTTGTGTGCCATATCTATAGGAGAGCCAATCATAAGCTTCTGCACCACAGATACTGACTCCATTTGACCTATGAGTCACTCCCCTATACATTCCTACAAGAGGAGGAAAATGTGGAGAGGTGTGTACGTAAAGTGCCACGTCTAAATCTGTGTCAGCCTCCTAGGTGTAATACTGAATCCCCACCTGTTTCACAGTGCTAACCTGGCAAAGCACACACACAAAACATTGGCTCCAGGTAGCCCTGTTATGGATCAAAAGGACTTTTGCAGTCTTTGCACACCTCGCACGCTAATGCACACTTCTTCTCAACCAAGTCGTGGTCAGTTTATGTTGGTTATTCTTTGCTAAAAACTGCACTCTCATGAAGGCGGAGGCCAAATTAATTGTGTGTCATAATGAAAATGCTGAAAATACATTGCATATATACGGATGTTTTTCTATCCCAGTTCAAAGCTCAGTTATGAGGCTTTCAAAATACAATCAGTCTGTTTCGCTAGAGAGGTTACTGATAACAGACGACGGCACACACACACTCGCACACATGCTACCCACAGGTTGGAAAGAACACAATGTCTCCATATCAGTTTCCCCAATTTAACAGTCCAGGTGAGAAAACTTTTAAACAACACCCTCTGGTGGCAGCTCAGCAGAAGAAAACAACCAGGAACTGTGGCACAGTACTTCACAGGAAAGGTTTTCTCAAACCTTTCTAAAAGCCTTATTGTTTTTATTTAGTTGTTATTTTATTGTAGGGATTCTGGGTGCCAATAGTTGCATTTATTTGTGGATATTGAGTTTTGCAGCTTGCAGAACTTGTATTTGAAAAACCTGCAGTTTGACAATCAAAGAGAAAAAAAAACAACAACCTGTGACACACAGGAAGGCTTCTGTCAAAGTAAGATCAGTGGCATATGGCTCAAGGGAAAGGTACTTCATATGAAAGCAACTGCACGAGGCTGTGCAGCGGTTGACGTGTGCCGTGGGTGTTAGATTTGATAGGAGTGGCGTGAGGCTGAGGGGCAATGAGTCAGAGTCAGCGATAAGTACCCGGGGTTATGACTGACCTCTCTCAACTGTCCTTCTTTTCCCCCATACTCCTCCTCCTCTTTTCTCTTCACATCTGGTTCTTTGCATGGATATCCCTGTTTTTTTAAAATTTTTTATTATCCTTTGTTTTACAGTCAATGACTCACAACCACGTCTTGCCTTGTTATGTACAGTTGACTCTTAACATCAAAATTAACCTTTTGTTCATCACTTTTCTCACGATTCTTTCTTTTTCTTTCTTTCACACCCTCTTTTATCACCGGCCACTGTCCATGCTTCTATTCTGTGATCAGGGAGTGGAGCCTTTAGGTTTATCTGCATTTGTAAAAGCTCTCTGACTCACTCGCTCACACAAACACACTTCATAGGTGATGACTCATTGCAACACAGGCCATTCAGATCCACAGTACAACAAAGACAAAACTGGTGCGTGAAAGCGTGTTAGTGAGACTGTGTTTGCATACACATTAACCTTTGTATGCATTAAGGTGCCGTTGTGCTGAGGGCCGATGACACACCACCTACAAAGCTTTTATCTCAGAGATAATAAGACTTTGCTGTAAGGGAGGTTTTTGTTGCCCTATTTGTTATATTGAAATAAAAGTGTTGCTGCTTGCACGGCTGTTCATTAGTGCAATGAATACAATCTGTCCATATGCATATGTGTAAATGTGAATATATTTTATTAGAGAGATAATGATACAAACCTGTAATGTGTGTGTGTGTGTGTGTTTGAGTGTACAAGACCAGGGGCAGAAAAGCATTCACTATGACACTGGCAGCTAAGGAATGATAAATGTGTTGAGTGACTCATGCAAGACAGACATCGGAGCCATCAGCAGACACGCTGGCAGCAGCATCGACTGTGACAGACAACACATGCAAATGGTCCCATAAAGTGCCATATGCATATACAGAAGCATGTTATATACACACACACATGCACACACACATATATATATATATCCAGGTAAGTACAGACAGTGTGGTGCAAAATGTTCCCTGCTTCATTTGTAACACTTTTGCACGTCTGTGGAAAAGATGAGTCACTCTCAACTGCCATCGTCACGTAACTACTGTCACTTAGACTGATTCATAGGGAACAATTTCTAAAATAACAATCAACCTCCCTGCTGGCATTTTTATGCAAAGTGACTGAGGGTACACCATGTACTTATTATAGAAAAACAATTCATTGGAATGCTGCAAAACATACAGATTGAGTTGTTTTATTCATAAAGACAAACGACCACGGGTCAATAAAAAGCACACAATGTTTGGCATTGTGTGTAATATAAAAATATAGCTACAACAATAATTGGCTGCACAAATAGCAGTAAAGAACTACATGTTCTTTCACAAAGCATCACACAACTACAGCACATTACCACTACAATACTGCTCAGACCACCTGTGTGAGGCGAATTTGGCAATGACACCGCTTTTCTTTTATAAAAACAGTTAACACACCTTTTGATATCCCTTTTTTCTCCACATAGAGAACGTTTAATTTTCATCATCTGAGTCTTCCTCTTCGTCCTCCTCATCCTCCTCCTCCTCAGATTCATCTTGGTCCTCTTCCTCCTCCTCTCTTCTCGTCTGCCGAATGGAAGCTCTTTGTTGCTGTGACAACAAATAAACAGTCACTATGCAGCTAAGACACTTAACAAGTAGTCATTAAGCACAACTGGTGCTTCATTGGAATCTGCTTTCTCTTCAACATTTCTCTCTCTCTAAGGTTGCAGTTAGGAAAAGACACAATATAGGTACAGGTGTGAACACACCCAAAGATGCATCAAGGACACATTGAGATTAAATCCACATGAGATTAGATCCTGAGGTCACATTCTCCAGTATTTGCAGTGTGTAAACAGAAATGCGTCCTATCGTATATATGAAATCTAAGACAGTATGTTAAGGTATGTGAATAATCTACAAAAGATAGACTCCCTCCATGGACATTATCATGTTTCACTTTCAATATCAGATTTTCTCTGCAGTTTTATCCTGTATGCAAAATGGTCTGCCGTCCACTTTTCTACCTACATGAGTGTTTTTGTTTAGAAGTGATTGCAGTTTCTCACGCATAGAATCAAACATAATCATTGAAGCAAAGTTTGAGCTCAAGTTGTGATGCAAGATGCATTCTGATGACAAGTATGAACTGCAATCTGCCTCCGCTAGCAACTATTTGGACATTTCTAGATATAAGACACTAAATTTGAAACTGAACCTATGAGGCATACTCAAGAGAGTTCATCAAATATATCAAATGACACTGTTTATATAATGAGAAAGTGAAGAATAGCTGTCCAGTCATTTTATAACACAATACCATAAATTCACAAGTTGAAGTGCAGTATAATGTTAAAGATGTTGGGGTAAACTGTGAACGTAGGAGGAAATGCATGATGTTACTGGCATGCAATGACATGTGTGGAAATTCAGACTGGGAGATGGTTGGGGTGATGTTGTGCGTCAGCGTTGGCACAACTGATAAGATTGTTATTGAGCTCCAGCCTCTACTAGTATGAAGAAAGATTTTTAAAAAAAAGGAAGCAGGGATTTTTTTCATTTCATCACCACGATGAAAGTTATATAACTGTCAAAGTAGAAGATAAAAAGCATTTGACATTACATGAACTTCTTCAAGGAGGGATCTTCTGGGGAAACTTTTGGCATCAGAGAATGACAGCTGGTATTAAGGATCTATGCACTCTCTGCATCTTACCTGTAAGGTCCCTGATGTACTCAGGAAGGACCCGGTCCGATCGAGGGAGGTTTTGGAATTAGCTCGCACTATGTCTAAGCGTGACTGGTAGTCAGGGGGGTGCAGCGAACTCCTGAACACCTGCCAAAGACAGTAGGAGGCGCTACATTTTATGAGCGTAAATTTAAAAAAAAATGAAAGTGTGAAGTTAGGCATGTTAACAAATAGTATGGGTATTTTTTTTTTATTACAGTTACATAACACCTGGAGTCTCAGGAGAAAAAAAAAAACACAAAGAAGAAATACTCCATGACCTGGAATATCCAGCTAATCAACAATTGGGCTGGCGATGTGCTTTGGTCACACATAAACAAAGCAGCGCGGAAAGTATGCCTCTGATAGCACAACAAACTCCCATTAAAACCACGCCGCTGGTTTTCACCGTGTAGAAAATAAATTCCACGCAGCCTCTCGATCAGGATTATCTTCATGCCTGTCATTGTGCCTTTTTCAGATGATTCAATCTCCCATGCTTTGTACTATGAGTCATTGAAAAACAGCCTTGTCTGGGTGAGGAGTTTCACTTCAATATGAATGGAAGGGAGATGATTCAGTGCAAAAACACACAGATGAGATGGCAAGGCGTGGAGAAAAATAGCACAAGGGCAGGAGAAACCTCGTTCGATGAATAACATTGATTCTTTTGTTTTCTCACTACAGGCACTGTCTCTTAAAAATAGTTTGGCTAACCTCAAATTGTAAACAGAAGAAAGTAGCTAGCATGAATCTGAATTGTGCAGTAGTGACCACAGATTACCTCAAAGTTACCACATCAGTTAAAGGGTGTGGACTATATAGTTGTATGAGCAATGAGTTTATGCTGACTGGGTCATGGTTAACCTTCAGCAGAGCCTCGGCCTACCTCCAGGTCCTCCTCCTCGTCCACACTTTGAATGCTCTGGTAAGCCAAGGTGTACACCTCTAAGGCCTTGGCATGGAAAGACATCTCCACTGTTACAAACTCACCAAAGATCCTCTATGGGGGCATAAACAAAGAGAATATTTCAGTGCTTAATAGGCTTTGACACCAAATGAATCAAAACTTGTGACCACTTCTTCATCAAAACATGAAAAAAAGAGCTTTGAAATGGCAAACAATAAATATTTTTAACAACTGAAGGAGGATTAAGAGGTGTGGGCAGATGACAAAAAAAGAAGTCATCACTGTCTGGTTTCACTTCATGGGCACCCACTGTTTCAACAGACGTATATTTCCGACTGAAATTGTAGCTCTTAAATCTGGGTTGCAGCAGACCTTAATGTCCCGGATCTTTTGCTTCTCAAACTCGTCTATGGTCTCCTCCAGCTGCCTGGTGGTCCGTGTGGCATCCATGGTGGCTCTCTGGAGCTCACTCTCAGCCTGATAGGAAAACAAAAAGAATATACAACATCCTACAAAACATATCAGTCTAACACTAAAGGTTCTGGCTGACGTTTTTGAGAAAAGCATCAGTGTACAAACAGAGATTCAATAGTATCCTTTAGTGCTTGTTGATTTAATGAATTAGAAAATACTTTAAAACCCGAGTTAGCTTGTTTTAGAAATGTTCAAAGCTCAGTGTCATTGATGTGAAGCACCTAAAACATCCAAATTTCAGACCTGCAGTTCCGGTGCAACCTGCGCCACCTATCGGCAAGAGCCCTCCAGATGTAGAAATGCTACTGTGCTCCTTTTTACAGGCAAGGAAAGGAGTAGCATCTGCAATTTTGTCTCCTGCATTCCTGCAATTTAGCACCTCAACTACACACACAAACACACAGAAAACGACAACTGTAAAAAAAAAAAAAAAAAAAAAAAAAAAAAAAGGTGCTGCTCCTTATTTTCTTATTTATTCTTTCTTATTTTCTGCTCCTACAGGTGGTGCAGGTTGTCATGTGAGGAACTCGTCTGACAATAACACCTTGTGGAGAATCAGTAGGGGTGATCAGTAGGTCCGTTTGTGTGACAAAAACGTGTGAGTTTGTGAGTGAGTTACAAGCAAGTTCAATGAGGTGCCTCACATCTGAGACAGAAGAGCGGAACTAAATCAGTACTTGTTACTGAATTTGAAAACCAAGCATTCATTGAATGTGGTGAAAACTGAGTTTCTGATGGATTGCATGTTTTCCTGTAAAACATAAACAGAATTTAATTGTGTTGGAACTTAATTTCAAAGCAATTCTGAAATATTTCGCATATTTGTGGTCATACATCACCAGTGATGAGATGTACAGATTACACTGAACACACCTGAGACTGAAGGCTTGGTCAAGGAAGCACCATAAAAATATTAGACTGTTGACAAAGAATAAACCTGTACCCAAGATGTTACCTGCACATATACAGGTGAATTTGAGAATATAAGAGAAACAAGGCAAGGATACAATGATTTGTCTGTCTGAGGGGTTTCTCTGTCTGGTCCTCTCAAGCTGAGCCATTTGTTTGGCTTCTCTGTCTCTGGCACTCTGAGTAGTCTTGAGATCTTCCTGCATGGATGTACAACCACAAAAAGGACACAGTAGTGATTATGAGAAATAACAATGTTAGTCAGTTACTTAGAAACGGTGTCAGTTTGTTTCAAATACTTAAGAGCATTAAAACATTTGGTTTATCTCACTATTCCCTGATCAAGTCATCAAGTAAATTCAGCAGAAAGACTGCAAAAAATGGACTTAATATTTTCAACCAGAAAATATCTTTGAATCCAGGTCTAAACAAGATGCAGAGCTGGCAGTGGGATGTTATCATTCAATCAATACTGCCCTCATGTGGCCATACAGTGATGACACTGACAGTTAATTCATCTGTGACCTGAACTGCCTTCTCAATTTGAAGTGACGCAATTGCTGCATCCTTGTAGGTCAGCACACATTTTAGTCTTGAAATGCTTGCAGCTGCAGGGGCAGGGGACAGTTTGAGGCACATGGCTGTACTCTGACATTGCTTGTGTTTTATTCCACTTACCCTTTTACGTTTCACTACAGCTCCATAACTTTTCAAGGGCTCTATGACTTTGGCTTCAAGTCTTTCCACCTGTGAAGCAAATAACTTCAAGTTAGGTCCTGTCTTAAAGACTGTTCCTTGTTTCCTCGCATTCAAACGACAAATTTAGGCTGTGGCTGTAAAGTTATGATCAAAATCAAAGAAAAACAGCAGGACATAAATTAGTTTTACCTCAGCTTGGCGGTAGTCTTGAATCTTGGCCAGGTGGTCAGCAAACTGCTTCATACCTCTCTTCAGGTTTGGCGTTTCCATGTCAGCATACAGCCCGATTTCCTGAACCAGGATGTCTGCTTTGTCTCGTAGCCTGGCTGTTTTACGAACGTAGGCAGCAAACATTTGGCACATCTCTCCAAAATGTTTCTCAACATTGGTGATGTTTTCCTGGATCTTTCTTGTCTGGTTGTCCCTGGGGAGGGTGAAGGACAACATAACTGAGTGTAGGAGGATACACAATTTGTTTCACATATTTGTGCAAGGAAGAAATTATAAGATTTTTATCTTGTATAATAAGTCATTTGAGTATGAGTTTTCTTACTACATCTATGTGTAGCAGGGCACCATAAACAAAACATCTTGATGGTGTGATGTATTGTACAGCGTTTTGATTTTAAGATTCTTTCATAAAGTCTAATATCTCATCATCGTTTGACAAACAGGCTGGTGTTACCCTTTGAGAAAAGGACATTTTAAAAATGATTATCATGGTCCACTAAAGGCGTCTTGTTTTTACACCTATTGATGAATAACTTAATCCCAGTTATATGTGTAATTAGTGTAAAGCGTGAAAGTTAGCGTTGTGTAACAACAGCTAACTAACCTAACGCTGCTTGATTTTTGTCAAAGCTAACGTTAACTTACCGAGCACTTTCCCCTGTAACTTACAGAGGATGTGTTTTAACGCGTTGAATATCTCTTACCTTGCTCTTGCATCGGGCGTACGACTCATCTTTGCAGAACGGCAGTAAATGAAATGTATTCAGTGTACAGAACAGATTTATCGGCACCTAGTTTTAACGTTAGCTATGCTAGCTGTGCTTCTCATCTCAGGCTAGCACGCCAGTCTGCCGTTTCCATGGTGTCACGTAGCGTTTCCGCTTGAGCAATGCCCTCTGGGAATTTGAGTCGTTTGTTGATTCGAGGCTACTACTGCAATTTTCCCAGTTCCAAAACTTGATTCCCTATTAAACAAATATAATTTGAATTAACCTATTGTTTTTCATGTTTATTTATGTATTTATAATTTATGATTAAGAAAACGTAGTAAAGGAATTACATTCTTTTAAAAATCTTATTTCTGTATAAGGATATTATTTTATATTATGTTATAAATGAATGGGAAAAACAAATAAACAAAAAAAGAGACAGAAACTCTGACCAGTTTCTTTTAGAAAGCTGAATATGAGATAATAGTTTGTTTGGTGGTTTTTCTTGAAGAAAAAAAAAAACGTGTGAGACATTGTGTAACTAAGCACATTTGCTCAAACTCTGTACATGAGTACAATTTTGAGGTTGTACTTGGTTTTCCCGTTTTATGCGACTTTTACATTCCAGAGGTAAACATTGTACTAAAAAGTAAAATCCAATAATTGTTAGATAGTCACTAGTAATCTAGATTATTAAGATTTTATATAAAACATAACACAATTTATAAAATATGATGCGTTGTTATGGGTCAAACTACCCAACAGTATAAAGCAGTTAAAACTATCTGCCTTGACCAACTGGCTACTTTTACTTAAGTAAAGGATCTTAATACTTCTTCCATTACTTGCTATTGTAAAGTCTTCTCTACATTGCAAAATACATTGCTCTGTCTCTAGTTTAAAAGTGTAGAGCCTGCAAAATGTTCTATCCACATTATTTGAGAGGTTTATAGCCTAACTGAAACCATGACCTCTTATTACATGAGTAATGATGTTTTCATTGCTATGAATGTAAGCATAATTCATCCAACACCAACATGTTTTTAAGTGTCCGTCTGTTTCACAGTTTTATTTCTGACATGCTTGTTTTTGCACCTTGTATAAACATTATTCTTAGTTCTATTTGGGAAAATCTATTTACATTTTGTAACTGTTGTGTCTGTTTGGCCATCGCTTCATTTCCCGCTACACCAACATGGGCAGGTTAGGTACAAGAAAATGTGTTATGAGCTAAATGTCTCATAAAGACGGCTGCTCTCATATGTACCATCATGATTAAAATGTATTGGGCTCCCTGATTTCACTTATAAATATTTGATTGATCTTACTGTATCAGTAATATTGCTTATTAGAGATATTAACCAGAATATTAAACAAGATATTTGATAATCTTCATGGCTTCTTCTCTGAGCAATACCAAATGAATATCCCAAATATTTGTCTGCTTTCTATGGCTTGTATAATTCCCCAAATAGATCAAGGTACATTGCCGACATTAAAACAAAGAAGGCCAAATAGTCCTTTTCAACAACAGCTTGACTGTTTTTGAACTGGTGCCAAGAGCAGACTTTGTGATCACTGAAATGAATGGAGGCCTCATTGTAATTCCCTCCTCTGTGTTTGGGAATGCATGAATGTCACCAGCTGCCACGTCTGCTCCTCTGTGGAAAATGTCCAAAAACCTTAATTATCACGCTTAATCATCCATGGGATTGAAGCAGGGGAGATCCCACTGTAACAGATTGGCGATGTAAAACACGGTCATTGCATTGAGCTGTGTGCCTGGAATCCCAAGAGGATCTGGTTTATACTCTCTGGTACAGCTGATGCTGGTAGATTCTGTTTTTTTTTAATGCCTCTGATATAACCTTCCTCTGCTAGGACTGATGGGTCACTACACCTGGATGTTTTAATACTTTAATGAAAATACCAACTCATTTTCAATGTGATTGTGAAGCATGATGTACCTTTTTGTATAATTTTGTGAATTTCAGTATACTGTATGTAATGTAACCCTCAAATTACAATAAAAGAGCCTACAGACAAAGCAGTTTCTGTTTCACCGGTGTAATTGCATTACTCAACCACATGATGGCGATCTACATCCATTCATCACATTGACTAGGTCACAAATAGGAATTAACATTTTTACAGGTGGACTCTGAGCTGTTTGTAAATGAGCGAATGAGTCACACAAAAAAAGATTTTACTGACTCACATCTCTCCTCACTGTCTTCATCATCAAATGTTTACATTATTCAGGACTCCCTGGCAGTAGATTCAAAATCCCTAAACATTACAACAAATATAACAGATGCCTGTCTCGCTACTGTCCTACAGGATCTTTTTGTTGAAAGAAGCCCGGGGCTGTTGAGTTATTTGCCTTGGCTGCTAGTAAATGTATTCAGGAGTGGTGGCATCTTTTTACACTGTGCATCTGACTTTCTTAAAGAACAGATGGTGTTGTTTCCAAACTACCAATTAGCAAGGAGAGGGTAGCAACTACTAGCAGCTAGCAGCAAGCAGCTCTCCCAGCCTCTTTCATGCTCTCAGTTTTTTTTTTCTGTCTTTGTCCCTCTGTGCCCTCTTGTTCCATCTTCAGCTCTCTGTGCTTCTCTCTCTGCCTGACTTTCTCCCTCTGCAGCCCTCATACGACACTGGAGAGATGTGGTGGCCTGCTGAACAGATTGGGAGTGACATATGTCAGACGTGGGGGGACTTAGTGGGGCAACCAAGTATGTGTCCCCCAGCGTGCTCGTATGTATGTGTGTGTGTTTACTCTCCCCCTTCACATTCCCCCCTTCAGGTGTGAGTCCTGGTGTGAAGACCCCAGACTTGAGGCTCTCCTCCCACACAGAGGCTCACACACAGCTTTAGATTCCCCATTAATAACAAGTGGGAGTCTGTGGGAGGTGTGTGTGTGTGTATGTGTTCAGGGACGCTGAGGATTATGAACAGCGTGATATCTTGTTTGCCACTTGGTGCATAAAATGAAATTACAAGCCAAGAGTCAATATCTCTACATGCTGATTTTGGCTAACCTCGCTCTCCTTCCTCTAACTGCTACATTCCTCTGATTTGGCAGAGGGACACAGCACTGCTCTCTTGCAGAAATTAACCCTGAAATATCCAGTGGGAAATATATTAATCCTCTGTGCTTCAAACTCAGTTCTCAGTGTTATAACTTTTAACCAGTCCCTAAATTAAGAATTGATTTCTCAGATGCAATTAAATGCTCCTCTGGAGAGTGCCTAAATGGAAAAAGTAAAAGTCCCAAATCTATCATACAGTAAATTAAGATGTCAGTCTGTTTTAGTTCCGGTTTTACATCCAACTAAACTTTATCATAGGAGAACTGACATCCATCCTTTCTGCTGTCATTCTAACATTTTCCATATACACTGATGCCGACATCACACAAAAACACAATGTCACAGATCTTTTCTCCCCGTGCTCAGGCTGCCATAAGACATTGTGTCTGAATCACATATTTCAAATATGAAATTCAGTGATATTCCCCTTTAACTCCAGCAACCTTGAACAAAAGTCCTCCCTCTGCAGTTAAGTGGGTGCTTGAAGGGCAAGCCAACGCAGACACGGTCCAGTGCTTTTATTGACCCAATGAAAAACCTCTCTGTGTCTCCAGGGGCTTGGAGCTCAGGTTAGGGTCTTTGTTGTCTGCGTTCATTAGTGTCTCCTTCACCATCTCCCTCTCTCTCTCTCTCCCTCTCTATCTCTCTTACTCCCTCCAACACCTCCTTCTCTTAACTCCCTCACTCTCTCGCCACTGCTCTTTTCCCCCGAGGAGTTGGAGAAGAAAATGTCACCAGATCAAATTAGCGGGAGCCTCCAACACTGTCTGTCTGCCTCTGTCTGTCTATTCCACCGAGTGATAGCGTCAGTCATGGAACTTTCTGCATGTTTGTGTACAAACTTTATATTCCCCAGGTATGATACTCTATGACACTGATAATAAACTTTCTTTTAGCACTGGATAATTAGGATTTTTTTCCTATAATTTAAAAGGCATATATACATGCTTGTTTTTTCTTCTTCTTCTTTTTTTTTTTTTACTAGATTGGTCACAAATTTACATAAACTGGGTGTCATGCTGAAGGACGTATCAGTAGTCATGGACACTGGCTTGTGGTTTGGTCAACCCTTTTAAAAGAATAGTTCAACATTTTGGAAAACACACCTTTTTCACTTTCTTGCCAAGCGTTAGATAAGAAGATTGATACCACTTTTGCACATGGTAAATATGAAGCTATAGCCAGGAAACAGTTAGCTTAGCTTAGCATAGAGACTGAAAACATGGGAAAACAGCTAAACTTGGGGAAACAGCTAACCTGGCCTTGTCCAAAAGTAAAAAAACAAACAAACCCTAATTAACATGTAATGTATCCTTTGTTTTATCTGTACTACAGCTGTGCTATCAGGGTTTTTAAACCTTTGAACAGAGCCAGGCTAGCTGTTTCCCCCTGCTTCAAGTCTTTATACTAAGCTATAGCTAACCATTCTTACCAGATAGACACAAGAATGCCATCAATCTTTTCATCTAACGCTCTGCAAAAAAGCAAATAAACACATTACCAAAAATGTTGTACTGTATTGCTCCTTTAAACATGTTAAATAATTTATATATCACTTTCATTATCTCATTGAATGAGGAAGGCAACACTGCATTCTGAGAAAGCCTTGATCTCACACCCACTTCCTTTTGCAGTGTCACCACCACCACATAACTTATTCATAGCACATTTCATATTCATAGCCTTCTTTACTTCACTGAGATGCATCAGACATACAGAAGTGATTTCTCAGTCTGGCGTTATTTACCTTAATGCATTTTAGTAGAGTGAGGGGGAGCGTTGCCAGACGTCCAGCTTTGCAAACAGATGACTTTAATGCATGTTAACCTTGGTGGAGATAAAAGGCTTCACCATTATTCCTCTTAAACCATACAGTGTCTATCAGAGTCCATTGGGGGGAAACTGGAGCACTTCCAGGGCTGCTCACCTACCGACCACAAAAGGCCACTAATTGAAAATTACCTCAGACTACTGAAAAAGAGGGACAGGCTTGTAGAGTTAAATGTGGTTGAAGGCACAGTATTATGTGTGTGGGTGTATATGTTCATGTATGTTATATATAGCAGGGTGTTTGTAAGGTTCAGTTTTCCTACTGTATTTCTGCTGAATGAACATGATGTTATAGGCTTAAACCTTTTACGTAAAAAAAAAAAATCAAACCGAAATGGAGAAAAAATGAAAGTACAAGAATCCAAGAGATCTGCAGCAAGAGTGAAAGGAACACACAGAAGTCCATTTCGTGCTCCATCACAGCCGGATGAAAGTGGCCACTGTCCTTCTGCCATCAATATGCAAATGGCAAAAAATGGCCCTTGAGTGCGGGAGCAGTTCCCTCAAGTGCATTCATTAGCCACCGTTAGCATAATTGATTCCCAGTCCCGCCATAAAACTGGTCACTCCCTGTGCCGCTCGCTCTGAGGGATCCTCTGGGGACTTCACAGGCTAATTTCAATCATAAATCATTAAAGGACACCACTAGCCAATGGACTGTGCCAAGGCCCCAGAGACGTGCGAGCAACAGTAATTCTGTCACTGACGTCTAAATCATCGATGTGACATACAAAGGTGCCTACAGGCTAACATATCCTACTCTCCACCTCTCTATCCTCATTTCTTAACTAGGTGTCATAAAAATGTATGTGCCCTTTAATTAGGCAACATGTACCTTAACTTAGCAATATGTCAGAGATGCAGTTGTTGGATTTGCGCCTGAAATTATTTAAGTTGTTGCATAATATTTTACTAACTCACTGTTGTGATATTTCATAAAGTCTTAATAGTAGTGAAGAAAACCCCCTCTCTTTTGAATTTCACCGAAGAGATAATGATGGGTTGAATAGACCTCTTCAGAGACTCAGGATCTGCAAAACCTCTCAATAGTAAAGGTATCAGAGTTAACCCTGGCCAGACAAGGCACCGGTGCTCTCAACCCATGAGAGACCATGCTTCGACAAGAAAATGAAATTAACAACAGGATGTGAAAACTCTTAAAGGGGACCTATTATTCCTTTCCTTATTTTCAGTCATATAAATAATGTTACAATGTCGGATGTTCATGTTAAACGTGACCAGCGTGTCAAATAAACGTATGTAGAAGTAATCCCTGTGAGCAAAAAGTCCCGGCTTCAGACTGCTCTGAACGCTCGGTTTCCAATGTTTTTTTCTACTTTCAGCCTGAGCCATTTTAACCTTTATCTAAAACAAGCCTCAGTTTGCCAAACTTTTTAGTAATTTTGTGTCGCTGTAAATCTTGTGTTTGATAGTATTTTGGGAGTTTTGTCGCCTGGCCAAGAGAATTACTCCCAAGACTATTCAACAAGTCTAATGAGAGTGAGTGTAGTCAGAATTCTATTCGACTTTAGCTACAGTGGACCAGAAATCAAGTGTTGCCTGCCTGAAAACACTGGGACAATGGTGTATCTGCTTCAAAACTCTTCTCCACCCCACGGTACTGGGACTGCCAAGATCAGTTGAGGACCTCTGCTGCCTCACTTTCGTTGCTCAGCAACCAACTGCATTATAGGAAGCTGCCTGGGGAGCGGAGCCTTCACCGGAGGTGTCCCCGCAGAGAAACTCTGCAGGCAGACTGTCTTGCACCTTGCTGGGAGGCCATGTGAGCTTAGCAAGCACTGCACGTCAACTTCAGGATCAACTGAAACAAGTTCATCCCCGCAATGATGCTCCAACAAGGGCAAATTGCACCCCGCTGCAAAACTTTATGGGCCTGTTTGCACTGGCATATCATTAGTGCAAAATCTTTTGTGAATAGGACCTTAAAATGGGGCAGATTGTGGGTGCAAATGCTATGCAATTCACTGTGCTATTAGCAGGCGCAATGTATTCTTTGTGGATTTGGCCCTAAGTGTAGTCATAACACTATAGAGTTTATTCCTGCATATGTTAAGTCTTCTCAGAATAAGCTTTGATTTGTATTCTTATGACTCTGCAATCAAAGAAACTTAAAGCTAAAACTGGCAGATGTTTCAGTTTTTTCAGTCTGCCTTGTGAGAGGAATTTGCTTGTGTGCACAACCTAAAAAATATTGTAAAACCAGTGAGTATCCTATGAGGTGTACCACATGAGTTACTTTGGTAATTAAATGAACATCAGGACTGCAGACTAGTTACTGCAGAAGTCATGATAGCTATTAGCTTCAGCTGTATTTCTTTCTCCAGCATTACTATTCAGAGCAGGTGCTTAGTTTATTAAGGCTCCTATTATAGAGGGAGAGGGAGAGAGAGTGAGAGTGTGTGTCTGTACGGTAAAATATATACATATTCCATTCTTTCCATCCTACCTTCCCTCCATCTGTCCGTCCATCCATCCCTCCTCTTTACAGTCTAATTAAACTCATCAACTTGTGCAGTGAAGGTTTCCAGCAGCTCAGAGAAACAGAGAGTGAGCGAGAGAGGCGAAAGATAGTGGCATGCTCGTGATGTATCGCCATCTCGCAAAATAAAACATATTCATAAAGAATATTCATTACCTCTACCAGCCATCCCCCAGATGGCCAGAAAATTGGCTTTGTGTTGAGATGTGGATTCAGGCATGCATATTAATGGAAGACAGATGTAAACGCATATTCATATTCTTTGGCTCCTCTTTTTTGTGACAGACAAAATGATAATGCATCCACTTAGGAGAGGGGGAAAGGGGCTGCATTCATGGAAGCAATTCACCTCTAATGTGTTGGTGGGTTATTGGCTTTTTGTCAGTCTGGCAGTGTGTGTTCCTATTTGTGTCTAGTGTGTCTTTCTGTGGAGTTGTCCCATCTACATGTTAAGTGCTCTCTCTCTCTCTCACTCTCACACACACACTCACACGGTAGCTTTGAGGTTTTGAGGTACAGGTCAATGCTAACTCATACATCAAACACAGTGGAATGTGTTGATCTGCAATTTAAAACCTTTCCGTCTTCTTTATGTATGGATGGCAACAGTGTGTGTGTGCACTTTGAGGTGTATACATTTACACTCATGCAGCAATGACAATCTCCGATGAATGAAATCCGTTGAAATGAGGCATAAAGCTGTGCACCATTTGAATCTGTTTAGTCAGACACCATCACCACTATCACCACTTATGACCAACAGCTGGGAAAACTGTCACACGTTATTTTTTACTTTATTTATGAGTCCTCCTCTGTTTTGAAATCAAGATCCTATCTCCACTGTCACCAAATGCTGGCCCCATTGCTTCCACAAGAGGACATTAGCGCTCTCTCAACCTTTGAGGCCAGAACACAAAACTCCTTCATTTCACCTCAGACGGCTGCATAACGATGTAAATCCTTATAGTCATAAAGATTCACACAGTCCGTGAAAAAAAAGTTCATTACAGCATCGGTAGATTTTGAACACAACAGTGATTGTCTGTATTTGTGTGTGAGCTTTTTGAGATATTTGGAGGTATTATATTAGCCAGAGACATAAATATGACTCCTCATACTCATACAACTAAAATTTTTTTCCTAATTATCCTCATTATTTCATTATGTGAAACCCTTTCTTGCAGTGCTTATGTACAACACATCACTGACATGCGTACTATAGCTACTGCTCCAGTAACCAACCCCAGGGCTCCCTTGTACACATTAGATCTCATCTCCATATTACAGCCTATATATGTCACAGTGAGAATAGGGGAGGTTT
Source organism: Scomberomorus guttatus (assembly GCA_038419695.1). Taxonomy (NCBI): domain Eukaryota; kingdom Metazoa; phylum Chordata; class Actinopteri; order Scombriformes; family Scombridae; genus Scomberomorus; species Scomberomorus guttatus. The sequence continues at coordinate 14,587,601 of CM076461.1, forward strand.
TTTAATAGAAATGGCCTCATAAACCCCCAATCCTGTAACAGAGCATTGCTCAATTGGAATAAAACCTTCTTTGTGTAAGTGTGTCCCAATATGGAAAATTAAAGGCAGTTAATAAAAAGCAGTGCTAAATCAATGGGAGCCATAAAAGTTACAGGGTGATATTAAAATGTGGGGGGGCGAGGGGGGGCAATAGTGGCATTAACACGCTGGGCCTGAATTATCATGTTAATTTAATATCCAGTCTTCAAATGAAGCAGAAAGCCCAATAAAGGTCAATTAAGCAACTAGCCTCTCATCTCCATTTAGACTTTTATGGCCTCATCTAAATCATGGAGCTGGTGCCGGGGCCAAGGGGCCCCACTGGGTGCTGGAGACCTTTGGGACCCAATGAGGGCACACGATTTTAAGATCTAAGTTTGGATAGTTTGGTTTGGGACAGCACTGTAATTCTAGCCCCTATTTGACCTTAACAACAATTTTGAATTATAGACGCTATTCTACTAACTGCTGCTCACACAAGAACAAGGTTTTCACATCCAGGTCTCATTTTATGCAGCACAAATGCAGCTGTTGGAAGCATGGTTGTATCTGACATGAACTTTCTACCCCTGTGGATTTAGATGTGGGTGGCGTGCTTGCTTTTGGTTCCATCACTGTGTGCTGTCGAGAGAAAGATAACGTCTTACATCTGTGAAAACTGTGGTACTGTCAAGCTCTACTTTTTCCAAAGAAAATATGAATTCCTTCTCATTCTTCTCACAACTAGCTGACAATAATTGACCACTCACACCATCAACCCATCTGCTTATTCATCTCTTCAACCTTTTTTTTTTTTTGCTTGTCACTATCTCCTTTCAATAATTCCCTTTCTGTACATCTTTCTGATTCTTGCACGCTGAACTTTAAATACATAAAACACAAAACCAGATCATTGTAAACTCAATCATTAACCCAAATTATTTGAATCAATATTAATGCAAAATGTATTTCAAAACCAATCAATTTCTTAATGAATAAGGATGCAGATTTTGTGGAGTCCGGTCTCAAATAGAAAAAATGTAATTACCATTGATCAGACTTCTGTTTTATTTAAATAATGAGCTGTGACTTGTGTTGATCCCTTAAGTGTGTTGCATTCAATGACATCTCAAATAATATTTGTATTCATATATGTATGTGTCTCTGTATCTTCTAGGGTCCTATAGGACACAATTATTGTTCAAACTGACCTCATGGCCAGAAAAACCTGCTAATTTATCAAATAACTGACCAAAATGATGACAACTTACCGACCCCCCTCAGTCTAATAAGAGTGGTAACTCAAGTTTAATATTGATGTCCGCTGACATGATGGTGACTGAACAGTCAAAGGAATGATGAATAATTCCCTTGTATGCACAATATGTATCGACCACATATTGACTTCTCCAAGCAGGACTGCTGCATTGACATGGTTTGATGCAGATCCATAGTCTTATGAATAAATAATGCTGAGCTAGTTAGAGCTAGTCTTTCAAGGCTCAGTTAATAAACAAAAGAAAGAGCTCTGCTATTGTGTGACATGAAACACAATACTGTTTTAATTGCCTCTGAGGGCTTTGACATCATGTGGATAAAAAAACTCCTCTGAAGTCACTTGACAGAAAATGAATCGGACTATTTTGATAATTGATTCACCATTTAAGTCATCTTTAAAGCAAAAATGCTCAAGAGTAATTGCTTTCAGCCTCTCACATGTAAATATGTTCTTGTTTTCCTTTTATGAAGGAATGCTAACTGATTATGAAAGTAACCATTGGTTGCAGCCCTATTTTTATTACTGCAAGTATATGGTATCTATGAAACTCTCTTGCTGAATGTGTATCCTGGGTAGGTATTCTTTACTCATTGAAAATGATAGTAGATAGCAATTACCATAAATGCTAGGGAGCAGAACATAGGTTTGTTAGATGCTGAGCTTGAGTTTGATTTTGATATCTTAATAGTGAAGATCCAAGCGTTTGATGCCAATGCTTTGGGGCGAAGCTAAAGTACAAACACTGCTAATGCCTACGTAACACTCCCATCACTTGTGAAGCAGCAGTTGAGATGCACACATGGCTTGTGCATTTTTAAATACACTCTCTGTCCGTGAAGCACCCCATACAAAATGCATAATATGCAACAATTCAGCAAAATGTTATCGTGGAAAGTGAGCATCCTTGCTTCGTTCCACATGCTACGCATCTGGATAGTGTCTGGGCGCATTACATGAGTGAATGGGTTAGTGACCCAGATTCTCTAATGGGATTTTAGGTGTCTAAAAAAAATAGAATTGCCTTTTTTTCAACTCTGACAGATGTTCCTATTTGATAATTACATTAAAATGAAACCAGTAAGACATTGATATGAAAGACACATATAAAGACACATAAAAAAAAATCACTGTACAGATGCATTAGCATGGATTTTTCAGATGATGCTAAGGTTTGATGGTGTTTTCTTCAAGTTGCATGACACTGTAATGAAACATTTATCCTGTGCCCATGGCGTCTGCCTAAATGCTTAAAAACCTAAAGTCGCTTTGCTCTCTCCTAGTCTCCTCGTTTCTGTATTAAGAGTCAAAATAGACTTGGGTCTTTGTTTATGGTAGGAAATAAGATATCAGATATTCCAGTACACCCAGAGAATACGCACACAAAGTCTGTGCTGCCTGAGCATGCCTGTGAAGCCACGCTGTGCTGAAGGCAATCTGTCTCCCCCACCCATAAAGACCATCTGTCATTAGTGTAGATCAATGGAGATGATAGATGGGGAGTGCTTGCTGTGCTGACAGAAGAACTGAGACAGGAGTCCAGGAACGACCACGGTTATGGTGCGTGGTCCTGACCTAGCGGGCAAAAGCCCTAATGTTAATTTTGTATCCGTGCTGGGGTTGGGTTGATATGAGCTTGGACTGTCAAAAAAAAAAAAAAAAAAGCTACAGACTGGCTTTTGAAAATTCAAATCAATTTTTGTCAGTTGTCTGAGTGTTGCATATGTTTGCTACACTCACCCACATGTCTTTACTTCTGTGCCAGAAGTGTTGTAAATTCTCTCTGAATAATCCATTTTCCTAAGCACTTGGTAGGTTATTCAAAGCATGTCATATGGAGTTGATGTGAAACAAGGCAATAAAATAGGCAGAGAATGGACTGTGCCTCGTCTCTCTCTACACATCTCAAACCATGACATCCCAATAAGCAGACCAAACCAGTTTGGATCCACTGGGTAAAATCAAGAGGACTGGACATGATTTGATGAAGCCCATTTCACACTTGCTGAGAGAGATGGACGGTCCAAGGTCTGTTAAAATCCCTGGGGTTTTGGACGAGAGCATCAGAGGATTTTCAACAGAAGTCATTCTTAACACAGAGGAGTAGACAAAATGAAGGGCTTTTCTCCAATTTTAGCTACCAAAATTGAATTCTGAAGTAACAGAGACTCTATCCCTCATCTGTATTCCCTCACCACTCTCTAATATTAATTCAGCTTCTTTTGCTATCTTTTTCTTTTCTTTTCCCAGCTATGACTTAATGAGAATTCTTTGTTTTGATATTTTTGAGATGAGGTGTTTAAATTTAACAGTAAGTGTGACTTTACCACAAAAAAACGGATAAATGGAATAATGGAATAAAAAAAAAATGCATATCCAGATCTGATTTCTCTGATTATGCTAATAAAAAAAAGAATCATACAATGACACAAAAACCACACAATCACCTGGATACAGTCTTACTAGCGCACATGTATTGACACACACACACAGAGAGGAACACACACACACTCTTACACACCCGGGCAGTGGGGATTGCTTCGGAAAAACAGCACCTGCTCCTCCATTTGAAAACTATTTAGGGAGGCATCAAACTCTATCAGGGCAGGTCTGATTGCGGTCGCCTCTTCACAGTCCCCCAATCACTCAGTGAGTCAATTAGCCTCCTGCCCCCCACCCCACCCCACCCCCCTCATACACACTCACAAAGACACATACACACACACATACAGAATGAACACACATGCACAACAGACTCCCATTCCCCTCCGTCCGCTGTGGGTTCCGCCAGGGAATGAGAGTCCATCGGCGGCCTCCCAGCAACACCTGAGGCCCCCCACCACCAAGCCCCAGCCCACCCTCCCCCCTCCCCCTCCCTCCACCCACAGTCAGCTAATAGCGGTGCTCCAAGGGCACCCGAACCACAATGGCATTCAATTCACGCCATTGTACCCCTTTTACCAAGCCTCATACCAGCGACTCAACAGCTATTTAGCAGATGATGGGAAAAGAAAGAGGGAGCGGAGGAGACCGAGGGTTAGGGAAAGTAGGAAATGAGCGATGCAACAACAGGGGTGACGCGTCCGCTCACCTCTGAGATCATTTACTTTGTTCAGTGGAGGCGAATTTGATTGTGCCGTTCACTGCGCATGTGTTTGTGTTCGTCTTTGGAAGCATTAAGAGAGTGTTTGCGTGCTTGCAGGTGTATTTCCCGTTGCATCCACTTTCACCTGTGTGTGTGTGTGTGTATGTGTGTGTGTGTGTGTGTGGAGCCTGCGTTCCGTCGACTCTTTGGGTTAGCAGGCGGCGCTCTCTCACAATCGCTTATTTATTCAGGGCCTTTTGAAATAATCGAGTTGACACATCTGTCAGATGGTGAGAGGAGGAATGCTAAAAGGTCACCGGGCGAGGTACCAGCTGCTCCCGCACCAAACCTTTCCTGCCTCCAAATAGCACAGTCATTACACCACAACAGATGGGACTCCTGCCTTTCATTTCTGCCTCACTCAGACACACATCCGCGCGCACGTACAGAGGGGCGCACACACAAATGTAGCAAGCGCCCATCACACTTATCCACACACATGCACACATATACACAGAGGTGCAGTCACACCAGACACTTGTCACAGGCAAGACAGGCAAACAGGCAGAGACATGTACTGTACACATCTGCAGACACACACACACACACAAACACACACATTTATTCCCTCCCTCTGTCACTGTCTCTCTTGCTCTCACCTGCACACTCTGTACTCTTTCTCCCCGGGTCTGATTTCCATGTACAAGGTCAGTATCAGCTGTCTACAGGGAACATCACTCCCTCATACCCAGAGAACGACAAAAGGACAAACACAGTCACACTAAGGACAAAAGCCGGTGGAGGCATTCTCTCTGCAGTCTGCCTCTTTATTTCTCATTGAACTTCCTTTATTTTATCTCTGAGCTATTGTTTAATGATATCAGTCTCAAAGACAGAATAGAATCTTTTGGCCATCGGGAAAGTGATGCATAATTCAAACCTCGTTGAGATGTGATACAACGAATGGACTTATATCTTGGAGGTGCTTTGTTGGGTGTAAAAAGTGCTGGGCATTGTGAAACCCAAAGAAAAGCCTTAGGCCTTGCTCCAAGTGCTGCTTTGATGGAGCTCTGTAGATTCAACTCTGGCTGAATAGAAAGGCATATTCTGATGACTAGGTAAAAAATCCATTTCCTCCCCCAAAGCAGTGAAGGCATATGGCAACCTTAATCACCTTATAGGAAAACCAAACTAGTTCAGACATGTTGCTTCAAGTACACTTCAAAGATCATTGCTTACCCAATCCAGCTGTCGTCGATTTTTCTGCATGCACATCATCAGATCCTATTGAAGACTTTGATATTGTGCGCCCTTTCAAGTTCAAGAGAGATACAGGAGAGGGTCTCTGTTTCACTTTACACCGGGCATGTTGCTAGAAAAATATGTAATTGTCCACAGCAAACCCTATAGTCATTTGTTGTTGTATAGTCATTTGCTGTATTTGCCAGCTCGGCTATTGTTCCAGTTAATGAGCTTGAGGGAGGCCACAGCAACGCTGCACAAAGCGGGGCTAGGAAACAGAATGCTACAATGCATAGCTTGCTGTATGTAAATGTGTTGAAGCGAAGAGTTAGCAAAGTCGCGTTCAATTCATTAGTCATTAATGATTACACTATGTTTAGTATACATAAATAGCACCAAAGGCACATTAATGATAACTCCTTATTGCTTTGCTAGGTCACAAATGAGACAAAGATATTTCATGTTATTTGAATTCTGTTTAAAGATTAACATACAATACTGCAGTATGCATTTTCCCTTACCAATATGTGCACAGAATAATGCAGCAATCTACAAGCTGTGGCCAGCTATAGGCAGTGGCCAGCAGGAAGCATTAAAAGAGTAATAATGCATAAATCATGCAAATGCACAGTTAGGATATAGCCACTGATTTTTAAAGCTCAGTGTCTTCTACAGCAGGGCGAAGCATTACATTTCTCTGCTTGTGCACACCTTGGTGTTGTAAAATATTGAAACCTCTCGGGGTGGACATTACATCTACTAAGTTGTTAACAGGATCTATTGCATATTTTATCAGTGACATTTATGAGCTTATGCAGAAAATGGAGGTACCAGGTATACAAGGAATGCCTTGCTCTACTCATCAGCAACATCACTGGGAAAAGGGGGAATTTTACTGTAGTAAATGACACATCTATCATCACACATCTATAATGGTTTATAGTCTTAACATTAATGTTCCACTGTTTTTAACAAGCTATTAAACATTCACTCCCAGTAGGAGCAGGTGATAATCACAAACTGCTAAACGTTAAAGCGGAATACCAACAATGGCAGACATGCTATCACCCGTGATGACACCCCACATCCGTGTTATCATTTGTGAACAACACACCTTATCAGTTGTTTGTGTCACTACAAAAGTTCATTTGTCACGCCCATATGTGACCCATTAACATAACTATCAGAAACAGTCATGGTGGGAGACATCGCAGCACACTCACTGATGCCTCCGAGCTCCTCTCTGTCCGTGCACACCAAGCTGCAGATGTCAACATCATGACCGTGTGTGTGCGTGAAGGGGGGGGGGGGGGGGGGGAGTAATAATCAAACATGATTTGACAGATGACAGGGTGCTACTTGTATCGTGTGTGCAAGCGTGTGTGTTGTGTGTATTGTATTTGCTCTACTGTCCTAATAGGCAGCTGCCATTATCAATAACCGTTAATTTTACAATCCATGTATCAGGCTTCCCATTTCCCTCCCTCATGGGTGTGTGCATGTATGTGTGTACATTTACATACTGTATGTGTACACGGATGTGATTGATGCCTCCTACCTCACTCCCCCTCAGCACCCTCTCAGATTTAGTGCCCCAAACTCCCCTTGGCCCCGGCCCCCCTAAGCACAGTAAGCATAAAGCAGGCGATTTACTTTATGACTCCTGCGCTCCAGACCTTTAGTAGATTTACTGTCATTTTTATGTATTAGCTGGTACTGGAATGTGGTGTGCGATAATGACGGACAGGCAGCTGGCCACGCAGGGAGAAAAGTGCTTTGTTGGCAGCTTTAATGGAATCAACAGAACAGTAAACGGGATTCAATTAAAACTTGGTCTTTGTAGGGTTTCGCCACAATGGATGAAGCTATATGGCTACATTAAAGACTATTTCAAGGATGATGGATTCCTTGAATTAGGTAGTGTAATTGGCTTCACTTGTACAATTTTGCATCCTTGATGAAATTGAAAGGAAGATTCACATAACCTATCTAATATATGTAAATCATTTAGCACTATTAACCCCTTAACATACAGCTTTCACTCTTTATTTCTACAGAAAAAAGCTTTGAAAAGGTATACTATGCAGGATTTTCCGAGACTCATACAAAACTAATCCCTCTCAATCATCACTTATGACCCACTAGAAGTGTGTGACGGTGTATTTATCTACAAAGAGCCTGCCTCAGCCTGTATTTTCTTATTTTCATATTATTTTGCTGTGTTCGCGACACTTTTGGGGCGTCAACCTTTGGGCAGTGGGTGTGTTGTGGCCAAGTTACATCGCTGTCTTTGTCTCTCTCCTCTGTTCTGCTCTGCTCTCTGTCTCTGTGTCGTGGATGTATAAAGAGCTGCAGGTCTGTGTGTCTGCTTGAGCGAGGGCAGGGCTGAGCTACGCACACACGCAGAGCAGAGAGGCCACAGTGGACAGGATGAAGCTCTGCATTCACACAAAATCCAGCAATGTGGCAGCTTCCTGCAGGGGTGTGCGGAGGTGTGGGTGTGTTTATTTTTGCTCTAACCACCATGAAACAATCAGAAAATAAAGTTTTATTTATCTGATTCACAGCTTTGTTCTTGCCAGCACCGCTCGCTCTCTTCATTCACTCTCTAGCTCGCTTGACCACCGCCGCTCTCCAACCTATAAGGTTGGAGAAAATCACCTTATTCCACACTATCTAACAGAGTTACATAAAGACCTATATTCTGTATGGTGTTTATACTGAGTGAAATATTCACACCCAAGACATGTTTTTTATGGCCACACAACAAGAAATAATATTTAGCTAGTTTTTTACCTATAAAAAAAAAAATATATATATATATATATTTTTAGTTATCAATGTGGCTTGAGCAGAGACACTCTAGGGTCCCCAAATGTGAGGTCTGCAGTTGGACCTTCTTGGATATTTACTGTACAGACATGAGAGAGGTCTCCATCTTCTCATCTAACTCTCGGCAAACCCCACCCCCTGGACGAGACAGGTTGAAATGGCGAAGGACATGAAAAAAAATGTTTGCAAACGCTTCATCACAGAATATCTCCCAGAGTGCACTGATACACAACAACATAAAACTGTCTAAGGGTGGAAATTCATGCTGTTACTGTTAATGGGGCAGAAAAATGAAAGCAATTATTAGGGATTATTTTTACATTCATTTTAGGAAACTGACGGTTAACAGTTGAAATACCACGTAAATACATATGCGTACACATAAGTGGCCAAACAAAAACATAAATATCTACAGTAGGAAAGGACACATTTTGTATTACTGCCCTTGTTACTCCTCAAATGTTTAAATAAATATATAAAACCTTTTCTAACCTGATTATTCCTGTGCTCTAGGGGATCAAAACTCACTAGTGAGTTCTGGGACTACTTGTTAGGCCATTAGGACTTAAGGATTTCACCACCAGCAATCGTTCACTCTTGGTCTGATGCGCTATGACAGTTATTAAGAGCATGGTGCCTTCAGCCATGAGCGTTGATCAGTGCAGTTTAAAGTTTATGTGCTGCAGACTTCAGCTTGTCACCACTTGGCCTACATGCAGCTCCCTTATCGTTTAGACATTCTGAATGACTGAAGGACATCCAGACATTCAAAATGTCCTTTGCTTTCCACTTTTTGACTGTTTTGACTAGTCTCCTGTCAACAAGACCTTTCTTCTTTTGTATGCTCTCTGTCGCTCTCTCTTGTGCGTCTCGCTCTCCTTTCCTTTCTCTCCTGTCCTTCTCTGAGTCAAGACGGTGGCAATAATCCTCTCTAATAGCAGATGACAGCTCCACATAACTTCTGACATTAGCTTTTAGCCATCACATTTTTACAACCCCTCGTCTTGACGGCAGATTTGTCGGCCGGCAATGGTGGCATCGGCAGTCTCTTTTGCTCTCCGTCTGTCTGTCTCTCTCACTCTCCTAATGTCTTTGTGACTGGGGAGATCTGGGGCCCCAATCACACATTCTTTATTACAGTATGGGCCATGGTGTTCCATCACTTTCTGCTTCCCATCAAACAAAGGCACGCACATGCACACACACAAACACACACACACACACACACACACACACACACACACACACACACACACACACACACACACACACACACACACACACACACACATTCACACTTGTCCCCACCGGGCCCCAGACTGATGGTGGTTCCAGAGTACAGTGCCATAAAGAGAGGGAGACAGAGAGAGCAGCTGCATCAAAAAATGAGCTCCTAACAATACTTAAACTTTTGATGAAGGAACTGAAACAAAACACAGAAATAACTTGATAAATGGGTGCCTAAAGGTACATAGAGGATACTGGCAAAAGGACATCTCTAATCCTCAAGATTTTAAAGAGAAAAGTAAGAAGGAAAACTACAAGGTAGAGCTAGCTGACTAACAGAGAGCTTGGCTCTGCCTCAGTGACCTCTCTTAACAACTGGAATAAGTCTGAAAAACAAACGACTGGTACACCTTCCATTCCTGTTTTGGAAAACTGTGACCTTTTTTGTGGAAAGAATTTTACTTTTTTATGCCTATCTAAAATAATACATCTTAAAACATATTACCAAGGTTAAGCTAGTAAAGCTAAAGTAAAGAGCTAACTAGCAGTGATAGTTGGTAGCATTGGTCACCATGGAGACCACCACACACACAGCAGAGTGCAGAGAAATGGAATTTGCTGCTAAGTGTAAAAGTGTGCAGGCCAAGAAGAAACACAAAGACCCTACAAGAAAACCCTGAGTGCCTGTATGTAGATTACATCCTCCTCAGTGGCAAGAGAATTAAAAACAACCAGATCTTCCACACCAAACATACAGAGTTGCAGAGAAATGCTGCCTTTAGTAACTACCAGCACGCCTTCAAAGAGGGAATCAACCATGAACGACCATCTGTCAGGATGAGAGTCTGGACACTGAGAACCCTATGCTGATCCAAACTTATTATAAAACCAAAGGAATGATGCTGCTCCAGGGAAACCAGACCAGTCCCAACTTGTTTGAGATGTTTCACCAGCTAAAAAACAGAAGTGGACAGGAACAGAACTCAACAACATTCAGCAACTGAGAGAAGAGCTCCAGCAGATCTGGAAACAGTTTTTCTGGCTGAGAGCTGGTTTGAGATTAGGCACTGGCTCTGAACTGGCCCTCAAACTGGTCGAAAGGGGGTACCAGACACAGACCCCCTCCCTGCTGGCCAGGCTGATCCCTCCTCTACACCTTCACCCACTGTACCAGCCAAGCCAGAGCCACAGGTGGTGCTACTGAGTGACTCCAATGGGAAGTATGTGGAGCCTAGACACCTCTTCCCTGGCCAACATGTTGTGTCCAAGTGGGAACACTGGATAGGCGTTAGAACCTGCTACAATGAGACTCACTTGGCTGTCCCCAGACACAGCCCAGGTAGTCACTAAGGTGGCAGAGAGAGCCTGTAGGTTGTTTCCAGAGTCACAGGTTGTAATCTCTACCCTCCTGCCCTCACCTGGAACTGCTCCACCCTCTTCAATGTCCACCTGGCACACCACACCACCATCAGCACCTGGCACTTGTATGATGGGTTACACCTCAATAGAGATGGAGTCAGAGTGTTTGCCAAAAAAAATCAAGGATGTCGCTCTTGGAAGAAGCCCCAACTCCACCACCACAGCACTATAGGACCTCCAGACGCCCAAGAAACACACCATCACAGCCCAGCCCTCGTCACCCTGCTCCACCTCACCGTTCCCACCCACAGCCTTCTGCGCCCTACACCCAGAGAGCCCCTCCTGTCAGCTGAGCCCCCTTCCCTCAACAGCAGTTGACCAATGCTACTGCTCTGGACAGACCAGCTGCTCAGCCTGCACCTCCACACGTCTCAGAGCTGGAGGAGATCAAGCAGATGCTGCACAGTCTGTGCAGTGGACTACTAGTAAGATAAATATAACATCAGTCATCATATTGGTATGACTCCCAAAGAGATTGTTGTATTATTAACATAGTTTGGTTCAATCTAATTAAAAAAAAAGTTTATGTATTTATTTATTATAAAAAAATGATCTTCCTATTTTACAATTTAGAGCATTTTTCAAATGAAACAAATCCTAATTTGATTTACAAAAAGTAAATAAAATCACTAATAGGTTCTCAAGGTTGCCTGTGTAAAAGTTGTTTCTGTGTTTGGTTTTTTTTATTATTTTATCTTCTGTTGAGAATTTTGAACGAGTTAATTTAAAATAAACTGTTGGAATATCCAAGGTGTTTACTCCCCAGTCTCTGAAGAGTAAAACCTCTGATTTTGTGAGTAGTATAAATATTAATGATATAATCCTATCAGAAACATGGTGTAGAGCTGATGTACCCACCCACTGCCCTCCAAACTACAGAGAGGTTATTACCCCTTCCCATAAATGATCTACTGTTAGTCAAGGCAGAGACTCAGGAGGACTCATTATATGGTACAAGTTCAAATTTACACAATTTAGTACAGATTCTAAAAATAAAAAATAAAAAATAAAAATATTTGGCTGAAAATAAAAAAGAGATCTTATCCCTACACAGAGGGATATATATCTATGTGCTGTTTACATCCCTCATCTGAGTCCCCTTACTTCTCTGATGACATATTTCCCTGCCTTGAGGCAGAGATATGTTATTACCAGGGCCTGGGAAATATAATAATCTGTGGTGATTTTAATGCCCAGACTGGTACACATCCTGAAGTTACCAGAAGTCAAGGAGACAGTTTTATCACCCAGTAAACTCCTACTAATCACCTACATCTGCCTCCTAGAAACAACTTTGACACTGTGATCAACAGGAATGGGAGCTATTACAGCTCTGCAGAAGCCTCAGTCTGTATATTGTCAATGGTCGGGTAAGAGGGGACTCTTTGGGAAGGTTCATTTATTGTTCAACTCTTGGCAACAGCACTGTAGATTATATGATCACAGACATGGACCCCTTCTCTTTCAATCCATTCACAGTCAAACCCCAAACCCCTTTATCAGACCACAACCAAATCACCCTCTTCCTCAAACAGAACAACATCACACACACAAAATCTAGCAAGCTGTTCAACATACCCAGGACATAAAGATGGGCCCCAGACAGCACTGAGCAATACCAAGAGGCAAGCAATAGTGAAGAGATCAAATTATTACTAGAAGAGTTTATAGAATACCCCTACCCTGTCATGATCCTGTGCCTCCCAAACCTGCTGCCACTCTCCTAGTGGCCCTTTCCCTCTCTATCCCTGTGTGTGTGTGTGTGTGTCTGATTGTGTGAGTGGAGTCAGGTGTGCTGGAGTCAGAGCAGAGCCACACCAGCTGCACCTCATCTCAATAATCAAGACTTCTACAAATACTCAGCCCTGCCACTTCCACTCTGCCAGATTGTAGCCTCTGCACCAGTCAGTCTATGCTTTGAGCCATTTTTCATGCATTACCAGTTTTCCTATTGTTGCCTGTTCTTTTCCTGGCCTAACCCTGTCTCCTGTTTCCCCACAGTCTCGTCTGCTCTGGTTCCAGCCCCTTATCTCGTCTCGTCAGCCCTGCTTCCCTGCCCTGGATTCCCACTCTTCCCAGCTTCCAGCCTCTGCCTCAGCCCCAGCCCCAGGTTCCCAGCTTCCAGCTCAAGCCTCAGCCCCCAGCCCCAGGTTCCCAGCTTCCAGCCCCAAGCTTCCCCAGGCCTGAATTCCCATTTCCCAGCCTTCTAAATAAATACCTTGTTGCTATTATATCCCTGTGTCTGCACTCGGGTTCACCTGCTCTGCCCCACATAACCTACACTCCCACTACTGAAGGCATGTATGTGACTGTTCAAAATACAAATATCTTCAAGAGTACAGCAAATAAAGCTAAATTGGAACTACGTACAAACAAAAGAACAAAAACAAACCACTGATTCAACAAAGACTGTCAAAACCTGAAAAAACAAGTTAGAAAATTATCTAACCTGAAACACAAAGACCCTACAAACAATCATATACATCTTCAATACTGTGAAACACTTAAGACATATAAAAATACAATTAGAACCAAAGAGATAAACCATACTCAGAAACAATTGACTTTTTACTTATTACTTGAAGAGAGTATAGAATCTAACTCCTTCTGGGACTAGTGGTCATACAGGATGGAGACATATGGACTGAATATTTTCAGACCTTATTTGGGCCAACACCACCAGGAGACTTAGAAACCAAACAAATACTTGAAAAACTTCAAAATATGGAATTGATAAACAACCAAAACCCCCTAAATTTCCCCATTACTGTGAATGATTTGAAAACAAAATTTAAGACCCCTCAAAAGCAAAAAGCATGGAATACGATACGATACGAAATGCTGAAATACAACACAGAAAAATTCCAATTGGCTATTCTAAAATTATTCAATCTAATTCTGAGTGTGGGATATTAAATATATATATAAAGTGGTGACAAATTTGACCCTCAGAATTACAGAGGAATATGATTTAAGCTGTATGGGCAAGGTGCTCTGCAGCAGTATCATAGTAGTTGAATTCCTCAATGATGTGGATTCATGCCTAATCATTCCACATCTGACCATATCTTTACCCTCACCACTCTCATTAACACACATGTGCACAGAAAAAACAATAAAATGTATTCATGTTTTGTATATTTCAAAAAGCCCTTTGACTGTATTTATCATGAATGACTCTTTTATCGATTATTAGGGAGTGGCATAGAGGTAAAACCTATGATTTAATTAAAACAATGTATTTGAATAACAGATGTGCAAACATCTGTGGAAACAAAAGGACCAGTTACTTCAAACAGTACTGTGGGGTGAAACAGGGCTGCAATATGAGCCCAACCCCCTTCAACATATATATAAATACATTTGCAGAACAATTGCACAAATCCACAGGTGTGACTCTGCAGGACACAGAGGTCACATGTGTGAGTTTGCTGATGACCTGGTTATCCTGTCTCCCTCCACAGAGGGCTTACAGCAGAGCCTGGACATCCTCCACAAGTTCAGTCAAACATGGGCACTAACTGTAAATATGGAAAACGCCAAAATATTGACCTTTTAAAAATTAGCCAATTCTCTGAAATATGAATTCACAGTAGCAAATATAGAAATTGAGCATAGAAAACATTATACATATTTAGGCTTGAATATCAATTCCACTGGACATTTTGGCATGGCTGTGAATGAGCTGAAAGAGAAGGCAAAAAGGGCTTTTCCGCCATCAAAAGAAAAATTCAGATTGACATCCCAATTAGGACCTGGCTCAAAATTCTAAATTCAGTAATAGACCCATTAATATTATATGGTAGTGAAGTGTGAGGTCCATTAACCAGCCAAGACCTCCCAGAATGGGAAAAACATCCACTGGAAGCCCTGCATGCAGATTTGTGCAAAAACATACTCAGAGTTCACAGACACACGGCCAATAATGCATGCAGGGCAGAACTTGGTCAATCCCCTTTAATAATTTAAATTCAAAAGCGAGCCATCATATCTTATAAACACCTCCAATCTAGCGACCCCCACTCCTACCAGTACAACGCACTTCTGTGCCAAGAGTTGAACAAAGATAAGAGTCCCCACTGCCAGCTGGTCCTGAAGCTGTGCCCACACACACCAGGGCTTCAGGACAGACACCAAACAATCTGGCCCAACCAAATCATCTCAAAACAAAAAGAAAATGATATCAAATATTGGAACGAAACCACCACCAAGTAAATTAGAATTCTATTTGACCCTAAACAGAGAGTACATGGTAGCAGAGTACCTGATCACTGTGACTGGCACTGAGGAAAATGCTGACATTTACAGACTGAGTGGACACAGCCTGGTCATAGAAACAGGCCGCCACAGGCAGAACAGGCTGCCCAGAGAGGCCAGGCTGTGTTCACTTTGTCATAAAAGAGAGGCTGAGACAGAATCTCACCTCCTACTATACTGTGAGAAATATAAGGATTTGAAAGACGTTTTCTTTGAAAAAATGAATAAAATGTATCCCGAGTTTATCCATCTCCCCGATCCCATCTCTTTATTAACATCTGTCAGTGTTAATAATTTATATAGGTTTCTGATCTGTCATGCCAATAAAGCTTATTTGAATTTGAAATTGAGAGAGAGAAAGCTGGAGAGAGAGCTACACAGAATACAACCTTTACATTAGACCAGTTTCCTTAAACTTTAAATTAAACCAGCCTGTTATCTGGCATTATTATGCTACAATGTTGTCAGTCTTCCCTGACAAAACTGGTCTGTCCTACATTTTACATCTCCAGCGCGCATCCTGTATTAACCTTGGATATAATAAAATGACTCCAGTAGTTGTTGTTACAAATTCTTATTTATTTGTGTATCCTTGTATTTCAGTGCTAAGCTAAAGGAGTAGACACAGAAAGCTCTCTTTGATTGCTCCTGCTGTGAGTTGGCTCAAAATAAAATTGAGAATACTTTAACAAGAAAAAGAAGAACAATAAAATGATGGCCGAAGTTTTTGCATGTTTGGGTGGAATTATTTGCTTATTTTAGGTTGTTACAAAAAACATTCATAAAAAAGTAGTTTTAAACAAAGTGTCTGTAGACTTTATTTCTTAAGGTAGAGGAATACATTTTTAACGTTAGATTGGATCCAAATACATTAACTACTCCATATAAGCACCTGTCAGATTTGTTTGAAATAATTTATTGCAGACGTTTACTCTAAATGGTAGCCTCGGTTTATCTAGCAATGTGTTGCTACTGTATGGCAAGGATATTTGGCAAAGATAGAAATCATTATTTGCCCAACAGTGACACAAAGTTCCATTTGCAACAGCAGATTGAAGAAAAAAATTCCCAGCGCTCATCTCTAAACCTGGGATGTTTTTCAGGAGTAACTGTGTAGTTGTAAAGTACGTCCAGTGATCCTGAGGCTGAGTGGTGCATTTAGAGCTGTCAGTGAAGCTACAACAGGGGGATGAGGCATGGGGAAGGAGTCTAGGGGATGGCATGGGGGGGGGGTGGGGGGGTTGCCATATGGCTGCTGACAAGGAGAGGGGGCAAAGCTGACAGGGCCGAGGGAACGGAGATGGCAGGCGGGAGGGAAGAGGAAATCACACTGGAAGGACAACACGCTCCCCTTCTGCCAAGGCGGAAAGCAGTGGCGACCTGTGTGTGTGTGTTGGTGTGTGTGCCATTGACTGACAATGCTGCTGATCGAATCCAACGTGGAGGCCTGTGTCCTGACAGCACTGATGCCACAAGTCTGGACAGGGCCCGGAGTGCATGAGTGAGTGAGAGCCAGAGAGAGAGACGGAGGAAAAGTGTATGTGCATTTCTGTCTGTGGTGTGTGTATTATCTGTGTATGTTGGCGTATGTGCGTGTGGCCCAGCGTGGGTGTCAGCCAGCCAGCCAGGGTCCTCTGTGTGCCTGAGGAGCCTCTCTACCAGCTGGGTAAGCCAGGTGCTCGGTTGCCCCCTCATGCCCCTTGGCCCTCCCATTACTGCTGCCCTCCAGGCCCACTCAGTCAACTGCCACTTGCTACCAGATCAATATTAGCTCACACTGAGGACAACATGTCATTCCACCACTGAGGGGTCAGACAACCCATTGTTAGGCAGCATCAAGTACAAACAGGGTTGGGAGACAATGTTGTATCTGAATGTTCAGTATTTCTTTGCTGCACATGCGATTCATGTGCATTTATACTGATATATTTAGCAAAAAAGGGCTTTGACGCATGAAATAAAAGACATTTCAGACTCAAATATGAACACTTTAAAGGGTAGGTTCATAATTTTTCAAGTTTTTCTTAAAACAATAGTCAGGTGCTCTTATGAACATTGAAAGAGGTTTTGCTCTCTGTAATCATTCCTCCTGCTCATACTGGCCATTAAAAGATCCCTTCTGAATGCGCTTACAATGTAAGTGATAGGGGACAAAATCTACAGTCCTAGCCTTGTGCAAAAATGTAAAAGTTTATCTGAAGCCGATATGAGGTTTAAGCAGTCTGAGCTAGTCAACTAAAATGGATATCTGCCACAGGGGCAGTCTTTTTAGTATTAAATTCTCACTTTGTGTCTCGATGGACAGTGTTTTCCGGCTCAGCTGCAGTGGAAGGATAGTGACAAAAAGAGGGAATTTGGCACTAAAAACACTGTAACTTTGAACGATATCTACTTGCTTCATATTAGCTTAATATGACCTAATGGTCAGTATGAACAGAAGGAATGATGACAGCAAGAAAACCCTGTTTCAATGTTCATTTAGGCACCTGATAATTGTTTAGTAATAGTTTCTTTTAGCTGGCACAATATGTGCAACCAGTCAATACTTCACACAGGTGCAGATACTGACAAGCATGTGTGCTATAAACTGCAGCATTTGCATTAATTGATTAGGGAGCCACACAGCCAAATATGCACATTTCTACAATAATAACTATAACCATCTTATTGAGAATGTCGTGGCTGCAGGAACATTTTTGCTGACAAAGCTCCAAGGACACAGATGAGCTGAATGCTGAATGTG
This sequence comes from Scomberomorus guttatus, assembly GCA_038419695.1. Taxonomy (NCBI): domain Eukaryota; kingdom Metazoa; phylum Chordata; class Actinopteri; order Scombriformes; family Scombridae; genus Scomberomorus; species Scomberomorus guttatus. The sequence continues at coordinate 14,605,700 of CM076461.1, forward strand.
CACATCACCATCTCCCGACTTTTGTACATGTGTGGCAATTCCAGCACCGCGATTGTTTTTGTTCCTGCTTAAGTAGAGGCACAAAAGTGATAAGTAGGTAATGACTTCTAATTAGCGATGTCCCCAAAACATATCAACAATAATCAACAACATTCCATAATGTTTCTGAACATCTGCGTGATGCTGAGCGTTTCATCAGCGCACTTTGAATGATGGCCTATTTTAATGCGGCATCAAACTCTTAATAGCTGCTTTGTACCTTTTCACGTGCGGGTTCACTTTAGAGCCATCTAATTCAAAACAGGGATTCTCAATTATGCAACGTCCCATTTACATATGCTAATTAGGATCATATTAATTATCTTGAAATTGGGTAATTAGCCAATCTCAATTAAGGCATTGTTCATTACACTAAATGCACAGGAAAGGTGTTTGAAGTTTTTCCCCACGCCTTTATTCATTTCTGTATGAGTGTGTATTTGTGTGTGTGTGTGTGTGTGTGTGAGAACTGGGCTGCCTGCCACATCTGAATCAAGCCTCGGCGGTGTATTTAATAATTTAAGCGTCCCAGCTCATACAAGGGATGCACCCACAGCTTTCATCGTTACCAAACATATGGTTCTGTAATGAGCCTGCTTGCTTGTAAAATAGTAATGCCAGTGCGGAGCAGAATAGAAGAGACAACAGCCAGCCTTTTCTCTTTTTAGCCACTCAGGCTAGCTATGGTGCCAGCAGTGGCCAATGCATTATACAAGCTTGTTTGGGTTCCCATGTTGCTAAGATGATGCTGGGAAGGCCAATTTGCACTATGAAAGGAAATGAAAAACACAAACAAACAAAAAAAAAAAAAAAACACTTGAAGAGGTAATGGAAGCAGCAGAAGATGTCAAATGCATCTTTCTCCACCCAAAACAAACAGTTTACTTGGGGGAGAGAGGAGATTTAAATAGTGCTCTAATAGAGCTCAGCTGTGAGTTGCATGCACAGCCAAGGTAAACATATTATCATACTGGTTGACATTATTGGAATGGTACGTTTATGCTTATGGAAACTGCATGATGGCCTTTGATTTCAGCCAGATGGAATTGTGTTAAGAGAGACGTTCTTATTGAGATTAGCATGTAATTTATTTCATTTGTTTGTGGCTTTGTGTTTTTAAGAGCATTGTTGCGGGTGCCATGTACCCAGAGGCACAGCAGGATTCTGAATCCAGCTGGAGGTCTGGAAGTGCTCACTTCCTGGTGCAGAGCCTGAAGCATTTTGGGACATGAGGTATCTCTCTGGCTGTTCCGGCACACAGCTTTCTCCTCCTCCTTCTACTCCTAATCTCCTAAGGAGAGTTGTGGCAGTGTGTGTGTTTGTGCGTGCATGTATGCAAATTCAAGTGTGTTTGTGTGGTATATGTTTTAGTCTCAGGCACTGTGGGGGGGATATCATCCTTGGGGTGCTGAGGAAAGATGATGAATGATGTTCTGCCCTTCAACTGTTCTTGAATAGTAAATTACTCCTCTATCAGTGTGTGATGGAAAGAAAAGTCGTCATTCAGAGATGCTGAATAACACATTCAATGCAAGGTCAAAAGCTTCAATACAATCACCTTAAATTCCTTCACATATGTGACAGCAAAAGCATTGATTGACTTTCAATCGCAATTCTGCCCTATTCCTTGACCATCAGTGTGCAGATAGTCAAACTGTTGTGGGCACCAAAACTAATCACTACTCTACATAAAGTAGTATGACTAAAAAGAATAGTCTCAGCTGCAACACTGAAGCTGTTATAATTAATAGTCTGAGGAAACCCTTCTCCTTGACGGTGCAAACGTCAATGATCTTAAAGGATAGGTTCATAATTTAATCAATAAATAGATACACTTTTAAATACATTACTGTGGATTTCACCCCCCCCCCCCCATCACTTACATTGAGAGTGCATTAGGAAGGGATCTTTTAATGATCAGCAAAACCTGTTTCAGTGTTCATATGGGCACCTCACCATTGTTTTAAGACAGACTGAAAAATTGTGACCCTCCTTTAAGCTGTGCTAGCTACACTATTGTGTTATATTTAGGTTACTCTGAATAGGCTTTGACGACAAACATCATATACAAGTGCAGTGGTGTGCATATGCGGAGGAAATCAACAAGGGAATCAGAGGTCGCTGCTTTTGCTGTGAATGCTGAAGCGCCCTATTTCTGAAACGTTTATTTAACCCAGATATGTCTGTGCCCTGTTGGGACACTTCCATTCTTAATTTTTGCCCCAAGGTCACACCAAAGGGGCACTGGAGCAGCCTAAGTGTCCCTCTGATCAGCCCAAGTGCCCTTCTGGTCGTTCCCAATGTTGCAGTGATTAGTTCAAGTGCCACTCTGGTGTCACCCCTTAGGGCAAAAAATGAACCTCAGCTTAAGCCTGTGCATGGAAGAGGTACCTGGTGCATTTTCCATCCTGCCTCTTGAAAAGCCACTTTGTGTGTGAATGGTGCCATGCAGTCACAGTCAAAGCTGATATCTGATGATAGAGCCCTTCTGTTATTGTCATAAAAACAACGTGGCACAAAGATAGAATGGCAACCACATAAAAAGGCAGATTTATTGCTCTATATTTTCATAGCATGAATTATTATGCTCATAAAATGTACTATTTTGTAACCATAGACTCTCATGATCCATATTAAGTTTTACTGCTACATCAACAATAGCTGTCGCAACTTTTGCAGGAATTTTTATTTTGGAATAAAAACTTCTTATTGACAAGTGAGTGCAGTGCGGATTCAAACTTGATGAAAAATCTTTTTCTGTTACTCAATAACCAACTGTCAGCAGCATTAGGGTGATCGGAGGCAAAGAGCCAATGTCCTCATGGTTGATTTGATTTCTCCCTTCCACTAGGGGGAGCTGTGGTATACCATTAGAGGGCTTACATAGGGTATTTTGGCAGTGTAATGAATGCCAAAGAAATGCCAAAGAATCTTGTAACATAACATAACATAACATAACATAACATAACATAACATAACATAACATAACATAACATAACATAACATAACATAACATAACATAACATAACATAACATAACATAACATAACATAACAGCAAGAGTTCTTCAAGACAAAATATCCCACATTTATCTTTGAAATAAGGATGCTGTACTGAAGGACACAATAAAAATGCATGTGGAGGCTTGCTGCTGTGTTGCTGTGTGAAAATGGGCTTTGTTTTGTTTTCTGTAATTGCTATTTCTGCACATCCATCCAGTGGAGATAGACCAGTGTTTACCCCTTGATCCATGGGCTTAACAATAGGAGAGGGAAAAGATAGAGAAAGAGAATTCAGAGGTAACATTTGTCAGTGGCAGTCTGTCGTTCGCCTGATTGACTTCATGGAGAAAAACGCCGAGGCTCCACCGGGGCGATGCTTGAGTGCCTCTGATCTTCATTTTCCACCACTCCTGTTATTTTTCCCTTTCTCCCTCTCTCTCTCCCCCCACCCTCTTTCTCTCTGTCTGTCTTGTCCCTCTCGTTTCATTGGACTCAGATCTCTCCATCACTCTAACCTTTCATTATGACAAGACAAAGCTTTAATCTCTCACGAGTCATTTCCCCTTGTGACAGGCAGAGTGAGCAGTGACGGCCATGACACACACATGCACGCACACACACACACACACACACACACGCACACACACAGGTGTGTACATCTGATGCAGGTATGCCCATGACTGACTCAAGGCAAAGTGACACACACTGACAAAGAAATAGAGAGGAGGAGGAAGCGATAAAGAGAAGGTGGCAGCACAGAGAGATGCTGCACTGCAGAAACCGTGGCTACTTTTTTTTTCTTGTGGTTTCATAAAAAAAAAGATACTTTTTCAAACACTTTAAAATGACCCCCTACCTAGAAATGTCCTTACCACATATTCCTGTCTTGAAATATGATGTTACAGTATTATGGTGAGCATAAGCGAGTGAAAAAGGCATTGGAATGACAAGAAGCGTTCAAGCTACGACACTTGAGGTAAACAGTAGTGCTTTTTTATTCATTATCTCCTGTTAGGACACATCAAAGCCCAGACAAATCTTTAAACTGGTTAAGTTCAAAGCACATATACAGAGGTAGCATCAGTCGTCATATGAGGATTACACGTGCGTGTACAGCTCTGATCTGACACATCAAACAATAAGCGGTCATCCAAACAATGTGTCGTCCTGTCCCTGGTTTGTCCCCTCCCTCATTTTGCATAGCAGCCTAAGAGCCACACTTCATAGGGACTTCATAATCACACCCCCTGCTGAGGTGACAGCCTGATTGGATATCTGAGGGAGGCACCCGCATGAATTTGCATACTAATTGACAAATATGCCCCCCCCCCCTCTCTCTTTGCATACACACACATCCTTATCCTTTTGTCTCCTTCCCTACTACTCAATAAATTAATGTCACACCCGCATGGCACACAATGCTTTGGCTCTTCTGTGTAGGAGCATTGACAAATCTAGCATCTCTCTGTGTGTTGATTCCTGCTTCAAACTATTTTTGGGTGCAAACAAAACACATGAAGAAGATAGAATTAGATGGACCATGATCAAATGTAGAATTTAGGTGATTCTGAAGCAAGAGAATAGCTCGCACTGAGGCCTGATGGAAAGTGAGTAAGAGGGAAAGAAGAGATGGAGACGGAGTGAGAAACAGAAAGAAAGAGTGTGTTGCACTGCTCTTTTGTGCTGAGCTAAGAGATGGAAGTAAAGAACATGCTGGGAACGTGTCAAGTTGGCAAAACAAGCCACCCCTGAGACTTGACACCAGGCAGAACTGTGGCAAGCCGAGCAGATGTCTATATCACAGTGTTCCCACACCAATGGAGGAATGCACAGGGACATACAGTTCATCTACACACACTTGCACCGACACACTCACACACATTGCTCTGTCCGTATCCAGACCCCCCCCACCCCCTCCACACACACACACACACACACACACACACACATGCAGAGTCACAGGTTTGACAAGTTGTCTACATGTCAGCAGATGCTGAACCTCTTGCTCTCACTAACCCTCCCCCTACACATGCATCATCACACACATCAGACACATCCGAACACACATTATACACCTATTTCATATTTCTACACCCAGTTCATCTTTTGCAGCTGCAGTTTTAATGACATGTTGTGAGTGCGACCTATTCACTCCGCTGGAGGCTGCTCCAGCTGAGCAAAGACCATGCAGAAGCAAACTACATGACTGTTTGAGCAAACGCCAGCGTTACATGCAAATCGCCCTCAGTGTGACACAAGAGGCATGCGTGCAGCAGTGTTTTGCGGCCGGTAACCAGCATCTTTTTAGTTGCATTATGACACAAAGCTGCAAAAAGGTGTGGAGAGGAAAGAAGGAGAGAGGGAGGAGGGATGGGGGGGGTAAGAGTGAAACTTAGGGGAGATTTAATTATTTTTAACCAGAGGCGGTTGGATAAAAAAGGCCAGAGACTTAATGACTTAATTTAGACGTTTAATTAGTTGAGCACGTATCTCTCTGGCTTCTGCCCCGCGTAATCTGTGATGAAGTTTAGTGTGAATGGCGCCAGACCTGTCTCTCTCTTTGTCTCCTTCTCTCTCTCTCTCATCTTTATCTCTCTTTTCCTTTATCTCCCTTCTTGGACCACATAAATAATTCCCATTGCCTCTCTGAGCATGCACAGAGCAATAGAGATGAAATATGTATGGATACACGCCATGGTGCTTTTGAAAAGAACTATTTCAAAGGTACTGAGGTCTGCTGAAATCTTCATGAGTGCCTCCTTTCTCCCTGCTAGACAGAATGGATTCTTTGCAAGGCTGCATCGGCTCTGCAGCCCGGATAAATAACTGCACAGAAATATGAGAACACGCTCCCAAAGATTCAAATGCATTTCCAGCTATAACAGAAATAAATGTACTCAAAGCCACACGTGCATACACAATAAATATCACATAGTATAATATTTCATACCGTTGTTACACTGTGCAGACATTCAGCACATAAAACAGCATGTATGAAAAAAGTCAATATCAACACTTGCAGCAGAAAAAAAAGCTAAATTCATGGAAAAGATGGTACAAAATAGAGAAAAAATACAGGATGGTGCAGAGAAAGAAAAAAAAACGATGAACATGCCGTTAAGGAGTATATGTGATAGACTGTGTGTTATTACAGGAGTGCAAGTGATGGTATCTCTGAAACTTTTAAGAACAAGTGTTTCAGCTATCTAAAGATACTTCACCTCTTGGGAGTATCTTTTACTTACCTTATCCAAATCTCTCTGACTGTTTTAATATTTAAAGAATAGTTCTAGTTTACAAGTTGGGTCTGATTTTTGTCGTTTTGGCTATCATGTCTATTTGTAATTCCTAATTAATTTAATTGTTAAGATCTGTAAATGTGGATACTGTACATTGCTAAAAAGAAGTCTGACAGTTGTGACAAATCAGAATTATCCTTTATGTTTTTTCCCCATTTTGATTTCATTCTCTTTATTCTTTCAGACCCCCAACAACAAACAACCCCATCTGCATCATTAACTATCGAGCCCCCACACGCTCTGTACCCCATCTTCCTCCACTAACCCCTCTCTCCTCTGCTCCCTCGCTCCTCAGCTATCTTCAATTCCTTCTTCTTCTTCTTCCTTCAGTCTTCGGGGAATGACGAGAGCTGGCGTGAACCTTTGAGTCACTTCCCCCCGCAGGCTTTTTCCTGCCTTGTTATTTATTTTCCTCACTTCATTGTAGAAGGTAGAGGAATGTTTTATAGAATAGGACACTTAATAATGGGAGGAAAAAATGTTGAAGGATGGCGCAGCAGTTTCTCTCTGTGCTGTCACCGAGTGCAGCGTCCTTGAACCTCAAAAGAAAAGAAGGGAGTGAGACAGAGGCAGACATAAACAGACAGATACTTACTTTTCACAATACAAATGCCTCTGGCTAACAGCAAAATATCTCTTTTTTATACTAAACAAATGCACACAGGCAAAAATTCACCATTTATTTTCCTGCACAGAGAGTCGGCTGGAAGATGTGGATAGATTGTGTGAGCTCTAGTTGTTGGTGTTTGGTGTGTGAGCAGAATGCTAAACACTTCCTGGGTCATGGGGGGGCTGGCGAAAGCACGTTGAATTTTAATGGTGCCCTCTGACTTGGCTGCAGGTAATGCTGCAGGGGGCCAACATCCTATCCGCACTGCTGAGAGGGAACATGAAGTGTGTGTGTGTGTGTGTGTGTCAAGCTTGTGCTCGTCTGCGTGTTCTCGTCTCAGGCCATGTTGTCTGCACTCAGGTTTCACTATTTTCAGTAATGAGTCTGCTGCAGCCCTCCGGGACACACACACACACACGCAGACACACGCAGACACATGTGCGCTCACACTATACTGTACATACACACACATACAGTACATACATACAGTACACTTGTTTTGGTGTGTGACGGATGTAAACAAAGGGTTGTGTTTTGCTACCTGTCTGCTGTCTCACAAGTAACCTGAGATCTACAACACTTCCATAAGAATGCATATCACCGCAAAGTGAATGCATCTATAAACATAAAAATGTGTTAAATGTAATATCAAAGACAGTATGTCACATTTTCATGATATGAAACACACGATTATGACCAGTTACTAAAGAATGAGTGAGGAACAAATTCTAAGTTAATTGATGATGGATGAATTGCTAAGAAACATTTCCTGAAAACTCAGTAGGCTGCAGAATTGACTTTGAGATACTATATTAATGAAAAACAGCATATAATGAATAATGTTAGTCAGCTGTCAATCCACATATTGACCACTTGCTTAATGAATAATTCGTCTTCAACTCTGCGCGTGGCAAAACTAACATTAAAGTCACTATTTTTGTGCCCCCTCAAGTCAAGTTGCGCATCATACTGAAGGAACGCTTCATTTATTCATGATTTCTTTCCCATTAGTTTCAATTTTTGTGAGTTTTTACCGTGAATCTACTATAAGTTACTTAAAGGGGCGCTCCAACCGTTTAATTGCACTTCTATAAAATCGCAGGACTCACAAGAGATGCAAGAGAGATGCAGCAGGGATCGAGATATCCTGACTTTTAGTCCCTAATAAGAGTCAAGATCCAAAATTCTATTATACAATTTCCATAATGCAATTTGACAGTGTCTTTTATTAGACCCTTCTTGCCTGGTAAACACCTCCATAATTCAATCTCCGCACGCCCAGTTTCTATCTTGAACTGTAAATTTAGTGTCTCAAGTTGAGACAACGCTTATTACATCACGGGGGACTTCAGAAAGCTCGCTACAGAGCCACAGAGGATGTTGTACAATTATATTCACAGGCTGAGTAGTAATCTTTGTGTACAGGTAAACTAATCATGTATGAAATTAGAGGAAATCCCCTTTAATGATAAACCAGAGACAGCAGAATTCTCTAAAATACTTTAATTATTTTCATAGTACATTTATATTAATATTCACATCCATAAGTCATATTGTGAAACTAATGATTGCTGACACCTGAGGTTCATAACATTTAATGCTTCCTACCGGATCTATCAAATGGTGATTGGTCTCTAATCTCTCTGCTCTATCTTTAACTCACCAATATTGCAGCCTAACTGTCTGCATGTACCATGTTGGTGCAACTGCAGCAAAAAATTTGCTACAAGGTGGTTTTCATCATTCCCTTCTCTTCTGAGCACCACTTCAGAATGCAATTGACCAAAGAAATCCAAACTTTTGAGGTTATATTGCCTGCATTCCCACATCACACCAATCTCAAGAAAAGATATCCTTTGCCGAGGCATCTTCGGAAAATGAAATCAACAAGCAGGCTGCAAAAAAACTCTTTTGGAGTTTGCATCACTGCAGTGTTTTTCGGAGGCAAGGGTCCTTATCCAAAATGGGATTTTTTTTTTTTTGATGACTGTGTCCCATGTAGCAGGACTACTGTACTATTTCACGAGACAAATTCTTTTCATTAGTCTGGGTCTTAGATCAAAATTTTCTATCTTAAGTCCCAAATCGTTCAAGTATAAGCATCCCAGTTTTATGAAGTTCTATCAGGATATTTAGGATGTGTCTCGGTTTAAATGACGTTTACTGCTGCACAATTCTACAAGGCACACTACAGTAAGATAATAAAAAGTTTTCCCTTTCTGCACTGCTGAATTGAAGCCATGTGTTCAATCAATATGAGTTACCCAACTTTTCAAACTGTATTTCTGACTCTCCCATCATTTCTCCCTGTAGACAAAATCTCTCTCCAGTCTCTTGCTTTCAATCCACACTTTACCTGCCTCCCTGCTCACAAACCTGAATTAATCTCCAAAGCCTTTCTCGTCATCTCTTCCTGTGTGTGTGTGTGCCTTTATGTGTGCGTGTGTGCAGGTGTGTGTGTGCACTTTTCACATTTTGGAGAAGTGTGTTCTGCTGTTTGTGAAGGTGCGTTTTTTTTTTGTTTTTTTTCTCCTCTCCGCATTAGAAATTCACGGGCTCGACATGATATTGTTCCCCTGCCTGGAGCGCAGAGGCTTCGGGGGAGGGGTGGGGGGTTGGGGGGTGGTGGGTGGGGGGGTTTGTGTTTGCATAGCAGAGGCTGTACTCTCACTCATGTAGGCCCCACGGGGACTTTCTTTGACACTGTCAGCCCTTTGAACTCACTGTGACATCAAGCATCAGGTCACTTGTGTACACCTTCCACACAAAGAGAACTCGCACTAATTGGCCCACGTGCACCTGAGAGACAGTTGGGACATCAAAGTGATTCGCCGCCCAGTTGATAACAGCTTTGATGGGGTGACTTTGAGACTGCAGATTTGTGGTTTGTACACTAAAGAACTGCTGCACGTTAGCTGTGAGCTCCTTGCTTGTTTCTGTGATCTTGGGGAGGAATTAGTTATTTTACCGTTCCACTTGCATGTCATTTTCTCTGCACTCTCTAGTAATGTAACAAATGCTATTACCAGGCGCCCTGTTGCGAGCCTTTAATCAGCCTCAATGAAAGTTTACAGCAAAGACAGAATACATTATTTACATAGCTACATTCTGCGTCTTCCTCTTGTTTTACCGTGTGTCCTATTCCATCCTGTGATTAAAACTTGTGCCTCTTTTAATTAAATTACCCCTGGTTTGTAAATATATAACAAAATGATTTGTGCATAGACCTAAATCAAAGAGAATGAGCCCTAACTTGAAAAAGTGTGAAAAATCAATTTACCTCAGAGCTCAGAGCAGCCTCTTAGGATCTTATTTTGCCTTCCAGACTTATGGATGTCTGCTGTGTCTTTGTGTGACCCTTCATCCTCTGGAAGGTGGACAGGTGGCTGCTACTGGTGGGCCTGGAGGGCCCTGTCAACCCCATACAGTCCAGCAGCTGACCAGAGAGAAAGACCCAGAGAGAGAGAGAGAGGGTGGGAGGAGTGAAGGGGAGACAAAAGAGATCAGAAAATGGAAAGAAACGAGAAGAGAAGTGAAAGATGTAGAGAGAAAGAAACCGAGAGAGCCCCATGTCGGAGCTCGAGCGAGCTCTACCTGCTGTCGTAGTTTCAACAGGAGGCTACGTCCCCTCTTGACTCCAACAGGCGTGGCAAAGCGATTGGTTTCGCTCCAGTATAATGGTCGGCTATGAATGCTGAGTGCGACTGCGGGGGACCATTAGGGCCACAATGGCCGACAAGACACTAAGCACTCCCCAGAGGTCTGAGGGGCTCTTTCATGCCTGTCCTGGGGCTGGGAGGGCTGCTGAGAGCTGGTGGCCAGCTGGTTCTCTGGCCCCCATGCAGCCTAATGCCATCAGCGCTCTCCGCCCGCTTTGAGCTGCCGGCCGTATGGAGACACAGGGGCGCAAGGTCTGTGTGACACATGTGGACATGCGCACACATACATGTACATGCACGGGGGCACCTGTTTTTAGTATTAACCGGAGGAGTGCATGGATGATCCTGATGCTGCAGCCTTATCCAGGAAGGAAAGAAAGAAAGAGCAGATGGGTACATTTGTATGTTCAAAGTCAAACTTCCACTTCTGTCAAACCAAACCTTGGTTAGGCTTAGTGGTTAAACTCAGTTAGCGTTTTTGCCTCCTTTCCATCCGACTTGGTTTCAGTTCTGAATGAAAACGACTGACCTATATACCTGAGCTCATAATTACTAGACAGATAAAATTCTGCTGATATATGAAGTAAACTAGCAGGGATTTAAACCATTTGAAAACAGGTTTTTTTCAGCCATTAATTTAAACTGATGTCATCATCTAGTTGATTTAGCAAATTCATCAGTCGGAAAAGTCGATTCATAGGTTATCTCCAGAGCACCATAAGGGAGAAAAAAGCCCGTGATCCAAATACTGTCACACCCAATTCACGCCTCTTTGGAGAGAGATGCTGTGACTGCCACATCTTCCTCCCTCTCAGGTCCTAAATAGCTCGATAGTGCAGGCAGAAAACTTGTTTTGTCGACAGCCTGTTTGAAAGGCAAGCGTAATAAAAGGCTTTTCTTTTTGTGCCGGGCGGTGGCAATTTCATAGAGTCTATTCAGAGCTGAAAGGGGGCGAGAGAAAGAAAAGTTTTACTAATTGACGTGGTAACAAAAATTCAGCCGCCATTTCAGTCAGCCCCGATGAAAAGCCTATTAAGGAACGTTTTGTGAATTACTTCTGCTCACTTCTAAACGCCGTGGCTCTTTTTAGAGGAACTCATTTGTGACTTATTTATTTCCTTTGCTGGCATGTTTCGCTGGCACCGCACACAATGACACATTAAAGCTTTAGTTTCATGGCAATGACACGGAAGGTCTCAAGCGTTATTGTTGGCTTTGAAAGAATGCCAGGGAAGTCAAGTCTTCATAGCTCGTCCTTCGCTTCACTGGCTCAGTTTGCTTTCAGTGCATTAAAACATCTATTGAGTTCTAACTCTAGTCAAGATTTTTGCAAGAGCTCACTCTTTGGATGGAACACATCTTTAATGAATGACGATCAAAAGTAAAACGATACAAGTCGAGGTGTCTGTCAATGCAATGCATCTTGTTCATAAGGTGACTGACAAGGTTTCAGCCACGGACATGTACATGAACTGTTTTTAATGTATAATCTGAGCTTGTCTATGTGTTTGTTTTACTAACTGCGTGTCTGTCCTTATGTGGTTGTTTCTATTCTATTCTATTCTATTCTATTCTATACTAAGTCTACAGTCAAACAAAACGAGTAATCTGTGACATCTGTTTCTTTTAAGGTAAATAAAGACAATCATTTTTTTTAAAAAACAAAAGAGAATCCTTCAGGAATCATTGCAGCTGAGTGATAAAATATTTTACACAATGGTGCTTTATATGAAATGTGACATGTGTGTTAGCCTCAGTTTTGCCGATTCACATGCAAATCCAGTTCAAAGGAGAGTCATTTTGGTACAAGTTGTCAAAAATGTGTCTTTGGTAAAAGCACTGTGGAGATCAGCAGTTTACTTAAAATAGTACCTTATTCTATCTGGTTCAGCCTTGTCAGGATACATTTAATAATATATCTTCAATGTCTACCTTTGCTGAATACTGATATTATTTAACCCCACCATTCTGTTGGAAATACTTCTCAGAGCTTTTATGGAGTAGTTTTCTTTGAGCCCGACTTTCTTTGTCTGCATCGCTAAATCCATCTACTTTAAAAACACCTCCATACAAATTTCCCTGCAAAAAAAAAAAAAAAAAAAGTCAGTTAGCAGGAAGCTTGCTACATGCTATGTGTGTCAGAGAAAGCCTCAGCAGACAGAACTATCTGACAGAGGTCAGCTGATGTCGAGGTACATCAATTTTATGAACCTTCAAACCTCTCGCGAGCTTGCTGCCACTCATGTGTTAAATGGGTCTTGTAGACAGAAGAGAATGCTTTTGTGCTGAAATAAATGGAGGGGAGAGAATGGGGTTAAGACGACTCCTTTGAGGTGCATCAACCTACATCTGTTCATCCCCTTTCTCTTTCTCTCACTCTTCATATCATCTCGTGAAAAAACCGCACGCGCCGCGTCTGAAGGCTTTTTTTTTTGTCCGATAAGACAAAACAAAACCACAACAGCCAAATCAAAGAGAAATTATGTTCTTATCACACTATGCAAATGACTCTATTTATAGTTTCTTTTATAAGATAGAGTTGCCATGGCTGCTTTCTTTCCTCTTAAAATGATCTAAGGCTCTGAGTTGATGACCAAAGGAGAAAAAAAAGGAAAAAACATCTCTGACATTAAACATTTAGACATGTGGCAAGTTTCTGTATGCGTGTACTGTACAGTATGTGTAAAATATCCTTCCACTGCTGAAAAGGGAACATTTTTATTTTCTTTCCACCAGAGACAGATCGACCTGAGAGCAGGCTGTTGTGACAGATGTTCAGCACAGCTAAACAGGGGCTGTAATAACACACACTTATTACAGCACACTCACAGACACACATACTGTATATAGACATACTGTATATGTAGGTAAGTGTTTGAAAGCATGCACACAGATACTGTTTGGACATATAAGAACACAACCACATGCACACAAAAAAACACACACACACACACACACATTGCACCCTGAACAAACCCCCTAATTTACTCTCTCTCTCCCACCCTACGTACACACACACACACACACACACACACTAAGAAGAAATTACTTTGAACTTGGTGTCAGGCGGCGTGAATGCAGCTGGGAGCAACGGGGTCACGGAGCTCTTTGAGAGGTGAGATGAGGTCCAGCCTTCCCTCCGCTGTCTGTCTCCGCTCTGATGTGCTGATGGCCGACGGGGGTCGGGGGGGTTGTGGTACATGTTAGACCGTCGGGCTCGGCCATAAGGCTTTCTTTGTTATGGGTAGCACTTTGTCACTGCAGAACACTTTGATGCAGTCCACAGCTACTGTCGCACAGCTTCCACAGACCCCAGCTAACATCTCACTTAGGCAGTTTTGTCATGCTTCAAAATCTGAATTATTTTCATATTATGGGTTAAAAATGAGGAGTGAAAATTAAATGGTGTGTGATTTAGATATGAAGAATATTCTCTTTAACTCCATACATGAGCAGTGAACTTTACAAATTTTACCCTGATGGTAATAATTATTCTTAATGATTCCTTGATCAGAAATATGCTTTCATAATGATGAAGAAATTCTACTAAGTGACACCATGTAATGAGGAAAGATGCTGCTGCATGTTGTGGTGATGACACAGTGATGAGAACATCCCCGGCTATTCTGGGACCTACTATAAATGAACAAAGACTTTTAATTAAAGAATAAAAACAAAAACGCAATCAAACTGATGACTTTATTGATTCTAACTGTGAGAAGTTGGGGTGTTTCATTCCGGAGCTGGTTAGCAGAGCTGGAACTGCTGCCAAGATGTTTAATCATGTTTAATAAATTGCGGCAGACAAGACTGTATCTAATCTATTAATAGCTCCACATCATTACATTGCGATTTGCATCTGGAAAGAGTCCAACCATGGACACCGCTATTGAACTGAGCTGAAATTCTCTGTGAAAGCAAATAGCCTTATCTCGTACAGTAGTGGTACGTTACCTACCAGGGGATGGAAATGTGATTAAAAATAACAGACTTTTCCTAATGCATTATCTCTTGTAAGAATAGCATTTAGAATAAACCCACATTGCCTCCGTTTATGCATATGCAAAACTGTAAGCATGCAAATAACTGATTTCATAGAACAATGTTGTCGAATAAAAACACAAGGCTGAAGATTAGCAGGGGCAAAACAAAGGGAGCGTCAATAAAAACCGAGCATATGTGTTCATCGGCAACCCCCTAAACACACACACACACACACACACACACACATACACGCACACACACAATGATTAATTGTATTCTTCATTCATTGTGAGGCAGCCTGCTGCTAATTAGCTTAGGCATGGTTTTGCATATTGTATTTATTTAATTTCTTCAGGGGCAGCACCAAAAGAAGGTGTAATTTGGGATGAGAAAGGGGCCATTTCTTGCCATGGTTTGTACACACAAAGGACGGGAAGTGCTGAGGCTGATTGCTGTTACTACGAGGACTCTTTCATTCTGTGCCAAATGTAAAACAAAACCTAACAACATCCCTCTGGTGTTCCCCACTTGATTCTTGGCATAAAGACAATACTGTAAATCTAATGAACAGATTATGTTCAGTTCTCCTATCACTGTTTTCTAGACTAATTCCAAGAATGCCACAGTTTTTTTTTTCTTCTCATCTCTGAAATATTTTAGAGAAAAGATCTCTTTGCAAGTGCATGAATTCAAAACAGTGGTAGGTACAGCATCAGAAGATGAAACATTTTGGAAAATCGGTCCCTAAAAGTTGGCGTTCTCGCTGAAGTTGACAGTTTTGTAGAATCAAGCGAAGGCACTTTCAGGTGATTGGGCATCCAGCTGAGTTCGGGTGAAAACACAATCCATATGTATTGGGTCTTATAGTGGAGAGAGCGACTCTAAGCTGCTCCTTTTTCTGCCAGATTGCAGACATCAGACATCAAATCCTCGCCGAAGCTCGTCTTTGCATCTGTGTCCATGTGTGTGTATGCGTGCCCGTGTGTGTGTGTTTTTTTGTGTAAATACATTGTGTAAACATGTTTGTGAGCATCGTATGCTTATATATGTTTGTTGACATCCAAATACAAATACATGTATCCGACGAGGGCGGAGAAACGTCTCTGTGAAGCATCTAATCGGGAGCCATTTTTTTCAGCCATGCTCACATCCTACTGCAAGCAAGCAACAGATGGCCGGACTGGGTGCTGTGGCCGATTTAGTCCGGCCGTGTTTGCTAGGAAGTAATTGTGTTTTAACCTGGAGAGAAACTGAGTATTATAGCCATGCAGGCAAACAAATTATAGTCACCTCGCTGGCCAGCAGATGACTCTATTTGTCTCATGTCCAGATGGAGTTCGAAGAAAATAAATTGGCCCGTGATGCTGCGTGTGCTGGATGCACTTTTGTATGTGTGTAGGGTTAGCGTGTGTGTGTGTGTCTGACTGTTTGCTTGCCCGTCTGTCTTTCTACCTGTCTGTCTACCTGTTTATCTCCTCAACAGCTGCCTGTCTGCTTCCTCATATATCAGCCTGTCTGTTTTTTTGTATTGTGGCAGATGTTTCAGTGCTGCGGGTCTTTATATCAGAAAGTGCGGCAGAGGAGAAACTGTTCAAGTGGATTAGAGCGGGCGCGCATTCACCTTAGCATTGTGCCACAGATTGTCGTTTGATGCCAAACACTGCACTGGGGGACTGGTATGGTCTCATGATAAGCATTCATTAGCATGAATATCAACAAAAGATCTGCCACGCTGATCTCTCCCCAAATGAAGTCACTTTTTCTGTTTCACATCTCCCGGATTTTCAACACTTGCTGTTTATATAAAACATTCTTGAATGAAGTGTTAATTCGCTGTCAATTCCAGCTCCGCAAGCCAACTGTATGCATCAGAAAATCCCCTGCAATCTTTGTTTTGGCTAGTGTGAGGCGGCAAGTGATTACCCAGAGTGCTTTGGGAAGTTAATGTTCATGGTCTGCACAGCGGGATTCTAGGAGTGATGACAGAGGAAGTGCCTCAGGGCGAGCATCTCTTCGCTGCCATCTCACTTTCACTGTTTCTGACAACACGTTTACCCCAACAGATGGCTCCAATGCTCACACAGAGACACTGTGAGGCTATGAAGAACTGCGTGGGCTGATACAACACAAAGATGTGCAGAGAATCCAAAAAACTAGTGTAAAATAATGTAAAACGGACTAATGGGATCTCAATAGTCAATAATGTGTTGAAATAGCTTGGTCAAAGGGCTTCGTTATGCTTACATAATTTCTGAGGGAAAGCAAGTAAGCAAACCTATTAACCATCTCTGGTTTATTACCTCATCAGCTTATTTCCTTTATAACTTTATTTTATTCACTTATTTAATACAGCAAAATACGGCTGGTTAATCAGAAATAGAACAGCAAAAAACCCCCCCCAAAAAACGCAGGTCTTTTGTGGAAATCTACAAAGTGAAAGTTCAAGTGATCCCAGTTCATATATTCGTTGGGGGGCTTACAGACACGAAGCAGCAAGTGTTGTGGGGGTGAAAGTTAGTAGTAGATCATATAGGGTATAGCAAGAATTCATGTATGTAGGGAATATAAGTCGACGACACCTTGATCCCAAACTGCTGCTCATTCTGTCAAGTGATGCCTCAAGTATTTCCTTTGCATATCAAAGAAGAAGAGTTCAGCTTTGCCTTTGGGCTGCTGCAATGACACCCAGCACGGCGTCAGAATATGACTTACTGAGTAGTTCAGCGAGTGTGTGTGTGTGTGTTGGACCACAATCTTTTTTTTTTCAAAGACAAAGTTTTATATACTGTAATAACTTTAGGAGAAAAGTCAAATATGAATCTCAAGATATCTGCTTAAGCCACTAAAATGTGAAAATTTCTGACTTTGGTGACTCAGCTGTAGCATCAAAAACAAATGTGAGTTGAGTAATGTCACATTTGGATTCTGAATCAGTTTTTGACCAATTCCTCGACTATGGTACGGTGTTTGGCTACTGTTTATAACAAAGATCTCTGAATATCCTTGAACTTGATTCTGGCTAAATTCTGCAAAGTAAGTGGATCCGCTGGTTTGGGATCTGCACATTCCCCTCTCTGTATTCCCATATAAATTACAACTTTTCATCTTACATTTTTATGTACACAGGTTTGTACCTTCACCTTTTTATTTTATTTTATCAAAGAACCAGATATTTTCTAACACAGTTGTTCCTCTACTGTACTGATGTTTCAACTGGGCAATTTTCCCCTTACAAGCTGTGACAATGCTTTAATGGTGAGTCATGTAATATTGTCTATGAGAAAAATGAATGTGACTTTTACTTCTGGAACCAGGGCCGCTCGAAATAGCTCCTCCCACCTGGTAACTCTGTAATAGCGGCTAATGACACTCAAAATAATCATGGAAAAATGTGAATTTTCAGTAACCAAGTTGAATTATTTATTACTCCATTGTATTATTGAGTCTCCCATGTTTGTTTGTTAAGTAACAATGGAGATACTATTAAATACATAGTTTCTAATGTAAATTTATAGTTGATCCTTTAGTTCTACTCAATGCAATGCTAAATTTATAAGAGAAGAAAACTCACACAGCGAAGTTCAAAATCCAGCATTTGTATTTGGCTGTTTGTCTGTTTGTGAGAGAAACAGAAATCAAACAAGGTGACAGTTTCCCCCCTTATGGTTCACTGAACATTACACTATTTCTGTGTGTGTGTGTGTGTGTGTGTGTGTGTGTGGGTGAATGACCACAGTGGAGTGTGAGGTGAATGTCACACCCATCAAAGTGCACAGGTAATGATGCACCGTAGCTGGCATTGCTACAAGGCGATAACCTGGATGTCCACTTACCTGCCCACACACACACACACACACACACACATACACACACGTACGTGCACAAATGCACACACATTCCCTCGGGCTGCCTTTCACACTAACCTGGCATCCTTTCACAGGGCCCAGTGGAGCGTGCTGGTGCGACTCTGCTCTCAGGCTCTACTGACGGAGGAAACTGCTGCACCGAGATGGGAGAGAAACAGAAAGGGAGATGGTGGGTGGTGGTGGTGTTAAAGGTTAGGGGTTGCACACACATTGCATCGGCAGGATAATAATTGCCCATTGGCATTTGTATTTTATGTTATTTTTAACATAAAATTGAGGAATATGAAGTTTCAGTATTTTGTAACTATTGTAAATACAGATACTATAATATACTGTCCAAAGTGATACCCACAACACAGGAGGACTGCAGTATTTACGTTAAAAAAATGTACGTAAAATGTTCATAATCTCGACATGAATCCTTTGTTTTGTTAAGATTATGAAAAAAAGATTTAGACATTACGTCCATTAAGTCCTCCAGACCTCAAAAATATCAATGCAAACATACATGATATTGTAATCTCAAGAAAACAAGCTTGTTATGTTGGGATGACAGAATATATTTTGTCATAACACACTCAGTACTCCATAAATGAAAATTCAATTGTTTTATTATTAGTTTGTCTGTGGTTTGTCCAGATTTTTTAGTAGTTTATTAATCATTTTAATTGTATTTTAATCAAATCAATCATGATTCTCTTTACTGAACACTTTCTCAGTGCAAAGGTCGCACACACTGCACCATAAAGGACTGACAATGCTGGACCTGCTTACCAGAGCGTGTGTGTTTGTGTGAATGTAGGAGCAGGGTGGATGTTTATGTGCGTTTATGTGTAAATTTGTGATAAGCGCATGCGT
Source organism: Scomberomorus guttatus (assembly GCA_038419695.1). NCBI lineage: Eukaryota > Metazoa > Chordata > Actinopteri > Scombriformes > Scombridae > Scomberomorus > Scomberomorus guttatus. The sequence continues at coordinate 14,625,016 of CM076461.1, forward strand.
GTGTACATGTATTACCGCACCAGCTTGTGAGGAGATGGCAGGGCCAGAGGAAACAAAATGGACATTCATCTTATGTTTTTTTACCGAAAGCATACAGTGGAAAGAAAGAATGAGAAAGGAGCTCTACATACCACACAGTGAGTGGACATTCACAGTGAAATGCTTTGGTTTCAGCTGACTATAATTACTTTCCCGTGCCCTCTCGCTGCGCATGGCTATCGCAGAAGGGTCAGTGGCAGCTGTAATTATTATACCTCAGCCCTTTGTTCTCAGTACCATTTTAGATCACTATCGTTATTCTGTGGAGGAATTGTTCACATCTCCATGGTTATCTGCACAGCACACAGTGGGTGCACTTTACATGTTATGTTGCATGTGAGTAGTGACACATAAATGAGCTGCAGGGACAGTGACTTTATGGACTATGTTATGCGTCATGTTATTGCAACTGTGTTTTTGTTGATTGTGCAGCTTAGTTCAGCTTCATTTGTTCAGTTTTGAATAGCGTATTTCTATATTTGAATCTACACACATTACAGATAAAAAATATATATATACATACACAAAGCGTTTTCTTACACTGTGGTCAAATTCATGTTCTATTAGTCTCCTTATTTCTGCTTCTAGCATGACTAAATGAGCCTCCATATTGGTTAACAGGGCTGAAAACATTCCCCATTAAAGTAAACAAGATTGTACTTTTTCCTATCTCCCACATGACGCTGCCCCTAACCAAATTAAGACACTCATTTGCATAAGCGAGATGGATGAGATAGGAGGAAAATACTTTGCTCTCTGGAAAATAAGTGCACTGTTAGACAGAGTGGGAATCTCAGATGAGATGTCGCAGCCTATTAGAATGCCCATGCTTCATCATTTTTTCATACAACGTACTGCTGTAATAACTTTTAAGTGTTCGGAGCTTTTGATAAAAAGCTCTGACTGATAAAAAAGGCAGGACACGCGATTGTAAAATGCAAGTTGGGAGTGCATTTTGTTTCATAATAGATTGTTCATGAACAAACTACAGCAGTGTGCGGCACTTTCTTCCACTGCAAAATTTCATTTCACCGTATTTTGAATGTTGTAGTAATTACAAGAATGAATAATACATTTTGCAGAATTTTCTCTTACCATAATTTAGATTCACAGATTACCTACAGCATCAAATAACATAATAATAATTGCACTGGACAACAATATCACACGTTATTGATGCTGTTTATTGCCTCAACAAAAGGCAAAACACGCACAGAACACATTATAAACAGCTTATACATTGCATACCATGCAGACTCTTCTACCTTTCCTCTGTCCCCGACAAACCCGCTCACTGAACGGAGCAGCCAGACACACAGTAAGGATTGTTTGTGTACTAAAAACAGCACCACAATTTACTGCAATCAGACACTGTGTATGGGCCGAGGTACCCGGGGCGCTCTGTGTGCGCTTCTACCCTGCAGTGAAATTGCTGTCAACACTTTTCCCCTCCTTTCAGTGTTGGTAGGCTCTGGTAAGCAGCCTCGCTCTGTCCACTATCCACCCCTCCCCCACTGAGAGGAACACCATGCTATATTCACAACGCCACATTTACTACCTTCAGCTCTCCAACGTGCACGGAGAAAATGGTTGTTGTTTTCTTTATATTGTGTCTTCCTTTATATACCTTGCTGTCTTTCATTTCTGTGTTTATCACTCACACTTGGTTGGACTTGGCTGCACAAAATCAGGGGTCCAGGAGCAAATTGGTTTTACAGCTTGCTTTAGTTTGCAGGGAAATTAAAAACAAGTGCCCCGTGAATATGAAATATGACTTCTCTGTTACTATCTGTGCTGCTGCTACGCTTGCTGAATGAAAAGTGCCACTTTACTGTGGGCGGCAGTGTAACCAACATTAATGTAATAAAGGAAAACAAAAGCTGAAAGACGTCTAGCATTTAAATCAAATCAAATCAGTGTTTTGAGCGCAATAATATTCGGCTTGTTTGAATTTCCATGCATCATTCTGTATTCTGGAGAGACAATTAATTTGCTGCTAACTTTGTCTCAACAACCTGTGCGATGTGGCTTTGACATGTGTGAGTGCAAGAGTGACTCATTGACTTAGACCATTAGCGAGATAATGTACAGTAGACAGTTGCCACAGAGAGAGAGAGATCGATAGAGACAGAGAGAGAGAGAGACAGAGAGATCCCCACTTTGCATAAAACCCCCGGGAGAGTGTAGAAGTGGCTTCATGAATAATGCATTACTGCTTAATTTATGGCCAAACTTTAAATAGCGCTGAAACACAGAGACGCCACTATATGAAAATCCATCTTGTTACATTATTTGCTTAGAGAGTATGCTTTGAATCCTCAATCTAAGGCAGTGTAATTAAACAACACCCTGCCATTGATAAACAGAACAATTCCACATCTTGTGTATGTCTTGTTTTGACAACTCATAATTGAGATATGCATGGTTATTTTGATTCCTGCATTTAATTTTGTTCTTATACACCATTTCCTGTTCACCAATGCATGCACACGCAGTATCCCAGAAGACCTGCCTAGTTAAATAGTCCAGTATAGATTGCAGAAGAGTTGTTTTGCAGTCAGTGCGGTGCAAGTCTGCGGGCTGCAATGACAATCTACCTTTAGGTCATTAAAGATTGTACAGGCAACACCACAAAATCAAATCAATACTCACTATACGGCCGGCAGTAAACTCTTCAGAATCATTCGAGAAAGGAAGGCAATGAATCATAATAAATTAGCCTACATATGATATCAAATGGCAATTATCATGTGTGCATAACATGACACAGTAACATACAGATGGTATTATAAGAGCACTCTAGCATTGAAGGTATCAGGATATCAACATAAAATCAATAGTAAGTCAGTGACCTGTCGATTCAAGTTCAGGATTAACACCACTATCATCAAACTCAGAGTGTTTCTTAGTTTCACTTCCGAGCCTGTGGAAACTTTTGGTATCGGAGGCTATGGAGCATGCAGAAACTGTAATGTGATACGCAGTGCATAAAAAAAACAGCAACAGGGAGCTGATTGCAGTCTGTGCACCTTACCTTCACCCATCCTCTGCTACCTCTCCTTTATGCTAATGAGGCGATGAATGGCAGCATGTCTGAAGGCAGGGGAAGCAGACGCGCCATGCAGCTGTGGACTCCTACGCATGAGACACACACGCGTTTTCTTCCCATCCCTCGGGCTCCCACCTGAGGGCCTGGTACTTAAATGGCAGAGGAGTGGAGGTGGGTAGGATGGATTGGAAGAGATTCTGATATCCTACGGTGGCGGCAGGAAGGAGGAGAAAGGAGGAGGAGGTGTGACCTGAGTGAAGTAGATCATTTGTTGTTGCCTGGCGTTCTTTTTTCTTTCTTAATAAAACAATGTATGCTCTATATTTTGTCTGCAGTGTTTCCATAATGCCTTACTGCACGGTTATTCTTAATGTATGGGCATGTTTGAGTAAAGGAGCACAAGGAAGGTAGATACCCTGCCACCAAACCAGCATTCTATTCCTTAATAAGACAGCGTGGTCTTATTTACCTTCCACTTGATCCAATTAAAATGATGGATGCTGTCAGAACTTCAATTAAATTCGGAGCCAGGAACACCTGCACTGAGGGGAGGAAAGTTACAATCCTTTACCTTGCTGTCATTTGTCATCACATCAGGCTTTTCCATTTACAAGTCCTCCTCCAAATAATATGACAAAATATGTCATTGGTCCATGCACTCCAGAACGATGCACATCTGACGCCCCTATCGGCACTTATCAGCAGGATGACATCATTTGTCTGTGTCTTCCAAAACAGTTACAAATCACTGTTGGAAAAGAAATACGTTTTATGATGTGACAATGCTATGGCTAAGGTTTGGTTAGGTTTAAGCACAAAAACCACTTGGTTAGGTTCAAGATCATGGTTTGTGTCAAATTTACTACTTCTTTAAGGTTAGAGGGCCTTTGTCGTCATGGTTGCAATAAAAACCACATGGTTAAGATTCTGGGACGATCCTGGTTGTGGTTTAAAAAGAAAATAATGTTGACACGCAGCTGGAAATGACCAGCGATCTCCCGTGTTAAAGTTTTGTTGACCCATTCGTCCACCCCAACCTCCTCTCTCCACAGATTTGTCGCTATATAATAATGTCACCTGATTTCCTCCTTTGCTCCCCTCATAATTACGGCAGCTAGAGGGCTTCTGTCACTTGAACGTAAATATATGTTCACACAACGTCGACATACGTCGTTTTGGGGCACTTGCAGTTTCTTTTACCATAGTGATAAAGTGCTTTGTGTTCACCTTGCATTCTGTGGAAATTTTACTTGAACGTTGCTTTGATCCTCCCCTTGCAACAATACATTTTCACCTTTGCTCCACATCATGCTTTCTGCAACACTGAATGGACAACATGGAGGTACCTTGTACTCTGGCTCCTGTGCAACACCGCAGGAATTCTGTCACTGTCCTTTGTATTTGTGTGGATCGGTGGGCAATGAAGTGATCGGTAGTCATCAGCCAGTAGACAATTACTGAAAGGCCTAAAAGGAAAAACAAGGAAGAAAGGCACAAAGGGCAGAGAAGGTTTGGGGAGAAAGAGCAGTGAGTTTGAATGCAGGAATGATGGGAAAAAAATGCAATTCACATTATAAATATAAAGTGAAACATGATTCTGCAACTGCATGGCATACTGTATTATTGGCCTTATTTAGACAGAAATCGTATAACATTTGCTGCCATTGTTGAAGAGCAGGAGTGAAGACCAGGTGGTGTGTTTGTCCAGTCAGGTTTAGGAATGGTGCATGTTGATTGTTGTTAATCATCTATCGATCTGTCTTAAGTAATAATGTGAAAATGCATGAGTGAGGGATGTTTGTGAATGTTAAACTGCAAAAAGACAACCAAACCAAGAGATATCGGGTAAGAATGGCAACAAGACTGACTTAAATTGGTCTCATCGGGACCTAGCAGGTACTATAGACGTACACCTTACAACAATCCAGACTGAAGAAAACATTTTCAAAGGAATGGATCAGGCAGAGCACTAGCTGAGTCATTGCATTAGCTGATTAGCCAATCAACATCAGCTGGTTCATTCATGCTTCAAAATCACAGCTCATTAATCTGCTGACAAGTAATGTCCAATCACATTCACACAGGTACACTCCGTACACGTCCCACTATTTCTCTGTTGATATACACATGCTGATGCTGTTTGCTGCCGCAGCTTCCTTCACAGCCCCAACCTTTCGCTGCTGATTCTTTAAGAGCTCCCTCAAGGGGAAGAGACTTTTCTACCAAATCTACCTGTATAACCATTTGTCGACATAAAATGTACCGAATCACACTTTGAAACTTGTGCAGACATGTGCAGTGTATCATATTGGTTTCGTTTTAAATGGATGGCTTGTTGTATCTTTCAAATGTCAAAAGAGAAAGTTTCTCTATACAATCTCACCACAGTTGATAGCTCTGCTCCCAGAACATTGCACAGAGATCAAAAGTTTATCAATCAGGATTCTGGCATTGTCTCGCTCTCTTTTGATCCTGCAGTGAGAGGGTGTCTGTGAAGGTTATACTTGTCTTGCCCTTTCTAATCCCAGGAGGTTCTCAGTATTCCATATATTTTTGCCAACATGATCAATGTAACAGTATTTTATTTTTCAGACAGAATGACAGACTGGAGGGCTGAATGTTCGAGCGTTTTAGCGATTAAAAAACTAGATAAACAAGACCCTGAACAGAAGTTTTCTTGCAGTTTGCTCAAACTCATCTCACAAACATAATCAGCACAAGCCTGTTGAATACGAACCTCTGCAGGTTTGCATGTCAAATCCTCTTTGTCATTTATTTTGCAGAGAGAATTAACATAAAAGCTAGGGATGAGATGCTCGTCCTTAAGACAAACTCTGAAACAGCCAGCGATGGGATGACACGTTCATCAAAGGAACAGATGGGAACTTTACCATTTCAACAATGAATACATCGATAACAGCGCAATACGACAAACCTGCCCATCAGAGAAAAATCCTCTCTTCTCACAAGACATCTCTTAGGTAAATATTGCATCAAAAGATACACCCACCATAAATCAAACATCTCAGGAGTCATCATATTTAATACACGGCTCTTTTTTCCGCCCCTCTGTCTCCCAGTGATGCATTAAAAACACAGGATTCTCTGAGGGGAAACCTGTGATCTCAAAGAAATATTTATTTTCTCATGCTGTGAAGCAGTTCATCTCAGATGCTTCAGAAAATTGCTCCCATTCCCCCTCAGTGAAAAATGTCTAAAAGACTGTATACAGCTTTGCTGCCTTTGAAAATTTATCCCCTGCGGGCTTTTTGGCCACTCCTAAATCCCTTAGTTACTTTCATTGTTTGTGTTGGCGTTAATATTTCATAAAGATGTTTCAATATTTATTCATCCTTTTTTCACCACGTAGATAACCGTCTCACTAAGTCCCTTGTATCATACATTTTAATGCACTGAGTGATCGTGTCCCGCAAGCGGTGTGTGTGAGTTTTTCTACCCCTCCCTCTGTAGTACAAGCATCTTCATTAATAAAACATAATGCACGCCTCTGCCAAGAATCGCTCCCCTTCAATAAATATAGTGTACAATAGGCTGGCAGAGAAGCTCTTATCTATTTAAATGAAGATGACATTCATCTTCTGGTGTTGTGATCAAACCATCAAAAACATTTAAATTCCACGCTGTAAATAGTGTGTTATTTGGATGATCAAAAATCACCGGGCACATTTTTTTTTTTTTGGTTCACTTCAGTACCTGATGTTAAGAATACTTTCTCAGAAAAGATAGCCCAGTGAATTAGAGTTTATGTAAAATGATTTTAAAAAATGATGTGACAAAATGGTCAGCATTGAGATATTATCACCTTTTTAAATGAATACGACAAACTTGTGGCAAACACTTGCTTATTTACACATCCAGCACATATGGAGCACCGTTAGCATTAGTTTAAAATTTTATTTCTACCTTTCCCGGGCCTGATTTACCTTTTCCACATTACACGTAAACTTTTGATCCATTGTTATTGTAAAAACATTGATTTTGGCAGTAGTTATAGCTCAAATACACAAACTTGTATTTAACAGTCCGTCAGTAAATGATGTCAACTGCAGAATTACATTCCCATCAAATTGTAAGCAATTATAAAAGCTGCCCATCATTTTGGAGATTATTCCTAACTGCTTCTCTTTCCACTGTTTGCATTCTGGAGCTCGACGCGTGTGGTTCAGCAAAGATACAATATCAAATTATTGGCTGGACCAGACTAGCTGTGGGCCAGGCAGTTGGCTACAGGCATAGCCAGGGGACTCCAACAGGGCAAATACTTATTTGCAGGTTTGCACATGAATTATCTCCCCTCTCTCTCTCTCTCTTTCTCTCTCTTCCTGTTTGCCAATGCCACCATCACAGGCAGTACTCATGGTTGTTGTTTTCTGTAAAACACACCTGGCTGCTGGTAAAAAATATATTCCCTGTTGTTCAAACCCAACACAACACACCAACAGCGCACGTTACAACAGAGCTTTGCTATCGCTTCAATATTTAACTTTGCTCCTTCATACAAGGCTTGTTGGAGCTGAATTTTTCATATGTGCTCAAAAGCCTACACAGCAAATGTCTCACACAGGTTGACATGCAAATATAGCAGAACCTTAAGTCATGTGATAAATTATGAAACGCTTTAATGTCAGAAAAGTGAAGACGCATCCTCAATTGAGAGTCTCAAAAGGTGCCGTCTCCAATGTACATTTACATTTTCTTTGCAAGACTAAACTGAACAGTGTAAGCTTAAATAATGGAATTTGGACAAATTTTAAATTAGGTCTTAATAGGTAAGGAGAAATACCTGCCCTCTCTAAATGAATGGTTGTCAGCTTCAAATAAGAACCCCTTTGATCACTACGATTATTAAATCTTTTTAAAAAATCCCGATCATAATGACAGGTATATTGTTAAGAATTAATCCTTTTAATGCCTAAGCACTAATCATGCAGGAGACTTTTGACACAAATGGTCACTCTTTTGACACAATGGAGAACTAAAAGGGAGGCTGATTGTAAATTATCTGAGGTTCCTATGGCTTCAGTCGAAAGGAGCTCAATCACCATGTCCATTTGTGCAGCCAGCAAGCACCAACTCCTGTTTCCATGGCCATTAGTCCAAGAAATTTGCTCTGACCTCCTCCACTCCATAAAAAAAAAAAAAAACTTCAGGAAACTAAAGGGTGAACATTCAAGGTGAGCAGGAGTTTTTCTGCAACAGAAGTTAGACTATCTCAGGGAAAGACAGACTCTCGGGGGCTGGAGGCAGCACCGTTACCCTGCTGCCTCCTCCAAATAATCAGCTGGCAAGGGATTATTTTGAGCTGGAGATGAATTGTTGAACAGGTCATCCCGGTGTACATTCTCTTCAGATAAGTGAATTTGGGATTTATTTATTTTTTTTATTGTTATTTTGTATTTTATTTGACCTTTATTTACAAAGGACGTTCTCTTGAGATCCAAATCCCTGAGAAAGTCTTGACAAAACTGGCAGCACAAATATGTTATGCAAACCAGCAGACACAGAGAAGACAGGAACAAAGAAAAGAGTCTGTAAAATGTCACTGAAATCTTTAAAATCATATAATTTTTTGCTGTTAAGGCCACGTAGAATGAACCTTTAACATGAATGCTCTTTTACAAAGATGTGTATGTGCATATTAAAAACAGGAGCAGTTTTGAGATTGTGATGAGAATAAATATAAAGAAATATATGATGGAAGCTGCTGCAGACTATATATAAAACTAGTTTAACATTATATTAGATATTAGATATTATTATAGTATAGTATCATATTAATCATGAACTTTGTAAAGGTCAAAAAGATGACCTGTCTTGTAATGTTCATTATTCTAATGGGTTGTATGTGTGTTATTTTGTATAAAATGGTCTGCTGCAATGCACAATAAAATAAACATTGTTCAAAAATAGCCACCAATCTTTTACTCTATGTGAGTCCATAATTAACCACAGTTCAAACAAATCAAACTGAGACCCAGTGGAAAAAAGGACATTAATATTTCAATTTTTCTCTTATTAATTTAATCACATTTCATATGCTGATTTGAATTGGCCACGCTCCTCCACTCAGAGTTGACTCTAATCCCAATCTAATTACTAATTATACGGTTGGAGGTTGATTGGACCAATCCTCCCAGCCAAGGCCAATTTGACTCCCTCTGATGTCGAGCACCTTTCATGTGCGATTTCTCCCAGGTTTTGAGGACACAGTCTGTGTGTGTGTGTGTGTGTGTGTGTGTGTGTGTACATGCTTGTGTGTGTACATGTCTTTGCTCTAATCAAAGCATTATTCAGCACCCTCAGTCAATAACAAATAAAAATGTTTTCCCATTGCTACTAGCCGACTACAAGAATTAAACAACAAACTAAAAGATCGAACCCCAGGTTGTTCCTATTAAATGATCTGAAAACAAACAGTACAGTAAAATGCTTACACAAAATAACTACAGACATATGGTAATTTATAGATAATTATTTAGACAGCTAATGTATGTTATTGTTACTGTTATACACTTAACATCTGTGAATATTTTGGCCAAGATGAACACAGACAATGCTAATCTTTTCCTAATCACAGTCACCGCTAATCTTTCAGCAGCTTTAACAATTAAGACAACAAAGAGTTTGCAGTATAAAAATGTATGTAAATGATAAACCACACGGCCTGCTGCGTGTTAATATATTGCAGCAAAATGTAGTTAATAATTAACTGTATTCTTGTTAATACTGTAAATATGTTTAAAAAAAAACATTTGTATGTGTGATAATGTGTCGTAATAGTAGTTTGGGTTAACTTCCTCAGTGCTGAGGACCCGGTGCCAGTGCAGTGTGATGTAATTTCTGGATGAGTCAGAGGGAAAGACATTGTTGGTTTGGATCTCTTTTGGGATTGCCTACAACAGACAAAGACATCAGACAACAGCACAGATGGGAAGACCATCGGGTCTTGACTTCACTAAGCAATAGAGCAAATGATACATTTCGGTGTGTGTATTTTTAATTTGGTTTCTGTGTGTACCGTGCGTAGGTGTGTGCACAGTCTTCCTCTCTGGACTGTCTTTTCATTGCAAGAGATATTCAAGAACTGTACAGTAAATGAGGACATGGTTACCTTTACACCTGGAGCCAGATTACTGCTCCTCTCCACCACATTTGCATTCTGCAACTTCAATTTCTGTTGTTTGCCATAACGTTATTTTGAGAAGGTGTTTTACCTACATGGACTGCTCAAGGCTACACTCCAAGATTCATCCATGCATCCAGCAGGTGTGCTGCTCATCCAGTCAAAAACACTGCTTCAAAATGCTGTGCAAGACTTGGAATTTATATTTGACAACACAGACTGCATTTCAGTCTGCTTTAGTCAAGCTGGGCTTCGCTTTGGAACACTTAAACTGCTCTGTGATGATTGAAGTTCATTAAATGGAAACAGAAAAACAGTGATCACTGCTTCACTGTGAGGGGCCAGCTAGACAGCATTATGCTGGGCAATAAAGAAAATACCTGAGAAGTTAGATGTGAAGAAATTAAAATGAATTAGACAACTGACAGCTATACTGTTTGTTTAAGCGGGTATATAAGCGGCTTCTCAATGTCAACCAGTTGAGAACTGGTGCAAAATTGGCCTTTGCAATGGATAGCCCATCCTTTTCAGTGACAGGTTCTGGGAGCTGATGGCTGACACATACTTAAAGCATGTGTGCTGAATATGGCAGGCTGCTTCAGTGCTAGTGTCGGCTTTGCAACAATAGGAAACTAGAGGCCAAAATATTTCCTGTCATAAATGACCTCAAAAAGGTCTCTGCAAGATTTTCATACTGAAGTGAATGAAAATGTTCTTGTGATGTCATTTCTTTGTTTTTCACCAAACATATATCTTGTTTGTGAGATCCATAAGGAAGTCATATGAGCTTTTGCTCTTTTGTACCTCAAGTCAGTCGTTTTCATTTTTCAAAGGAAATTTACTGCATTTCTATTTTTAAATTTGAGTTAAAAACTTAAACTAAAACGCCTTATTTCTTTATTCATTATGTTTTTTTTGATGTATGACTCCTCTGGGCTGTGCTCACTGCAAAATAGCATGGAGGAAGGCTGTGGCTACTTCATGAAGTGGGCATGATAGCAAGAAGGCAAGGGACATAACAATGTTTCACTCCTAGAAGCCTGATATCCCCCTTAATTATTCAAGGTATCAAATGTAAGACAGAAAGACAATTATATCAGCACAATATCCACACACCCACACTTGTTACCTGTTATAGTACATATTAATAAATATTGATGCAGTGGGAGAATTTACTTTCAGCTCTTATTTTTAATGTATTGAATACATCTATGCGATATAATAGAGATACAGAAAAGAGAAATTTGTGTGGAATTGTCTAACCTGCAGGTTACATGAAATGTATACCTATCAATCCTTTTTCTATCTTGTGCAGGGTCATAGGGGAAATGAGGATTATCCTATTGGTTGATCAGCAATGTACATCCTGGAGAGGTCAAAGGGTCATCACAGGGGTAACACATATAAAGACATAATCATGTTCAAATTCACAGAGAATTTAGAGTTTACTCTCAAAACTTTGCCCATTAAATAACAGATTTATGGGATGACCCCATCCCTACATTTTATTGAGGTAAAGGAAGCACTGCCTGAACTTGGCACCACTGCTGTCTCCTCAAGAAAACAATGGCAACTGTATTAATGGTGCAATTCTTTGGCAAAATAAATTGATCTTCCCTCTGTGTTTCACTTCTGTTTCTTATTCCATAACCTGCTGTCGAAACTCCCACAACAGCTGGGATTTCTGTCTCACCAAAAGGATATTGGAAATAAAGTGAAATTCCAAAAGTTTGAAAAATAAGGAGAGCATTCATGTTCAAGTGCAGAGGGAAATAGTGGAGAAGAATACAGATGCTGCTGCGCCAGGAGTCCACTGTGTTGACATAACCTCTGATAAAGGTTTTATGTCATTGTTTGAATATATAGAGCTCTATGTATGTGTGTGTGTGTGTGTGGCTGTAACTGCTCATAGCTCATAGCAGCATGGCCGGCATGTGTGTATTTGGAAATGTCATCTCAATTAGTTGTTGAGCCCCGAGTCGTGAGAGCTTTGACAGGGCAGTAATGAATGGCATCACACTGGGACTAAAATACACCACAGCAACTGCGAGGAATGACCAGAATATTCTATTTTCTCTTAACAACTTCTCGCACGGTGATTATGTGCAGGACAGAATGATAACTGTGTGGGTGGTTGCTGTGTATGTCACTGGGAAACAGAAAGGAGTGCAGCTGTTGTTGCCATAAAACGTACATTACATCTTCATCATCTTTTGTCTTGGCTGTTTTGTTTTGGGGTGCAGGGGCTAGCTCCATCCTTCTAATTTTCTCCACCAGCTTTCTACAAATCTTTTGTGTTGTCATTGTTTGCGGCCCCACAGGCAACATTTACCTCACATTTTTAGGAAGCTATAATATCCACCATCAGACGAAGACTTCAAATTATCCTCATTACCTCACGATGATGGTATAGATTCAAGGCGGCTGTAATGGAGGCTTTGCATGCAGACAATTAGGGTTTTGTGTAATTAAACTGTCTTTTATCTATCACAGCCATTACATGGGCCACATTTGAAGACAGAATGCGGACATTAGGCAAGTCACATTAAAATGTAATTGACTGGTAAATAAAGTAAACAAATAAATTACCTCCACAGCTGTGCAGCTCTGGTCAAAGAATAAGCAAGAAAAAGACTACTGTCATGGCCTTGACTGCAGATGTGTAGTATTTGATTTTGATGCATGTTTTGGAATCAGCAGTACAGGTTTTTTTTGTCCTTTTTGCATATTAAGATAAGTGTTGACACCATCACTAATATAACTGACTTGTCCCTCAACTTCTCATGACTTCATTCCCTGCAGCTATAACCAGTGCTGACGTCAGTGTGTAGGTCACCAAAGGAAACTGTCAGTAGTAAGTAGTTTGCCTGCATCATGGAGGTTTCCAACAGAGTCATGGTCTTGTTAATGACTGCACCACACAATGGGCCTGATTTGAATGCACCAATCAACCCTTATCTAAATATCAACCTTGATTATTAAATAGCTCCGTATCAGTAGCACTGATTGAAGACATCCTGTTATTAATTACTCCAATAATCCTAGCTCAGGGAGAACCTGTGTTTTGAAATGTCTTGTTTTTGGGAGAATCTTTTTTTGCCTGGATTTTAATTAAAGTTTGGCTCGTTAATGTTTGGCAGCAGGGCCAAGAAGAGCAACATCATGTAGGGCAAAGGATATCAAAACACAGGGATGTCTGATCAAATCTCTTTTCTCTTTTTTTAGGTCTACTACAAACAGTAATCACAGTGATTTTGCATTATGGACAGGTGAGAGAACCACATATTTTAAGCTGACAGGAGTTTTATTTCAGTTTAAGAAAAAAAAACTGTAGTAATAACTTACTGTAATCCAGAAAAGTCACTACTATTTTGACCAAATAGGGATCATACCACATTTCTGAGAGTCCGATTAAACAGTAGGAACATTCACGTCACTTTTTTCGTTTACTCTCAGAAACTATATTTACTCACAGTTCACCATGAGCACTCCCAAATTTGGTGCGGCCCATGAAAATAGCATTGCTATCTGTATACTATCCTTTCCTCCAGTGGCTGCGCTTTTCACCCTCATGCAGCGCTGGCCCCAGCAAAACTGATCTGACATCTCCAAATTGCATGGCGATGAAACCATATCACAGTGTTCAGATTTCAATTCTACTCCTTGGGGAAATATTGTTTCAAGCCATTACTCTTCATCAAGGGGACGTCATACCCACTCTATGCAGCTATTGTCCTCCATGGCCCGTGTCTTCAGCTGTGCCCCTGAGACAATAGCATACGTGATGTGCAAGCTGCTGAACTCCTGTAATGTAGCCACAAAGGACCTCAGTGCAATGATCCTAAATCCTTAAATGGGTGCTTGCATAGAAATTTCATCATTATTTCGGGAGTGAGATGCATCAAACACCATTCACTTGATGAGATGATCATATGCTGAGATGGTATAGTTTACAAAGTACTATTTAAAAACAGTGCCATGAATCACTTGGATACTGTGATCTTCCCTACTGTCTGTGTTGAATATGCTCAGTTGCAGTGCGACTGGCACGGCACCAATGATCCATGCCCATGCCCCATTCATCTTCGCTGTGCGCTCTGTGTATGAAATGCCACAAATTACAGCCCTGGTGGATTCATGCTGCTCTAATCCTCAGCAAAACTGTGAGGGGTTATGTGGGGAACCCTGCCAGTTACCTTGGGGGGTGAATGATCCCTCCGACCTACTCCTACTAACCTCAGTGGTCGTACCTCAATGGGAAAAGATCTATCTCTGCTTATTATTACTTGCACCTCCCACCAGCGGCACAGAAGATGAATCATACCTGTCAATCCTTATCCCTTGTGCAGGGAGGCCATGTTTGTTTATATTGAACGGCAGCATATGTGGCACAGCTGTTGCCGGAGGAGGCTGGTGCTGGCAGAGGTTTGTTCACGCTTTCCCTTGGCAACAGTACAGTTGGCAGGCAAGACAGCAAGCAGTACGCACTCGACTAATCAATACAAACAATGAAGCAGCAAATCAAGAATAATGTTGGAGCAGACAGAAATGAGGGAGAGAATAAAGCTTTTGATTATTTGGGGCTCAGAAAATTATTTGGTTTTGGGATCTAGTGAAAAGTGTTTTTCATAATGCTTAACTATTCTTTGTGTTATTCTGTGTGTGTGTGTGTGAAGCTGTATGAATGCAGGAAATCAGTGGTGTGCAAACCTCCTTGGTTAATAGTCTGTGCAAGGGTTTAACAAACCATAGAGATCCAGAACAACATGAATGTGTGAAATTGTAAGTGCAAGTGTAGGAAGTGGGGCAAATTACTCAAGGTGCAACATTTGGCAATGATTAGTGGCCATTAATTGGTGTTAACTGGTGCTACTAGTGTTTACAGAGTTGAAGGATAATTAGTTTGGGGTCAACTCGGGGCTGAAATTAACATGTCAGAACTTTGCAGCTGTCTCATGACAACTAGGTGAGGTAGTGGTGGGGTGTACCACATTTTGTTGGCAGGGTAGCGTGGGATTATGTAGATGGTTGTGTGTGTATGTATGTGAGAGAGAGATGCGGATTATTACGGTTATTTTACTGAGTGAGTGAGTCAGTTACCATGTGTATGTGCATGTGTGTGTGTGTGTGTGTGTGTGTGTTTGGGACACATGGAGAAAGAATGAGTGTATATGTGTCGGTCCTGGTGTGGATCACTGCATGAGTCAAAGTGACAAAAATTAAGCACCTCAAGAATAGCTCTCAGCAGGGCCTTGACTTGACTTGCCTTGCCAGAGTAAACAATGAAAAAGAAATAGTCTAGCCCAGTCAGCCAGTCTGCAGTGTGTCCATGGGGGGACCTAGCAGAGATCCAGCTGCAGCACCTGCATAAACACTAAAACTCAGTGTGGGCAGCCACCACACACAGCTGGGGACAGACAAGCAGACACTGTGTTGGGGAAATTGAAGTAGACACTGCTCTTCGATTGCAGTTTGTTGTTGAGAGCTGATGCACCATCTGTATTCAAAAAGGCAGGCATTGTTGTTTAACTAACGGTGGATCAAGGAGACAGGAATAGCAAAGCAGCAAATCATCCTTGGTGTTGGTAGCATCCATCACAGTACCCCATTAAGACTAGCAACCACATTGTAGAAGGTAATGGAGATCCAAATAAAGAATTAAAAAATAAAGATGTATGTTAAAGCCAGTGCGGAAGAGAAATAATATAATTCCTCTAATGGCCAAAAGATGCCAAAATGACTAAATGACTGAATAAAAGTCAATGGAAAGTCAAGTCACATTTTACACTTGATGTTACACCTTCAATAGCTAACTATGTCTTGATTTTGCCAACTGTTGAGATCAGGAATTGACCGTTCGCCAAACTTTACGCCCCTTAGTTATTGTTCTGTTCTCACACAACGCATAATGAAAATGGTGGTAGATTTACCACTCAAAATGTTTGTCATTTTTGAAGCAATGGGTCCTTGATTTCAAACAGAGGTAGACAAGAGCAGGCTTCTCATTTCTAGGTAGCGACCGTTGATTTTCCAGCTGGAATGACAACTCTCGCTGGCAGATTTTATCAGCTGTACCTAGCTAGCTAATTAAGCTAATGTTAGCCCAACAAGTTGGTTGAAAATACAATATCCAGCTGACTTTTTTATGTTTCAAACTAACTTGTTTTACAATAGGAACCCTGTAAAAGGGATGTAAATATGCAATTGATGGCTACATACAGTATATGACATTGTGCTAAAAGACCACAAGGCTAAAGCTGCGTGTCCCGTTTACTTTCAATATCCTTTTTGTTTTAATTCTTCACAAAGACATTTGTCAAAACAAGGTGGGTAAAGTAAACATTTTCTTTATTTATTGGCTTTGAGTTTTATGCTGAACTCTGTACCTGGAACTTCTTAAGTCTTTGCCAACTGCTGCAGATCACAAAGGAATGATAGCCAAACCCTTCCCACACACTAGAGGAAAGCCGTCAGAGTCGCTATACTCTGATACAGGATAATGACTGGAGTGAAACGGGACTAAATCCATTGTACGATAACTTATCTCACCAGGTCTGTTGGATTTTTTTTTTCATATATAAGGCCTTGCGTTTCATAAACCCAAATTCATTTCACTCTGTATCTGCGCTGATACAGTTTCCCCGTCAATGAGAGGGAACTGGGGTTGGGAGATAGAGAGGGGGAGAGAATTCACACTGCAGGCATAGCGGGAAAACCAAGATAAGAATATTAAACAGGAGAAAGAATTGTGCCAGTAATATGACTGAGGATGGAAATGAAAAGGTAACATGCAACTTCAGTTTCTAAGAATTCATATGACAGAATTTAGATGGCAGAGTATGTTTCTGTGTAGGACAGTGACAGATATGTGAACAAAAATCATGACAGTCCTGTTTTACGGGATGTTACTTCAGTTCAATTACGCATTATCCTTTGATAGTATACATCTGGATAAAATCAAACTAGAATTCAGGTTCTGCATCAGAGACTTATGACATGTTCCACCATGTCACACTTAAACTAGCCTAAAGCCCCCCAATACATTGTGCAGTTTTAGGACAGAAGTTGACAATCGTGAGAAAAACTTGGTGAAGTCTTTGGACATCGATCTGAATTGACCAAAACGACAGCCTGCATCAAAATTCTGCCAGTGTCAAAAATTTAGGATCCAATTCTCACACTGTGACATTTACAAACCAACCAACTGGAACACAGTGCCTTTTTGAATAAAGTTTAAAAAGAAACAGATGGATGACAAGTTGATGACATGCTTATGCTTGCATACAGGCTATATTTTCCCCATCGCAACTCTACAATTCACTTCGAATTTATCGCACTCATATACAGTACCTCAAAACTGACAGATTGACAGAGATTGCCACCAAAACTTTATTAGACCCTTCTTGCACCAGGTGATGTACAGTGAACCTGTAAGATCGCCATTCCATAATCACACAGTGTGCTGAGCCCATTTGAAAAACTGTTATCTAGCATCTTAAACAGGTGGATTAATGTCTATATTCACATGAATGCATTTTGGCGACTGTTGATCAGTACCTTGCTTTTGAAAAATCTTAAGTAAGACACAAAAATGTAGATAGACAATCTTGCTGTTTACAATTGACACTCAGTCAGAAAATTAATCAATCCCCCTGATGATGACTGCAAATTGCCCAAGATTATGTTGACACGTCTTCATTGCTGCATGTAGGAGGAGGCGATGGCAGCAGAGCTGCCATTTAGCCTGCCAATGGCCCCAGGGGATTCTTCTTCTCTAGCATTCTTTTTAATGTCTGGCAATTAAAGGCTGTCTAACTGCCTGAGAGAAGGAGAGATGGAGAGAGACAGAGAAGTAGAGAGAGGGAGAGTGACTGAGTATAAAAGAGTGAGGTTCAAAGAAAGAGAGGGGAGGGAGAGACAGAAAAGAAATAAGAGAAACACAGAAAGACAGGCACACACACAAATAGATCTCAAAAACTAGATGATCATGTTAGGAAAACTGCCAGGGCTTAACTCTGTTTTATGCTGTCTCTGTGGTGTGGTCACTTAAGACTGCAGCCATTTGTTCAGCTGGGATCCTATTTAATTTAACACAGGGTACTCAATCGTTGGTGATTTTTTAAATTCACGCTAACAGGCCCTGGGGGAAATCTTCTCATCTTCTCTAAAGTGTTATCTATACATTTCAGTGATGTGCACAGTCCACACACTACAACTGTTCATCAGGCGAATCCATCCTGCTTCGTTTTCATTCACATTAGCTGTTGATACTAATGCTTTCCATATCTATCAATGTGACAGGCACAGCACGTTGGTTTGTTTCACTCAATGGGAGAAATTAATCACACACATTTAGTATAACAAGAGAACATTTGAGCTCTGCCTTAACTACACTCATGCTGCTTTTGATGGCCATATTAAGACAACATTTTCAGGCTTCTTATTGAAGCTATTTGTTAACTGTTAGAACTTAACTGTCATGGCAGCTTTAGCGGCTTTTGGGCTAGCACATACATGTATGTAAATTGCATGTCTTTATATAGTATGAAATTATAGTACGTAAAGGTTACAGTACAGACCTTAAGTGTACTTTTCATGTAATTTCTGTGCCACACTTATGAAAGCCTTCTATGTGAATATGCAGCAGAATTTCAGGCAATATTTCTGTAAATAAAAATTTCATCATCGACAAATGTCATTCATATATTTGTTGTTCCATCAAGGGGCAGTGTTAAAGTGCTCGCTATCAATGGCAGCTTCTTATAAAGTAAAGCATAACACAAGCACATTTTAGGCAGATTACATAGTTACTGCTGTGCCGCATGCAAATGGCGTGCCCATGGGAGAGCAGAAAATAATTTTAAACTTCAATAAGTTACAAGCGGTGGCAAGTCTACCCATAATCTGCACAAAGCCCCAGGCAGCAATGAGACTGGATGCAATTAGGGGGAAATAAAATTCTACACAGTAAACAAAGAAAAAATGTAAAAAGACTGATGAAAGCGAAATGAACACTGTGGAGTGAGATTGCCTCGTCTTTGATGAGGTTGGGCTGTTGCTTTCTTTAATTGTCACAGCACAATGCTACTGTTTCCAGCAAGGATAACTATGACATTTCTTTTTTTTTTTTTTGTAATCTGACAAGCAAAGAATGACTTAAGGCCAACATGTCAAACTAATATGGCATTTTAATTAATAGAACATTTTGTCTTTGTCACTTGAAATACCACGTTTAAATTTTAGGAAGATGGCAGGGTGCATCTTTGCATGTGACACTCAGGTGTCCACAAGGTCTTCCTATTGTGGTGCTCATGTCTTTAATTTTGTGCTTTGGTTAGGCTGAATACACCAAATTGCATAATTGTTTTGACTAATTATTTAATAATGACTTGGTTTGCAATGTTAGGAACAACTAATGTAGCTGCCTTGGTTACAAATTCAATATATCCCACAGTCTTGAGATGCAGGGAGTTTTGGGTATTTTGGGATTAATGGGAGTGTCACATCACGCGCTTTTTAATGTTTGTCTGAGCGTCCCGCCCCGCCCCGCCCCGCGCTCGTGCTATTGGTCGACTCGACAAATACTCGTGTCTGATTGGAAGAAAAGGCTTCCTCACACCAATGTTGACGTGTAAACCAGGAACTACAAGTGGAAAAAGCGGTGTGTTGGCATTCTGAAGAAATTTAGAGCAAAGTACATGAAAACAGTTGTGTCGTCCTGTCGCCAGGCGTTTTGTAATGCAGAAACAGCACCGCTAAGCGACTTATTCTCTGGAGAAACAGGAGCAGAGTAAGTATCTTCGGGAACGCAATGAATGAAGTCTGCAGCTAACGTGCTTAACATCTCCACTGGAATGTTTTCCGCTGTATAAACATATATATATCTACTCTGAAGTATTACCAACGGCGTTAAAAATGACAATACGATAACTGTAAATTACAATTGCGAGTCCTGCACGCGATAAAACTGTCGCCATGTTTCTACTGCAAAGAGCAAAGACCTGCAAATGCATGCATGTAAATACCTTTACAGTAGTTGGTTTCATACTTCAGCCACAGAGCTGTAGTAAGTTAGCTGTGTTTCCACAGTGGTGACAGATAGAAAGCTGTACTTCCATAAACCAGAGACCACAATGCCCCCAAACACCAAGCTATGTTATATACGTTGCATGTACCTACACACTGTTTTAAGCATACTATAAAACTGATTCAGTTTAATACTTTAGACCTGCAGTAACCTTCATTAAGGTTATAATGTTCATTAAAATGTTTTAGAGGGCTGTGAGAGGTGTTGTACTCTTCTAATATTTGGTCCACTAATATCATTCAGTAAATAATAAATATTGGAGTAAATATTGGAAACATATCTCATTATAACACAGTGTAATTCAGCAGCACCACAAACTACAGCCTTCAAAATAACCAAGTTGAATCAATGACTCCCTAAACTGTTTCAACAAAATTTTCAAAAGTTGTTATTTGCAGGGTTGTTGTATTAAACTACATTACTTTTAGCGAGATGTACCTAATAAACTGACAACTGACTGAGTGTATTGCCACACTGCATTAATCCATGGTCATGTCTCTGTTTTATCTTTTTATTTATTCAAGTCTTGAGGAAACTGTGTATCACATACTTGGTTCCTGTTTTTTCAGTGCAGTTTTCTCGAGGGTGACATAATACCGACAATATTTCCTGGACTAAAATGTGGTTGTGTAGCCATGTGCAAACTCATTTGTGAGTCGGTACACTTTATTCAAGGGGAGACATTCAACCTTAGATTAACTGGGATGGCACAGTGCACCTTGTTCAAGGTTACCTTGGCAGGTTTTAGTGTACTGGAGATGGAATCCAGGGATTTAAGGTAAAAGTCCTCATGAAATAAAATGCTAGATTGACTTGCTAGGTATACGATTAGGTGGAGATTATGCTTAAGCTAAGTACTGTTAATGACCAAAATGTAATATCAGCCTTATCATCTACACATCTAAGGTGTAAAATGATGTGTCTTTATACTCTTCTGTTCCAAATGCAAAATATACTTAACACATCTGTAACAACTTCAGATTGGAATGACCATGAGTGATGACAGAGGCTACAAATGTGTTTCTTTTGTTGTTTAGATATTGCTGCACAGTACAACACAGCCAACAACTCCGAGAGCCTACTGTGTCCGACTGTAAACATTACATTTGGACAATTTTCTCTATTCCTTTTGTCCTCCTCTCACATTTGCTGACTCTGGTTTCCAACCGCTGGAGAACAATAGCTGTGCATACATCCTCCTTCTCTGCTGGCACTAACAGTGTTTGAAATGTAGCTGAAAACAGTGTTTTTAGTGCAAGGTAAAATTCAGGTCTCCCAAGGCAGTGGTCTCCCATGAGAAGGTATCAGTCAGCACAGGCAGCCAGCCACGCTCCTTGAGCATGCTAATTCAGTCTCTTTCCTCTATTCCCCGGCCGCATCTCCTGAGTCTCCACCACTCCTGTTCTTCTTGGATGCACATAGATACTTGTTTTTTTCCTTATATTTCTCTGTTCTCCCCTGTGCACACCTGCTTACACATTTATCTTTCTGTCGCAGTTAAACATGGTCTCTTTTCATGATAATCAATTATCATTAGCTGAGTAGGAATCGGTGGATATTGAGTATTATTTATCTAATCATGCGCAAATCTTTCAGACAGAGAACGGGTCAAAGGGATTCCAGTATCATCAGACAGCACAGGCCTGCCCGTCGTCTCATATTTGCTTTTTCCACTATTTTAAACAAAAGGCTACAATATTGATTGATGCAGTGTGTTGTGAGGGAGCCTGTCTGGAATTTAGAGCAGAAAGCTCACTGAGAAACAAGTATGTTGGGTGGATGCAAGAAACACACACTGATTTTTTTGCACTTTGTAAAGAAAAGTTTTATATAGGTGTAATTATTTCTGGTGACTGCGCTGTACACGCACTTGTGTTGACATAAATGCACTTACAGACTGACATCTATTATTTTACACAAGCATAGTTACATGTGGAGCCTACAGATACTGTTTTTTTTATTATTTCTCTCTTTCTCTTTATATCTTCCCTGTGAGCTGTCAGGGTAATCAAGGAGAGCTCATGGTGTGAAGGGAAATGGTGTTAGATTAAATGAGATGGATAGGAAGTGCACATACTGTGAACGTAACACACATGGAAGGTGGTGTGAATTAATTTAATTATGTCTAGCAGATGTATGTGAGAGATAAACCATCTGCCTGATCAAAACTGACTACTCTTCTCTATATATGATTGTGTATTAACTTGAATCCTTCCTGCAGATTTCACAAGTTATCTCAGGCTACAGTAACAGGAATGGAGCTATATCCATATTTGATTAAACTAAATGATCAGGTGTAACATTGAGACCCAGCTGTGAAATTCGCTCATTCACAAGGTTGTTTTTCTACTCGTTTCTTGTCAGGCTGAGGAAACAGAATGGGGAAGAAGGATGCCAGTGCGACCAAATTACCAGTTGATCAGTACCGAAAACAGATCGGTGAGTCTCCCTTTATCTTATCCTATGGTTAATCAATTTGTGATCAACAGAAAAGCATTCAACTGTAATTTGTAAAGTGTTAAATTAAGCAACAATACTTGCTATTGTGACATGATTTGACATTGCCTGGTTGTTTAAAAAAAAAAAGCTTGTTTGTGTCATAAATTAACATAAATCCTCAGGGCTCTAGCAACTTTGTCATTAATTTAGTGTTTTGTAGACTGAGTGATTTATATATAAATCAAAAACATAATCTTTTAAGTATTAAGTGACAATTTAAAAAAGTTCCATAAATTAGTTCATGATGCTTTTTTACAGTTGGGATTGCTCCTTGACTTGTTTTGTAACAACAACAAACAAACAAAAATCATAACTCTGTCTTTTGTTGGCAATTTTACCACAACACAGAAATCATTTTTATTGTTCTCACATAAAAATAAGCTAATGTCACACTTAAAGGTGCAGTGTGTAGAATTTAGTGGCATCTAGAGGAACAGACTTGGCAGAGAGAGAGAGAGAGAGAGAGAATGAAGAGAGCGAGCGGCGCTGGAACAAAGCCGTGAATCAGATAAATAAAACTTTATTTTCTGAAAACTTTACAAACAAAACGTTATTTTGTTTCACTATGGTTATGTTCTAAAGCACAAATAAACACACAACTTCATCCTGTCCGCTGTGGCCTCTCTGCTCTGTGTGTGTGTGTGTAGCTCAGCCCCGCCCTCGGTCAAGCAGACACACAGACCTGCAGCTCTTTATTCATCCATGACACAGACACAGAGAGCAGAGCGGAGCAGAGGAGAGAAGTGTGTAACCTGGTCGCTATGCTATGAGTCCCGACTTCACACCCTGCAAGCTGTTATTGGCTGGGGGCTACACACCCACTGCCCAAAGGTTGACGCCCAGAAGTGTCGCAAACACAGCAAAATAATAAGAAAATACAGGCAGAGGGCAGAGTCTCTGCAGATAAATCGCTGCCACACACTTCTAGTGGGTCATAACTGATGATTGAGAGGGATTGCTTTTGTATGCGTCTCTATATTGTTTTTTAGGAAAATCCTGCTTGGTATACCTTTTAAACCAGACTCACTGGATTAGAACTAATGTACAGTACAAGTAGTGGATGTAATTACACTTAGACACAACCAAGCAGCATCTGAGGTAACATCACTAATGGAAAGTGAATTCCATGCTTAAAAAACTGCCTCTTTGATGTCATGTCAGAAGCTGTTTTGTCAAACTTTAATGCCAATCTAATCCTGCGGTATTTTGTTTCTTCTTACATCTCAAAGGCCTAACTAAGGCAATATGGTCAGTATCAATCATAAGTTTGTTCCCCTTTAGCATGCCAGCTGTGGTTGCTTGAAGATCACAGCTCATCATGTGTCTTTTTGTCATTGTTTTTCTCTTGTGGAAAAAAACCAAAGAGTCACCAGTGGCAAAGCTGGATAATTGTGAGCAGCTATGACTGACGCAAATACAAAGGAAAGTTCTTTTTTCCTCATAGCCTTAATAGTAGTCTCTTTAGACACAAAAGGCGCCGCCTATCTCCAAGGAAGAAGATTTTTGCACCAAATTGTGTGAGATGTTTTATAAAGCTTCGCTTGATCTAATGGTCTTGACAAATGAATACCCCCACCAGGAGCCTATACAAGGATTGAAATGCGTGAACAAAGTGGAGAAAATGTGTTCCCTAATAGAAATGGAAAATAATCACAGGCATAGATGATGAGCTGAAGAAAGTGACACCTTGGAACACTGTCATGGCAAAAGTATACAGTATCCTGTGTGACGCTATAAATCTTCTGTCCATGGAAAGTCCAAGAAATGGATTTGTGTGCAGAAAGTCCACTGTCACTCTTGACTAGCAGATAGATGTTGCTTTTTCTTAAATTGGATCTTTGCCTTAGTTGATTGGAAACAGCTTGAGGGTAAATCCCTCAGTGCTGCTATTTGTTTATAATCCACATTTTCTGCCTTGGGATCTTTAGGGTCATATAGACTTGACTTTATCCGAGTCAGTGTAGACTAACTATTCAACTGTAATCCAATTTGTAATTTTATTTGAAAGACACTGACTGTGATTTCTTTGATCAGTCGTCCAAGGTGAACATTAATCAGGCGGATTCTGATGCCCTACTAGCTATTTTAGATGTGGTGTCCCTGCATACTAATAACCCTCATGAGAGGGTTTTGGAAGTATTGAAGTTGTTTTTCACCAGAGAGATGGAAACAAAATACTTGTCTTGATGAGATGACTGGCTTCTTTCTGTATCCCTCTTGTGTTGCTTGCAAAATTGCCAAAAAATGCACAGATTATCCTAGGTTTAATATTTCCTTGGCTTAACAAGACTCACAAGATGGTCTCTCTACATAAATGAATTCTGTAGGTGCATGTTTTCTTTTTTGAACCTTTTTGTCACTTTCATAATGTGCTTTTTCTGCCAGATGGCCTCTTTTGAGTTCTTTCCTTTTCACTTCTCTAAAAGGAAAAAAGGGATGTCATGACCGCCGATGACAGCAGTAGCAATATTTATCTTTCTCAGGGACGGGATAACATGTTGAGAAATGTCTCTGTTTTGATGACACTACCAAGCTAATGGGCTGCGGTCTCATAAAGCAGCACAACAGTTGCATGTGTTTTAATATTGGGACAGAAGAAAATGATGATTTGAAAAATGACTCGCTTCAAAATAACTGTGAGCTCCGGTGGACTTGTTTTCTTTGTGGAAAGGCTATGTGATCAGCTGACCTTCCAATTTCTTGGCATATTTTTCTGGATCCCACTGGTCCAAAGGAGGCCCAACCAAAGAAATGAACATCAGTGCTGAGACCTTGTTGATTTGTAGTTATGTCCGTTGTGGCGTTATTATATTGTTCATTTCAGAGAATCCTCTTTCACAGTCAGCACTGCTGACAGACAAGACAAAACACAGACAAGCAAAATAAACATTACTTAACTTAAAACAACTTCCACAAAATAACATTGCACTGTGAAATAAACACAAGTGCATATTTACTTGACAAGCAGCATCAGGCCCATTGATCCAGATCTCCTGATGATGTGAGTTGTAGACGTATCCATTCGCTGTGACCACAGAGAACCTTTTAGTTCAGATCAGGCTGGGTCTCTGGTGACTGCAAAGAAAATATGCACAACCCGGTGAGATTACTGGCACTCATCAGTACAGATCAGCTGTGGAAAAAGTATGATGCTGAACTGAAACTATGTACTCGCCCAGTGTGCTCCTGGATCCTGGAGCCATCAGACCTGGAGGATTAGAGGCCTGAGTGAAGTCCACCGCTGAGGGGTCAGAGGTGATGATGAGAAGGCTGAGCAGGTATCTGCTGTTTCTGTAGCTCCAACTGCAGCTACTTCATCCCGCTGTCTGTGATTCTGCTTTTACCAAGAAAACATATAATCACAGATATAAAATATACATTAATACATTCACAATCAGTCCTGCTGCTCCACATGCTGCCTCATAGTTCTTCGGCGCTGATATCAGACAGAGAAAGGCAGAAATAAAGAAATCTGGATTTACTGAACCTGCAGCCGGTTATCAGAACACAGGAGACAGACAAGATTAGGGGGTAGAGAGTAAGCATGAGAGAAATTAAATGAAAATAACACATTTCAGTGTAAAAGATCAATAACTTAGTGTAATCTCAGTGTGCAGGTGTATTCCAAAAGAGGAAAAACAAACCAACTCTTCTGTCTTGTGTCAATATCAGTCTGGAAATATTCCAGATCAGTTTCTGACAATTCAGACAAAAAGGTGCAGAATTCCCACACAAGTCATTTATATAACTTACACATCAAATATTACTGAGTTACATTGTCATTTACTTACTGAGTTACATCTTGCACACCCGTGTCTACTGTTTATCAGACAAAGCCTGACATGGCTTTGTTAATGCTACAGTGGTTTACTGTCAATCAGGACACAGTAGTATATTAATTTGTTGTTGTTATTACCAATTAATATTACCAGTGTTATCGCATGGAGAGATTATCAATAATGTTACGTTATGAATATGACAAAAAATCAGAGATAAAACAACATTGTCTCTCACTGTTCATCTGGTTCCACAGCAGAGAAACAGCTGAGTAAATGTCAGGAACAAACTTACTGAAGGTCAGCAGATGAATATCAGCTCAAACAAAGAAAAGTCTTGCGAGTTTCATTCACCACAAACATAACAAAACATGAATATTTCATATGTTGGCTAATGTTTTCAGTGAAGTTAGTCTTTGAATTGTCTGGCAGCAGCCGGACCCACGAAAAAATGAACTCACTTGACATTATTACGTATGAAACTGCCAAACAGATTTATTTACTTATTAATCGAAGGTGCCATCCCAGATGGTTCCGGATCGTTACGGCAACTTTAACCCCTTCCCTTAACTGTCAACCATTGTGTAAAACCCAGCGGGTTCAACAAATGAGAGACAGACATAACATGACAAGCCACTTCTCCTTCTGTCACATCCCTTACCAGTGATGCTGGAAATCTTTTTTTTTTTTTCTTCCTTCCTATTTAGTGTTTTCTCACTTCCTTTCCACATACTCTTCCATCTCATCAATTCAAAAATATGTAACACAGATGTCAGGGACACTTCGGTCCTCTCTCTACCTCCGCCTCCTTCCAACCCCTCAATTTCTACCATTTTTCCTCCTTTTTTTGAAAAGAATGGCCATCAGGCAATTTCGGTGAACCACTGTTTAACAGCAAAGGTGGAAAACAGAGACAGGGGGAAAAAAGATGTCAGCTAGGAAAATTAAGTCTTCAAAGATAGCATGGGGCTGTGTCTTCTGAGAGCAGGAATAGGCCACACATGGTAATTTAAAATCGTAATAGGGTGGCTTATTCATGGCACATCAGCAGTAGTCCAGGCTGGTTGTTGAGCTGTACCATCATCTCTGCTGGAGTGCTTTTGTCATGTCAGATGGCCATCAGGGGACCACTGTTGACACTCTCTTTTTAAATACCATTATTAAACCTGTTATAATTGACTGCCCTCAGGAGAGGTAAAGCTATAGTGTTCTTACATGGAAGTGCAAGTGGTCAAGTAATAATTGCTGATGCCTGCTGAACACACTAGGGAAAATTGTCCACACAGATAAAGACACCCAAATGGTAAATTATAAATTATTGATTTAAGAAGTAAGAAAAAATAAGTAATAATCATTATTTCATGCAGGTATGTCTATGCTCCCTGTTGCCACCTGATATTTTACCTCCCTTCTCCTCTGACATAATGCAAAGGACAAGGCATAAATATCTCCCATGTGTCTGGCATCAGCCCTCCAGTTCCACTACTATGCATTCTGGCAGATGCCAGTGATCCGCACCATGTGGTCACCGACTATTTGGCCGCCATGCCAGATAGACACAGAAGCAAAGCAAAGCATGGAGAACTGTCAGACACGCTGTCAGTGTGTTGCCCGAATCGTCCCAGGGCTCCTAGAGAGCACTGGACGGTGGGCTGTCTGTCCAAATAACCCCATCACTCTGCATATGGTGCATAAGCAGGGCGGCTAGTCCCCACTGACACAAACATACAAACACATGCTTAATTCCTCAGGTATGTTAGTTTTTCTCTTGACACATTCACACACTTGCTTGTCATTTTCCCCCATGCAATAGTGTACAGCAGCTTTTTTTAGACCGACAAACACTACCAGTGCAAACATATAGATAATAGATACAATAAGTGGAATTACAGGTATTTATCAACTTCTTTGCTCCTGTGAAAACCTTACAGTTTCATTTTCAATTGCATATTTCTGGTAGATTATTTAGCCGTAAGTGAGTGTTGTTTTAAGGCGGGGCTGTTTTCTACCCTCTTATTTTTTCACCCTGCACCACTCTGGAGTGATCCCACTGTTGCAGTCATAGTTGGCAGGAAGGCATTTAATGCGACGTCTTGAAATAGCTTTTGTCATTGATGACATGGTCAGGTTTTGGTAAAGATGCCACATAATTTGAGCGTTCACACACAGTGTGTTTAAACAGGAGTATATGTGGCGCAGGAACAAACGAATGACGAATGATATAGATTATTTTTCCTTCTGATGTTTCTTTTCACTCAGACAAACAGCGATACTTTTCGATGTCTACTCTTCTTGTAGTTTCACTTTAATGGCCAATTTGTGTGACACACAAATCACATACCTTTCCCCCCCCTCCTTCTCTTGAGTGCTCAATCACATGTGGCTAATTTTAGCTAATACCCCCTACCTGTCTCGTTATGCTTCGCAGAACAATAGCTCGAGATAAAAACTCATGTTCCCTCAGTCTTAATCAGACACCATTTATAGGTGAACCCAATGACAAACGAGCAAGGAAGAACCGTGAAAAACACATCTAAGGGAATGTACAATAAGTGGTGTGGGGGCTGGGAGGGACACTTTCACTTTTCTCTTGTCCTCTTGACATGAAATCAGTGATGACTTCAATGAAAGGCGCACTCAGGGAAGCCTCTCAGCAGGCACTCTAGGCCGCCTTACAAGGGCTAATGTTCCTCTGAGACACGGCATTGTCGTTGCTGTACAGAAGGACAGTGATGCCTTTTCAGTGTGGCAGGCAGAAGCAGGGAGGGATGGGGGGGATGGCGTGTAGCCCAGTGCAGGTACATAATTGGTGACAGAAAGTGTCTACAGCACTGGTGCAGCGGGGGGAATAGCAATGACAAATAGGAGCGCTCATAAGCCCAATGCAATATCATCAGGGCTGCGTACGTTAGTGTGTGTACGTGAGGCTCCAGACCCACACAAGCAAATCACAGGAGAAAGGCAACATACGGCTTTAAGAAAGTACAGGACTGTAATACAACAATCTTACAATACCTTACATAGCCTGATGTAATTTTCTGGCTGTTCTCCTCCATTTCAACTACTACTACTTGATGTAATTATTCTGATTTTGCACCAATTAAGTATTGATTCTTACCAGATGGCTATGGTTGTATTGGGTTGTGATGAAATTTTTGCATATAAACGTGATTTTTGCATGTAGATTTACATGGAGAAATCCCACACGTGAGAAAAACGGCACATGTGGATGCTTGCTTAAGTTGTGATATTGTTCTGTCTTTGAGTATCCTTCAGGATCTTGCCGCAGAAAAAGGCCTTGAGGACACAGATTTCCATACAAAGCAAACAAGTATCAAAACAGAAAGTACAGATTGTTTGATTGTGAGTTTGTAGTAAAGTAAACCTTTTTTTTTTTTTCTTTGCTGGTACCTGTTACAAAACAGATCATGGATTTCCACAATGTTAATCTCTTTCTTCTCTTTCTTACATAGTTAAGTATAAAATCCTGGATATGACGAAATATTGCAGTATATATCAAATACAGTACATGTTGATGTTGAAAAGAATTTTTGGAGCTGAGCAGGTTTAATAAATCTCTGTTAAGTGTCAACTATTGACCGTTTACCAAACGCGGCCCCTGAGCAACAATTGTGCAATCAGCTTAGCAAGTATAACTAAGCACAGGAGGCCTCTCAAGCTTTGGATTTCTCCCAGGGCTGAAGTGGTGTGCATGGGGCTCTAATAAGAGTATTACTGGCTATCAAAAGAGTTTGGAGGGTGGTATCTTCTTTCCAAAAGCATAAGTGTAAAGAATGGATAAAACTGTGTGTTTATCTGCTGTAACGTTTGCATGCCCTCTAACTAGCGTACTACCTACATGTACAGTAGTGACCTAGTGTTATTTCCTAAGGCAAGGGGCAGGTCATTAACTTACTGTTTTGATAGGGACGGTCGTCTTTTCAGCCAACAAAATCCACGGTCGTTGGCTAGAAATGAGAAGCCTGCTTTGGTTGGCTTCTGTGTCAATTCATTGTTTCATGTGTCGTGGCTTAGTGAACAGTCAATTCTCTCATCTGCATATTATATGCAAGATAATTACTCTATCATGTATATTTTTTCCATTCATTTTTACACATTTCACAATATGTATTTGGCTCTTTGTTTTTTAAAAAGCAGCATTATTAATTAAAAATGTTTGCTTGCACACTGACTCCAAACCACAAAAATGTATTCAAACAGACAAAGTTTCAATCCAAGTCAGATCTGTGTTAAGTCAAAATGTTTTAAAATGGTTTCGACAGCCATATACACACACACACACTAATAGGCTGACATGATGTGGTTAACTATCCAACATGCCAAGTGATTAACATTTCAATCTACACCTCAGAGAGTAGAAGTACAAAGCTTATACATTAAAATATCGACGGCACATCAAAAACCGCAGTTATAAGCTAGAAAAAGGGTAACCCTAAAATGTTGTACAAAAGTGTCTTTGAGATGCTCTCCACACACATGCGTTGTATTTTACTGTTAACATACACAAACGTTTGTGTGTCATGGTTGAGACAATGAAGATATAACAACAATAAGCTCTACCTTCATAATTCTCACTTTGAATTTAGTTTTATTTCATATACTCAATTCACTGAGTATATGAGTATATTTTATGAAGCTTCTTGTAGTCTTACATTATCACAACCAGCCATTTGCAGTCAGAAAGTCCCTGTGCCATTTTTGTGAATGGTGAACAACCTGAGGTACCCTCCAATCAAATTTCCCCCTCTCCACTTTCTGACAAGTGGAGGAGACATCCAGTGAATTCCCACCAGCTCAATGTCTGCTCCTGGCAACATGCTCCCCATTTCTATTAGCCCTCCACCGAGTCAGAGGGAGGAGGAGGACGAGTCCGGGACCAGGAGGGATGGGGGAAGAGAGAAAGAGATTGGAATTGAGTGCAAGATCTAGGAAAAAAGTGTGAAAAAGAGAAAGTGTGTGTGTGTGGTGAGACAGAGCAGCTGCTTAATGCAAGGCTAATGGTCATCTTCTCTCTCCTCCATGGCGCTCCCCAGAAGAGGAGAACCACTACTCCCCAAGAGACATGATACTCAGTGGTATGCAGCTCTGTCTGTTTGTTTTCAGAATCACAACACACATACACCTCCTTATCCTTCCTTTCTCACAAGCTCATTCTCACTCTTTTCTGTTCCACACCCTCCTTTTCCTGATGGATCCGGACACGTCTCGCCTCTCACCCGGCCTTCCTCCTTGTTCCCTCTTTCGATGTAAATGAGGCTTAATTGGCTTGGAGTAAAAACTCAGGCCAGCTCCTGCATGTCAAATCGCCAACTGAGAAAACCTCGAAGCTGACCCGAGGGCTTGGTCTCCCTCTCACACACATATTTCTCTATTGTACTGTACGTCTCTCCTTATGAGGACTGTCCATTGATTCCCCAACACATAACTTTAACATTAGCTGTCAAACCTTCAAGTCTCACCCTAACCTTAATTAAATTCTAATCCAAAATTGAACCCTGAACTAGATTATTTAAATAACCCCTTTATGGACTTGCTAATATTTCCACAATCGGAGCATACAAATTGGTTCTCACAAAGATAGTAGTACCAGAACACACACACACACACACACACTGCTCAGCAAGCTGTTGCCTTTCCACCCTATTGTTAGCAAAGTTCCTTTTCCTGCAGTGTGTTGTTTCTAATTAGACCAAGACAGCCGGCTCTGCCTCATGTGAAACACACACAGACACACACACATGTTTTGCCAGGTGGCCGGCTTGCCGACAACACTCACCCTTGAGAGTTGAGCTCATGGGAAGTCAACCGAGCACAGGTGAACGGTGTGCAGCTCAGGCCAGCACTTAGCTTAGCATAAAGATTAGAAACGGCTAACAAGGCTCTGTCTAAAGGTAACAAAATCTGCCTAAAAGCACCAATAAAAGTCATCAATTGACATTTTATATTTTATTATTATTATTATATTTATATTTTATAAAAAGTGTAAAAATGACAAGTTGTGGTTTTGTGGGGGGGGTTGTGACGAAGTTGGCCAAGAAATGGTCCCCCACATCGAACTATTCCTTTTAATACAGCAACAAAACCTGTTTTTTTTTTTTTTTTTTTTTCCAGGTAAGCAGGACTACAAAAAGACAAAGTCATCCTTAAAGGCCACACGACTGAAAGCCGAAGCAAAGAAGAATTCCTCTGGATTCAGGGTGAGACTGGCTTGGACTTTTCTTTCTTTTTCAGATTATTGAAGTCTGTATCTGCGTGTCTCCCACTATTTCTGCCTGTCTGCCTGCCTGCCTGTCTGCCTGTCTGCCTGTCTGCCTGTCTGCCTGTCTGCCTGTCTGCCTGTCTGCCTGTCTGCCTGTCTGTCTGTCTGCCTGTCTGCCTGTCTGTCTGTCTGCCTGTCTGTCTGTCTCGGGCCATCTGTGATTCTGCTTGTCTGTCTGTCTGCCAACCATCTTCTTTCCATTTGTCTATTTGCCTTCCTGTTTAAGAGTTTGTCTCACTAGATCACATTCAATATCCCAGACTCTCAACTTTCATGCTACTTAACAACTTACTGTAGGTCTTTTGAGATTGAAACAATAAGTCAACCTGCATTTTGTGATGTGCATTCCCTGCTTGTCCTTTTGAAGAGCCACACAATTGTTAAAAACTGTTGTTGGAGAAACAATACGATACTCTAAGAAGAAGACATTACTCACAGGATTCAAATTCACATTTTCTTATTATATATAAAGGAGAAATAGAACAAGCAGAGAAGGAAAACAGAAAATTAATAAGAAAGTGATAAGATAGAGTTGGGTAATATAAAAATGAAAAGAAGAGGAGAAAGGTGTGTCTCTCTCTGTTGCTGTGTCACACTGCAGCGATTAGGAGCTGTTGTGCAGGCAAAGATGGATGACTCCACGTTTATCGCTCCGGCCAATGTGGCTCTTCTGTGTATGCTTTTCCTCATTCAGTCAAACAGTTTTTACTATTTCACAGCAGAGCCCACAGTAAGCCCCTTGCTACTAAAATAGCTTGAAAGAAAATCAGCGGTCATAGATTTTTAAATCCTCTTTGAAATTGCAGATACCATCAGATGAAATCAAGTCCTCAGAGATTTTTTTTTTTTTATAGCTGTTTAAAGTGAAAGTCAGTTATAAGAAAACACAATTCAGACATGTCCAGTGTTATTGTTTTGTACGTGTTTATTTTCCTTCATGGCATAGAAAATTGGTTCTGTTTACAGTACATCAAAAGCCAAAAGGCTTCACTTCCTCATTAAGCTTCAGTTGGCACGTAGTACACAGAGATGAACAAATCATAGCGAGGATTAAACACTGGGTGAAATGGTCAGGTTTTAAAATATGCATCTCTTAGACACGCAAGGCCTCATTAAGCACGTCTTTAATCCAATTAGATTAGTCCATATCTTGAAATATTGATATTGCTCATGAATAATTCAGGTTTTTCACGCCCAAGACGAGGGGAATTTTCAGAGGTCGGATTAAAAATACCTCTGGGACGAGGATATTAAACTGACTTAGACCTCTTGGCCCCCGATTTCGATTGAAATTCAGCCCAAATGTAATAGATATTTGGTCACGCTTGCTTTCCCATCGAGTCCTTTTAACGTTATATAAAGTTGCGATTTTTACACAGCTCTGTGATGACAGTAGAAAGCCCCCGCTTTCCGTCTCTGAACCTTTGGTTGACAGCAATGATTTGGCTGTGGTTTTTATAGGCCCACTTTGTATTTTGGCATATTGTTCTCTGCTCTGCTCTTCTCTTCTTTTTTTCTTTCCTTTTCTCTTCTCTCCCTGGTTGAGATGCTCATCTCAGATGCAGCTGGCATCTCAGAAGGGCCAAGCAGACATGCGGGCACAGAGAATCTGGCAGCTGCCAGGGCAGGCTGTCTCGGGGCTGTCCTAGTAGCAGAGCAGTCTGGATGAGTTGGCAGAGAAAGGGGATGGAGAGACTGAGAAAGTGAGAGAGAGAGAGGGAGAACTTCTGTTCCCACAACAGTGATCAGTTGTCGGGCTGCACAAAAACGTTGACCTGAGACGTGTCGGAAACCTGCCACCTGTTGTATCCGCACATAAAAACACACACGAGTCACGGTGTGTTTACGGAAGTAGCGTTTTGTTGCCTGAATGTAGCTCCTCTAAACAGTGGATGGCGCGGGGTCACAAAACCGGCTTGAAGTCCGCTGCATTCTCTCCTCAGGTTGCCCAGAGAAGATGAAGCGCCTTCAAAGTAGCTCCAGCACACTAGCTTGCAGCACAGGAAACAAGCCTGCTGCCTTGTCTAATTGGCACACTAGCCTTCTGTTCAGTTCTGTACTGTTTTCCTCTGGTTTTATTTAGCCGCTGAGGCTAGAAAACTGGGGAAAAATGCTTGTGGAATTGGCAGAGGATGGAGGCGGCAGATAATGACTCTGCAGTGTTTTCCCCTAGGTTGACTGCTTTGGGGCAGCGGGGGTGGGGTGGGGGGGGTGACTGGGGTGCTGAACCAAACTCAGGAGAGACTCGGTAGCCACACATTTCTCTGTTCCCTGTTTACAGTAGGAGCGGCTGAGATTGACACTAAAATAAGAATAGCTGGTCCACCTTAAAGGTTAGTCCACCTTAAGTGAGCCTGGTCAGATTAAGCTAACCCATTATCGCTAACTTCGGGGCTAACCCCCTTCACTTTTGCAGCAGTTGGTGAAACATTTGCTAAGCACACACATTACGCACTGCCCTAAAGGAGCTACGCTACTCTTATAACGGCACCTTTCACGTGGACGTCATTTGAAGAATAAGGAGAGGGAGGATTCTGGGATTTGACGCACTAGTCGGTGACTCAAAACAATTCCACGATGACGTAGGGTGTTATCGTGCTTGCGCAGTGTGCGAAGTGTGAAAATCATTAGTAGCCCATTGATATTAATAATCGTGTGAAATTTTAGCAGCGGTGCACTGCGGCTGCAGAATGAATGTAGGGGAAACACTGCTCTTGGTATCTTCCAGCTGTCATTAGTGAATGTATGTTGTGAGGCGAGTAAGAACATATAGAACAACAATTATTTTTTTGTTGTTGGTAGCAATATGCTTATACAAATATATAATTTGAGTCATGAAGCTGGTTGTCTGTTTTTTCTGAAATGGACCATTCTAACTAAGTAAGTAATTATTGAGCATCACCCAGTGTCATTTCTAATTAAACTCTTGAGTAAAAAGTATAAACAGTGATGGATGCTGTGCTGAAAACCTGGATCCAAACAGTGTCTGCCCCTCACACAAGTCATGTTGGATCTGTTATCCGTGCTGGCCATTAGGTTTATGAGGCTCATTCACATTTTCAAGTTGGTTAGGAGCGTTGAAAGATAGCACATGGGGAATTTGTAGGTTTTATGGCCTTTTATGCCATTTAATGTACAGTAAGCTGAAACAAAAGAGTCAATGAGATGTGATGGAGGTAAGGTTTTTCCAATTCACAGATGTTTTTTGTCTGTCATAAAGCATGTGGAAAGACATTTAGTAATGTGAAAGTCTTACGGTATTTGTTACATGTTTAATTCTAATGATTATTTTTATAATTATTTATAATAATTTTTTTCAGATTATTCTCATCCTTTCATGGTAGGATTGTGATAATGACGTAGATTTCTTCTGATACAAATCAATTCGATACAAACTAATTAGATAATAAATCCATAATTTAAAATGTGAATTGTTATGTTGATTGATGTGATTGTAAATTTACTATATTTGGTGTGTCGGTTGGACAAAACAAGTTATTTGAGGGCTTCGCTTTGAGCTCTGGGTTGTGGTGATTTTTGCTATTTTCCAGCATTTTATAGACTAAATAATTAATTGAAAAAACAATCGACAGAAGAATCAATTTTTAAAATGATCATATGGAAGTATATGAAGAGTATGCTATCAGTGTAGGAGGAAGATACAAGATGTGTTTCAAGGATAAGGAACGACTATAGTATCAAGATGGGAGTCACCTTTTTACTACTTTTTTAAAATTCACCGACAACTTTTATTTAACCAGTCATGAAATCTGACCTAATGGTTGATATTTGTTGCTATGCTTACCAACCGCAGCCCAAATGCACCAACAGTTGTTTGCAGTTTGTGTCTTTCTGCCACCCACATACAGCCACAAACACACAGACTCTCTCTTGCTTAGTGTGTAGGCGCATACAGACTGACGTACACACACACACACACACACACACACGTATATGCACACAAACAAACCCAGGAGGAGAATAAAAGGCGAACCAGATGAGGTGATGTCTGCTGAGCTGTGGCTTGTCGCCAGGGTGACAGGGACCCAGCTCCCAGCATGCCGAGTGTGCTGCAGCTGCCGCCATAACTGAGAGAGCCACATGGTGAAGATGATGATGTGCTTGGGCCCCATCCAGGGGTCTCCATCAGAATGTGGGCATAGAGGCTGTGTTTTGTGTCTGAGTGGGCGCGCATAAAATGTGTTTGTGAGACAAGGCAAGAGTCAACACAGTGGGCCGCTCTCCTCCAAAACAATGATCTCAATCAAGTACAGGTGCTTTCTACAACTCAAGTGTTTTCACCAAAACCCCTCCAGATTGTTTTCACAGACAAGAGAACCAGCTGTTCTCTTTCTCTCTGAAACCTGAAGCAAAGAAAGAGAGGGAAAAAAACAAAAAAAAAACAACTGGATTGCATTATCGCGCGTACCTTTTGTTTCAGCGGCGATTCAACAAAAATACTTACCTACGTCCGAAGCACAACACTTTCTCTGCGATGTTGTCGACAGAATTACAAACGCTTCTCTTTGTCATGTTTTTCAAAGCCTTTGCGCAAGAGCTCAAGAAAAAGCAGAAAACAATCAAGCCTCCGTGATTTGATAACAGTTCTCTTTTCTCTGAGGCCTAGGCGAAATAGAAAAGTAAATCAAGCGGAGGGAGCCTGGCAGTTAATATATGAAGCTAAAGTGCATGAAATTTAAAAGTTTTCCAATTAAGCAAGGACTTTAAGCTGTTTGGAAGCTGCCGGGATGTAGATAAATGTGGGTTGAGGCTAATGAAGACCAATGCTGCTGATGACTAGGCACTACAACATGTACACAGATAGCTGTGGACGCTGTGACGCCTTTTAATTGTCCCACCCCCCCCACCCCCAGCCCCTTCGTCAGAGAGCAATTATTATTAGCCCCTCACCACCCCTCGTTTGTGCAGAGCCTTATCTCTCACTTGTTTTCTCTCTCGTCCTCATTGTTAACTCTTTTCTTTTTTTTTTTTTCATTCTCTTTCATTCAGCAGTTTGGCCAGTGG
Source organism: Scomberomorus guttatus (assembly GCA_038419695.1). Lineage (NCBI taxonomy): Eukaryota > Metazoa > Chordata > Actinopteri > Scombriformes > Scombridae > Scomberomorus > Scomberomorus guttatus. The sequence goes on from CM076461.1 coordinate 14,662,915, forward strand.
GTTGAATTTGCAGTCCTCTCTGTGTGCGTGCTACGTATAGCAATTACCAAACTGATGTTTTCTCAAATTGTCATTCAATTTTTTTGTTTGCGTCTATTTTTTTGTTGTTGTTGTTGTTTTTTTACATCTATTATAGTTCTCTCTGTTAAGTCTTGTTTGCTTCTTTCCTGTTTCATTCATTTCTTCTCACTGTAACCTTATACCACCTCAGTCTGTCACTCATCAGTACATCAGGACGTTTCAGACTGATTGAGTTTAACATGATTCAGGAAGTTCAGAATCCAGAAATGGAAGCTCTGCACGAGTTGCCTCAGAGCACACATGAACTTATAGATATCTGCAGAAATGAAAATCACATGTTATAAATGGGTTTGTGTCGGACTAGAATCTTATGTTTTGCTTTCATTCGTCATGACACCTTTTGTTGTTGTGGCCCAGTTTGCATGTTAAAACTAATTACCATGTTCAAATCAAATATTTCTTTTTTTGAGTAACCCCCAATCAGGCTGTACTCTGCACTCTTTTAAAGCTCTCCAAGCTCTCCAGTGTTGATTAGAAAGTTTGCTGCTAATGAGTTCTCTTGATAAAGAATAACTGGCATTGTTCAATACTCTGAGTGGCCCTAATGAAACTCCAGCTGATGAAGATTGTAATCGTGTGAGCGCCACATAATGAACGAGCGCCCTAAATTTCCATTTTCAAGTTGAACGCCACTCCTCTGGAAAGCCTCAATTTGTTTGACAATTAACCAATAGAAAATCTAAAAAAAAAAAAAAAAATAGGCCATTTTGTTGAAAAAAGTTAAACTTCTCTGTAAAAAGTGATTGCAGATAGAATAGATTATAATACTACGGTCACTCAGTACTTGGCTTCTGAAATGTGATACTGTACAATTTGCAAGGTCTGTCCAATTTTTATTGTTTTTGAAAAAGTGTCCAAAATCTGGCGGCTAAATCTGACATTGGGCCTGGGTTAGATGAGGAGCTGTAGTTTTCCGATCCACCATAACTGACATCATGTTTTTTCCCTTGACTTAATGTGAACATATACATACAGTATTTATGCTGTTGTAAATTGTGTTATGTAACTTCAATATGTTTACCGTCAGTGTCACGTTTCTCGCACTTTCATTTCATCAGGAAATGATTTCCCACAGCGAGCCTCTCTCGGCGCAGCTAAGAGCGTATGTGTCATTAATGTGCAAATGGCTCCATCAGAGTTAGAACACCTACTGTGAAAACCTAGTTTACATTTAAAGATTCTGAAACCATTTCCACACAAATGCAGATACATTTGAAAACACATCTGTTTGTGTGTCTTGGCCTTCCATCAACACTAACATGGTGTTTTTGGCTGCTGAATTCGAGGCTTTTTGAAAATTCTCTCCGTAGTGGAGATCTTTTAAAAACACCAATTGTGTGTTGTGTGCGGACAGGAAACACATGAGCATTATCAGCTTGTTTACATTCTCACAAACGGAGCCAAACGTGTCTGTCATGTCTAACTCTATTTGATTTCTTTTTTTTTTGTATGTCAGGCAATACTTTATATAAAATGCTTGCATCAGTAGCTGTTAGGGCTGGGCAATATACCGATTAAAATTGATATCGATAGGTTATTAATATCGTGATATGAGACTAGATATCGTCTTAGATTTTGGATATTGTAATATTGTGATATGGCATAAGTTGTGTTTTTTCCTGGTTTTAAAGGCTGCATTACAGTAAAGTGATGTCATTTTCTGAACTTCTCAGACTGTTTTAGCTGCTCTATTGTTTGGGTTTACCCACTTTGTTATTATATCCACATTACTGATATAATCAAAAATCTCATTGTGTAAATATTTTGTGAAAGCACCGATAGTCATCCCTACAATAATATTGATATTGAGGTATTATTTGGTGATATTTGGTTTTGCTGAATATTCTTCATTAAGGAGTGGCTTTGTGGCTTCCTCTTATTTGGTGTTTGATTTGTTTGGATGCCATGTGAGAGAGTTACTATACTAAATTGTGGGAATTAATAAATCATGCCCACTAATTAGTTTTTTCTCCATGACATCTCCCAGGCTCCGTAGCCTAGTGAACTTTAAAAGAACAAACGGAAAGAAGTGTGAACAGGACGTGTTTGACACAGTTTTTTCATATTTACCTGAAATACTGTGGATTAGGCTTAATTTTAATTGTACTGTTTGCATCTCTTTGTACCAAAACATTTTTTGCTTTAGTAACTGAAATGAAAGTGTGATGACTGACAGTCCTATAATTACATTTGTCTTTTAAGTACATCCACATAATTTAATGTTACAGTTTAAATATTTTTTTTATTTTTACTTTTTATATTTTTTATATTCTTACTCACAGTCTATTAGGAATGCAACTGTTTTAGATGAAAAGAAAGACAATAGGGATTTGGCCAATATAGATATAACACTGATGAATATTACAGATCACTGCAGACAGATTCAAACAAAGTAGAGCTGCTCCTTAGTGTGAAGATGAGGGATCAGGCAAAAATATAATTAAGAAATACTTCATCAATACAGTGTATATGTTTATTGTTTCTTAAAATCTTTTCTTTATTCCTCTCAGGATGCTTTTCTGGTCATCGCAGCAATCCTGTTCTTTGTGCTCTGTGTGTACGCCTTCTTCTACCTCAACCTGAGCACCGAGATTAACTTGGACGTGGACGTGGATTAAAAAGAGGTGGACAGTGGGCAGGACAGCTTTCTTGTTTCTGTACTTCATACACAGGATGTAGAATGAATATATACAGTCACAGGACTGTGTCCTATTGGTCATCTACTGTATAAAGCCCCAAAACACACAGACGTTCAGTTTGGGACTGGTTGACACAATTTTCTGTCAGCTTTTTTACACTCAAACTGCCTCTTTAGGACAAATGTCACAAGGCATCAAACACGTACAGTTTCAGGTCATTTTTGAGATTTGCATTGTTTTGCAACTTTAGACATTAAATGTCTTTTTTCCTTTAATTTACAAATATTTTTTCGGTATTTTATGCCATTATTAGAGAGGTTTTAGTGAAGAGATGACAGGAAATTAGGGGAAAGTGAGATAGGGATCAACCGTGGATGCTGCGGTTCATCGTCGGCACCCTCTCCTCTTATTTTCTGATTATTCATATTTTGACTGTGTGATATATTGGAAATTATACTGACATTTGTTACACTATAATTCAACGTCCGTACATGCATTTTTTTAAGCCAAGGCCCAACAGTGGAGCTTTAATTCTCTTTCCATGAAAAAGACAGACCTCTTCCTTCATCGCACTCGTTTAACATCTGTTGCAAAATCTACATTCAGCAAAGAAAATGAGCCTCTTTTTACATAAGTCTTCCGAACTACAGTCACGACCGAGCTCTGTTAATCATATTCTGCGGAGTCACGTCCCACTGTTTTCTCCACTAATAGAAAAATGTAAATCTCCACGCTGAACCTCTCATCACATTGAGACAAACACTTGCCTCACATTCCAGTGCACAAACCTCTCCTCCCCGGATATCTGGAGATCACAAAGTGTGAGATTAGAATCCACAAAGCCCTCGTTCTGATTGAACATGTGTGCAGAATACAGAACAACATATTCTACCTGCTGCACATACATGCAGCACAGAGGCAGGCATCCACAGGATTAGCATTACAAATATGATCTTGTTCTTTCATTTGGATGTAAATTACAGAGATGAATGATCAGGGAATAGAGGTGAGCCTACCTTTTTCTCATGAGGAACATCTTGATGGCTTCTCCTCCTCGTCAAATGTCTGTATTGTTGTTCCCTTAAGGATGACATGTTTCTATAGACAGGAATATGAAGGTTTATCAATGCCTCTTTATCACACTGCTTGGCTCTTTGTGCACTAGTCTTACAAGGTACAAGGACTGACCTTCCATTAACCATTTCAGTCCAAATGCTTCCACTGTTTGAGAGATTCTTTGTGAGCAAAGCAAAAGCAGAGTCAGAGGCTTTTATTTAGTCCATTTGCTGTTTTTTTTTCTTTTTTTTTGTTTGAAATTGTACATTTTTTTCCATTCAGTTATCAAATCGTATTCATTTCTTGCTCTCAGTGCATTTCAACTACTTTCTAACAAAAGCAATACTGTCATCTATAAAGCTGTTGTCTTGGATACGACTTGTTTTTATATTAGTGTAATGCACAAAAGGCCCATACCGAAATCCACAAGAGGCCTTCTGACTTTCATTCCTACATGTTTTTTTTTTCCCACTGAGTCTTTTTTTTAAAGTCTTATGTCTGTGTTCTGTTGCTGATATGATTCTCGAAATGTGAGACAGATTTTGAGCTTTCAGTTTCTGCTTTTTTCCCTCTTTTCTCCCATGACCTCCTGACCTCTAGTAAAAGACTGCATGTCAAAGAAACCATTATGATAAGCGTGCACCCATACCCGCAACCCAGTGTCTTTTATCTGGCCTTGGTATATCTAGACCCCCCTCTTCCACCACTGTGAGTCACTCACATGTGTAACAATAGATAGCTTGGCCTAATAGACCTTCATATGTGACACTTCATCTAAAGGGTCACCATTACCAACTACAAGAGCTCTGACATCATCACAATGGAAACAATCTGACAGTGCAAGCTATTTATTCAGGCCCATGTTTGGCAGAGCTATTTTTCACAATAGTGCAATAGCACTAACCTTTATACAATAGTGTAATCGTTAGTGCTACATGTTGTGCTATCATTAAATTGATTTGTATGGTATGTAATCATTTTTGGGTGCTTTATCATTATGATGCCTGATACTGTGTGATATATTGTTATTATTCTGCATTTCTTTACTGTAATTAAACTGCTTTCAAAATTAAACTTATGTATCTCTCTTGTAAATAAATATAAGATGAAAAACAAGAATAAAGGACCTTTTTCAGTAATTTAAATGAATATTATGTCGTCTTAAGTATCTACCACTACAGTATGTGTCAGCATCTGGCTACATGACAATGGAGGAAGACATATGTTATAATTTATGGGTTTTAAACTTTAAAAACAGAACCTAATGACTGTGACCTTGCACAAGCAGATACATATCTAAACTGCTCTGTTTTGCCAAATTAAATTATGTAAAGGTTGTATTTAAATACAAGAACAGCTGATCAGGCTGTATATATTTTAGATAATGCCTTGACGTTATCATAACTACCAGTAATGTTTTATATTTAGCTGTTAAATGCAGGTGCAGTTGTTATGTCGAGTCTTAAAAGTTAATGAATAAAAAAAATCCTAGTGGCGATTTGCTTTTATGGGGTAAAGGCTCGGCATTATTTCTCTCAGATTGCTTTATTTCTAAGCTATAAACAACAGTGTTTTATCAGTAATGGGTTAAGTTGTATTGACTGTAGTAATGTCTTCATCGGTCTACTTGTCATGTTATGGCCTCTTCTCAATAAGAGCATTGGCTGTTTGTCTGTCAGTAGGTGCAGCTGTGATGTTCACTCAGGATTCCCTCAGTGAGTTTCTACTTGAGATCAACCTCCGGGGCTGAAAAATGAAGCTGACGCAGAAGTGCCAAAAACTGCAGTTCCTTGGATGGCCACTTGAGGTTGGCTCTGAAAGCGAGTCAGTCCCCATAGACCCCCATGTTAAAATGCCCAACTTTACAGCAGAAATAAACATGTTTACAGCCTGGTACAAAAAACAGTTTTGGTCTCATAGCTAATTTCCCCGTTCATGGCAACTGTACAGGCGGTGAATTTTTATATAACTCACCCGATTACATTTTATTAAGGCTTAAAGTTATGCATAATCAGGGGCGTGACCGCTTTGAGTGACAGGTGGGTGCCGTCACAGGCAAGTCGACAATCACGGCGACAACGTTGGTTAGGCAACGTGAGCATGGTTTAACCCCACATTCCCAGAGTAGTCGTAGCCGTCACTATTTCAGTGTGTTTTCAATTCATGAAAGTTAATTGTAACATTTTGGTCACCTAAAAAAGTCTTGTTCAGCATTTGGTTGTACTAAAAGACCCTCTAAGGAGTCGGATGTTCTGTTTTTTCCGGTAAGTACATGTAGTGAATGGTTTTAAGTCTGTTTTTCGTTAGCGAAAATTAACAGTAGCATTATCATTATGCCATAGACTGTAAGTGCACCATGCTAACCAAGCTAGCAGGTAGTAGCTAGCTCAAATATGGTCACTTCTGCCTCCAAAAATCCAAGATGGCGACGGTCAAAATGCAAACTCGAGGCTTCCAAACAGGAGTCCACAAACCAATGGGTGACGTCACGGTGGCTACGTCCATTATTTTTTATTCTATGCTTGAGATCAGATGCTACAATAGATGGGAGACACATACGAGTGTTTCTGTTTTCTGTTGCACTGGGCTCAAAATACATACAGCCATGTTATTCACAACAGCGACAAAAAGACATGAGTGTGACATCAGTATACATCATTTGACATATCTCTGCTAATTGACGGCGTTCCACTGACTTCTGTTCACTGCAAGTCAAACAGAGGAAATTAATCAGGCAGTAGCATTGTATGAGCGTTTAGCATGACCTTAACAGCGTTCCACAGGAGTTGGAACGCACTGAAGCTTTACCTACCATCCTGTGACAAATGAGCTAGACGCCACATGCCCAAATCCTACTCATTAGTCATGTGAGGTATGTCACCAAGAGTAATTATACTTTGGCTCAAACTTGCATATACACCAACGCACACACACACAGTACAATATTTAATGTTGCCACACTTTCCCACACTTTAGGCAGTAGGAAACGTTCTCATACATGTATGGCTGTTTATCGAGACATGAATCATAATTACGACTGCTGGTTAACCCGACACCCCACTCTTGGAGCATGCTAGGTTTGGCTTGTATTCAGGCTGCATGGTATTTGCTTTTGACATAAACAAACACATGCATTTTGTCACATTTTCTATCCGTACCATGACGTTATGTGAACATAAATGCACATTGACCTCAGTGTATTTTCTGTTTCCTTTCTAAGATGGCGTTTTTGTCTGTTTTGGTGCCAGTTTTTGCGTGTGTGTACGTGAGCATACAGCACAGAGGACTTGTGCAGCAGCCTTTCTCCTGAGTGTGTGTGTGTGTGTGTGTGAGCGCATTTTCAGTATTCAGCACCGTGCCTGTGGCCATGCTCCAGTGGAGCGCTCAGTCTCTCTGACGGACCGGTGAGAAGTGAGGAGGGTCAGTCCCGCCAGGAGCTCATTTAGTCCCTATCTCTATCACACACACACACACACACACACACTCTCTCTACAAGTCACTCTGACAGGGAGACTCATCGCTCCCTCTCCCTCTCACACACACACATATATGCACACAAACACACACTGCTGTGCTCCCATTAGGGAGATATAGTGAGAAGACAGGACTGATGATGCGTGTCACAAAGTACTACTGCTAGTCTCACACATAATGTCTCCTCCCTTTTTCTCTCTCTCTACCTTCCCCCTTTTCTCCCCCCCTATCATTGATTTGCCGCTTTACTGCATATCTTTCACTGCTTCTGCAGTTCTACTTAAAAATTAAAATATGTAGATTTATATCATGTAAGGGACTTTGGAATACACGTCCTGGACAGAGGGTCAGTATGACAGATGACTAAAGGCTAAAATTTCTCTTTGACGCTGAGTGGTGTGATATATATTTAGAAGCTGTAGCTCATTATCTAATAACTATAAAGTTCTATATTATTCTTTATGAAGTGAGTGATGTAAATTATTGTTAAGTACAAATATGTGCTCAGAGTTATGCATTTTTTTGCCCTACAGATGATCTTCCTATCTAACCAAATGTAGGTACCTGCAGACTTTAATGTAAAAAACAAACATGACCACATCAACGCTGAACTTGACAGTAATACTTTGGTGTTTAATTCTCAGCCGACCTCTGCTGCCTGTGTGTCTGATATGAATGCATTAGCAGGATTGTGCTGCGCTGTGGATTAGAAACTCCCCCGTGCTTTGTGAGGTGTGTGGTAATGCCAGACTTAGTGGATTCTGCTGTGAATCACATCCTCCCATCGCCTTCTTAATCCCTGATGCGCTGCCTAATGACACAGAGACTGAAGAACTCAGCGGGAGAGCAGAGAAAGGCAGAGAGGCAGGAGGAAAGTGACAGAAAAGTTGCGAAGACTCAAAAGTAGCTGGAGGTCTCAGAGAGTCTCCTGATAGAAAACGACTCTGTGACTTACTCATACTGACTGACACGTAAGACTTGGCTGATCTCTTTCTTTGGGTGTTACAATGTGTTCAAACCATCAAATCACAGTTGCGATTTAAAGGAAATGTGGATGCGCAAGTTTGGGCTTCTGCATGCTTGTGTGTTTACAACTGCTGCATCCATAATCAGTGTGTCATAAGCGGATATGGCAGGTGCTCAACAGGTGCGCCCTCTGATACCAATCCCTCTCCATTTGCCTGTCTGTCCCTCCATGTTTGCACACACTTATTGTGTTCTTCATAGAGGAACACCTGGGCTCTGCTGCACCTGGGCTTGTTGCCCAGTCCTCTCTGTCTGACAGCACACACACACACACACACGCACGCATACACACTGGAACACAGCCAGTTCCTGTTACTGGCTAAAGCAGGAAGCAGCAGCTGACATCCTATCCTTCAGTTCCCAGGAGACTCAACACCCTGAGTAAACCATCCAACTCGGACCCACTTGAGACTGACTCACCTGAGAACTGGGCCTCTTGTACACAACAAGAGAAATGGAAAAGGAGAGCACTGGGGACTCCGTTATTACATTACACTAATAACTATTGGGTACATCTGTCGGATTCTCTAAGGCTGATTGTTTTGGGTATCAATTTGTTTTGCATTTCAAGTGTGGTTTACTATGCCAACAAAATATGGAGTATGCATCAGAGCTTTCTGAGCTAAATTTCAGTGAATAAGCTTCAGTGGCAGGTGCCAAACTTGGTCACAGCCTCTCTATTAGATCAGCATAGCAACAGAGATGACTATATTTTAAATAAGCAAGACACATGAGGCACCCTTTGCTGTCTTGTCTTAGAGACTTCAGTGTTAAATTGTCTCAGAGGATAAAACAAATACATGCACATTTGTTAAAATATTTTAAACAATGGATATTCAAAAGCTGCCCTTTAACATGTGGGAAAAAGACAAAGCGATACCTTGTGAGAGGCCTCCAAGAAAATGGAGCAGAGTTGCTGTGTTTCTCACAACGGTGTGCTTGGCCATGCACTAGTGAGCGTGGGATTACTTGAGGGAATAACACCAACAGGTTCTGGTTCTTTTGGTTGGTTGTGGTTGTTACTAGGATAAGTAAGGAGATCTCAGCTCCCTCCTTATCCACCCCCCCACCCCCCTCTCTCTCTGTGAATCACTCTTCCAGAGAGTAGCCAAGCACTGATGGGTGCATTCATGAAGCATCGTGGCTCACTTGATTGTTTCTCAACCATCAGGCTCTCCAATCAGTTTAGAAAAAGTTAAGTAATTAATTCGTTTCGGTGGTGCTGTGGCTGTCTTTCCGGTGTTGTCATTTCTTTGTGTGTAGGACTATATTATACTATTTAAACATGTGCAGTAGTTAAAGCAGTAAAGGCCACTCAGGGACAGCAGAATAAACTGTAAACACAACATTGATATATTATATTATAAAGTTGATCTGGCGACAGTGTCGGCAAACGTTTGACTATTTACACACACAGCAACATTAGCATTCATTTTGAGTCATGTTTCTGGCCAACCTGATGAGTCTAACTTCAGCACACACTGTATTTTTACCTCTGTTTTGGTCTCCCGAGAGAAACATCTGGCTCTTTACCTGCTAACTGTTCCAGTATGTTTACCAGCTAGTCGCTAGCTTTATCTATCTGCTGTTTGGTGCTGGGCAGGTAGTGTACAGTGGTTCTGTGAGAGCTTTTTTGTTGAAAACAGCTGCCTGATGCAGCTGAAATGACGCTGATGGGACACCAAAACAATGTTCTAACTGCAGAGTTGGGTGGTAATTCTGGGTTAGACACTATGACCAGTCCCTTCCACATTTCACATAATCATTGATTTCAACCTCAGTTTGTGAGGTTTTTTCTTCTTCTCTGAACCAACCCTAACTGCAGATGCTAGACAATTACCTTTTCTTCCAGCATTACGTTTTACAGACATTAGCTTGACCCGACCAGAATAACAAACCCCAGAGGAACAACACATTAGTTACATTAGCAGCGTAACCCACATCATTAGCGGTGACATTTTAACGGGCTGAAGCAGCAGCCAGTGTGTTTTGGCAACAGCGACGATGGCAGATGATACATGGTCCAAGAAGATGGCGGCGATCACTTTTCCATCTTGTTCACTTGCCCCCTCATTGTGGGCGAAACAAACCCGAACAGATATCACATGACACAGGGGAAACGAGCCAGAACACAGTCTCACTCTTTCAGGGTCCACATGCGCGCAAGCTGTAAGTAGCAGTCGTGTGTCTGTGTCTTTGTGTGAGTGTTGGTCCATTTTAGTTTGTGCTTATGTCAAAGTCTACCTGCTTTTCACTTACCTGAGTCTCAACTGATATGATCGCATGGGGTCCTTAGGGAATGTTTACACTTTTAGATGGAGCGGAGGAAAGCTCAAACAGCTCCTTGGAACTTTTTCAAGGTAGTAAAAGGGTCATTAATGCTTTTCAAAGATCATGGTTGTGCTCTGTCTTTGATTTAGAAGAGTTAGGGCCACAGGACTCATACCCTAGGGGCAAAAGGAGACCATGCACCCGTGCACATGCTTCTTTCTTTCCTCTTCTCTTTCTGTCTCACAAATGCACACACTACCCTCTCTATTTGCGCACTACTGTCCACTCTCTCTCTTTCTTGCCCCCTTAAGCCAGAGGTCACCAGAGGTTAGGGCAGATATCATTCATTCAAGGGACTAAAGGAATAAAGAGTGCCATTCATAAAGAACGTTTCCCTTGTTTCATTTTTTTTTCTGCACCTCTGTCATTCTAGATGTTTGATGCCAGATAATCCTCTGTCAAAGGGGTTTGAAGATATTTCCATGGCAGCCAGATGCTGGATTTACTGTGCCTGGATAAGAGATTGTCTTTAAAGATCAGTTTTGTGCTTCCATTAGAGTTGGATATACATTATACAGACATCAAGTCTTTCTGGGATATAAATATAGCTTGTGAATAGATCTTTTGTTTTGAATTGAGCTATATATTTGATTGGTAAGTGCTGGAGCCAGGAACAAGTTCCATAATGTTTTAGTCAGAGTAGTGTTGTGACTCTGGGGGTCCATCACACTGGTTCAGACTGAAATATCTCAATATTGCAACTATTGGAGGGATTGCTATGGAACTGTGTACAGTAGCTGGTCAACGTTTTTATGTAGCATTTGATTTGAACACACCATAAGTCTTGATAAAAAGTCAAACTTAGTATATTAAGTATAAAATTGATTTTAAAATACCGTCCTTTAATTAAATTGTTTTTTTCTGACATTCTGCCATCTCAAAGTAAAACTCATTATTATAACTGAACTCAGGTCCTGTTGTCTTTTGTAGTTGAGAGTATTGTTCTGCGTCTAAGGCCTTGTTATATTGATTAGTGGTCTTTCAGGCACTTTTGTGATGCTTTGGTTTTGAAACTAACTCTGATAAAAAAAGAGCATAGCCTACAAGCTTCAGAGGAGCAAAATTATTATTATAGCATTAAGAGTTTATTGTCCTCCTTAAGAGATTATAAATTCAGATATATTACTAGCGGGACACTCGGGGCCCCAATGGAGCTAAACCCCACAAAGCTGCTTATATCATCAAGATGTGCCTTGAAGTCATTGTGTTTAAAAAGCATTAAGTTATCACAGAATCAACATCAGTTGACAGGCGGCTGTCTGGGCTGTCTGCACACACAGTGGCCCATCAAGTGACATGGCAGTTTACACAGGTGTCCACTCTCCAAAGGCAAAAAAAAAAAAAAGAAAGAAAACTTTCTGTGATATTTGCATTTGACTTCTAAATATCCTCCTCTTAAACACACACACTCGCACACACAAACGGTACGAGTGAGTGTGAGGGAGAGACAGCGAGCTGAGAGGCCTTGGGGCTAAAGTGGCATTTACACAGACAGGCCTAATACCAATACCTTTCTGAAGGACAACTCTTACACCACAGTGGATTTGTGTCATTAAATTTAATACACGTGTGTATTACACTGTGTGTGTGTAGTGTGTGTGTGTGTGTGTGTGTGTGTGTGTGTGTGTGTATGTGACATCTGTACCAGACCTGTTTTAATGATGGGATTAGAGAATACACACCTGTGGCCTTCTCATTACTAACACACACACCCCATTGGCTGGGCATTCAGTCGGTCCTGTGTTTGTCTCCAAGCTGTCCATCTTTTGCTTCAGAACTCCCCACCCAATTTCAGCTCATCCGCCATCACAGAAGTTATAATCACACACACACACACACTCACTCACTTATGCACAATCACACACGGTATGTTCGGATGCTTCTTTTTCAGATGTTAAAACTACACTATGTCAGCTACAAAATGCCTCCTTACATTCAGTTTGGCTCCCAGACACTTCACTCATCTTCATTATCTGTTTACCAAGAGTGACGCAGCTGCTTCCCATAACGAGCCCCCAAAACACTGAGAATGTTCACAAATCTGATTCTTCAAAGGACAAATCATATTTTTTATTCATATGTTCTTTCCAAATCTGATAATTTGTATCTGAAAGCTACAAAACGCACACATTATTTTTCGACTGTTTGTTGAATGTATTTTCTCAGCTATTATAAGCATCCAATGGTTTCCTTTAAATAAATATGGTATGAAAATGTTGTGACATGGAACATGAAACTTAATTGAACATTAAATACTTGGATATACAGTATCTTGAAATAAAATATAAAAATTATATATATAAAAAAGGAAGGTGTGGGTTTGACAGCTCCCTGAATTAAAAACTGTTATTGTTATACTGTTATATTCATGATTGTATTAGTTGATTGTTGAACAATGACTTTAATGCATCAATATACTAACAGAATATTGTCAATGCCAAAAAACAAACAGAACAAAGCATTCCTGCCTCCAGTTTTACCTGAATACAAAATTAAAAAATCCAAATAATTGTCATATTTCAATACAGATTAAATTCACAAATAGTGATGTCTGTGAACACCCGTACAGACAGATGGTGAAAGTAAAATATGAAAATATATAGAGACAGTGAGCCAGTATGCACAATACCAGGACCCTGAAACTGAAGCAGCTAAATGGAATTCAGCTTTGTGTCATTGTCACCTCTCCGCTCTTCTTTCCAAACATAAACAAAGCCGCTGGTAGTCTTACAAATCATCATGTTCAAGCTCACAACAACCAGTGTTTTCATAAGATTTAATATGAAACGTATCCCACAGTAAACTCGCACAGGCTCAATAACAATGATTAGCCTTCCTCAGCACCTTGTCCTCATCATTCCATCACCTTGACCGGAGAGAGGAGCGAAGACGTTTCTGCAAATCATTTACAGGTGTTGACTGGTTGTCTAAATAGACTTGTCTAGTGTGTGTGTGTGTGTGTGTGTGTGTGTGTGTGTGTGTGTGTGTGTGCATATACACGTCTGCCGCCTGTAACTTATTAAGGTAGAAGCTTGTGGTTTTGTTTTTTTTTTTTTCTTAGGTAATCTGTCCTGCCTCTGCCCCTCTAACCTTGCAGCACATACACACTATTTCCCATCATACTCTGCCTCCTTCCCAGTTTACCCCACGCCACCCCACACCTCTCAGCCCTAACACTAACAACGTACACAAAGACACACTGACACATACACACACCTAGCCCTGACCCAACCTCTCCTCCCTCAACCACAGATAGTGTAAAATGGGGGTGAGCCAGACGGATCCCAGGCCTTGACACAAGCCAGTACCAGGGTGAATCAGGGAGCATCCCCTGCATACTTGCCCCCTGACTCACCAGCCAGCCTGGGGTGAGCTCATCCAGCTCCCCCTCTCCTTTCTCCCACACACACACTGACCCTCGTCTGTCTCACCTTTGAGCGTCGCTCTTCTTTTCCCTTTTGCAAAGCTTTTGTTCTTTTTTTTTTATCTCTCTCTCTCTGTCTCCCATCCTTTCTGTCTCCCTTCTGTCTTTCCTTCTGGCCATTTTGTTTGTTTTCCTTGATATCATAACTCACTATAACCTCTTTGTGTGACAGTTTCATAAAGCTTTGATATGGGTTTCATTTTTATTTTGTCATAAAATCTGATATTTTCTACTTTTGTCTTTCTCATTCTTTTCATATGAATGTCTTTTTTGTCATAAATGATAATGAGATGCAAAACTACAAACAAATATTAATATCAGAGCATATGGAGGAATATTTCAATTAGCACCCACTGCTAATTTACAGGTTTTACACTTTTTTTTAAATCATTGCCATCTTGTAGTATCACCTTGTCTGTATAAAATTAAAAACACACGTTGCCATAATTTGATCTGAAACAATTATTTTTCCTAATTTAATCATATTGTTCTTTTAAATAAAAAGATTCTATAATTGTAATGCTTAAGGTAACATTTCTAAAAATGTTTTCTAAACACTTTCGTAATTTACAATAATCTATTGCACATCTGTCCATCCTGGGAGAGGGATCCCTCCTCTGTTGCTGAGGTTTCTGAGCTTTTTTCCCAGTTAAAGTGAATTTTTCATTATTCGAATCGAGGGTCTAAGGACAGAGGATGTTGTATTGCTGTACAGACTGTGATTTGTCATATTGGGCTATACAAATAAAATTAACTTGACATAATGTGTCACATTGTGCCTCGTTACATACAAATACAAAAAGCTTTTGCCCCCTCAAATGACAACTGCTTTGCTCCCTGGAATCAAATTAAATCATCATACAGCATCACTACTCTCAAAGCTGTTTAAATATTCAGTACATATTATGGAAAATATATTTATATAATATATAAATATATGTATCTTACACAAATAAAACATACAAATACAATTTTACAAATGTGTGACAATATTTGTTTCAGTGCAAACCTCTTTTCAGCTTGTCTGACACTGATTTGTAGACAGATAAATATAAACAAATGGTTAAATCTTTTCTCTTTTAGCTGATTTTTACATTTGTTTTAATGAAAATAACAAAAAAACAAAAACAAACAACAGATACTAAATACTACAATACAGTATGTCTTCAGTGCCGTGCTTGCTTGCAGGATTGAGATACACTCAGGAGTTGCCAAGCTAACGATGTCATGTACAATCCATCCACATCATGCTGAAATCAGGCACTAATCAGTGGACACAGATAGGATACCATTTAGCTTGACCCATTGTTGCCCTGATTGATGGTAACTGGCAATCTTGGCAACAGTTGTGCTAGCGAAGACAAAGAGCAGACAGTGGGTGTTTTCATGCTTGCCTCTCATGGCTGTCTTTCTGGATTAAGTCAACTTTATTTCCATTCAAATGTGAGAGCTGCTATGGAAGCTTATTATTTACCTTGATTATTTTAAAGATGCAGTGGCACACTCTTTACATCCTGTAATATTTTGTAACACAGTGACCTGTTGTACTGTCTGTCATGTCCAGTTAAAGCAGAAGGCATATTGCTTTCAGAAAAGTGGCCACTGATACTGCATTAATTCCTTTTCTTTTCCACCATGTCCTGTTAAAGCGTTGACAGTATAAAGAAAAAAATAGATCAAGCTTGGTTGCCCAAACTCAGATTTGCAGAGGAAGACATTGCTATGATAACACAATTTGAGTACCACAAACAAATAGGATTCCCGCGGTGCTCCAATGGTTTCTTTGCATCGCTATGATCCAATTCATCCTCCGCCCATAGCTATTGTGCTGTGAATTCAGCTGAATATGAAAAGACTCTTTGAATTTGTTGCTTCTAGCATTTTATTTACTATGGCTTAACGTTAACCATAGCCTCTTTGTTAAAAAATAAAAGTGCAAAGTAGGGAAGGTAAGATGGAGAAGGAGAATATAAACCATTTTAACCCAGTTGCAGTTTAGTACAATTTTCAACTGGAGCTGTGTGCTGCCCCACGTTGCAAATTTTCTCTGGCACAATTGATGGCCTATTCATCTCATTTAATGTTGTTACTCTGAAAGGCTGAATTGCATTTGTGAAAAGGAATGGATTACAGCGTAATCACACATGTTGCACACACAAAGAGCACTTAAGAGGACCCCTGGAACTGCCGCTGGAGGAAAAGGCAAAACGATTACACCCACTGTTCCTATTATTTCGCTATGACCCTCGCTTGAGAGTTTGACACCCAGATTACTTCTTACAAATCAGTTTAATCTCCAGTCACAGTAACATAGATTGTGCAGGAGCATATGCACAGGTGCAGACATCAACACTTGACTATTAATTGTCTTCACTTGCACATTGCCGCTCCCCAAGAGGAAATGGTCTTTCAGGCATCTGAGGAAAAAAAATAATACCTGAAAAATGACTCACAGGAGCAAATATTCTTTCCCCCACTGAAATGAACTGTATACCTGCTGCATTACTATATGACTGAGGTGTGTGATCACTAGCGGTGACAATGATAGTGTTCACAGATCAAAGGAACACGAAAAGTTATACATTACATAGCTTAATGATCGCGGGGCAAATATATTTCCCATATTTATTGTCTTGGAAATAAACTTTAACTATTTGTGTGAAAGCAGGGAAGTGTACATATAACATTTTACTGTATGTTCTAAAAAGAACACATGTATTTGATTGAAACATGCAGGCGTTTTCCGAGGAAAGTCTTAAAAAGTCTTCTTTTTTTTATAAAGCAGTTTGGTTGGTGGGAAGGCAATATTACAAATCAGGCAATAGATATGTAGTCATCATGCATCCAGTGATCTTTCACTGTCCCCTTACGTCTTGGAGGGAGTCAGCCAAATGGGCCAGAGTGCTTGTTAAACATATGTTTCAGGCAGAGAGGGAGGAGAGTTCAAGCAAAGCAGTGAGGCTGCGGAGGAGTCTCGGGTCCTTTATGGATATGCGTGCTGGCTTTTCTGTGATGGTGGGTATGGCGTCGCACTTTGTGTGTGTGTGTGTGTGTGTGTGTGTGTGTGTGTGTTGTTTTTAAAACCGTAAAATTGTGCATTTGTGCTGATGTGTATTAACCGTACACAAGAACTCAACACTGTACATGTAAGTACACCTTCTTTCATAGGTGACTTTGCATAAGTGTATGTGATGGCGTTTAAACACTTCTGTGTGTATGTATGTGTGTGTGTGTGTGTGTGTGTGTGTGTGTGTGTGTGTGTGTGTGTGTGTGTGTGTGTGTGTGTGTGTTTTGGGCTCTGCACACGTTGCCAAATATAATTACGACTTCCCAGGGCCACTTCCCACTGTCTGGGCTGGCTCTCCCAGCAGGGGTAGATTGGGAGAAAATAAGGTCTTATTCACTGGACTATAAAAAGAGCTGTAAACAATCCCACATTGTAGCTACTGGGAGGAAACAGCGCTGGCAGCATGAAGGAGACACTTAGCTGCATTGGCTGGCTGACTGGCTGGTTGGCTCCGAGGTCAGCTACTTCTGGCTACTTCATCTGGTTAGTTGGATTGTTGGGGTTGCCTTACAGTTTGGCTGTGCACCATTCCTTGCATGCCTCTGGCTAGGTCTGTCGGGCATTGAGGTATGGTAGAGGAGGGAGGAACTCTGAGAAAGGGAAACAGCAAAAGGAGACACTGTTTGTTTGTATCCGAGTTAACCATCACAACTCAAACCCTACACTCAACCACAATGACCGCTTCTCCAACATACCAGTGTTCTCTTCCAAATTAAAGAGATGTATAATTTCAGAGTGTTGGTCTTTGGTTTAGCTGTTGTTGTTCTACACTGACTGACTCATAGTCTTACTATAGCTGCTGCACAATGACACCGTTGGCTGCATTTGTTTGGAAATGCTTGACTAAGGCCAAGATTACTCCTGTGATTGTTTTTCAGGAGCATATGGAATTGTTAGTGCCCCGCTTTTGTTTCTTGATGCATAGCCGTGTTGATTTCACATCATTGTTAAAGCCACAACGAGCTACAGGATTTTATGTGCTTGTGAAATTGTACTTGAAAAACTTTGTGGGGATTTTTTTTTTATTTAATTCATGAATACATTGCTAGCATTCTGCGATTAATTAATTTCCAGCGGAGCTGAGTAACCAGGGAAACTGTACTGATGTACAGATGATCAGCAAGCCTGCAAAATGAGAGAAGTTGACTGTAACTTCTTAACATCCCTACAGATGACGTGCTCTGTTGGATAGGTGCTGGTGCATGGGGCTGAAGTGAGTGTAGTTCAGAGGGAGGGGAGTTAGAGAAAGGACATTAAGAGGGTACAGTAAGAAGGGAGACTGTTACTTACCAGAGTTCAATTCATTTTGACGTGCAGTAATTGCAAATTGCCAAGGCAGTTTATCAAAGGTTCGAGCTTTAGTACTTAAAGAGAACCATGAGGAACATTTCAGAGACCCATCTACTCATTGCTATTCCTATCAGCTGGCAATCATGCATTTTGTCCCGAAATACAGACCACTGCATTTAGGGCCAAGACCTGATATTCTCTATTGCCTATACTTATTAAAAGCAGCATATTTTAGTTAAATAGAAATAATAATTTGGTATGCAATGATAAATAATAAAGTGGCCTGCTCAGTATCAACAATGTGTGCAATCTACAATGTTCTTCAGTTAATTGAACTGTTTAATTATGCAGCTGATGACCCCGACATTTCTGCTATCACTTCACATATCGTAGCGCTTCACATCATTTGAACTCATAATATCTTTTTGGCGGTTTAGTCAGTGCCCTCCACAGTGACCTAAAATGACTTAAAAAACAGACAAAAGGAATAAATTGTATATATTCATTGCTTCCATGCAGGGCCGATCGTAAAGCATCATCATCATCTGGCCATCAACTACCTGGGTTTGAGTAAATGAATATGCCTGTATAGCTGCATCAATATGCATGCACAGTTTCAATGGGGCACTTGTATAATGGCTTGTAACCACGTCCGGCACGTAATAATTACGCAAAAGGCATTTGCCTGGTAATGGCACATAATTTCCCCCATCAAGATTCTTCTCAGAGGTGTCCCATTCTGTGGCATATTGATTCAGCTATAATGAGAGTGTGGGCAGCAAGAAGTTTCACAAAGGTTACAGGCAGCACTGTGTGCTACTAGCATCAGTAATGGTTTAGAAAATAAATGCTTTTGTTTGTTAATGTTTTTGTATTTGTATTTTTGTAAATATCTATCAATTTATGTACTGTAAGTATGTACATACCTATGGTGATCAAAACTCTGCTTAGCAACATGAACCAGCCTGAAGTGAACAAATAAATATAACACACATTCAGATTCTTTCACTTCCTTTGATATTACAATAGTCCATTTCTATCTCCAACTGGTTCTGTTTCCATCACTTTTTAAATGTGAGTTTTTGCATAATTTTGCCTCCTCCACTTCAAGCCATTCGTCAAAGATGTGACCTATAATACTTGGTTAAGGTTAGGGAAGGATGTCTTGGTCTAGAGAAAGTCCACAGTGACTTGAACCATGGAGACTCAGGATGCAAACCCTGGTTTCCACTGTCAAAGTCCTGCAGCTTGTAGACCCGAACACCTCTGAGCAGTCACACTAAGAGCAGTCGACACCATTAAAATGAGCTATTCGTGAAATCCGCTGATTGCTCAAACCTGGTTAAAAACAGCCCAGTCACAGCAGCTACACAGCCTTGGTTGCATTTGTGTGACCATGTATGTCTATTGGATACACACACGCACACACACACACACACACACGCTAGGCACCCACCCAATGATAAGCAGCTCATTAAAACAACCTGTGTGTTTTTGCCAAGTCCTTTCAGCTTTGGGGACAATATTCTGCGATACACACCTCTATCTGGGAGCAGGGGGAGATCGTTTACCGTTGCACAACTCTGAGGAACCACTTATGCGTGAAAGGCAGATGTGTTTGTACTGTAAACAAGAGAGGGGAGACTGAGAGCTGTGCAGAGCCATGCCAAGAGATCCTCTCTGGCTGCCAGGGGGGCTGCAATGCTAGACTTGATGGAAAAATATGGACAGGAACAATGCTTTGCATGAAAACACAACAATGCATGTTTATGTAATTCTTTGGCAGTGTTTGCCAGTGGCACACGTCTGAAGACTGTATCACATCAACTATATTCCTCTCTGTGTAAAGCAAACTAACCTTTTTAGGGAATTTAAGATAAATTCCAGGATCAGTCTAATTGGTAAAACTATTTAAAATCTGTAATAATGTTAATCCTTTCCTTTTTCAGCTTCCCTAAATGTTATCGAGGCACTTGACTGCAACCGAGTCCTTACAAACTGTTCATTCACCCCCACAAAACAATTGTAAATCATTCTACAGTTTCATTGTGCAGATATGGTTCTACTAATTGACATAATGCTCTTGCAGGATGCTCTACAATGAGATTTCACTCTGAAATAGGTTGCGTCCTCCTTCTACCCAAAAGGTAATTTCAGTGATGCGCTGTTTATCATTTCAGAACCTTTGAATAGAGTAGACCTAGTTATTTCTCTCCCCAGTTCCAAACGTAGTTAATCGCATCTCTCCTGAAGCTATTTCCTTCTTTCTTGGCC
Organism: Scomberomorus guttatus; assembly: GCA_038419695.1. Classification (NCBI taxonomy): domain Eukaryota; kingdom Metazoa; phylum Chordata; class Actinopteri; order Scombriformes; family Scombridae; genus Scomberomorus; species Scomberomorus guttatus. The sequence goes on from CM076461.1 coordinate 14,683,577, forward strand.
TATATTATTCCAGTGTTTCCCACATTTATCCTTTTCCTTTCAATGATTAGTGATGCAGATTGCTTCATCTTCAATACGCAGACAAACGCTGGCTCAGTCCATCACTGCAGGATTTTTTTCTGACCTCTTTCTTTTTCCACTAGCAGGCACAAGCTGCACAACCCACTTAAGTTATTGCAATGTGAAATATTGCAGCATTTTTTCCCCCCAAACTGTAGCTACTTAACTCCCATTGAAAAGAATAGCTAGTTTTTCTGTGTACGTGCATGAGTGTTGTTGGGCCAGCCTCTGCCGCTCTTCATGGTGGCGCCGGAAGTTGCTCATTGAGTGTATGAACCACTTGAGTGTGAACCCACAAAGAATATGAAACATCATTATTGCCAGCCCTGTGCTCCACAATATCACCATCTTGAGAAAAGTGGGTCCCAAAAATCATTCTACAGTAGATAAAAGACTTAATGGACTGAATTATCCAGGACCATGAAAGTAGCAGAATCGCTTAGTTTCGTGTTTAAATCTATCTATTTATCTATGTGATGGTATGAATGAATATGAAGTTCAGTTTGAAGATGAGTTATGATTTTCATTCCCATATAGTAAATGAGTAGATGTAAGCAGATATATTCTAATTTATAGCATTTTAATCATTGCCCAGGGTCTCTGCCTTTCATTTATCCTCCAATAAACTCACTTGGGTCAAAGTAACTGAGGGGTATTTAAAAACTTTACTTATCTTTTTGCTGCCACTGCGGTGTTTGCTGTTTTTCTCCACATCCCCAATCGTAACCAGTGTGTGCTCACTGGGATGGATTCACTTTACTGTATATGATCCGTTTTTTAAAAAATATTCAAATAAACTGTAAATCTGTATGCCGCATGATTGTGGCGTCTCCCCTGATTTAATTAAACATTTATCTTCACAGGCTCAACATTTTAACATCCCGCGCGAGCAGAAGAATTTAATTTATCTTCTAAGCTTTGTGTGTTATGCAGCAGTCAACGCTGGCTCGCTGAAACCACAGGTGTCAGTCTGAGAGGGTCCTTGAGCTGGCTTGCTCAACGTGATCACCCAACCACACAATACGCAGAGATTTTGTGCAACGTGCAGGAGTTACTACTCACTGTGAAACTCTCAACTATTTTAAAAGACATAGAAGCCGACTTTGATCAATCTTTAAAGTGTTTTTTTTTTGCTCTCTGTGTCATTCTGATAACACACAGGTACTCACTTTTCCTTGTTGCAACAAGAACAGATGAGATCAGTCGGTTATAATCTCTTATATTCTACAATCAGTTATGATACATCAAGGCCGTTTCATAGCAATCATTTAATAGCCTGTTGAAAATGTTTCCAATTGTGATTTTCTATGATACTTTTGTTTGTTTTTTTTGTTTTCGGCTCCTGCTGTTTGTTTCCCCACCCCTCAAGCTCTTTCAAAGTGTTTCACAATCACAAAGATATTCTATTCTTTTCCATCTCTCAGTAAGTATTGGCATAAAGAGAGTGAAAATGTATACTTTTACATCCTGATTTCATGTTTGTTATTTGTTTGCCATGTTTACACTGTATATAAGATCTTTTAATAGCATACCAAATTTCTGTTCTCGGATATTTGTTGAATGGATTTTGCCTGAGATTTGATTAGGCCCTCTCAAACTATTAGAAAATATTTGAATTAAGGTGGGTACTTATGCATTCAGTCCATTGCCAATTTCTTGGCAGGCTTTCTCTTTTGCTTTATTTATTAATAAAGCAATCATTTGCCCTTTTTTGTAATTAAGCGTTTGAAATACCCATAAATTTCAATTAATAAGAGCTGCTCAGTGGCCATGAACTTCACAGCGTGGTCCTGACAGGTAGTTGTTGCCATTATGAATCATTTGGTTTGATGTTTGACCTCACAAGTCTGCCTAAGAGCATTTGTGTGCATGCATTCAACCTGATCGCTCAAACTTGGCACCAAAAAGCCTGATCATGGGAGCAGGGATTTATCTTTTTGGGGTCTCATTAGTCCTTTTTCTTTTGTTCAAGCTGCAGTAATCCTCTGTTTTCTTCATTTGTCTGGCTGCATCCTTGTCTTTCCGAGAGATGTCAGTATTCTTTAAAAGAAATGAATAACGTGGCCCAGTAGGTACAAACTTAAGTTATAGTCCCATCATCATGTCCTTATGTATGCATTCTCAGTGAAAAGCTGAAATCTGATCTTTGTCTGTGCACAGTTTTTAGTGTGTGTGTTTACTTTTTTGTGTGTGCAATCCCTCGTGTCCATATTTATTAGTGTGTGTATGTGTGAGTGGCACTGCATGATTATGAGTAAGGGTGAGGGAGAGAGGTGTGTGTTTGTGTGAGGGGGAACCTGGCAACCTGCATTAAGAGAGAAGTGCTGTGTGAATGGTGATTGTGATTGTGATTGTGTGTGTGTGTGTGTGTGTGTGTGTGTGTGTGTGTTTCCGAGCTCTGTACACAAGAATGTTCGTGTCGGGGTAAGCGCGGAGTGTGCATGTAGTGTTAATGAGGCAGCACGCTTGCTTGTGTTTGTGTGTGTGTGTGTGTGTGTGTGTCTACGTGTGTACGCGTGTGTACACACATCTCATCTGCATGGCGCCATGCCCCATCGCTTCCATTGGGGTGTGTGAGAACAAAGACTTTCCATTTCCAGAGCTGCTGTGCCTGCAGGGAAAAGCCTGATCATAATTAGCTGAATGATGAGCCTCCGCCATGCACCGCACAGCAGGCCTGTGGCTGCCTCTCTGCAGCACCCCTCTCTTTCTCTCTCACTCTTTTTCTCCATTTTCCCCGGTTTTTCCCTCTTTTTCTATTTCTGGCATTTTCTTTCTATTCATTATCTCTTTGCATGTGCTGTGTATTGCTCACCATCTATCTTTTCTTCTCCTCTCTCACTCTGCCTTCATCTCTGTCTTTATCATTCTTTCTCTTTATTTAATTCCTTGGATCTGACTTAGTCTATTTTTCCTCTCTGTCTTCATTTTTCTCTTTTTCCCCTCTCTCCGCTCCTCTGACACACACACTCTCCTTTTTTATCTCTAATTTCCTCTGAAGCTGGAAAAAGTAGGGATGGGACAAGAATGACTTTAAACCGTCTTGTGCTCGGTCAGACCCAGACATGGATTTGCATACTCAAATGCCGCCGTGCAGATTTAGAAACGCGTGATGACGCTTGCAACAATTTCTAAATCATCATTCAGCCATTAATTATATTACCTTCCGGCAATATTTTTAGTACGACTGTTATTATTAAGTTTTGTATTTTGTCTTTAAGACGGTGGCTGTGTAATCACAGTTGACATTTATGATCATATCATTTTGCTCTGCTGCTACAAATACAATACTGTACAATATATTGGCTTTTTATTACCTCATTGTCTGAAGGAGTAAATTACAGAAAAGGTATTTTGTTTGTTTTTAATGTCAAACATAAATGACTGATAACACTGTATTTTACAAAACATTTTCTAAGTGCTACTTTAAGTGTAGAAACTCACATTATTTGTCAAGCCCCTGAAATCAAACCTCTTTATATAATTTCAAAACATTTCAACAAGGATTTACAAAAATGAAAATGGCAACTTGCTGCAAAAACAATTCTTTGAGATTTACCCCACATCAAGAGATAAGACACTTTCAATTTGCTTTCCACTCTTCTCTTGATCTTATCAGTTAATTTAGTCTGGGCAATAATTCCCAACATTGTAATAAGATTTTTTCTCCGTGTTTATGACTCAAGCAGACCCATTTTCCCGCTCACCTCCAGGGTGAGTGTTGCCATGTTTGTTGACTGTATCATGACTTAGGGATCAGCTGCGTTTCATTATGTTGGGGATTATTAATGACATCTGTTCCGAACAAAAACAGCGCAGCCCCTTCCTCCATGATAGAGTGTACTGAAAGGCAATAAAGGTTCTTCTAGCAAAGAGATGAAAGGGATACTGTAAAGTAATCTAAGTTGTGTTTGACTCAAGTGGAAATCCCTGCATCTGGTGAGCATCTGTATGAAGAGGCCAATAATTTGTTTGCTACACAAGGTGTTGATATTTGATTTGATTTGTCATTACTAGGGAATATTTTAAATTCATAAGTGTCTGGATTAGCCGTCACAAATTAATGTGTGTGATCTTGATGAGTCATTCACAGAATAGTAAATATGTTTTTATGAATATAGCCATCTGCCTTTATGCTTTGAAGAGTCACCGTGTGTGTGCGTGCGTGCGTGTGCGTGTGCGTGTGCGTGTGTGTCACATGGGCCAAAAAGGTCGTCTCCCAAACTGATGGACCACCAGAACAATGTTCTGTAAAGTGGCCTCTCGGCAACTTCACTATGCCACCCCACCACACACACACACACACACACACTCTCTCTCTCCTCTCTCCCCCTCTCATTTCCTTCCTCTCTCCCAGTATCTCTATGTATACCACAACAGGCTGGGCAGATGGCAGCCCCTCGGCCCGCCGTGCCAGGAAAAGCATGTGAATTAAAGGTTATACCCAGCAGGTTTGAAGAGCTGCCAGCCCTGTCGCGGTGCGGCAGAGGGGGGCCCCAGCCCACCTGCCTCCCAGGCTCGGGGACATCTGGCTGGGGTTTTGTGGAATGATGAGCCCACTGCCGCCAACCACCGCTACCGCCACCACGACCGGCACCGCGCCGAAAGGAGAAGCCGTCATCTGTTCAGTTTTTCAGCTCGCAAATGAACAAATGAGCGGGTGTCCGTCTGTCTGCTGGGGTCTGTGCGTGTGTTTGCGCGCGTGTGTGCAGGAAAGTGAGAGGACTGGTGGTGACTGTCTGGTGTGTGATCTGATGGGATGAGATGGAAAGTGTGAAGTGCAGATGACGATTGGTGCGCAGTCATTAGGCAGGTAAAGCAGCAAAGTCTCAGCTGACAACAGCTCTCACATTTATTTTATTACTCTCCATTATTTTACAGTTTGAGAAGTCTCCATGAAAAAGCACACTCCTCGATAGATGTATATTTTAAACCTCCAGACCTTGCAAATCAGTACCTCACAAATCTTGGCTGGGGTTGCCAGGTCCATAAAGTGGTTGCCAGGTCAGGCCGTCTGTAGACATTGAATGAAACAGACATGTCACTGGTGAAGGCTTAACAATACAGCCTGTCTCAAATCTGCCCTTAATTCCTTCCCAATATGTTTCCCCTTGTTTGCTTTAGCTGGGAGCGCAGTGAAACGTTAGGACGCGAAGTAGCTTCACAGATGTTGCAGCATATTTCTAGACCTGCCAGCACACAGAAGCTCTATCAGGGAGCAAGACACATTACATCCACCTCAGGGAGTCACTGACAGTAATGATTAGAGGCGGTTTGATTGGAATGGCCTTTGGTTTGTGAGGTTTAAAAAATACAGAATATTGGATAACACTTATAGGAAATACAATTACTGCAGTTAATATTGTGTTGAAAAAGTTTTCCAGTTATCATAACTGGCTAATAACAGATTTTATGACTTCAAGGGGAACATTAGAAACACTCCTGTTATTGGTGTAATTAAGTCTAGTCGTTAGAATAGACAGTTAGCTATTCTTGTAGGCTGTATAGTTGTTTTTTTTAACCTTTTGTTTATCTTTTGGTGGAATAAAGGCCTACAGAAACTGGCTTATACTAAGTTAATGTTGAGGGCAGATATTTTGTGAGACAATTTGGCTAGTTTAATGATTATTAAAGTTTTTTACAACTTGGTTGTTGCTTTTCATAGTTTTGGTTATCATTCTTACTAGTAGTAATAACTGCACTCATCAATCTAATGGCTGAAAACTGGGAATGTGGCAGCATCACTAGAAAGAAGTCAGGGCAAGTTACAAACTACAGTATGACTGGCCAACTTTGACTTACTGTACTTAACATAGCTGGCTAAATTGTTGGCTTGTTCACATCCTGTCTGATTTTCTGGCCATGTTTTTTTGCCCTGTCAGACTTTGTTGTACATGTAGCAATGTTGGCATATTCTCAGATCTCAGAAAATGAGTATGGTTCGCATAATAAACAATAAAAATGATGACAAAACTATGAAAATAAGACTCAAGCTGTAATAAAGCAGTTATTTATCAAAGAAAATCCTCGACAAACACCAGAATCATTCAGTCACTCTGCATTGCGTGCATCTCAAAACGTTATACTCATCAGATAACTTGAATACTTGGACAACAGAGGCTTCGGTCTGCCATATCTTCTGTGAGACATGTTGTGGGGATGTTTTGTGACCCCTGGAAACAACACGTATGACCCCTACACTCCAGAGGTCAAAACCATCAGTGATGTCAGAAGAAAACCAGACGCCTGCTGAAGGTGTTAATGTCTGCTCAGCCACAAACTCAACACAGAGTGTTTTGATGCTGAGCGTGAGACTACGGTGACTCTGGGGGACAACTATCAACAGTGAGGAACTCATGAACTTATGAGGTGGGAGTGTGTGTTTTCATTGTTGTTAATGTGTTAATGTGCTTATCTGATTTAATAGACATGGATGCTTGCACAACACGCTCCCTCTCTCTTTCTCTTTTACTCGCCAAGCACGCACAAAACTCCCCTCTGACACACACACACACACACACACACACACACACATGCTCGGTGCGGTGCAGAGTGTTAAAGCAGCTCCTAATGTCTGGGCCTCTAGACACAGCACTGGACTCCCTCCCTCCCTGCCAGCTGCCAGCTCCTGACCCCTTGATACATCCTCCTCCACATGGCCCACACAGCTGGTACAGAGCCAACACAATGTAGGCCGCTCACTTGCTTACACACACAAACCCACACACAGGCATGCGCGTGTGTGTGTGTGTGTGGGCAGACACATTCATATATGTTGGCACAGTCCGACAGACACAAGCACAAAACAGAATTACGCAGAAATGAACGTAAACAAATACTCATGCGTGCAGCCCGTCCTTCACAACACGCTTAGATTATCTTTCTTTCCCGCTCACGCGCGGACGCACGCTCCTCTCACATCTCACCTCGCACATCTTAAACCACTTATTGTATCTAACTCCTTTCTCTATATGCCGGTGAAGGGCAAAGTGCAGCATCCTGGACACCACACCATTGTTCCACCAACTCTGTTAAAGTACTTACACAACTCTCCTGTGTATGCTTATATTCAGGTCTGTCTGTGGTGTTATATAGTGTAGGGTTTTGCATGAGAGAATGACAAATAGTTGGACCCAAGGCTGATGGGAAAAGCATGAGACAGTGATTTGTGGCAGATTATTGATTTTAAAGAGATGCTGAGTTGTGGAAAGCGTTTGGGGTGTATTATGTTGTCAGTGGCTTCTAGAGGTTTGTTGGTTGTCCATCATTATTGCGGAACTTAAGTGCAAAGACAGTGAAAGGTTTTGAAGGCGCACAACAACAACCACAACAAAAAAAAAAAAAGCTGGGTAAAATTAAACAACTTTTTAAAATTAGTCCTCAACTAGTTTACATATTGTTGTTGTCATTGTATATGCAACATCAGACAGCAGCCTGTGGCAATTTTAAGGAAATTGCGTTCAGACCTTAATTTCATTCCAACGTACCTGACCCTGCCCGAGGGTTTATTTGTTCTTTGTGCAAACACACACACGCACACACACACACACACACACACACACACAAACACTCTATCACCACTTCACTCATGACAGCATACAGCCTGTTAATAGCCCCCATGGCGCTGTACTGTCTGTTGCCGTCATCAGCGGCTGCCACTCTTAACTGGCAATGCCACGTTTGTCACCAGGTTGGGCACCGTGAGGCCTACAAACAAAAAAATGTTTCAGTTAGGATTTTCTACTGTGCCACTTCATTGACTCATTTCATTCGCTTTTTGGCTCTCCCTCAGACCAGCTATGACACAGCACCTCTAAACAGCTGGTAGGGATCAAAAAGTCTTGCCCAAGGACATTTATGCAGAGCCGGCTGGTCTTGACCTCAAGTGCTCTAATTGAAGGACAGCTTTGCTGCCTTGTTTACATGTTTATGTGGTATAACTGAAATAGTAAAATTTTTTCCTTTTTTTCCCAAAGATATATATTTTTTCACCATTGCAGTCTGATCTGTTCTGTTTTAATCGGGGCTAAAAGAAAGGGAGTGTGTTTGGTTCTGGAAAAGGGCATCCTCAGGGCAGGCTCCTGACTTGTAGCACGCCTGGTGGGCGTCAATATGGTGCCAGTGGGCTTACTTGATGAAAACCAGACCGAGTTTGGAGCTGAAAGGTAAAGCACTAGTGGGATGAAGGGATGGAGAGAAAAGATATACAGTGCACTGTATTAAAGAGAGGAGTGTTGCAATGGATAAGAGCAATGGGAACAGTAGAAGGAAATATGAGAAGCAATGTGATAAACATTCAGTGACTTGGAGTAAAGTGGAGTGGAGTGGAGTGGGATGGATTTGGGAGGCTTACAGCAGGACACTCTTGATCTTTCATGTTACTGTTTGTAATGGCCAACAGGAGAAAGGATGGATGTTCCATAGATTATCTTAGTGCTTTAAAGACACCATTACAGTTTACACACAAATCTAACCACAGTGGTCCTCACACATTTTTTTTTTCAATTTCACTTGTTTGCACCCCAGAAGAAGAAAAACAGCTTTCAAAGTGTTGCATGCAAATCTAGTGTCATTCTTTTTTCTGTTTTCCTGCATCACAATCATGTTGCAACTAGAACAGAAAAACAAGCAGCTTGTTTGCTTATTTTCTTCAAATAATCTTCCAATGAGCTATATCTAACTGTATTTATACCAGTAAAATACTGGAAACACATTAAAATGCGGTAAACCACTAATTTCATTTTGGTATGTTATTAAATCAATCAGTTCTCCAAATAAATTGTTCATGAATATATGTAAATATTTGTAAAAGCCGTGGAGGTGGTAGGGCCTGAAGCAAGGGTCCGTTGGGTTTGTGAGGAGGGGGAGAGCAGCGGCGGTGTGACAGAGTGCAGGTGTATTTAGGCTGCTGTTGGCTATCAGGCAGAGAGGTGGTGCAGACACACAGCACTGACAGGGAGGCAGGGACGACAAAGTGCTGTTGATAAGGAATGGAGACAGAGAATCACATGAGGGACGGCTGGCTTCAAGCCTGCTTAACTGAGTAAACAGACATGAGACTCACACACACACACACGCACACACACACATATGTACTGTACAACCGCATCACACAAAATGTGTGCCATATGCTGTATATAGAAACACTGGATTTATATTCCAGAAGCTCTCACAAAAATAGTCATTCATCTTCATCTCCATAATGTAAAACTGGTTAGTTCCTATTAGCAAAATAGGAATGTTGTTGGAAATTACACCTATAGCAGGAGTTGAAAGTAGCTAATAACTTATTACAGTAACAAGGTTGTTTTCTTTTGTAAATTTGTAAGTATCTTTAAAAAAACAGTAACTTTTAATTTCAGTTACTACATTTTACTCTAAATGCTTATTTTTTAAGTTTCAACACATTCTGTGTTGCCACTGGAATTAAAATATATCCATGACAGTTACCAGCCTGCAGATTTACTGGCATTATTACGTCATCTGACCGATTATAACCAGTTTCCTAGATTGCTAGTTTTGCTGGCTAGTTTAGCAAAGATTAGTAATGGATTAACTTACAGTAAGCTTACAGTATCTGACTGAACGAAGAGAATCTGCAGTTATTTTTCATTCATTACGATATTTGTCTTGTTTTGCCTTAGTGAGTAAATTTCGGATAATTCTGTGAAAATGGCATCTGTTTTAAGATTAATTTGAATTTCACTGATTTGATGGAAAAGTGTCTGCAAAAAAAAACCATTAATAAATGTTTCTGCTTGTGCAGAGTCATTTAAATGTGATCAGTTCATCACATGTTCAACTGTAATTTTATCTTGTTATAGTGTTTTTGAAAAAAAAATGTTTTAAAGATGTACAGTATATACTGTATTATTTTGTCATTTCTGGTACGTGCAGGATCATTGTTTGTCCATCTACGTCTTAATGAAGGTAAATTCAGTGAACTTTACTCAAAGAAAATTTGTATAAGTAGATGTTTATACAAGTAAATATGTGAAAACACTTTTCCATAACATTTAATCAAGTAACAGTACTTAAGGAGAACATTTTAGTACTCTTCCTACTTATGTGTATTGGAGTGTATTGGAGTGTATGTTTGTGTGAGATCTCTTGGGGTACATCTGACTTATTTGAGAACAAGCTGTTAAAATAAAGCTGGGTTACCAGAGGAAACCTACAACAGCAAAATCACATTTTATTGTGTGAAATACAGCTTCAGGATCACCGTGCTGGATGTGCAAATGTTTTGTGAGTGCAAAAGATCCCTTGAGCATTTTTATTCTTCTTGGCATGCAGGAAGTTAACGTCTCGATTTTTCTTGGGTCCAGACTTTTGCTGTACAGCACACGTGTGTAGACCGGTCTCTCTTTTCAAAAGAAAACATTCTCATTTCGAGTTATATCGAGACAACTGGTTTCAAATAGCAAATGATTAATAGTACGGTGATTCCTCAGAAATACAAACTGACAATAAAAAATGATTTCACAAATATGGCAAAAAAATGAATGGAAAATAAAATCAAAAGGAAATCTGAGGAGGGCTTAAAGAAAGAGAGAGTATTGCCACGACCATAATTCTTCAAACTAGAACCAGCCAGTGGAAAAAGATGGTGGCAACTTACCAAAGTCCTCAGTCTAGCCAAGGTGTTTTGCAGACAACTAGTGCAGGATGTATTTTAACCTGACACATGTCCAAAACAAACAGAGTGACTCAGATGTCTCAGTATATGCCATGACCCCAATACTGTATATGTGTGTGTATGAGTATGTGTGTGTGTAAAGGGCAAACTGAGAGAAAACGGCAAAAAAAAGGAGGCAGGAGGAGGAAAATAACCTGAGAGTCAAGGCCCTGGCAAGAAAAATGGGAGTTGACAGGTGGCCAGACTGTCATGGCATAGAAGTCAGTAACATTGAAGGTAGCAGGATTAGTGTGTATCTAAGTATATACAATATGTCCATGTAGGCTACTGTTATATGTTTAAGTGCTTTGTTTGTGTCACATGAATGTGTGTACTGTGACTACTTGGGTGGTTTCTCTTAGCATGACCACCAGGCAGGGCAGGGTGCCTACAGCTATGAACTTCACTCGCAGGGCCATGGTCTGGAGCTGCAGCCTTTATTTCCAAACATAGAAAGATACAGTATAGACTGAAGACAGTGCAAACACACACACACACAATGATGGCTGGCATCCTGTGAGGGGATGTTTAGGCCGTAAATCAAACTTAAGTGTCAATGCAAAGTAGTTCAACCGCATGCATGCACCTTTTAATCACCCACGTACAAATGGAAAAAAAAACCTTTGCACTTAAACACTAATAAAACTATGCTGATATGTATTTATACTGCACTGTATGTCAGTGTTTACCTCTATTATATGTGTGTTTAACAGTTATATCTTACAGATTACAATAATTGCAAACATGTTATTGTATTATATTATACTCAGCCCAGCAGTTTCTGAATTGTAGGAAAACACAATTGATTTAAAGTACTGCTCTGACTCTTTAATAAAAAAGAGATAAAGATATAGTGGCCCGCGGAGCCCAATGCAACTTAAGAGAACGCATGAAAATAGAGAAAACACAAGCAAATGAAGAAAATGCCTTCACCACTTTGACAACACACAGGCAGCAAATAAAGAAACACTTTCGCCGGATTGATAAATATGCGGCTTAAAGAAGGTGCTGCTAAAAGGGGGGAAAAAACAAGCAAATAGAGAAAAGCTGCCAACATACAGTAACACAACACAACGGAAAAACATCAGAGGGACACTGAAAACTGAGGGACACGTCAACCACCTGTCATCGTCAATGTGTGACTGTGTTTCTGTATTTGTTTTAGTTTTATTTATTTGCAGTGTTGTTTTAATTAATAATCTGATGTATGAGTTGAAGATGTACTGAATAGGTGTGTAAAAAACATGCACAATTGTGTATGTGGTTTCAACAGTGTGTATGCCAGATTTTTAAGTTTGCTATGGTTCCTGCTCAAGTTTGAGTCATGTTCTATTCAGCCTCTTATACATGCTGATGCAACAGATGGCTGGCAAATGAGTATCCTGTATTAACAAAGTATCCAATTGCTCAAATACAGCGTGCCCATAATTTCGAAAAGCACTTCTGTGAAGCAAAAGCACCAATATGAACGTACATTTCTTTACTACTTATTCTGGCTACACAAAGAGAGCATTCCTCTCCTATCATGGTCCATGCAAGCTGTGAAGTAGCCCAGCCTGCCTGCTCTCCATCACATCCCTGTCATAAGCACAGTCGGCAGCTCCCAGCTCCTAATTTGCTGCCTGGAGTTAGCGAGCAGTGGTCTGGCTAGTGTTAAACCACTGAATGATAAGACCCAGGTCCTCATCTCTTTAAGTCCTCTTTTTTCCACACGAACCAATGGGCTCTTTTGTTTGAAACACAGGGACGACTGTTGGCAGACATCGATGTATATGGGTATACTAATACACCCATGCACACATTCGGATGAAGGGGAAAACATGCCTGAAACACACACACACACACACACCCAAATACCAACACAGGCAAACAGATTTTGTCCACTGCCCCCACCACTTCCTCCGAGCGAAACACAGAAGACGTATCACTTGTCTGCAGCTTGACGCCTGCTGTTTGCCCACCTTGACAATTCTTCGACGACGTGTGTATTGTGCATGCCTGGTATGGCTCACGGCTATGTGGGTTGCAAGAGGGGTTACCCATATGACATCATGCAGACCATCCTGCATAAAAGAGAAAAAGGTTATCCTGTTAACTGATAAGGACGATGCTGCATACCAGGTCATATCTGCATTATTCAGCTTCTCAGTGTTCTGCTTACTCTTTGTGTTCAGCTAACGTCTGCATTACTTCAGAACAGTCGTAGCAATCCTGTTACGATTGGAAATCACATCAATTAAACTGAGAAAGGATCATCAATCTTTGATTTAATAAGAGCAGGTTTCAGAACAATTTGAAGACTTGCACATCCCTTAAGACCATGGTAAATATACTGGCCCTGACTAATAGATATTGTGGTCTCATACAGTACATTGATTTGAAATTGGACTGACTGATTGGTTTACTGTTCACATGAGAAAAAGTTCAGGGTCCAACCAATCAGCTGTATATTCGCTAATCAGTTCCCACAGGAAAGAAAGTGAGATGGAGATGGAGCGAAAGTTGCCTGCGGCAGCACTGCTGCTTTCTTGCCATCCACTGACTGCATAATGTTATAGATCTGTTTTTGCTGGGTTTGACTGACAGCTGACCAACTTTGTCAGCAGCCTTGCAAGTGCTCGCCACTTCTACATCTTTCACAGACCCATATCAATGACCTTCAATTTCAAACGCCAGACCAAAATATCGACTGAAAGCTTCCTTTTATCAAGTGCCAGTCTCAGAGTATTTCCCCTTCAGAAAGCATAATGCAGAAAGCATAACAGGTCAGGCTGTTCACTGCTCCCATGAATCATTCTCTGCAGAAAGGACAATCTTTCAACCCTCGTGTTGTTTCATTACCGGCTGATGAAGTAGTCTAGCCTCGTGAAGTGGGGAATCTTGTTTAGCTTGGCCAAGTCTCCCTGACTTTGGAAATTCATGAATACCACATGCAAAACTCTTTCATATACTGTAAATCCACCCAGAACTGTTATTTTTGTCGTATTCTCTTTGAGCTGCACACGTACAGCAAAAATATTATAACCTACCCTTGTAAATTTTTGAACGATGAAGAGAGAGTTGCAGAGAAGCCACTCTTTGTTAAAGGGGTAACCTGTCTTATCACTGAATGAGAAAGCCAGGTTCTCAGAGTGGTCTGTTTCTTCGCTCAACGATGGAAGTCGCAGCAAACCAATGAAGGTCAGCACTGTGTGTCTGGAAAATACAGAGCTCAGTACTGTAAGTCTGCCTCCAAATGCTTCCAAATAACTCAATCACTGTCTGCCTGCGTGTCTGTCTGCCCACATACATCTGTCTATTCATATCTGTCACTCCTGTTCCTTTTCCCTGTCACTGTCCGACTCTGCCTATTAAGATAAGATATACTTTATTGTCCCGCAGGGAAATTTGTCTTGGGCTCCAAGCCGCAGCATTACACAACACACTTGCCAACAACGTCACAATGCACATACACACGTAGTCCATAGATCATGCATTCATTCACTCATGCATAAACATGCTTAAATTCACATGTTGAGTGTGAGATAGTTCTTTAAAATAATAAAAAGACAATAGTTTCAAATAATAAAACCAGATATAATCAAACCAGATAATAAGTAATTACATTACAATATCTTAGCCCCCAAATAAAATCATATAGTACAGGATGGAGGATGGAATTAATTAATTCTTGTTAAGGCCGCAATTTGGCATCCTTAACCGTCGCCTGAAGGCAACACCTCGAATTCTGGCTTCAGACTGTGTGTGGGGTTGTTCAGAATTTTCTCTGCCTGTGTCTCTAAAATCACTTGATAAAACAAAAGCATGAGTTCACTTTTTACACCATAGAGTCTGTTGTAGCCTAGAACAAAGGTTTCCAACATGTACTGTACATGCCATGTGAGCGAGCTGTCAATGTGGACACCAAGATATTTATATGAAGGAACCTGATTTATGGGGACATTGTGAATGATTGCTGGATAATGGTCACCAGTTGACTTTGGATCAAATATCGTGTATCGTGACTGTGTTAGTTAGAAAAGAAAAATACCATTTGATAAAAAAAGGATTTACTTAACTAGATCATCAGTGCTCCTTCCTTGTCTGTAAGCAAGGGTCTAACTCTGAGTTTACTTTGGTTTTCAGTAAAGACAGAATATATTTCTCAAAACATTTCATCACAATTGAGGTCAATACTACAGGCCTATAATCATTGTTCTCAACTGGGCAAGACTTCTTTGGAACTGGAGTGATAACAGTTTTTTTCCGTAGTGCAGGGACAGTGTCCGAGTCCAGTGAGTGTTGAACTAGTGGACACCAAGCTGGAGTAGGCTTTTCAGCGCAGGTTTTTAACAGGCAAACAGTATTGCACTGATTGGAAAAATCATGGGTTTGGAACCTGAGGTAGAAGTCATTCAGTTCATTAGCTTTCTGTAAGTCTTCAGTAGTAGAAATATGTCTTTTACTTGGTTCCATGTTGGTGACGGCTTTCATTGAATCCCAAAGTGTTTTAGAGCTCATAGTGGAAGAATGTCCTTCTGTTTTCTCCTGGCCTCCTTTAACAGCTAATTAATTTACTTTTGTATCATTCTTAGCTCAACCCGGTCCTTATTTCTAAATACTGCCTTTTTTCCTATTAATGCAGTCTTTTACTTCTTTAGTTATATATGGTTTATTGTTCGGGTATACAATTATGTCCTTTTCAGTGAGTACACTGTCCACACAGAAATTAATATAGCCTGTTATTGTCTCTGTAGCCACATCAATGTCTGTATCATGACACAAGAAACGCCCTTTCAGTTTTACTATGTCATCTTCTGACCACACAGTCACCGTTTTAACCTGTGGCTTGCTGCGTTTTGGGGGGGGGGTTGCCATGTGAACTTAGCATGTTTGTTCAACAGTAAAGTAACATTTAGGGGACTTAGCCAGGCAATATCAAACACAAACAAACAAACAAATGCAGCATAGCTCAGGTTGCAAGCAGAGCAGCACCATCGGAAGTGGTTGTGCTTTTTATGAGCTGTATTGCTGCTTCGCACTCTCTTCTTTTTCGCTTCTCACTCTGACTGACTCTTCCTCCCTCCATCTCTCCGCTCTCCCAGATCCAAACATGTCAGTCCCTCTCAATAAGTGTCCAGAGGTCCCCTATGAGGTAACACTCCCAGGGTCTGTTTCATCTCCATGCATGTCTCAGCTTGCTTGAAATCACATGAATGGCTCCAAAATTGCTTAAAAATAAAAGCAGCTACAAAAGTACCGATTGTGGTAATATCAACCATTCGAACAGGGCTCACACATCCAAGGCTGCCAGAGAATTTATTTTAGTAATGAGATGGAGAGATGCCCTGCGCATATCACAGCTTGGGCTTTGATTTATGCCGCTGAATGAGGTGATGCCGTAATTTGTGCACGAGGGGAAAACACACACAGCCATTTAGTGATGGGATCCAGCTCTGTTCAGTGGCACTCTCCCAGCCCATCTGGCTTCATTTACAATCCAGTTGGAGTCACACACGAACATTATACTTGGCTGTCTTCATTTTTATTGGTCAGCCTTGATTTATGACCATCAAAGTCCAAAATAATTGGCTGACACTGGATGTCTTTTATAAGTCGTGTTCAGGGGGCAAAGCTTCGGCGGCAAAAATGCTGGAAAATGAGTGAAAACAGAAGGAATGCATGACGTGATGCCTTGAGAAGGAGCAGCAGAGTCTCTCCAGCCGAGCTTCCACTTGTGTATTTTTATAACAGGCGCCTCCTTGGCCAGCTATGTATGGTCGTGCCAAGTACTTGTGTACACAGTGTTGGCCAGGTCATGTAACTTGTAGATGAAAAACATCTTTGCCAGGATAGGTTCAGTGACTGGAGAAAACACAGAATTGCAGAGGAACTATATACTGTTTTATGCCGAAGCTAGAGGAAATGACGTAAGAAATAAATCCATACATTTAAGTCAATTACATTGGGGTAATTAATTACAGCGTTTCTTAAAGATTTGTTTAAAGGCCATTTAACTTGGCTAAGCTTTTGCCTTGAGGCAGGTAGTGTATCTTTAATCCCGCAGTTGGTTGAGTTCACACTCCAGCGCTGTGCTGCTTCTTTTTGACTAGCTTGAAAAAGCATTTGTCATGAGGCTAGCAAAATCTGCATGCATAAAGCCACCACTGATATTTAAAAAATTACAAATGCAAAATTTTGATTTAGTTTAATTTTGATTCTTACTACTTCCTGCTATTGTTGCCGATACATGGATACCACAATGTAGCTCACTGCTTCTTATATGCTGGAACATAACGAAAGCCTCCCAAATATGATTTAAAAGCCACAGGTTCTCACGCAGACCCAGACTGATACATTACAGTGAATCTTACTTATTTATTTATTATTATAATTACTAAATTGTACCATTTTGTAAATGTAAACTCATGAGGACATGCCTTAGAGTGCTTCATAGAAATGTAGTTCAAAGACAATTTTGTATTGCAGCATAAATCAACTGTGAACCACAGACGTTACAAAAATGATCAGTGTAAACAATGCCCTTTATGTATTGCATGTTGCACGGTGGTTTTAGAGTGCAGGTTTGACCCAAAGTGTCAATTTTATCAGGTATGCAGGAAACGTTTGTAAATATGTATGTAAGAAAAAAAGAAAGTAATAAGCCAAAAGAATGAGAGCGGGCGAGGTGAGCCAAGCAGCTCGAGAGATTTTTTTCTTCTGCCTCTCATCTTTTTTTAGTTTTTGGAAGGCAGCCTAAAAATGTGCCTGTCGCAGATGTTTGGACAGAAGGTGTTTGCATGCTGTTCGTTTATACACTGCCATACGGGACACAGTATGACCACCACAATAACCAGTAAGTAACACTCTCCATGTGCACAACGCCTCGCCAACTTCTACCTTCTGTTTTTGGAGGGAACGTGTACCCCCGTGGATTGAGACGTACCTTGAAGCTCCTGACTTGCCCCACCGCCACTGATAATGACGCTGCCGTGGTAATGGATTTTGTGTTAGCGGTTGGTTTGGGAGGGAAAACAAACAGTTTCTATAGAGGTTTTACTGGATGTCTGTGTGCGAATGCGTGCACAGGTGTAAATGTCTGTGCATGCACAGATTGCTGCAGACCAGAGCTTGTCAAAACTCCCACACATGCAAACTTCTTCTTCATGACATGGTAGCTTTGCTCTGCTATGCTCTACTGCAGAAAGCTACCCGGGCCATCTGTCATTCTACCCATGAAGGTGAACAGACTGTGTGCCTGAACCAGTTCCAAGTTTCTTATGCTACCACTCCCACTACATATTGCAAGGGTACAGTATCATTGTCACCAGCTTTGCTGCATATTCATCAGTTTCAGCAGTTTGTTGAGTTCTACCATCAGCATGGCTTCCTCGCAAATTGCCCCAAAATATAATCATGTGACACACATTGGAATACTGAAACATGCCAAATGTGCCTGACTTGAATATGTGTGTTAGGAAGGAATGAGATAGACCAGAATTACAAAACTACAATGTGGTTTGACTGTTGAATGAACATGTATGTGAATAGCTCATATATGTGAATCTTAGAGTCATGTGTTTGTTTGAATCATCTCTGCCGTTACGTGTAAAGCAAAAATTTCTGCTCATTAATGCCAGCACAGCGAGATGAGGAAGACTGACAAACATATGCTGTTCATTTTTCATCCTTTAGCCGTAGTTTCCTGTTTGAAATCTGGGAAGAAGAGAGAGAGAACGAGTTTTCATAAATGTGGCATTAAGCCCATATAGTCTCACACAAATGCTGTGTGTGGGTTCCACAAGTCCCCCGATACACTGGCGTCATTTTGAGGCTATGAAAATACGCAGTTCTGCTACCAAACAAAGTAATTTTATGTTACTTGCAGCCTATTATTTGAACTGAGTCCTCCTCTGACCCTATTACACCCAGCTGAAGGAAACCCTGAAATCATCAGCTTGCATTATTGAGATATTGGCTTTAATTTTATGTTTATGAGTTATAAGACCTAACATCCGTAAGGTATAGGTACTACTGCACTGTTTTCTCATGATGTGATATAACTTCAAAGCACAGTTTGATCTAGCTCTAGTATTTCGACATCTTTATATGTAGAGCTCACTTCAAATCCTTTTAATTCATTCCTTTTTTAAACCACAGATGTTTTAAAGAAATATTCCAGTCTGATGTTTAGGCTTGATGGGCTTTAGTTCATGGGTAGTTAAGGGACGTCTATGTCAATAGAGCAATTTCTCCACACAAAGCATCCTGACTCTGTTTCCTAGACGCTCCAGGCTATTGATGCTATTCACTCGCTGCGAGAAAGAAGCAGCTCCAGTTCATTTCTTCGTAAATGAGTTAAAGGAATTGTTTGACATTTTTGGGAGATACACTTGCTTTCTTGCCAACAGTTAGATGAGTCTGTATAGTAAATATGCAGCCAAAACCAGCAGCTGGTTAGCTTATCTTTGCATAAATACTGGAAACAGCTAGCCTGCCTCTGTAACAAAATCTACCTACCAGCACCTCTACAGGTTAGCAGTTAACACATTATATCTTGTCTGTTTAATTTGTAAAAGAAAAAAAAAACCATAAGACGGGAAGTTGTGGATTTATGGGAGGTTATGCACCTGACATTCCAGTAACTTCCTGAACCTCACGGTGACGACAAGATACCAGGAAGTCACTACGCACAACTAAGAAATAGTCCTGCACACAACTCCCCTGTAAAGCCACAGTGTGTTGTTTTAAATCAGTGGCAATAAACAAAGTGAAGTGAAATTGTGGAGCAGCATACAGGCAAATCAAATACAGAACTGCTCTATGTGGTGCAAAAAAAATCATACCAACAGTAACTTTCAAACTTTCAGAAGGATGGCCTGCTGTTGCCTCTAGCTGGATTGGGTAATAAAAAGTAAATGACAGGTATAAAATATAAACCTTCATGAAATAATTTATAAACATACTTCATATTTTAGCCCTTGAAAAATTTAGTGTCAATGAAATATTGATAGACAAATGTTTTGCTTTAATTCATTCTGCAAAATGACATTATGGTCGATTTTTAATTCCTGTGTAATTTTTCTTTCATTACAGTCCTTCTGAGTTCAGCTTTAAAGGGAAAAAAAAAAACCCTGAATAACCACTGTGTCAGAGGGGCATACTCCATAGTACTGTAAGTCTGTGAATATGCATGACTCTGTTTTTGGTGGGAGCAAATCCAAGCGACAGTGAATAACACGCTTTGTTGAATGAGCCAAACTTCTCACAAAAATTCAATTTCTGAAACCACGTGAATGAAAGACCTCAAACAGAAATGTGAAAGTCAGCCAGTCAACATTAGGTTCAAGGCATTTTTTTTTTGTTTTTTTTTGTTTTATCATTCAGGCAGTGGAGGAAAAGGTTACTGTAAAGTTCAAACACTTGTTAATTTTCTAAAACTCACTTATTTTTTTATTTTTAAATTGAAAATTGTAAAAAAAAATATAACCTACGTAAAGTCATGCTTAAGTTAGAAATATTAAGCTGAAAATAAATGAATCTTCTAGCTTGAAGAAAGTTACCATATGTATGTGATTGTCACAACCACAAAAGGATATGACCATGATTTAGACCGACTTCCCTGAACAATTCAGCTGCCATCATTTACCCTCTATTGTCTGCTTTTCCATTGGAGAAAAAAACAACCATTAGAATTGGACACATTGCATATTTGTTTACCCCCACATATCTCTCATTGACATGCAAATGCTCCCCTCTGCCCCCATTCCTCAAAAAAAGAGAAAGTCAGTTATTAAAATTCAGGTAATGTATTCCTGTTTCTGAATTCTATTTGAGAAACGTTATTAATTTCATATATCAAGTTCGGAACGGCCATCTGTTCGCTGCGCACCGCTGCACCTCCCTCCATCTGCCCCTGAGTTCCCTGCGCGCTGTTCTGCCGCCATCGGCTCCAAGTTTTTATGCACTCTGGCTTTTTGATTTGTCACTCATCGCCGCCTACAGTAGGCCCATGTGACCAGCTGAGCGTGCTCACCCCAGGACGGTGGGGGCATTTGGCGGGATCAGGGATGGTGACATCTCAGGTGACTCAAGGCACTGCTGAGGTTTAATAAGTGACTTTGACCAGCTGGAGCCATGGCTGTCACCTCCTGACACCGCTGATCCGACTTTCCCCTTCCTCTTCCTCCGTTATTCTCTGCACCTCCTCCCCTACCCTCATTTTTATCTGCTTATCTCCTTTCTTCCTCCTCTTCTTCCCTTCTTTGTTTAACTCTCTCTCTCCCCTCAGTGTTCTCTCCTCCAGCTACAACGCCCCTTCCCTCCCTCCCTCCCTCCTTTTCTGTAAGTGGAGGAAGCAGATTGTGCAGTCGGCACAGTGCGACGTGTCCCTGCCACAGTTAATTTAGCATCTGTGCCTTCATGAATATGAATACATTTACACGTCCAGGATATAATTAGGTGGTGGAGTGTGGAGAGGGTTCACGACACTCCAGGTGGGTAGAGAGAGAGAAACAGTGAGAGAGAGAGAGAGAGAAAGAGAGAGGGGGGAAGAGAAACAGAAAAGAGTTGGAAGTGGAAAAGAGGAGCAGGTAGGGCTAAAACAATCTCCCAGGCACTGTGACCTCTGTCGCCCAGCTAAGCACTCACATCAATCACAAAGAAATGGCTGGAACTGCATGACTGAGGGGGTTTACATGCCTGGCACAGAGAAGTAGATGCAGATGCAGCGGCAGGCTGTGAGGCCACTTAAGCTTACAGCAAAATGTGTAGTTGTGATGCCAGTCGATGATTACCTGCAGACTGCGTGTCTGTGTGTGATCACGCGTGTATATGTTAGAAAGGCTCAGATTACATGTGTTTAGGCTACCAGTGCAAGTCTATGGTCTAGGTTCGCGAGACCTTTTTATGCTGCGAGTGTCCGACAATCACTGAGAATGAGCTTGACTTGTTGTTTTTTTCAATAGAAATGAATATAAGGATTGGTGAGCATCAATTGTCCTCAATGGGTTGGCAGTGACAGGGGGAAATATCTTGAGGTCAAAAGGAAGCGTAAGATGGAGTAAGAGATAAACAGCAGGTTTATGGAGACATATGGGTGTTTCTCTAGGCTGTCAAAGTGAAAAGGATTCTAAGGCTGACTTTTGATTTTACAGTTGATCTACAGTCCTCAAAAGTGGTCATAAGCTTTGGGTAATGACTGACAGCAAAAGAGCTTGCTCGGCAGGGGTAGTAACAGATATGAGCGAAGAGCTCGGAAAAAGAACTGCCACATCAAAAGGAACCAGTTGAGGTGATTTGAGCATCTGATTACAATGTGTCCCGAACACTGAACCCTGTGGAGTTATTTTAATAACTCCCGAATGGGTGAAGCCCCCGGGGCAGAGTCAAGACAGGATGGAGGGATTATATATGTCCCTGCTGGGCTGGGAACACCTCGGGATCCCGGAACAGAAGCTGGAGGATGTAGTTGGGATAAAGGATTTTTGGGATACTTTGTGCAGTCTGTCACCATTGCACATGAGTTTACATGCCTGGCTCAGAGAAGTAGACACAGCTGCAGACGCAGGCTGTGCACAGTTGCGATGAGCAGCCAGAAATGGATTGCCGAATACGGTAGGTGGATAGATGGATGGTGTTATGTGAGCATATACTGCATGTTCATGTAGCGTAATTATACATTGTTATTATATATTTAAGTTAACTCACATGCGGCGCGCGTGTGTGTGTGTGTGTGTTTTTGCCTAATCTCGTAATGTAGATCGCTGTCTTTCTGTGCACTGCTGTGTTTGTCACAGTAAAACGTGGTTAAGAAGCTCAGCTTGGCATGCGAGTGCATAAGTCATTCACACTGTGTAATGGTTTATTTGCCAAAGCAGTGTGCTATTTAGGCACCAGGGAGGCACAGTCTCCAAAATGTTTAATGTTGTGTAGTTTAGCCATATGCCACTGTTTTACAGCAAGCATTGCCTGTGTCATTACACGCCGGTCCATTGGGCTCTTTCCATAATGGATCTATAACGAGAAGTTGCTGCAAATGAATTGCGAAACATCTTTGGGTTGGGGAGGGTTTTTTTTAACACAGGTGTTGCCCCTCTGTAAATATGATGGTGAGATGCTGTATTACAAGGTAAGTTGTCAGACAGAGGTACTGTAGGTGTGTTTTTTTTTTTTTTTTTGTTTGTTTGTCTGCACAGTTCTCCTGAGGAGTTAGTGAGGAGGGATGGCTACTTAAAGGCTTTAAAAGTCAAGTTTTGCATTCACTTGTTGTCTCTGCGCCAACCTGACTGACATGACGAAATCACTCCTTCTAACCAGCTTTCACAGTGAGTGATTTGAAAGAGGGTGTGTTTTGAAGTGATACGACAATCTCCTCATCCATAAAACACCGCATCACCCCGGTATCAGAGATGTCCTTCAAAGTGGGGAAAAACAACGTTGTCTTTAAGGTTAAAAGTTTGTGATAGAGCCGTGAACGCTGTGCCACTCTGTTCCTCGCCAAATGCTCACCAGGGGACCAAGCAAGGTAATTGATTTTGGATGCAGTCATGCAGGGGTAGTCCCAGCCACCGCAGATAAGAAAGAATTTCAAATCAAAATTATGTCTGCACTATGCATATGAATCAGATCAGGCCTAATAAAATAAAGGTATTAGCAGCGAGGGAGGGAGAGAAGTAATTAAAGCAACTCACCAGGCACCATTCTCGCTTCGCTCTGGAGGTCTCAGCACCTAGGGGTAAGTTAAAGAGCTTGTAGCTTTTAACAGGAGGCACAGAGGTCATCTGACTTTGACTTTATTCCAACTTTACAACTGCTGTGCATCACATATCACAATTTTTCCATAATTCTTATCATACAAAATACATTATTATGTACAAATCGTATAAAAAGGCTTTTGCATAATGACACAAGCGTTGTTGCATGGATATGTTCACTCACTCCAACCTCGGGTCCCAGGTTGTCTTTTACTTAAATATGATAGTTCATCTACATTTCCTATATTTGTCCCCCTCAGAGGTCAGAGGTCAAGGTCTAAATTAAATGTGTTGCTCAAGGGCTCTTCAGCAGGGAAGAGCCATTTGGCGACTGAGCCGTTATCCGTTGTTTGTCTTTTCTCATATTCCCCTGCTGCTCAAATCTCCCCTTCCCTGCTCACACTCTCTGTGCCAATCACCTCCTTGTAAAACACACTCCACACATCAGTCACAAGCGGAGGACATAGACACACATACACACACACTCTCTCTCTCTCTCTCTTTCTCTATCAACAGTTGTTTGACCAGTCATTCTGGTTGTGTGGGTGGAAGTCATTTTCTTTGTCTGTGGTCAGGAGCTCTTTAAGGTCTCTGGGGAAAAGGATTATTCACCCCTCTCACACATTCTCTGTCTTCCTCTCTCTCTCTCTACTCCCCTCGGGGCTTACCTTTGAGTGTGTCCCTGGATGCTTTTCCAGTAGTCTTCTTGATCTGGACCTCTCTATGGCTCTCTCTCATTCTCTTTTTTGCAGTTATTTTTTTTGTTTGTCTTACTCTTTCTTTTGCCTCCTCCTATCCTATTCCTTCTCAACTGCTCTTTCTGTTTTTCCCCTGTCTTGCCCCCTTCTTCTCACTCTTTTGGCAAGTTATACCTTGGGGATAAACACTATTTCTGGAGATGGACGCACACATGCACAGGCAGTTGAGGGTTCAACAGGTGCAACTGGAAGACGCCTGGCTTAAGACTCCAACATTTCCAGCTGGAAGACGTATGATGATAGCGCAGCAGTTCCCAAAGATGGCACCATGCAGGAATGTCTTTCATCCCAGCAACACATCCTGCAACATCCTCACTTAACCCCGCTACAACCGCCAACAGTACACACGCACCAATGCTTGCACAGCTTCCAACAATCCGCCCTGAGCTTCTAATAGGAA
This sequence comes from Scomberomorus guttatus, assembly GCA_038419695.1. Classification (NCBI taxonomy): domain Eukaryota; kingdom Metazoa; phylum Chordata; class Actinopteri; order Scombriformes; family Scombridae; genus Scomberomorus; species Scomberomorus guttatus. The sequence goes on from CM076461.1 coordinate 14,708,207, forward strand.
AACAACAACAGGAAAAAAAGTCCAGGACAACAGGGCGATTAGCATGCCAAGATGTTAGGACATTCTTGTTAGCCTGTGTGTGTGTGTGTGTGTGTGTGAGAGAGAGAGAGAGAGCGAGAAAGAGGGAGCAAAAGAAGGGTGAATCTATTAATAATGAACAAATTAATGAATTTTGTTTATATGCACACACATGTGCGTGCACACACACACATGCACATCTTGTTCCATGTGACAGCCTAGATGGTCGTCTTTTATCCCTGCTGGATTTTATCAGCTGGCTCCAGAATCAGTCCAATCCAATTTATTCTGTCCTTCACCCTCGCCGAGTCATTTACGCCTACTCTAATTTCCGTATCATTTAATTCTGCTCCCTATCTTCATCACCCCCCATTTTTCTCCTGACGCCACATTTGGAGTTCTGATAAAGAAGAACTCGACTGAAAAAGTTGCCAAAGACACACATTGCATGGTTTGTAGAGGTGGAATGGGTTCATGCAAATTCAGATGTCATGCCAGGTGACCACTGAATGTCACCTTGGTATGAGAGGGGGGGGTTTACAGCAGATTTGCTTATTCAAAACTTCTAATTGTTCACATTTAGTCATATGGCAGCAAGCTGGTAGTCAGAATGATCAGTTTGGTTCACAAACAGATACATTTTCAGAGAAAACAAGGGACCATCATAGATTTTCTCTTAGAAATATTGCTGCTGTTTACATCTCCGCATTAACTGATCTTCATTTCACTGGAGTCTGGAATGTCTCAATAAAAACAGTAACAGTGGTGTCCTTGACTGTGTCTTCATTACAGGCATGTGTGCCTTTGCTGTAAGTCTCGCTTTACATACTTACTATTTGGTTGCTTGTAACATTTAATCCTGTCGGACAGTCAGTTTATTTTATTATTGCACAATGGAAGATGGCAAATGCTTAAAATATGATTTGCATATCTTTCTACAGCTTGCCAAATCTTTGAAATTGACAAATGTAAAGCCCCAGTTTGGTAAAAGTGCAGCTGGTCCAAGAACACTGAGATGACCTCCAAAAGTTGCTCCTTTGTCCTGGGAGATAGTGATGTGCCAAGTCCCCAGTCTGTGTGCCCTGCAAGCGAGCGCAGGCCTGGCAGCGATGCCAGTCCAGAGACGGGTAGGAGTTCTACAGGCCATCTGGGAAAGCTCCAGGAGGATGTTGGGAGAGCCTGGCGCTCATCAGTGGGGCCTGGGACCTGAAAGCACCATAATCATAAACACAAATGCAGAACCAGACACAAACAACTCATTCTGCTCACAAAAGTTACAAACCCCAAAACATAAAAAGCTTTAGCTTAACTTATTCTGCACTTTAAGTACCGAGTACTGAGTTTGAATTACCATAAATATACTATTCAATATAAAGACTGTAAAATATTTGATATAAACAGATAAAAAAGAAGATTCATGGCTCATTCGCTTTGAAAACATCAGTGAACAAAACTTACAATCCTGACTTTGGCTACCCAGAGCACTCTGGTTATGTTTGCCTATAGCTTTCCCCCACAAAACCTTTCCTCAATAGGTTTATCACATGAAAATGATTCAAGAGATGAAAGAGAATTTATAAGATGCCAAACTCAATTTTTTTTCTCTTAATGGTCAATTTGAGCAGTGCTTAAGACTGTATTGCTTTGAAGTCTTTGAAATTTTAATGATGACCTTGATTCTTGTAATGCTTCAGCGGGGAGTAGAGTGCACATCAATGTTTCTCGCTCATGTTTAAAGGCCCCTGCACATGAACGACTAAAGTTTGGTTGTCCAATAATGTCTCCAAGGATACCAGTGGGTGGTGGATATTGTAATTAATTACTCAGTGAAGATGTAAACATTCTTTTAGAAGTTGTGTTTTAAGCCAACTGGTTGTTTGTGTTTATTTTGCCTTGATAGTTGGAGCTGATTTGGTTTGTATGACCTCTGAATTCAAAGGAAACACTGAGTCTTAAACTGGATGATGTCAAATAGATTTCACACTATAGAGACATCAAAAACGGAACATATATGTGAAAGCACTTTCACTGATCATACCTTTTAGATCATGAGCAGTAGCAGGCATTGTCTTAGTGTTTGTATGAGATGTATGTCTGTCTTTATTTGTCCTTTCAAAGATACCCGACTCAAACTACTGATGTGTTAAATATAAAGTCTACTCTTTCATCTCCCTCTCTCCCTCAAAGGGTGTATTGATCAAGCAGCACTGTGGTCAATGTTACAACCAGCCCCCCCCCCCCCCACCACCATCTTTGCCTAATATAGTCAATAATCGTAATGGTGTGATCAGTGCAGCCCCCCGTGAAATGGCTGCACAGCTGTGACTGCTTCATTTGACTGGTGGGAGAGCGGGGAGGGGAGGAGGAAGAGGAGAAGATGAGAGATTCTAAGGGGGGGGAATGCAGCGAAATGAGATTAAGTGATGGATAGTTGGAGGGATATGGATGGACGGATGGATGGATGGATGGATGAGTAAGTGATGGAGTGAGTGAACGTGCATGCGTGCATGGAAGCTTGAGATTTCATTTAGAAAAGTGTAGAGGAATAGAAAAGTCTCTGGTTTACAGCGTAACAGATGGGAGGATTGATGGAATGATGGGAGAGCGGAGGCAATGAGGATAGAAGGGTAGAGGGAAGGGGGTGGGGGGATGGAGGACTCTTAAAGCATAGCGGCATATAGGCATCCCAGAGGTAGGAGATTAATGGCGTGTGCCTCTTCGTCACAGTGGCACTTTGTGCCAAGCGCCCCCTCGTAAAGCACACCCCACACATCTGGCACAAACGCAGGGCATGGGGCACCCATCCCTCTCTGTCTCTGTTTCACTCGTTCTCTGGAGGAAGGAAGTTCCTCTTGGCACTGTTACACTGCGTGTTTATACTGCTGTAAGAAAAACCTCACACTGGTGGAGAATATGTTTAGTAGCCTCGTTTGTAGTAGCAGTTTTAATAGTAGTTTGTGTTATCTGCTACTTCTGCGATCCATCATATGATATAACATACCTTTACATTCATCCTTTGTGTTCACCGGATGAATATCTGTCAATTAAAGCACTTAGTAACTGATCTATTGGGAATGGTGTTCCATGTTACCCTCATGTACGCAGTAATACAATTACCTTGTTAGTCACTGATAGGATTACTCTCATACTGAATACAAATGAATACGAACAAGTATATAGTTTTGGTTGTATTGCCTGGCTCAGCATGTCTTCACCAGATCTACCGTAATTAGCTGATTCCAACTCTATCTCCCACAAAACATGTTTACATAGTACTAATCTGGCAAATATGTTTCGAGGGAACTGTAATTGCTGCCAGGATTACATTCACTGGCAATGTTTTTTTTGTTTTTTTTTCCAGTTCAGGAAGTGTGACGTTGGGAAGGGAAGAGCTCGGGGTAAATGGTTGGGTAAGCGAAACATAGGACTTCCTGCGTGTTGTTAGGTTGAGGCTACTTAAAACACTTGGTTAAGGAAAAGTCTACTGTATGTTTCCCGCCTCAAACGTCAGCGTTGACTTTTTCAGTATTTAACTAAGACTATATTCTCTAACCTTAGCCAAGTGCTTTGATTTGCACACTAGCAGAAAGCAAATTATCATAAAACACGGAATTGAGGAGCCATATTTACTCTTCTATGTGATTATCAGGACACAGGATTGATTAGTCTCTACTGTGCTTTGGTTTTCTTAGTTCAGATGTACGTGAACTACTGATACTGCTCCACTGGGTTTATACCAACAACGACTTAAGGATTTGAAGTCTCTGAAAGCTGTGTTTGACGCTGGCCAAATGGCAACTTGTCATAGAGATTTGAGCTAAACACTCTATGAGAGGTGTTGAAATGTGTGTGATTGGTGGTGAAAGGTGAGCAAAAGGTTGAGTGTTTATGCATGTATCTGTTTGTGTGTATGTGTGTGTGTGTGTTTGAGACAGGTTCAAGTTTTTACAGCAAAAAAACATTAAGAAGACAGTAGAGGGATATGTCTGTGCATATATGTAACTGAGCACTGGATGCGTGTGCCCTTGCGGCCATGTGTGCGTAACCTATCTGAGGGTTGGAGGCGATCAGTCTCTGGTGAATTCCTGTCGGCGCCGGAGAGTGGGAGCGTTTGACGGATCGGCCTCCCCCACACTCGGGACGCTACGTTCCTACACAGATGGCGTAATTAACGGGAGGCGAGCCAGGGAGGGAAATTTATCTTTGATCAGCACCTTCGCGCCAGATTGTCATCTATGTTAATATGATGATGCGCACGCGTGTACACGCACTCACGTGCACACACAATAAGAGATGGATGGTAAGAGAATAGAGCCTAGGCAGCAGTCAGCCCTGAGGATATAGGGTTATGTGTGCAGTCACACACACACACACACACACACACACACACAATCTCCTCCTAATCCTTTGTTCATGGCATGGCACTGCACTCCCCCGCTGTGAGGAGAGCTGTGATGATCTTTGGAGGGTGCCTCAGACAGAATCATACATACAGTACATGTTTGAAGGGCTTACGCAACAATAAGGAAAATTTCACTTGAAACTCCCACTTCAGAGCTCGTACTGAAAATCAAACACATACTATAAATAACCCAAACAAAATATTACTGTTACATTGATTGATACATGATACATGATGAACTGTGTGAGTGAATCTTAAGAATATTATCTTGAAATATAAACAACTTGAAAATATCCACATGAAAGCAAGATGAGCAAAGACTGAATTATAATGAAGGTTTTAGATGAAATCAGCCTCAGATTTTCAGTGTGTGTAAGGACGCACAGCTTCATGCATATGATATCTGTGCCCTTTCAGTCTACTCTACCCCTGCATGTGTGTGTGCATGTGTGTGTGTTACTGTTTGAGAGGAATTGTCACAGATGAGCTCTGCCAAGTGCACACTTTCACCCCAGTGAGAAATTAGGAGTAATGGCGTGTAGGTGTAATGGCATGTGCCATAACATCTGGGCTACGGGCAGCCAGAGGAGGGAGAGAGGAAACAGAGAGAAAGAGAGACAGAAAGAGAGAGAGATGAGGTCTCCAGGGAGTATAGGTGCTTTGGAGGTAAGAGGAAAGGTGATAGTGGGATTGTTGAATTTTAAAAAAAGTAGAAAGAGAGATTAATGGAAACAGGAGAAAGGAGAAGTGATGAGGAGGTAGAACAAGAGAGGACATATGAGTCACTGAGAGAGGAGGAGAGAGGAGAGAAGATGACATGAGGAGAGCAGGAGCGTATCTGGTGAGCATTAAAACATTTCCAAACAAACCGACAGGCAGACAGACAGACAGACAGACAAAAAAAAAAAAAAAAACAGGCAGACAGACAGCAGGGAGAACAAAGGCTGTGTTCCTCCGCCTCGCTCTGTTGCTCCCCAGTCCATCTGCTGCTTCTGCACACAGCCTCCGATATGTTTCACACTCATTTTCAGCTATCTCGCTCCTCTCCATCTCTTCCTCCCTCTCTCTCCCCATACTCATCTCCCCTGGTACACACACACATTACATTTTTCTCATTTCCATCCTCAACTTGTCCCATCCCACCTACCTATCCTCTTGTCCTCCATGGTTAATTTTCCTCTCGACTTCCATCTGTTATTTATTTTGGAGTTTGACATATTAAATAACCAAAACAATGGCGACCATCAATCATGCATACAGAATATTACAAATACAAAACATTTGTCAGTACAATAAAGAGCAATTCCTGGAAACTGACATCCTTCTTGTAAAGGCACTATATGTAGTATTATAACAATACTGGAAACAGTATAACTAGAAATTGAGTCTTAAATGCACCATAAAGAAGAAAATAGGTGTTGTCAGCTGAACAAGACATGCTGTGCAAACAAGTTATTATCACCCATTAACAAGATATTACGGTGCACAGACTAGGTACTGGCGAAAAGATCAATTTATATTATAACTTCCCACAATATGCAAATTATCTTGTAACTTTTTCCAACAATATAGTTTGATGCTCCCACAAGATTTTCTACCCAGTTCCACTCATGTTTCTTGCAGTGAATGTGTATTTAACAGTAACACTTTAAGTCCCCCTATTTAGCATTTATATGCAAACATTTAACAAATGGTTATAGCACACTATATATAATGTAGTTATAAACATATACTGTATAAGGAGATCTTTAAGTGTGTATTAATGTATGGTACTTGTCAGCAATTATAACTTCTATGAATATGCTATATAAATTATTTTTTATTATTACTATAACTGTTGTCATTCATTATCCTTTCATACACCAGCCTTCAACTATATCTGCTATAAGTTATAACTTCATTATATTACAAACCATTTAAGTGTTTGTATCCTGCTAAAAGATGCTCAATAGGGTGATTTAAAGTAAGGTATGGCCAGTTTGACATACTATACCACTTATAAGAGACAGTGACTGCCTCTTACCTTGATTATAGTCACATCTTTTTGTAGTCAGCATCACATTTAATTTCACACTCATGCTGTATATTAATGGTTACAAATGTCCGCTTGCTTCAGCGTTAATGCCCCACCAAGTATTTCAAAATCAAATCAAAAGAGCCAGCTGATAAAATCGTTGGTCAAAGAAGGAAAAGAAGAGCAACAACGGATTCCTGCCAACTCAAACAGGCACAGCTGTGCATAACTGCCCTAAAAAAAAAAAAAATCCTTCTGTTGAACACCTGAAACTCATTTCGCCTGTGCACTGCTGGTAGAGATGTTTGTAGTTAATTTTAAGATGGAGTGTTTTCGGGAAAGCTTAAAATTTCTCAGTGGAGAAAATGAAAAGGTCGTGGAGGCACATTAAAGTTTAAATAAATAGATTCATTCATTCATTTTATTGCTTTAATTATACGAAACAAAAGAGCAACAGAGTAGACGTAATTATCAAACCTTGTAGAGCTGGTCTGCTATATGGATGTCGATGAATAACACCCATAGTTTGCAAATAACACTTCAAGCTTTTATGAAGAATAGCATAGGAAGCAGATGCATGTCATTAGTAATTACAGATCACAGTTATACAGTCTACCGTGCCTGTGCATCTGCATGTATGTATGTAATACTCAACATGCGCTTGTATTTACATGCTTTTGCGTACCCATGACCTCTCGCATCATTTAGTTGCTGGTGACTCTCCAAACAGGGCTGCCCCAGTGACAGCCCATAATACAGTGTATAATAATGGGAGATTTGCTTTCATGAGCTAATCTCCGGGAATGTTTGGACCTCCCATTTAGACTCAACAGGAGCTTGGCACCGACTCTGCACAGGTGCAGACTGAGAGAGAGAGAGAGAGAGAGAGAGAGAGAGAGAGAGAGAGAGAGAAAGAGAGGGTGAAAGGAGGAGAGAGAATTGGGCCCTGCGAACAAAATTCAACATCTGTGTCAATGGCTGTTGCACAAATTTTCACCAATAAAACAGAGCAAGGGGAAAGGAGAGAGTCAAACAGAGAGAGAGAGGGGGATAAGGAGTAAAGCGGGGATTCAACATCTGTCAGTGTCTGTTATGCTTTCTACTAAATTGAGAGAGAAACAGAGAGAAAAGGAGGTAGGAGCTTAAAATAGCAGAGAGAGAAAGTTGGTGGCTAGCCAAGCCTGGATGAAGCAATCCACTTCCAGCTGTTGTACTGTTTGTGTATCAGAGAGAGGACAGGAGGGGAGGCAGGGAGGATGGGAAGGTAAGAAGCTATCAAAGGTGGGAAACAAGAGGGATGAGGGGAAGGTTAAAGTAGTCATGCGGGAGTTTAGTGAGGACATAGTGGATCCCCAGGTTAGAGTTATGAGTAGGAATTATACCACTGATAGGAAAAACTGTTTTTCTCTGGTATGTACACCCACTAATTCCTCTTTCTCTTACCTTGAACTAAACCACTCCAACTCCTTACATGCATGTACTGTATGTGTGTAGTCGGATCTCACTGGTTCAGAAACCCAATTTAAAATGTTCCTTTACCCATCCATCCATCCATCCATCTGTTATCTATACCCACTTATCCAGGTTTGCAGGAAGCAGCAATCCACAGTATCCTTACATGCACTTGGCAAGAGGTGGGTTACACCCAGGTGTACGTTTCTATTAACTATAATTATTTATCCATAAATGCTGAACAAACCTCCTCCACTCAAAAATATGTTTTTCTTCTTGTTCCTTCAGCTGGATGTTTGAGTGTGAGTTTAAAGGGGGCGGACCTGCAAACATGATTTGTGACAAAACAACTAGTTTGGAGCCAACTGTGGTCCAATATGCAACTTACACAAGTGTGATGTGGAAACTTGAAGCCTCCAGTGTACGTACACTGATGGACTTTTCAGTGAGGTAGGAGACATTTGGTATTCAGCGGTTAAACTTTTGACATGAACAATATTCACATATTCATAGATTGTGGATCAATGAGGGAGAAGGAGTAGATTTCATTTTAAGGATTTTAACGAGGTAATTAGGTTTTTTTGTGTGTGTGGAAAAACATATAATAAACACAAATTATTAGAGCAATTTTGGTTGGAAGGTTGCCAAGATTAGAGGTGTAACTTTTTATTTTTTGTAGGATATGCATGAACTGGAGTTAATGACAATGGGATATTGTATGCTGAATATTCTTGCGTTGAACACTGTATGCTCTTATTGCAATAGCGCCAAGAGATTTATCCTTTTGTGGGATCTAAACGTTAGCCTGTTTTTGTGTGGCGACAAACAGATTAATATTTACAAAACAAGCAACTTCTTATTTTCTGTTTTGTTATCTGCCATTTTTGAAATGAAATGGACAAACATTATAATAATTCTGAAAAGATTTCTCCTTCACAACTGCAGCATTTCAGCCAATAGTGATTCGCATTCTTTCATCACTTAACAATAAGCTTTTTGTTCGACAAAGTACACAGGACAAGTCAAATTGAAAAGATTGACTTTCCAAAAAAACATATTTGATGAATAAGTGGCTTCGATGCATTTGAGGGAAAACTGAGTTCCATCACTCGCACTCTTTTTACATCATGTCCCTTTTTTTAACACCTTCTGTTATAGCTGGTTCTTTTATCCAAGCAATGATCTGTGGTTTCTGTGTGTGAATGTTTATCTTTGTATGTTTTTTTTCTTCTTTTTTTACTACTTTCTAGGCTTGCTTGATAGATAAGTGGCAGTTTTAGGGGGGGAAAAAAAACATTGCTTATGCTGAAATCAACAGGCTTTTGAAATTTGCCAAATTGACAGGCTTGAATAGGAACTGAACAGGTGGAAAGTATAGTGCTCTCTTAATGTGACTGCATGTGTCAGAATCAAAACCAAGCTTTTTCATGAAGAGGCAATTCATTTGAGATGTTTCATTTCACAGTCAAAAGGCTAAAATGAAGCAATTTACAAGCTGAGCAGACAAAACAGGGGTAGCCATTGCAAAGGTCCCTGATGACACATCTTCCCTCCAAACAGAGAAAAAGTAACAAAATATATCATGTAAGAAAGCATCTTTTTTTAAATTTGCATTGCTATTTTTAACTGGGTCACACCAACAAATTAATAAATACAATGTTACGTCTGTTGCCTCGATTCAAACTATTGTTGTTCCCAATCCTGGAGTTTCAAGGACTTCAGAATTATATTCAGCACCCAGTCAGAGCCTTGCTTTCCGGGTCTCAACTCACGCTGAACGATTTTCTCTCCTTTGACTACTGTGCATCGACAACACCAGTAAAGATTGCTTCCTGGCTGTTACCCATGCATAGAAAATGCTGCGGCAATGTTGTGGATTGTACCCAATGCATAGAAAGTAGATATGACTATTGCTACGTTTTGTAGGCATGTTTCTGGATCTGTCAATACTGATAATGATGACAGTCTTTTGTAGTCGGAGAAAAGGTGTGTTTGTGTATGTTTTTGAGGAAAAATGGAAATCGTTTTCGTTTTTGGATTTCATCCCAGTCTGTGGCAGACTGATATTTGTCTTGTTTTTGTGTCATTTGTGTTTTCACTCACATTTAAAGAACAGTAAAACTGCAATGATATAGGAGATTTTTTTTTTTTACCTGTTCTAATTTTTGACACCCTTCAAGATAAGCAAGGCAAATAGATGGATATTGGTCAGAGTTGTTGAGTAGCCAACTGGAGGACGGTTGTACGAAGCAGAAGCTGAAAGTGTGTGTAACTGGTGTGTGTTGTTGAAAAAGAAGCATGTGCACTCCATCAACCCTTTATGGATACATAACGGGTTTTAAAAATGTGTTTGAATATCAGTGTGGTTTGGCCAAGAGGATCACATTATATACACACATCTGCTTTGACACATACAGTATTTACACACATTCATTCACATCAATATACAATATAAGTCACATATACTGCACAGACCCGAAAATCTACTTCTTACTATGTCCCTCTATATTTGTATTCCTCTCTACCCTTACAAAATACATCTTCTCATCTCCATTTTGTGTCACTGCTTTATTAAAATGTATCTCCTCATTTAGATGCATAGAGGCATTAATGGTAAATGGGCCCCCCACTCAGCTCATCAGTGTAATGCATGGCTAACCTCTCACAATTAGCGAGATCAAGGGACGCAGCTCTCTTTAAATGCAGAGACTGAGTCAGGTTTATCGCGTTAGAAAATGAAGAATACTATATTTTATGCAGTTTCTCCTGCTACATATATGATTCTTAACTCCTTTCTTTCACATGCGGTTGTACAGTATGTGCACATGCTTTTCAGATACACGCACACACACACATTTTCACTTCTACTCAAGCTATTAACCTGTCTGCTTTCTGCAGAATCTCTATAATTTGGCCGTCAATTATTAAAGTTCTACCTGCTGGCACTTGGAGAGGCAAAAGGTCCCCAGCATTCATTCTGGAACCCAAAAGGACTGACTGCTTACACACACACACACACACACACACACACACACACACACACACACACGGGCTAATGTGAATGTGATGTCCTGGGTACTGCAGGTTTGACACTGGGCCCAGCACACTGAGTGGATAATTGTATATGCAATGAGAGGCGTGGATGAAAATGAAGGGCTGCCGTTTGCTTAACAGTACAAATGTTGTAATGGTAAGCCAATAAATTGGTGACCAGTTCTGTCTCTATAAATGGGGAAAGACAGTGATTTTCATATACTGTCTATCTTAATGGAGCCTTAATATTTAAAGGGAAACGTTGCCGATTTTCAACCAGCATTGTATCATCACAATGTGGGTGGTTTATGCAAATGAATCATGTTTAACTTCCCTCCATGTTGCCTGCACCCAGAGCTCCCTGCTCATTTGCTGGCAAAAGTCCGCCGGGAGATCTGCATTTTCACCACTACTGTAAATACGCATTTTCAGTAGTGGTGCCTTCAAGGACGTTCAAATGTGGGTCTCCCAAAACACTCCTGTCCCAATGCTATGCTAGCAATAGGGAAAAGCAGACACTGAAATATCATACTACTAAATAATTTAAAATATCAGTATATTTGGAAGAAAACTAGTTTCATGATACGAGGCTGAATATCGCTCTATTCAGACACAACAGTGTGGACCGGAGGAGAAAGCGACCACCGCAGCTACGCTACAGCCGCAGCCTGACACACAAACTTCAGCTGCTGAGTTTCTCTGTGATAACACAAACAAACAAACTAGCTTTACAATATAATGTCGGAGCAGAGATGTGGAGCTACTATTACAACTTGAGGCCTAATATAGTGCTGTGGAATCAGACAAAACAGAGTGTGGAAGAGAGGGCGGTGCTTTGGTGAACCTGACTTTGCCAACTCTGAATACAGAACAATAGCAAACAGTGACTGTGTTACCTGTACGTGCAGCTACATCCAGCGGCGCCGTGCAGCACTCGGTAAGTTGATCCACATAATGTAACTGACTCCAGCGCACTGGTTTGTTTTATGATCCTTCAAAAAACAGGTGCAGTTTATCCAAACTCGAGAAGGAAAAACATTTTGTAAATGAAAATAAGCCGCAGTAAAGAGATATAATGCTGCTTTGTCTCTGATAACTTTGTTTTTGGTGCTACGATGGCCGTGAACATACCGTCACTTAAGTCAGTCAAATTACAGTAGTAATTACACTCTTTGCCTGTAGGGGGCGACATCAACAGATGTGAATCTACAGATTTAAATGGCTTCAAATATTACTTTGTTCTCTTATAGATCCGCATGAGTAGAGTTGGTTTCATAATGACAGACGAGAGAATCTGCAGCCTGCTAAACATGAATTTTGTGAATTTTGCATTAGTTGTTGTACTTTTGGATGACGTGTTTTTTTCACGTTTTGCATTTTCATCGTATCATGTAAAATACATATAAAACATGTAAAAGGAAAAAGTGGTAGAAAAAGCGAGATGCTGCGGAAACCTTGTAACCTTGTGCATTGATGCACAGCCTATTGATGTGTGCAGGAGCGTGTGTTCATTGTATTTGTGTATCTGCAAGATTCTGCCAAAAAAATAAAACAATGCACAGATCCATATTGAAAACGGATGAACATTTCACTCTTTCCTTTCAGGCTAATACAAACCATACAGTCCCCCTGCGACAGCTCGCCAAGAACAAAATGGTAATGGTGGAACGTTGAGGGGGTGCGCTTGATTATTTATTTGTGTTTCAACAGGGGAAACCGGAGCTCCGTCACCACTATGAGGCTATGAGTCATAAAAGCCTGTTTATTTAGAAACCCGAACTTGCTGCTCAACAGGCCATTACATCTGGTGGCAATTATATCATTCAGCTCTCCATCCCACATGCTGAATTCAACTCATATGTGGGAGTTGCATCACATCAGAGAGAGTGTGTCTGTGTTGTACTGTGTGTGTGTGGGTGTGTGTGTTCTACATGACTTACTACAAGGTTTTACTTGTGATCCGAAAACAAAACATGTTGCCTGTTCAGAGAAGTCACATTTTTGACTTATTAGTTTACAACTGATTTCAAATCCCATAAATCCTATTTTACAATTTTCTATCCCCGAGAGATGCGTCTTTGACCCTTTGCTTTTGTTTGATGGGGGATGTCAATTCGTGTTCTCCTTTGGGTCAAGAATTTTTCCATTAGCTTTTATCACTGAACTGCATGAGGAGTGGGTTTCAGAAAAAAATGGCAATGGTTTCAATTGTGGCTTCTCTTTTTCTGGGGCTCCAGTTCAACAGCTGCTTCCCGTCTTCACTAAAACAGAGCTTGGCCATCGAGGGAAAACATCTTGTTTCATTTTAGCCGTTCTGTTGTTTAAGGACTTGGAACACTCGCTCTCTCATCTTATCGCTGCTCTCTCACCATCTTCTTGCCTCCTTCCCTCTCTCCCTTTCTCCTCACCTCAGGTCCTGTCAAACCTCTCACCGGGGGAGAAATGGAAGGTGTGCGGCTCCACGGTGAGGTGTGTGTTTTTGAGTGTGTTTTCCGCGTTTGTGCATGTACACGTGTTTGTGTGTGTGTGTGTGTGTGTGTGTGTGTGTGCACGTCTCTAGGCGCACTGGTGTGTACTCAGTCGTGCGTATACATGTGTTTTCCAAGTGACTCAGTGTGTGCTCTGTTTAAACCCACTGTCTCCAAAGGCTTATGAGACTCCCTGTGTATAATTGGTGACCTATTACTTTCTGCCCATTGCATTTGACAGATATGAATTGGAGACTGCCATGCAGACATGCTGATTAATGACAACCACAATTGGTACCTTTTAATTGCCAGGGATGAGAAGTCAGGCATTGCGGAGAGAAAGAGAGTCAAAATGATGAATGCACACACACTTTAGCACACATTTGTGATTATAGGGTTGTGTTTGTGTCTTATCTTTGTCTCTCCATGTACGGGCAATTTCTGACACTGAGGCGGAGTCATTCTAATAAGCCAATGGCGGAGTATGATGCTGCCAGCTGTTTTGCTACTTTCTCTGTAGTGTTATGAGTCTGTGTGTGTTTTCATGTATGCGAACCCAAGGGGGATTCGGTCTGCAGGGGGATGGCATTAGTAATGTGTGTGATTTAGCATACATCTGGTCATATACACTCCACAAGGGAGAGGAGAGTTATATTAGCACACAGCACACACACTTGAACAGATCTACACACCGCTAATTAACCTGGTGCTTCGCACAGCTGCTGGCCCCGACTTTGCTCCTGCCAAGACGGACGTGGGTGGCTCCTCAACCTAAATCAATCTGCACTAATTGCTGGTCTACACTCCCCTGCGTCTTTACCTTGCTGCCTGTCAGCATCCTATCTACCTGTCTGATTTGACAAGTAACTCCCACATCTCTGAGCCACAGTGATCACTCAGGCAACTCAAAGGTCTCACTGTTTTGATTTTTGCCACAGTGTCAAGACATTCTGGTGCTGAAACTGACTGCATGCTTATCTATGATCTCTTGCAGTCGTGAAGTGTTTGAATGAGATCGTGTGTGGTTAAACTCGTGCCTCAGCCCTCTGTGGATTCTCAACTTTTCTCACTTTACTGTATGCCCTTACTGTGCAGTAATTTCCAGCCGGAGTTCATGTTAAGGTTGCTAAAACTATTCATTATATTAGGACAAAAAAAAGCATCTCTTTTAAAAAGCATGTTGATTCAGTGGTGAAGCTGTTCACTAAGATTTAGAGTTGAGGTTTGGAAGAAGAATGAGGATTAGGATTTATGTTTAGGTGAGTCTCCACTCGCAGTTTTCTGCCCCTTTTACAGCTTCTCTGGCACACTAACCTATTCTTGTCACAGATGCCAATGATCAATTACACTCACTCCATCCACCACTTGCAAGCCACCTAGGAATGGTCTTGTCATCAATAAGCGCGTTGCCAGGAACCCCTGGGTTGAGAACGAGACCAAGAATGGAGGTGGAGCAAAGTGAATTTATATGTAGCTGAGCTGCTCACAGCCACCAGAGCCTTAAAAGGGAATAGGTATGAGGAGAAAGTAGCTGTTCTGTGTCATTTCCACAAAAGCAGACATCTGTCTTCTTTTGGCATTTCTTCCCATGCTGACAGAGGTCATGAGTTTGTGTTGTGTAAGCATGAGGGTAACAGTGATTCTGTCAAACTCATTGGTATGATATGAATGTGACAAGAGAGGTAAAGATACAAATATGAAAGGAGAGCCTGCGGGAGTCATTAAATTATGATACAGGTTGTCCATAGAAGGCCATTCTTCTAATCATTATGCTCTCCACATAAGAAAAGCACAGAGCTACTGTTGAAGATGTAAAAAAAAAAAAAATCTACATAATTCATCCATCTTTTAACTATGCAAGCCTGTTCCACTGTTATTGTGATCGGCACGAGCCCCTTATTAGCTATTAGCATATTAGCTGGGGTCTTCAGGTGAAGACATTTGGCATGGAGAAGGGGGGGGGGGGCTATGTGAATGTGTGTGGCAGGGGAATTGGGAGGGAGTATAGTGGGCCTCCATGCCTCCCTCCTCCACCCATTTCCTCAAATGGAGCTGTACTTTAAACAGCTGGAAGAAGGTCGCAGAGGGGCTACTGAGAAAAAAAAAAAGCACCAAAGAAAGGCGGGGGCGTTGCGGGTCCTTTCACTGGAGCAGTTGTGTGAAACTATAAATCCATCAGCTATATTTCAGCGGGGCTGGCAGCGCTAAAAGACGCATCTAGTTAATATTTTATTAAGTGTATGATGTGTGTGCGAGCTCAGGGGGAGAAGACGAGGGGTATTGTGATGGTAGGACAGTAAAATGTGGTTGGCAGTTATGGGAGAAGGTGTCAGTGCGTGCATGAGGGAAGACATACTGTGACTCCATCCCGTAATTCCTATATTGTATGTGACGCTGTAAAATGAGCTCATATAGGGGATTACAAGGATAGATTCAACAGTTTCACAAAAGTCAAGTGTGTGTGACTGAGGAAGCATAAAAGCAGGAGAGACTTTTCTTTTTGTTACAGAAGTGACAACCAGACCAGCAGCGTGATATTTGTATCTCTCTGTCCAGACGATGACAACTTCCATCTATCTGACCACGGGGTGTGAAAAAAAAAATCAGATATAAATGAAAGAAAGTAAAGAAAAAGAAAATGCAGATATACGTTTTGTTTTTGTAAACATTGAAGATAGTGATTGGTGATTGGAAATGGGGAGGATGACAAGAATGAATGTGGTGTAGAGGCTGTGAGATATGTGTGTATATTGTGAGTGTGTGTGTGTGTGTGTGTGTGTGTGTGTGTGTGTGTACCCTGCAGAGTGTCTGCTTCCCACATGGAAAACATTGCCATTCTGGGCTTTATCTGCCTCGTAGAGTCACAGCTGCTTTCTCCCATTTGAGGAGATTTGTCAAAACCAATACACAATCTAATCCATTTTAATGTGAACTCACGATCCAGAAAGCCAAAGGAATAAGTGAGCAGTTGACATTACATATGTGCACATAAGCACATACGTATGCTGGCACACAAAAGGAAACAGACTCACCTGCATGAGTTAAATCGTCTGCATGGATTATATATCACAGTGCTCGTGTCGTAGATAGGACATGTACTATATGATTTTATATGACCATCGTGAGGATTAAAAGAATGATAGTGACGCTGATCATCATCATAATAATAATGTACAGTATCAGTATGTTAATATATTAATACAGCTCACTGGGAGTAAAGTATTATGTCTAGAAAACATAAATGCACCTTATGAAGCCATTTCCTTCTCCACATCACTGCCTAGTTTCTTGCCAATAGCAGCCTTATAATGAAGTTGACCAGCATGGAGTCAGGTCATGCTCTATCTAACCACCCACCTTGAGGCTGTTGCAGTCCCAGAAACCCTCCTAAGTCAAGGGGACTGGGAGTGGGGCGGTCATGGACGGTTGTACACTGACTCCAGAGGATGACTGGAAGGCAGAGAAAGACAGACTTCAAACCCAGATGGGCTTTGATACGGACTCTGAACTGGTCCCTTGTCATCTAATGGATGGTGGCAAGAGAGAAATAGAGAGGGGGGGGGGTGGGGGTGGAGGGGTGGAGGGGTGTGACGAGAGAGAGAGAGAGGGGGGAAACGGAGAGAAGGCCTAGGGAAGTTTTTGAAGTGAATGTACTTGTATCATGATCAAAGAAAAGCGTAGAGAGAAAGACGGGTAGGAAAAAGACAGAGAACCTCTTGCCCTTCAGACTTTTTTCAACCAAAGCTGAAGTTAAGTTAAACTTTACTAAACATTTAGAACTTAGTCTTTCAAATGTCATTGTTTCATTTTTTTTTTTTTACATTTTTCCTTTGTTAAATAGTTTAGATGTGCTGTAAATATAAAATATAAATTATTCATACAATGCTATTCCAGGTGCCTAAACGGTTTTATATTAAAATAAATAGATTGTGATATTTCAAGCATCTCAAATGTTTTAATTTAGCAAATAATTTGCTAAAACTGGTGTATTACTGCATGTTTGTGTGAAGCATAGTTTTTCTGTACGTCAAGTGGAAGCATCCCCCAGGTATCTCATATGGCTGTGAGGTCAGACTGTGTGTGTGTGTGTGTGTGTGTGTGTGAGAGAGAGAGAGAGAGACAGAGAGAGAGAGAAAGAGTATCTGTGGCCTGTGTTGTGACATCTGTTTTGGGTGAGAGGGCTAAATGGGTCTTGGATGGGCTCTGTGACCAACTGTCTGTCCCAGAGCGAAGAGAGCTTGACTCTATAACCGCTAAATCAGCCCAGCTGAAAAGCTGCCATGTAAGCTGGGCTGTGTGTGTGTGTGTGTGTGTGTGTGTGTGTGTGTGTGTGTGTGTGTGTGTGTGTGTGTGTGAGTGTGTGTGTGTGTGTGTGTGCGGGTGTGGGTGTGTGTTATATATTTTTATGTGTTTTATTATCATTTTGTGGGGATAGAATTCTGTTCACATCATCATAAAAGAGACCTACATCACTCTCTACAAATAAAACATTTAAAGTTAGGGTAAGGGTTTGGGTTAGAGATGCTGCGGTTATGGTGAAGGTTATGATATGTGTTATGTTAGGGTCTTCACAAGTGTAGTATTACAAGTTTATGTGTGTGTTAGAGGAGGATGTGATGATGAGTGACAGCCATGCAATAAGGGAATAAAACAAATGAAAGAAACTAAACAAAAATAGTGGATGTATGTATCAATAAATAAATGAAGAAATTGAAGTAAAGGTTTTTTTAACTGCTGCCAAATACTGTAGAACAAGACAGTTACTGAGGAAATGGATTGCATTTAATAACTGAATGGACCTTGAGGTGAGCTTGTTTTATCAACTGCTGTTTCCAAGGTCAAGAATGACTCTGGATCTCAACGTTTAAGCCAACCTGGATGAGAAATCCTTAAAGTCCACTCAAAAATGTGTTTTTCTTAATGTTAGTTGACTGTGATGTTTGAGTCTAAGGCGAGTATGACTTGTGACATCACTAATTTGGAATTTTATTTGAAAATAAAAATATTTGGATATTCATAAATTCTGGATTTTTTAATTAGAAAGAATGAGTAGATGTAATTTTAAGAATTTCTAACTGGTTAACTTAACATTTTTGAAAACCTTTATCTGTGTGTATATATCTAAAATCATGTCTGGAGAGGATCTTTAAAGAAATTTGAATATCTACAGTGACAACTTCATTTGCTGATAAAGATCATATTATATGACCGAAAGCTTCATATTATATAAGCAGCTACTAAAAGGATCTTGAGGTGAGATTGTTTTGTCAACAATCTATATTGTATCTTCTAAAAAAAAAAATTGTGGGGCAGCTTATTTGTTCTCACAGACACAATTTTCTTCTCAGCCCAGACAGGTTATGGTAAAATAAATGTCCACATATTTGTTCACATATTTATATGAAAGCATAAATATTACAATTTGAATATGAACAATAAAATGTGCCTGAATGGAAGGAGAGAAGGCAGTGGGAGCTCTGAGGAAAGATGGCTTTAAGTGTAGAAAGTGGTCTGTCATTTTAAAAGGAATACTTGTTATCTCTCTGCTTGAGTAGCACTTCCTTCTCCCTCTCCTATTTTCTCTCCTGTGCGCTCATTTTCAGTGGGAGCAGTGGCATTGGGAGAAAATGTGAGATCCAGATGTCAAGCCTTCACTGCAGATGTGCTCACTTAGAGGCCAAGAAACGCTAATCTGCCTCGCCATACAGACACACACACACACACGCACGCAGAAGCATGAAAGTGAGCATACACATTTACATAAGCCCATATTTTCAGAAAGAAAATCACATACACACTCATAGAGGCGGGACTGTTCATGAATATAAAACCAAAGAAACACTGAGAAAAAAAACCTACGCATCATCAACCAAACCTACTTAGAACTGACTCTCATACAAACAGACTAACAAAACAACACTACCTTCCCTCAGCATCAAGGATTTTTGGTGCAAAAACTCCCTGCTGCATTTTATTTACTTGACAGTCACTAACCTCTCACTACTCAATGGCCAGTATAAAACACACACATGCACACGCACTCAACAAGCCTAATGGTTTTCAAAATGGTTTCAAATATTGATGTTTCCTCTGTTCGCTACTTACATGCCTCGTAGCCCATTATGATAGAAACAAGCTGCGTTGGAGAGACTGCGGCAGGTCTTGTCCAAGGACTTGATGCAAATGAAATGAGCGGGGAACGGCAGCACTGAACCACTTGCATTAAGGCCATTACAGGGAAATAAAATATGGAATCCAATTCCCATGTATGTTTTGTGAACAGTTGTCAACAAGCAGTGGACAGGCTGACAAACAGGCTGTATTCAACTGCAGCACATCCACGTTTACAATCTTACAATGACTTTAACTAACATGTTGCTTTTAAGGGACAATAGAAGAAATTAATAAATAGAATTAGGGCTGAAGAATTACTTTAATTAAATTCATCTGTTTTATTTTTACATTTAATAATTTAATCTAAAAAATGTCCATCAGAGTGTCTAAATATTCAGTTTACAAAGAAATAAAACAGAGAAACGCAGCAAATAACCACATCGTGTGTGTGTGTGTGTGTGTGTGTGTGTGTGTGTGTTGGGGGTCATACATGTGCACCCACACATCAACATATATGTAGGGGTAAATGGGTGGACCTATAGAGCGGCCTTGAAATAATAAGTAGAAAACAACAAATTGACATCAAGGGGAAAAACTGATACTCTGTGTGTGTGTGTGTCCGTCCCCCTGGGCCTGTTGCTCATTATTCACTCTTGTGTCCTCCCGGCCAATGATTATTGATCGGGCCATGTTAAGTATGGAGAGGGCACCTTAAGGTGACAGCTTGAGTGGTGGTGCAGCGCCTTGATCTTTTCTGAGGGGAGGCAGAGAGATGAAGGGAGGGAGGCGTGTGGACATAGTGGAAGATATCTGGGGGATTGAGGTGCAAAGACATGTTTTTGAATGGGGAGTGCAGGGTTGCATGTGTTTGACAGAGTCTAATATAAAAGTGCACTGCTGTGTGTGTGTGTTTGCATATGTGTGCACACGTTTCTCTCTACTGAGCTTCAAAAAGTGTCAGTCAGTGTTTATTTTTCCTAAATTATCATGACAATAATCAGTTCCCTTAGAACTGTCTAAAGGACGGTATTACAGGCCTGCACCTGCACTTAACACCTGAAATCAGTTTTTGGCCTGTTCAGTCCTGACAGTGGCTCACCTAGGCAACTGTGACGCTCAACATTTACTGCAAGTGAGCTCAAGGTTGTGTTTTGTTCATCCAGCATTCTGGGTTGTGGGACTGTGTAACTGGTGTACTGCAGGGCAGAATATGGTTAAAGTTAGATAGGTAATTTATTTATCTTACTATGAATTGTCCTTTGTTTTTACTGTTACCACTATTGGTATTTTGTTGTTGTTGTTGTTGTTGTTTGAAACTTCCCCCAGTAACATAACAGGGTCATGCAGCTACTTATGGCCAATAACTAAAACAGTGCCAAACTTCCCCTGTCCTGCTTTACCCAGAACACTGAATAGTTCCTTATTCATCCTGGCTAATTGTGCAGGGACCACACAGGTACGTCTGGAATACTGTATATTGTGAAATAGATTTAAAAATGGCTTGATATATGGTGGAAAGTGGAACCTGAAGCTCAGTCTGAAAGCTCTGTATTATTCAGTACAACTACTGGTACACGTCAAATCATAGCTAACCCTGCAACAAGAAGGCTTTTCATTTAAAGCAATTTCTTTTTTTCCCCGTGGAGAATCTCTTCTTAACTTAATCATCACTGCTGGAATACTTATGAGTCAGATCTCCATTGACTTGTTTATGTCTAAGAAAAACCTGAATCTATTTATTACATCTATTGAATGCATTTCTTTCTCCCATTGTGCTCGGATTGCTCCAGATAACAGCATACTATTCATTCTGTTGGTTCAGGATTTGGAGTGCCGCCTGTTGGCTTGCATCAGTGGCCTCCTGTTTGTTTTCTCCACAAGAGTAGATGAGTCAACTGATTGGCAGTCAGACGGCACGCTGGATGATAGCGCTAAACCTTGGCCCAGGCTAGCTGTTCAATTATTCACAGAAAGAAAGAAAGAAAGGGGGAGTGTGTGTCCCCTCTCTGTGTATGTGTGTATGAAAAGAAGAAAGAGGGGGAAAAATGGGTGAGAGAGCCACGGAAAGAGAAATAAAGAGAGAGGAAAGAAGTGAAACAGACCAATTCAAATGCTGAGCATCACCTGATATTACCAATTGAAAAAGATCTGCTTCTCATTATCACCCACCTTCTCTGGGGCAAGCTCTGCCTAATGCCTTAATCTAGCTGCTAGCCACTGCCACCCACCACAGTGTGAGACACACAAACACAATAAAGTACCTCTGCCAACACTACACACACGCACATCAACACACACTCCAAGCGCTCCAGCATATGGGTCAGATCTAATCGCAATAATTTCATTTCCCCCCTCATCAGCTCCAAGCCAGATAGACTAAGTCCCATTTGTAACCACTGCAGCGCTACTGGAAGGAAATATGACAGATAAGAGGACTCTTGTAATAAGCCGGCTGTGTGGATCTGATAAATGAAGAGAGCTTTTGCCAGTTAGCTGGAGAAATATATTGTGGAACAGCAGAAACCCAAGTGTGGTAGCTTGAGGATTCATAAAAATAAATGGGGAAACAAATTAACTTTGTTGATTAGCGGCAAGATGGAGGAAGCCGCTTGGAAATGACTCGACGCCGCTTGGGAAATCTTGGGAGTGCGAGGCAACGTTCTGATATCAAGGAGAAAGAAAAAAAAACATAGATGTGTAAGATACAGTAAATCCTCATAGGCGTCTTTTCAACAACTGTTACTTCTCTCTCTCTCACTCTCTCTCTCAATAACGAATCTCTTTATCTCTGTCACACACACACGCACACACACGCACAAACACACACTTTCTGTTAAAAAAAACACACTTTTCAGCTGTTTCTTTGTTAAATGACAGATGTGCAGCGCTACTTGTGACGGAAAGTGTAATATCTGTTTAGAGCAGGGGGCTGCATCATGCCCATATGGTATTCAGTGGGAGAGGAGGAGTTGCTCAAGCAGAATTTGACACGTAAATAGAACAAAGGCTTGTGGGAGGTAGTTAATTTCAGCTGTTTCCATGGCAGGTAAGCTGCATCGGCAAGGCTGTGATGTTTATTTGTGTGCCATTATTTCTCTGCACAGCATGTAAAATTATGTTTGACATGCTTTTAAAAATATGCATGAAAAAAAGGTGTAAAAAATCAGTACTAAAGGCAAAGTTGGACTGTGGGAAAAATTACAGTATTCCACTTCTAGATTGTATTAGCGTGTGTTTAAACTTGGTGTAGAGGTGTTTTATTTATTTATTTCAAAGTTCCCAAAGAGGCCGCTTGTCTTTCATAACTGAGAGTTTCTAGATGTTTTCTGCAGAGCGTATTCTAATAAAAACAGGTCGAAGGGAAAGTCGAGGAAGTTCTCCACATGCCGGCCTCTCTCCAGAGGAAATGCTTCAGTGAATCTCAGAGAGTCATCCATGCAAGACCCAACACATAAACAGTCACCTTGTCAGTCACCTTGTCAATCAGTCAGTCAGCCAGTATAGCCAGTTCACCATCCAGTCTACTACCCAGTCATCCATCTATCCAGCGCGCCAGTCACTGATCGTTCTCTTCCCCTCTGAGCCGCCTCCCCTCCTCAAACTCCCCAACACCAACTGAGCTTCATAGACCTGTAATGATCCAGTGTCTCCTCCGCTTACTAATGCTTGGTGGAGTTCAGGTCAGGACCTCCCCCTCCCCTCCTACAACTCCTCAAGATTCTTCATCAGCTGGTCAGATTTCTGTATTCTTTCTCTATTTAGGAAACATCTATCTATCAATCTAGTGGCAAACATCTTTTTTCTGTTTATGGGCACATTTACACCTGATGTTAACATATGATCTGTATTGAGGATAATGACATGGATGGGCTTCATTCATTTTTAAATCACTTTTTGCTAGGTAAGACTACTAAGGTAGCTACTTGTAGTGTAGTTTTTGGTGACTTTTCAACATACTGTAGGCATTTTTTTTTTATAAGACTGTGATCATGCTGTACAAATTGCATTTATACCTGGCTGAGATCTGATCATCACAATGCAAGCCAGACCACCTCCAGATGTGGTATATCTATAGCCGTACATTGCAGGCACAGCTATTGATATCTAAGTTGCTTTTTTAAAATTAAATATTGCTGAAAACCTTGAAAAATATGAATATTTGAAGCACTGATTTAATCATATTTGAACAGTTAACTTGGAAATGATACAATTGCTCATTAAAATAATGCTGTTTGTCAAACTTAATCATTCAAAAGCTCTGGACATCATTTGGAATGGCTGATATTGGCATATTGACAGACATGCCAATGTTTACATGTATATTTCTTATTACTCAAGTATCAAAGCCTCCTCATTTCATAGGAAAGCTTAATGTGTTAACACATACAGTATCCTGCCCACTAGCATCAGTGTAATAGACATGTCCATAATGGTTTTCATACAGTAAACTACACATGCTATCTTTATTATTTAAACCACTTCCTCTCACTGCATATCGATTCAGAATCAAATAAAGAAATAGAGAAATTGTGTCTGTCGCTTTTCTGCTCTTTTGAAAAAAAAATGAATGTGCTTGTGAGGCTACTGAATTGGCATAATTACATGGGTTTAAATGCAAATTTACAATGTGCTTATTAATTCTATTCTGCGCATTTCAAATGACTGACTGCACTTAATTAAATCAGATTGATTAGACCTTTCTAGACTTTCCTTTTACAACCACATAATTATGACAAATAGAGCCACTTGACACCAAATCTACAGCAGAGGACTGAGCTTTCTTTTCTCTGCCATTCAAGGTCTTTCAAGTCGTGTTTGGGGATCTACGCGTGAGTCATGAAAATGTCAAAATGGGTCACTGCATTATCCCAGACGAATATTGTTTATTTCTACAGCAATTTAAAGGCACTGACCTGTTGTTCACATTTTACCTATACATGAAAACATTACATCAGGCATCTCCTCAATGCACACACACACACACACAGCGTTTTCATTGAATCACCCCCATTTCCTTTGGACAGATTGTGCTTGTTCCATTTCATGATGTTCCTCATCAGCACGCCCACATGTCCTGAAGAGCTGGATGACCACACTGGTTAATGGACATTGGTTATATTATGTTGCCAGAGTCTTACTAAGCTCCCAAACTGGAGCCAGGATGTATAAAATAAAATAGATGATGGTCATAAACTAAGCAGTTTCTTTAACTGGATATGATTCCCCACTGTTGCATACAACAGCAGTGACTCCTTTAAGGTGTGCCTTTAATGACATTAGCTGTCTGGGCTACGTGTATTTGGTCCCACTTGTATTTCCTACAGTCTAATGAGCATACATCATTTGTTGTTGTTCACAGTGTCCTTCTCAGTGTGAGACAGTAACCAGAAGAAAACGACCAAAGTAGCAGCCTTCTTGTGAATGTGGTCCTTTGTCTAACATAACCGAGTGAGGTCATGCAAGTACATACAAAGGGATCGGAAAGAAAGGGTGATTAAGTGCATAAACTTTTTATTATTCTTTAGTCAATGCAGTTACTCAGCTTGAATATTAATAATTCCCAAACAGAGCTAATGATGAGGCGAAGAGAAAGAAAAATAGGAATAATAATTAAGAGAAAAAAAAAAACAATATGCAGAAAACACATTCAAAGAAATGTAATATTTAAAAAGCAGCACCCCAGGACCTGGCGAGTTAATGGCTGAAAGGGCTCCTGCTCCTCAAGTGTTTTTCTGAGCTTTGATTGCAATTTGGAGAAAGAATTATCTCATCGGGGTGCGTGGGTGGAGGGAGGTCGGATCTAACTGTGAAGTGCTTGTCATTACCAAGATCTCTCCCCTTCTATTTTCCCTTGTTCCCTTTGTCTAACTCTTCCCCCTCTCTCCTTTGTCTAACTGCTAGCTGTGGTTCTGCAACCGCAGCTTGGCAGTGTCAAAATATTAGTGCAATAAGACAACACATATACATTAAACTGTCATTTGTTTTTAAAGATTAAATGGTATAGAAAAGGATATATTTGCAAGTTTGTAAGTCATCCCACTCTTCGTCTGTGCTGCAGTGTTTTTAAATACAGTCCAACATTTCTTCACGTGGTAAAACAAAACTTAAGCAGAGGTGCAGAAAATCTGTTCATCTGTGATTATTGTATTCAGTTATAAAGTGAAGGAAAAAACACAATCAAGGATATAAATCCACATATCTGCACACACATCTGCAAGTCCATTTACTGTCACGTTCACACACACATGCAATTGTGCACATGCATACTGAACCTGCCTCTTTCATCACCGATGCAGCCCATCAAGACAGGTTCATTTTCCACATCCCCCCCCCCTTCTCCTCCATTGATTTGACAATCACTGTGTAATCTCGGGCTTAAATGACTCTTTTTTAAAATGCCGTGGGCACTAGGGTCATGATATTTCCCCTTAATTACTGTGCCACATTATCACCATAAAGCACTTTCCACCTCTCTAGCACTTCTAATTATATTGTTCCAATTGCCGTGACACATCCTTTCATTCGCTGATGCACCTTGCGAGTGTATGTGTGCGTGAGCAAGAAAAAAAAAGGAGAGAAAGAGCACGAGAGAAAGAGGACAGCACCGCTAAACCACTAATGCCATCAGACACACATTCATCATAAAATAGTATGCACGCAATATCCACAAACAAAGAATTAGAGCAACAATAGCTGAATTGAGCAGCTTACATCTGGAGATGGTCCATTGACAGTGAAATAGTGACTCTGTAGATATGGGATCAAATCAAAGTCAATAAGAATTTGAGCTTGTAAAGTGATGCTCACAAATAATTCTAAAGTTTGTAGTTGTAAATCAACTTTCGTAAAAAAAATCTGCATGAGAAATTAAAGTTTGTCAATGTGTAGAAAAGATTTGCATTTGTAAAAAAAAAAAAATGAAAATGTGAATAAAATCTGTGAACAGATTATATCAGTGGTGAAGTTGCACAAAGTGCTTTTGTTTATACCTGCCTACAGATTCAAAGCAAAGAACTACGTGCTCAAAGTTCCCACATTGTGTATGACACTGAAGATACAAGTATGGATTTTGACCCTGTTTTTACAGCTGAATCCAATTGGTCAAACATAGAGTCAAGCTGTCCAATCAGAGGGCAGATGGTTCCATTGTGTTCATCCCCCTGCAGGCCCTGGTGCTAGATTGGATCAGCTGGAGGGACGATTTGTAGACGTTGTGTTTCTTCATTCCTAATTTTAACCCTAACCCTAACCTTAACCCGGACCCTAACTGCACTCACAAGAGTTCGTCCCTCCGGCAGATCCAACCTAACATTATCAGTCTAGTCGATTTTTAAGATGGACAACGGTGCAAGCTTTCCCGTGACCCAGGTGGGTTTAATTGTACTTGAGGACGCTGTAGATAATAATGGTAAACATTTAATGTGTTGTGTATTTAGCTTGCAGTTACGTCAGTGTTACTGTAAGGCGACGCAGTTGTCCAAAAGCGTATTTTTTGAAGTTCAGGAAGGCTGCTTTATGTAGCAAGAACTGAACATTAATGTAGCTTTAGGATGATAGCAAATGTCCACTAGCGTTACCAAGGTTGCAGCATCAATGCTAGCAATGAATTTTTCAAGCTTTGCTTTGAATATGTAGGCAGGTGTACACAAAAGAATTTAGTTTTTCAGTGTCTTCATGTAACCTCACAACCTTTTCTACACACTCACAAAATCATACAGATTTTTAATATTTTTTTTTACCTTGATTTGATCCCATATATAGGCTCTTATAGTTTTAGTTTATTGAGATTACATCCAAATTAATTTTATGTGTGTATGTAAGACCTTGAACTGCAAGATGGCAGTATCCTTTACCCCATCTCCAAATTATGAGTGTAATTTGTAGGAGATGGGGTATCTCCTACAAATTACACTCATAATTTGCAGTGGTAAATACATTTTTAAGGTAATTTAATTCTGGTCATATTATTAGCATCATTCTGAAACAATATATAGTGTGATGTTTTTATGTAACAACAAAATGTTGTAGCGAGGAAGCTCAGCTCATGGTGACTTTCAGTGTTTAATCAATACCACCATTTTTAGCCAAATGTAATCCGGGTATTTAGTTGTCTAACCTTAAACGTAATATTACACCAGTGGTTCTGAAGCTTTTTTGTCTGACTTGCTATTGCAGCCATCTCAGATGAATGATGAATGTACACCCTTTGTCAACACGTCATGTTTCAAAATTTGTTCTTTTGAATGGACTTCAAACAAGATTATATTTAACACTCTTAATTATATAAAAGTACATATTGTTACTATATTTTACATTAAAAACATAGTGATCCAGGAAATGTGGATGTTTAGATTCTTTTCTTTTTTTCAGTAGGTTTGGTCAGGTTGTAATTGTACCACTACCACTTATCAGACTCTGGACATTTTAACCATTTATCCAGAACTTTTAGCTAACTCTATTTATCACATTTATCAAACTAACTAGTATTCACACAACTCAATCGCATAGTACATGGTGTGAGCCTATTTCTATGTTTATTTCCCTGTAATACCTCCTACAACAAAAATATGTGGATACATTTTTTAATGAAATCAAACCTATTTTTTTTAACAAGCTGAGCTGCTCCACAATCTTTTCACGCTCCCTCTGGCAATTGCTGAATTGTACCTTTTGGAATCAGGGATTTGTAGGAAAACAAAGGAAAAACATTGACATTTTGCAAATATGATCAATATTTTTTACATTTTTATGTGTTGGCAGTGAATGTAAATAACATAAATATGTTGTTGCTCCATGACATCACTGCACTCTGTGTGTTTTTTACTGTTTAGCTTAAAGTGAGACATTCAAATTCAGAACATAAAACTGAGCTTTACTGCACTAAGAAAATAACTACTTTCCCCTTTAAACACCCCAAATCCCACCACCACCCCATTTTACTTGTCACAGTGTTCACAAACCATTATGAGGTCTTTTCCACTGGTTTCAGTGTGGGATGGGGGGAAGGGCTCAGGACTGCGGTTCCACCAGGTGGGCTCTTTGCTAAATGGCCGTTGCTCTTTTAATGCACCCATTAAAGGCAGTGAAGTGGCAATATTGTTGGGCAACCCTTTCCTGTGTGAACACTGTATGAACCCTGGTGTGTTTCCATTGGTGGTATCCATTTCTTTTACTCTGCTGCTCTTTCTGTCTCTTTTCCTCTTTAAACCAAAGCTATTACACTGTGAGAGTCCTGTTATATGGTACATAACTCTTCAACATTTTGCATTTCCCCAGTGTCTGAAGTGTCATTACAGAGCAAACTGTGGTTGTTTTATGCAGAAGAGGGCAGAGGAGATGGAGGCATTTAAGATAATATATTAAATGAAAAAAAAAAAATCTTTGTGACACTTTAAGGGATGTTTTAAAGTAGAATATACACACTATACAGCACCTACACACATGTATATGTCTGTGCATGGTAAGAAGAGTGCAGACAGAAAAAACCTAAATGGGGGTTCGAGTGTTTTGTATTGAGGAGCAGAAAATCAGTAGACAGAAAGAACGGTCCTTTCGTGTTTTGTGTGGGCAAAACTGAAGGTCAGTGCCTCAGAGCATTTAGAGTGATTTAATATGAAAGCTAAATGCTAAGTAATGCACCTCATGTAAAATTAATACACGGTTGCATTAAACAAAACCTGTCTCCATAATTCAACCACTGAACTGACACTATAGCCTGTTACATATCTCCTCAATTAAGGATGTTAAAATATGTGTTATTGATATACACTTTGCATGTGCTGTTTAGTAAGTTAGTTTAATATTTACAGTGTTTAAATCTTAAACATCCCCTACAGAGATGTTATAGGACATATAAAAATATTCTGCTTTTAAAAATAATTTATGTCTGATATGGTTTTCCACAAAACAGTTATATTACCTGGTTTGAAATTCTTAAAATTACATCTAGTCATTCTCCCTCATTGAAAAATCCAGAATCTACTGTATGAATATGAAAATACTATATTTTTCAATTTAACTGCTGGATGCAAGATGCCTCCTACTTCACTGAAAAGTGAAAGTGTAAAGTGCATACTGGACCACAATACTTGTGATGTCAAAAATCGCGCTCATATCCTTGAACTCATATTTAAGGTGAGCACAGAAAGGCTTTCCCCTTTCAACAGATGAATGTGAAAACAGCCTTCTAGTGTCAAACTCTGCACATACATCATTCTGCAAAGTGAAGCTCAAACATCCAAGTGAGGTAACAATAAGCAAAAAACACATTTTTGAGTGGAGGGGGGTTTTAAATATTAAAAGAAAACCCTGACTTGTTTGCTTGTTCAATTTAGAAATAACTTCTCACATGCAAATTTTGCATTTGTGTGTGTGTATATAGCTTTACAAAATGCACAAGCCAGTTTGGTTTATCTGTGTTAAATTATAATTTAAATGCATGGTTTGGCTAATCGATGTCTTAAAAAAGAGGCAGTCCTCTGTCTGTTTTGGTTCCTGTGCCTGAGGTCATGTATGATTGACCTAAATATGGAGTCAGTCCTGCATGTTGTGGTCAGTCATGCTTGACCTGCAGATAAACAGATTAAATTTTTCCAAAGTAACTAATTATCTCTGTTAGTCATGAAACAGTTCAATCAAATTAATTTCTAAATGATATTTCAAGGTTAGTATTTATTAAAGTCTCCAACATACAACATGTGCCAATATCTTAAACAATCTGAACTTGTTACCCCGTTTCACCTGTACAGTGGTACAGCCTTCAGATATACAACAGATAACCTTTATTCATAGAGTGTTGTGTATTCTGTATCGTCAGCAGTTGGCTAGTTGACAGTCATGCATTCCCATTACAGTCCGTCCTCAAAAGAAAAACAATAGTATGGGTCGAAAGTTCAGCTGGCACAAACGACCTATAGTTAAATTTACGCCATCTAGCAGCCATAGTAATTATGACCCAAGGAAGTGATGCTGTTCAGATGATGTCAATAATGTATAAGGTGACAAATTTTCATATATCATTGATAGATAGATGGTGATTGATGGAAAAAAGTGGACTTAGCTGCAGGAGGCTGCTGTTCGCGTCCCGTTTCCAACCGCAAGTGTCATGTTTCCATCGCGAGTCGGGACAGCTTTTTTAAAAACCGTAACTTTGTAACAGATTTATTGTTGCCATGATGGCAAAAGTCGCATAATTTTAAGGAAGTCATTTTAATCCACACCACATTTCAAGTGATCCTTTTAACCTAAACCATGATCTTTCCCTAACCAAGTGGTTTTTGTGTCTAAACCTAACCAGACCTTAACCACAGTGTTGTCTCACCATAAAACATAATTTATTTTTGATGATTACTGCCGATAGAGGCGTCATATTAAAAAACACTCCTATGGGTGGTTCTGGAGTGCAGGTACAATCCACCTATGTGGCCGTTTCATTATGACAATGTGTTGCCCATTACTGACATGCTTTTATCATATGCTATTTTTCTCCTTTGAAATGGAAAATAAAGGTGCATGGCTCATCCATATGTTACTATAGCTACCATATCGCAGCTAACCATCCACACTAACATAGCATATGCATTACATATACCATTAAGGCATTGGTACTGTCCAAGGTCACATATATACACAATAGCCTCCTACAAGACTTCACTTACCATAATGACTTTTCATTGCCAGCGACGATGTGGATGGAAAAGGATTGCTTGACAGGGATGGGAAATAGATGGGTGTGGGGTGAGGTGGCTGGGTGTGTCCATTTGTCAGTTCATGGTTGCATCAGTCTGTGGACACACGTATGTAAGTATGTGCATGTTGCACATCGGAAGCAGCACAGAGGGGAGGTGAAAATGAATACAAGTGTGTGTGTGTGTGTGTATGTGTGTGGGCCCTGTGCGCCTAACGTATAAATGTGACTTGGGTGTGCGTCGCTCTCAGCCTTTGATGACCTTTGCGTGTTACTGCTGTGAGCAGAGTGACCCGGCTGTACTCATTAAAACCAATGGAACGGATCATTCCCCGCTAATTGTTTTCCACTGACAAATAGCTCCTCTGACTCCCGAAGACTGCTGCAGGGACCCTGCCTGCCTAGAGCACACTGACTCCACTAATGAGAACCGCCGGTCTTTGAGTGTGTGTGTGTGTGTGTGTGTTTGTGTGTGTGAGCGGTAGTTTAAATGTATGTCTGTGAATGTACGAGAGTGTGAGCCGTAATGTGTGCGTGTGTGTATACTGTATTTGTGCTGCTAGCCTCCCTCACTGTGCATGGCATGTGTAAAGAAGAAAACACTGCTACATTAGGCTCAACATAAGCCATTAAGGCATTTTTCCCCTGTCAATCACCCCAACACAAGATATTGTTAACAAGTAAACTATTGTATCTCACTGCCTGAGAAGTCATTATTTACAGCCGAACACAATCCTTACTATGTCTGGACGGCAATCATTTTAGCAAACTAAAGGTATTTTGGCCTCATTTGCACTGCAGGTAAAAATATTTTACTGCGTCAGCTTCAGTATGGTTGTCATCATTAGATATTCAGGTGAAAAAAAAAAAAAGAAGCTATTCCCTTCTCTGAAATGACCCCTCTTCTCAGTCCTCTCATTGTCTCTGCGTTCACATTCAATCACTTTGTTTCAGTCATGCAAACATACACCGGATCCAAGAGGTCTTCAAAATACAACCATAAAATACATTGTTTGTCACTGACCTCCAGAACAACACGTGCGTTATCTAATCTGACACCCCTGTTGGTGGCATCAGTGCCTTCCAAAACTCTTACCAATCACTGTCGCAAAATTGAAAGCGTTTTCCTGACCTGACACCACTATGGTTAAGGTTTGGTTGGGTTCAGGCACAAAAATGACTTCAATGCTAACAGAAATATTCTCGACTACAGCTAGATTGAGCTAGCATAACAGTTTTCGCCTTATATGTGAATTTTACACTCATTAATTTTAGTGGATATTTGGAAGCATACTGTATGGGATAACAGACTAGTATAATACTACTATTTTACATAATCTATAGTGAGGCACAGTATGGGGCTGGTATTTGCCTGAGACTCTTCTCAGCTTTTGGTGTATTGCAGTGTTTCATTTCCTCCTCTTTACATTTCTGCTGTTCCTCTAATTAACGCTCCATCTCTTTGTACTGCGTCCTACCACACACACACCTCTGTTTCTCGCCGTTGTCCTTCTCTCTGCTTCCACCTGTTCCATGGTCCACTGGATGACTGTGAATCCTATTAGGGGACACCCCCAGCCCCTCCCCAGCCACACTACCTGGCACTAATCCATCAGAGGGGCAGTCAGGCTGTGCACCAACCCGCCACCACCCATCCCCGATACCCGCCAGTGCCCAGTGCTGCAACAGAGGCCCCAGCTGGGGGACCGCCAAAGCCTGGTCATTATCAGATGACGGATAGCTTCATATCAGGTGTGTAAAGCGGGCGAGCATCGGCGAGGGCCATCTGGTCAATGATTTGGGGGAAGTTGGGAAGTCGGGTCTGCGAGCGAGGTATAGCAAGGTGGGTGATGATGATGGATGGGGCCAAGGGCATCGCTGCCAATCACAGCAACCTTTGGCGGCTATTATACATACACGTGTAGAGGAACTGCCTCACAACCACATAAGTATGCAGGCATGACTACTGTACACTCATGCCATTTGGTGCACAGTCTTACTATTTATTTGTGTGTACACATTCCTCCCCCTCTCTCTGAGTCAGTCATCTCCTCTCTTTTCTCCTCACAACCGTCCTTCTCCCCCTCTTTCTGCCCTTTATCTTTCCTATCACATTTTCATCCTCCTCCTGTCTGCACAATACATTTGCTGCTCTCAATCCAAGCAAAAGAATACAAAATCACATTCTGCGGTACAACATTGTAGATTCAATACCTGGGGCGCGGGTATTCCCTCGACACCTTGACATGAAGTTTGACAAATGCAGACCCCCAGGGAAGAAGTCTTATTTGGTTAGTGAGGATACAGTAGCAACAATCAGGACACTGACTTTTTGTCCATTAGCTAATAGAGAAGGAAGCAATGCCTCATTTAAGTGGGTCACTGTAATTTCAGTTTGAACCCAGATAGCACAAAGGCTCATAGTAGACAATAAGCATATACTGTGGACCTGTGTCCACAGTATATGTAGAATCATATATAATGTAGTTATCAGTATCACCAAAAAAAAAATAAAAGAAATGAATCAACTAATGAAAAGAAAAAAGAAACATTTTTGTCACCACTGCTGTGACGATCTTGTGAAATGTTAATGAATGTAATGTTTTTCATTATATTGCTCATACACCTAAAGGCATTCAAATGTTTCCTTGTGCATAAACAGCGAAAGTGTGTTCTTGAGCCTGTGAAAAACCGCGAGTCAAGAACGCACTTCTGTTTCCCAAGACAAAGGAGTAATGTTAGGTGGTTAATTACTTTCTGAGCTGACGAGTAGTTTCATCAATTGAATTCCTCTGTACATTTGTTTCGCCAACATCAAGAGGCTCACAAGATGATTCATCAACCGAGTGACATTATAACAAGGGGATTAGCACAGCTGTCGAAAGGAAGCTACGAGGGTTGGAATTACAAAGGGCAAAACCTTCACAGAAAAAGGAAATGCCTGTATTGCATTTTCATAAATGAGATACCGTGTGTTGGATGAAGAATATGGGTAAGGTGGGAGCTTCGGTACATGTCTAAGTAGGCTATGTCTATGAACAGTTAATGTTACATGCCCGCATATTTGTGTGCGTGAGTTGTACTGGCTTTCTGTGTGTATTAAAATCCCAAGGATACGTACTGTAAAGTATATCTGGCTTCTTAATTTTCCCACGCAATTGGAAAACCCTCCCGAGATGTGTTGTAAAGGTCTCATTGACTGAGTACACTTCCAGTTGTTAAAACATGGTCCCGTCCTGGCAAATTAATTCATTCCATCATCCCTGGTGTAAAATCAGGACTCAACTTTCAGAGGTTCCGCTCACTTCGAAAAAAAAAAAGAAAACAGATTTTCTGTCAGGCCGACTGACGGGGAAAGAAACAGAACATTTCTTGCATCTTGTCTGTCGACTTTTCTTTTTTCTTTTTTTTCTCATTCTACGACCAGAGGGAGCACAGGAATGACGAGTAGGGAAGGGAGAGGCGGTGTGGTGGCAAGCAGGGAGATGTGTTTTTCACGTGTTCACATCAAATACACATGGAAAACTACAGCACCTCAAAGGACTGTGGGATACCCTCCAGGCCCCAGTAGAAGAGCCATGACAGACGTATATATATATATATATATATGCCATTTTGGGGTTTGATGTACCGAAAGACAATACAGTGGGGATATCCCTATCTTTTCTTTCATCCACACACTTTTTATTCACATATGAAAACATTCCCTACATCACATTTTAATATTAGTTAATATGACAACCTATGCTTGTTAAGTAGATATGGAGTTTGTCCTTTAATTTACCATGACATAATAAGACATCATTAGTCTGCACTGTGATTTGAAAGTTATTGTCTTGCATGTTTGCATGCTGTCAGGATATTTAGCCAGTCTTCTGTAGAAGTTAGAGAGACTAATTTACATTCTTGAGGAAGAAGGCAAGGTTGTCAGTTTTCGCCCACTTAGTTCTTCTCCTTTGCTAAGAGCCAGACGGTGGGTTGAATTCCAAAATCCCCCAGTGAGCGAGTAAGATCCCTCTCCAGACACTGTACCTGCATAAGATGCTGCACTGCAGCTGCTATCCCATCATGCAGCTCTGTCTCTATTCCTCCCTCCCACAATCTCTTTCCATCTCTATCAAAGGGGGGTTTGGGATTTTGTTTGATTTGTTCAATTCTTCTTCTACATACACTTCCTTCCTTCATGAGATGTAGAATACTGTGCCATAATTTAATTTAATATTAGATTATTTTGTCGCAGGATAAATAACTATTTTATTCAGTTCAATATTGCATCAGTATTGCATGTGTGTGTGTGTGTGTGTGTGTGCATAAATATATATATATATAAATATATAAACTCAATGGTATGTTGATGATGGAATCAAGGAGTCATGCCATGTGTCAGAAATATCTCAGGTTAAACAAAAATCCCCACCAAATATTTCAGATATTAAATTTGAGCCAGTTAAAAAAATCCCTGACTCTTTCATTGTGCACATACTAACCAATTAACCTTTTGAGGGCATTCAATAAAGGCCATGTTTTTCCCTTGACAGACTGGAACTCTCTGTCTCCATCAATACTTTCTTCTTTTTTTTTTTCTATCATAGATTCATCAAGTATTCAGTCCCTGCTGAATCACTTTAGGACAACTCCAAAAGTTACTGTTACCTTGGACATGATACTTGCTGTTGCACCCCAATTTTCTCTTATTAATGAGTTGTCCACCACAATTCAATCTGCAGAGGAATTTGGCCATTCAGAAGTGAATGTCCTCTATTCCAAAAACATGACATTTACACAATGCAGACTAATTGATGAGTTGTTTTCAGTCTCGTAGGGAACTGGACCACCATTTTTATTTTGGATTGGAATCGGCCTTGAACATGTACGGATGTATTTGAGAAGTTTCCATTTTGAGCAAAGAACAAGAAAAATAAGTGAAATCCAACTACTACTGTTAGTTTACGTAGCCTCCAGAACCGCCCGGAAGCTAACCAATCAGAACACAGTGGGCTCATCGGGAAGGCGGCTTTAAAGAAACAGGAGCCAAAACAGCCTGTTTCAGACGGAGGCTGAACTGAGGGGCTGCATGAAGCCAGTATAAGATAAATAAGGTAACTGTAAATAATGCAAGATATTCCAGTAGAGCCCCAGAATACAATGTACGTATAAATGTGCATGATACTTCCCCTTTAAAATATAAATGCAATTTTACTACAATAATAATAACATACACACACAGACAAGACAAACGCTTTGCATCGCTGGCCATATTGGAGACCAAAGCGCTACAGATACTGTAAAATTCATTCAGAGATCATATCTACACACTGGTGACTCATAGCTCCAAAAGCTCAAAAGATTTAAAAGGGATTCAACTGGGAAGAAAAGAGGCATCATCACTTCTACGCAAACATTTATGGCTTTAAATACTTTCCTTCAACCTTGACCTGTTTATCTTAATTGTCCATACAAACCAGAAAATGCAGTATAGTAACTCTTCTTTGTTTCTCTTCTTATCTTCTTCCTTTTGTCAACAGTGGTATTGATGATGTTGATGGTAGGCTACTTGGCCTCAGGCAACGTTGATCCAATGCCAGATAATTACGGGGGTTCGAATGGCACTTGTTTACTGTCAACTCCCAGCTTATATTTGTCTCATTCTGTCTTTGTCCCCATGAATATAATATGAGTGTGTGCGTGTGTGTGTGCGCGTGCGTTTGCGTGTGACCGTGTTACAGGTGGCCGCCCAGTAGGTGGGAAAATGCAGGAAGTCTGCTTGTCTGTGTGCACATGTATCAGACGCAGCATGTTTTTCCCTTTCAGAGGCGAGGTATCCTGTGTGTGTGTGTATGTATGTCGCCGATCACACTGGGCGGCTGACTTCCAGGAACCCCTGCAGCAAAAACAGGCACTGTGTGTTTCCTGCTCTCACGCACCGTTATCACAGGACACACACACACATACACGGATCATTGCCCTATTCTCTTTTCCCTTGCAGGTTTCCTCAACGCCTATCCTTGTGCCTCCGGCCGTCAAGATGTTTCGCTGTGATTGTCATGAGAGAACTTGCTCTCCGGGAACAAACCAAAGGACACAAACAGGCGAGGAGTGACTGCAGCCTCGCAGCCACGCTGCTTTTTCTGACCACCTTGGGTTGCTGAGAGTTAAGAATGGTCTCGTTACATCTGCGCCCATCCTGACGTTTCTCATGACTGATTCAGACCTTTCTCCCGCTCACATACACCAAAAACTTTTAATCTTGTCATGTCTCATTTTCTTTTCCTCTCTTCTTATCGTTCAGTGTGTGCTCCCTGTCTTTCCATCCCCTCACCCTTTCTCCCTATATCTATTCACACATCCTGGGTGGCCCACTGCCTTTGTCAGAGATTGACAAAAGGATCCAGACTGGAAAATGGAGGTAGAGCACAGAATCCTTGCTCTGTGCTTGCGAGAGTGCCCGAGACTGTATCCATCCATATTCCCTTTGAGAATACAATGCAACCCACCGCTGAAGCACTCCAGATGACAAGGGAGAGATATAGAGAGAGAAAGATGAAGTGAAAGAGAGAAATGCACAATGGCACTGTTGCAAACAATTGCCATTAATGGCATCATCTTTTCCCCACAGAGATCGCACTGAGGGAACAATGAGCTCTACGGTGATGGTACGCTGATAATTCACTGAATATTTTACACACAGCACATGACAACAAAAGTAGTAGATGCTACTTGAGCTTTGACGATTCTCCATAGGCGGCATGAAGCGCATTTAAAAACGGATTCATTCTTTCATTGATTCCATGTCTTTGATGTCAGATTCTGATTTGACGACACATTTTCATGAAAATAACCAACCACCAACAGTAACACAGTTCATTTCCAGGCTATACAGAGGGCACATGTGAAAAACATCTCATTCTGTGTGTTTTAAGTGAAGTTTAGTCATTGTTGCTAGCACCACCACCATAATGTTAATTTGTTTTAGCCAAGGGGCCTACAGTATTGCAGAGCAAAATAGAGTAGAATAGATTTTTTTAAAGTTATGAGATGTTATGAACAGGCTATGGTGCATGACTTGTTCAACCATGCAGTTCAAGTGGACCGGTTGTTATCACCGAGTTGTAAACGTAGCTTCTGCTCTGTGCTTTCATTGGCTCTGCAGGCGATGACTTCCAGATGGTCCAGGGAAAGTGTTTGCCTTAGGTTACTGCAGGCCAGCCTGCCTGTGCCTTTTTCAGCTGAGAGAGAGAGATAGAGATACAGTGTGAGTGTGTGTGTGTGTAAGTGCAGACATGCATCACGCAGTCCTACTTTTTTTGTGCACACACACACAACAACAGCCAAACAGGTCATCAAGCACTCGGTTGGTTTTTGTCCATGACACTCCACTGCTGTCTATGTGAGTGGTTCTTAAAGAGGACTAATGACTCCCCACATAAAGCAAAAATATACTAATTCTTAACCAAATCATGTGTGATGACACGCTTGTGCCCTTGGGTAAAAACTCCATGTGAGCTCTTGACGCGAAAAGCTTCGTGAGCCTCTGGTACAGCAGAAAACACTTCGACTTGACCTGACCCTGCTTTTTCCAACCTGTTTTAGGACATACAGATGCTGGCTGCTGCCCAGTCGCCTCCTCCTCCTCCTCCTCCTCCTCCTCCTCCTCCTCAGCAGCGCTTCAGTCCCGCCCACCGCCACCTGGCTCTGCTGCGCATCGCCGACTGGAGGCAGAGTGCCGCTACTCCTCTTCCCCACGCCAACGGAGAAGCAGAAAACAAGGAGCTGAGATCGAGGGTGTGTGCATGAATCTTCCCATATATATATAAAAAAAATGATTTCTACTATCTAAATCGACTCGACGCTTAAAGGATTCTTGAGGAAAGTGCGAACGACGGGTAGAAATCAGACGGGTGTCCTGCGCACTACAGCATCCTCCCCTCTCCATCTCTTTCTCATCTTTCCTCCTTCTCTGCCTCTGCGCTTTTACAAGACTCCCGGCTCTCTCATCCTGAATTTCTCCAGTGACTGATCACTTATTGCGAGCCGTGAGCTGCCCTTTTTCTTTTGTCGGAGTTTGAACCACATTTCCGAGCTGCTGGAAGTATACCGCCAGAGCCCCTGAGAGCTGGCTGGACTCTGTAGCTTTCGTGTTCCCGACACAAGCGGATCATCGAGGGGACCTTGCGCGGAGTCAAAAGGACTGGAAATTATTTATCCCTCTCACATCAACGTACCGCATGGTGGGAATTTCTGACTCCTTTCAGTGTAAGTGGCCTCTTTTAACTGCCCCTCTTGCCATATTGTCTATATTCACCAATTTCGTCTTGGCTGAGTGTTTTGTGCCCTCATATAGACGTGTGCGCTAAAATAAAATAAAAATACATGAAATGTCCGCTGGGCTTCAACAGAATTTCACACTTTTGATTTGTGCTTTTCTTTCATATATTTTAATGTGAAGTAATCCAGATGTGGAGTAATCTGTATAAAAACACACAATTCATAACTCCAACAATTACATTATCTCATGAAATATTTAATCCATTTTTTTGTGTGTTTTTTATCACCTGCGATGACAAATCTATTGCACAAGCGAACAATGCGTGTCTCTGTTGTGCGTAATATATATAATGTGTATGTTCTGGTTACAAACACATTTTATTCTAATGGGAGATTCAGGCTAAGCTGTGAAAATTAATTTTTTAATGAATTTACTGTCATTAAAGAAATTTAAGTTGTAGATTAGCTGTATAACCTTACACAATTGACATCCTCTTGCTTAAAACAGCAACAACAAAATCAACTAAAACCCATCATGGTGTCTAAGGACACTTTTCAAGAGGAACTATTTATGTTTGTATTGTAAAAAAGAACATTTATCTTCCTAGAAATTGCCGGTTCCGTTTGTTTAAATATGGATACCAACTTGCAGCTGTCGCTGTCTCCATAAAAACAGATATGAATTCATGGGCTTGAGCCCTGGATGGAGAGTTGTTCTCGGGCAACAGGCAGCTTAAGTTCACGGATCAAGTTTAGTGACCCCCTGTCGACTTGTTACGACCCATTTCTAAGTGAAGTAGACCTCACATCAGCTGACAATCCCCAGAAGGCACAGACATTATCAGCTTTATGTAGGAAAGCGTATATCGCCACTCCTCAGCCCGGGATAGACAATGTTGTGCCACTGCTGAGGCAGGTTTTTAAATCAAAAAATCCAAATTACACAAGATGATTTCACTAATTACTAGTCCCTTCTGAATGAACAGAGCCAATATTCCACAATTCCCTAACCAATGGTTAACACACTATTAAAGCAGCTCAACAAAATATTTTGTCATAATTCACTCTGTTCCAAGAAACTGTGGTTGTGGATGTTTTCAGTTTTGGTGGAAAGATTTTGGATGCAGCCACTTTGTAATCCGCCCCTGCCTCTCCTCTCCTCTCCTCTCCTCTCCTCTCCTCTCCTCTGCTCGGGCGTCCTGGAAAGCATTTAGAGAGACTTTGCATTTCCAGAGTTTGCATTTGCTCTGTCACAATTGTCAAACGCATCTCCTCAAATCCATGTCAACTTTCCATCTCCACCCGCTGCGACTTTGCCATCATCACATAACTGAAATGCGCAAAAAAAAACAGAAAACTGATTCTTTTTTTTATGGAGTTCCGTAGGGTTGAAATTAAAGGGTTCGGGCTATATTTTACTCCAAGTGGGAATCTTTTCCATCGACTGGGAAAAGAGGAGACATGCGGGTTAGGGAGGGAGGCTGCTGGGGCACAACCTGCTGTCGATGCCCGACTGTTCTCACGGCTCGGATTAGAGAGGAAGGAAAATATGTCCTGGAAACCCACAGGCTTTTGGACATTTTTTACGCATGCCAAACAGTCCCATGCAAAGCTTTGTAATCATCCAAGAGGGTGAATTTAAGTCCTCTTACTGTAAAAGCGTGACCCACTGCAGATGTAACATTTGCTGAGTGAGTAAAAAAGAATAAAATATGCGCATATTGCATTGATATGTGTAATGTATAGCAAAAAAGTATTTAAAGAAATATATTGTCTTCTGTAATTTGAAGACACTTGTATTTTCAGGATGTAATTATGCCCATCTAACCTATATTTGTAGTTGATAGGCCCATATAAGAGATCAAAATTAAGATTCAGTATTGTCAAAGGTTTTTTTTAAATCATTATCCATAGTTGTATTATTGATTGCAGTGATCATA
This sequence comes from Scomberomorus guttatus, assembly GCA_038419695.1. Classification (NCBI taxonomy): domain Eukaryota; kingdom Metazoa; phylum Chordata; class Actinopteri; order Scombriformes; family Scombridae; genus Scomberomorus; species Scomberomorus guttatus. The sequence continues at coordinate 14,749,599 of CM076461.1, forward strand.
CTGGTCCGATTGGTTACCCTGACTGTCATTTTCTGTGTCATCTGTTGTTTTCTCTCCATTCTTTAACCACTGAGACTTCCATTAAAGTAGTGACTTGACTGAAAAGACCATTACCTGGAGTGTGTGTGTTTACAGAGATAAAGAGAGAGAGAAAGACAGAGAGAGAGAAGGAGTAAATGAAAGGTAAACAAAGCTGGTGATGAGGGGAGGGTAAATGATAAGTGCTGTTTGCAGGTTATCACTGTGTTTGTGTGTGTGGTTGTATGTGTGTGTGTGTGTGTGTGTGTGTTTCTTCTTTTTGGTGCATCCACATGCACGTCTGTGCACACTGTATAAACAGGCTTGTATTAATGTTAGTTGCTAACTCTCTGTGGTCCAGGCTCTGCAGCATCAGCTAGCACTTCCAGGGGCCATCTGCCCAGCCACCAGCCTGCCTCACACCTGTTCTCTCCCCCCCACCCTCCACCTCCCCCACCCCCCTACCCTCTCCCACCTCCTCCTCCTCCTCCTCCTCCCAGCTCTCAGGCTACAGGGTCAAATGCATCAGACCGCTGCTCACAGACACGGACGTGGCCTTGCAAAAATGATGGCAGCCATTTTATTCTTGCCTTCACACACACACACGTACGCACACACACACAGAGGCACAGAAACACACACAAACACTTATATACCTCTGGTTGGCAGGTTGAACAGCTGATATAAGAAAAGACTGTGTGTGTGTGTGTGTGTGTGTGTCATCTGCACAGTGACACAAACGTGTACATTCACAGAATCAATTTGGTTTGATTATTTGCAGTCTCTCCTTTATGCAGCCAAGGTGCTGTTTTATGCTAACCACCGCTAATAGCTCTCCAGTGGTCTATATTGCATCCAAACACAGCTTTTAGATCACAGACTCAAACAATGAATTACTATTATTTCAAAGAGGAAAAAAAAAACCCTCTGATTTCCCCTTTAGCATCAGAGTCATATTGAGGCTCCAGTGCTGTGATGTAATTACAAAGCACTTCTTTTAAGTATGACACACAGACGCTTGGATGCGATCCAGGTTTGCTATACGGTGAATAAGTGATGATGACTCAACAGAGTTAATATGCTGGCTACATCATGAAGCCCCCGTGTGTATTTCTGCATCAGCTGTAAGGCTCTACCATCTCTTAGCTACAGTATACATATATTTGAAATATTCTCACGCTCAAGCCTGTTAGGCTGGATGATGCATCAGGAAAATTTCCCTGATAACCAGAAAAATGGCATCACCTGCATTGTTTCAGTATGCCCAATTATGTTTTAGCAAAGGTAATTAGAAAGTGGTTGGACTATTTTTGTTGTTTGTTTGGAAAAGGTGAGCTTTAAAGGTGTTTCAGGTGGCTAATGTGCATATCACATAACTGCAATTTCCAGGAGTTGAGTCCAGTCCAGAGGGTTTGTTGCTATCCTCTTCAAGGACGAGCAAGGAAAACTTTCAATATTCATAATTTTTCTAAATTTAATTTAGGGGGCTGTTAGGGGGCAAATGTCAGCTGTAGAACTGGATACTAAAACCACTGTTCCATGCACTCCTTCAAGATGTATAGATCTGTTCTGATTATTCAGAGCCGTCTGTTACCAAGTCTCAGAGTGAATTATAGATGGAATCAGGGGTGTGTGTTCGCGCGCACGTACATACATACACACACACATGCCCTTGTCGATCGATAGGCCCATTGATGGTTATCAGCGAGAGGGCAGTTCTCTTCACTGCTTATTGAATTTCATCACCCATGAAAGAGCAGCAGTGGTATAAAAGGACTTGCAGGTATGCGTGTGACTTTCTGCATTTGTGTGTGTGTGTGTGTGTACTCACAAAAGCAAGAGGTCTGTGTTTTATTGTAGTTGCGAGTTGGCCTTTACACCAGCTTATTTAATGTCAGAGTCAACAGTGAGCACTGCAAACTGATTTTATTGGCCTTGTTCGTGTTTTTACTTCAGATAACATGAGACTTATAGGGCAAATGAAGAAGAGGCCAATAGGGCAGAGGCTGACAAGTCTTCAAGTTTCATGGTTACAGTTTATTCTTCGTAGGTTTTTATCCCAACGTTTCAAGCCATTTAGGAAACAAATGGGAAATCATGCTGATAACTGATTCGTTCCTGAATATGACCAAATCCAACTTCTTCTAATATAAATATGGTTGTATTAAAGACAGGCAGCTGGGTAATGTAGTTTTTGAGTTGTTTAGATAGACGGCTAACAGTATCTACCACATAGTTCAGTGCTCTTGGGCTAAAGCAAACACTTATAGACGTGCAGGACAACACACACACTCATTCACACATATGCCGCTCTCCCTGTCCTCATATAGACCGGGATTGAGTTGCTAATTAACTTCACTTTCTCTAACTGTATCGCACACAGGCAGTCTGCCACACACACACACACACACACACACACACACACACACACACACACACACACACACACACACACACAGAATCTCTCTCTTAGGCTCCTTCTCATGATATCTGTCCCCTCGCTTTCTCTCTCTCTCTCTCTCTCCCACTGTTTATTTTCCTGCCTCCATCTGGAGTCTGCTGATATTGTAATCGCCCTAATGCACATTGCCTTCCCCTCTCTCTCTCTCTCTCTCTCTCTCACACACACACACACACACACACACACACACAAACACACATACATACAATGTGCCATCCTGACAAGCCCCTTTTCTTATTCCAAAAGATAAGCCACTGGATGTGATTCTGTCTGTGTGTGTGTGTGTGTGTGTGTGTGTGTGAGTGTACGTGCACATGCAGGTGTCTATACAGTATGTCTAATGAATACAAAAGAACACACACAAAAGTGTGTTTCTCCCTGCACTCTGCCAAAGGTAACGATATTGAATAGGCGCTTCTTAGTGATGTGGAGAAGCGATAGTGTGGCCAAGTGAAGATGTTAGCCGTTATCTCTCACCTCCTCGATATTCACCTGTCACCCAATTTACATTTAAAGATTAGACAGAGGAAGGGAAGGGAATTCGGGGATGGTATGGGTGTGTGTGTGTGTATGTGTGTATTTACATGTCTTTTGTGAAGGTTGTACCAAAAGGAAAAGTGTATATGTGTGTGGGCACATGTGAAAGCAGATTACTGCACTGCCATCTCTAATAGCTTTTGTTTTGTGATTCAGGAGAGGTTTTGCACACACACACACACACATGCTCATGCAAAAAAATGCTGAAGACACACAGACAGGTTTGATTGATGGCGAGTATGAGCTGTGAAACTGTGCGATTAGGAGGCTTTTTTTCTCGCTAGTTCACGAGAGGACAATTGTTGAAGAATAGACTGGCATGCTTTGCTCCCAGTCCATAAAACCCGACCATAAAATTCGTTTTTTGTCCTTTGTGTGTGTGTGTGTGTGTGAGAGAGAGAAAGAGGTGAAGGGGTGGCCACAGACAGACAGCTCTTAAAAACAAACAAACAGGCAAGCAGAAAATCAGACAAATTGACAAAGAAAGACACAAAGAAAGAGGAAGTAGATGAGAAGGAGGGAGGGTGAGGGTTGGGAGAAACCTCACCTCAGCCCCGTCACGCTTTAGCAGTTTTAATCACCTAAACCGAGGTTGTTTCCTCCATAAAAATTCTACAGCGCTAATGCTGACCTGTATGAGCATCTGAAAATAATTCTCTCTCTACCCTTCTCTTTCTGCGTTTTTGTTTTTTTTTTTTCAAAAGGACATAATTTACGATCTCCATCCCAACTTATCAGCTTGGATACCCCCAATATTTGATTTACAGCTCCGTTCTCTCTCATTAATTTTGATGTATGGATTTGGAAGGTACACTTTATGAAAAGGGCAGCCGCTGGAGTGGAGCCGCGGCTAGCCTGGTAAAAAGAAGTGTAATTAAGATCAGCAGACAGGGAGAGAGAGAAAGAGAGAAGCACGGATCAATAGATGCAGACAGTGGACCCTCTGTTTTTTTCTCTCGGAGTATTGACGTGCTCAGTCAATTACAGCTAGAGGGAGAAGAAGGAGAGAAAAGGAGAGATGGGGATGTAGGAGGCTGTGTGGTCATATATGTGTGTTAAAAGATGGGCGCGCGCATGTGTTCACATACTGTGAGCGTCTACACCCTTATGTGTCACTGTGTGTGTGTGTATATGTGCGAGGAGGTGCAAACAGCCAAGGCACATCTGCATTTAAGATGTGTTTCTTTGATATTCCTAATAAAATACAGCCGACAAGTGCGGAAACAGACACTTGCACTGTTGTTTTCGGACTTCCAGTTGCTTTTAAGCCTTTTATCGATACAACCGAATCATTGTTTCCTCTTGCTGGTTAAAATCACACCACTACAGCCAAATAATGAAGCCCTTTTCTTTTGTGGCTGAATTTGACTTGCATGATGGGTGTTGTAGGACGAGAGGGCTTCCAGCTGTTGTCAGTTAGTGTCACAGACAAACAGGGGGACGGCACAATGGGACGACGGCCGCTCGCTCCGTCCGATTGTCTTGTTGTCAAACCGACAGCAGGTGCCTCAAATGATAAACGCCAAGTGTCAATTATTTCGAGGAAGGGCCATTATTGAAATTGGTTCAAAGAGAAAGAGGGAGAGAGAGAGGGAGAGTGGCAGAGGAGACAGTGGGGGTTACATAAAGAAATGGAGGGAGCTGGTCCATTTTCTCAAAATGGGGCCAAGTAAAAGCCCTATTTTGTTTAACTTCTGGTGCATCCGGTCCCCTAGTATTTCCCTCCTCACACAGCCCCCAACCCCACCCCCCAGTATCGATGAATAGAGATCTCAAGAGCTGCCTCAGATGTGTATATATGTGTGTGTGTGTGTTACAGATCTATCTATCTATCTATCTATCTATCTATCTATCTATCTATCTATCTATCTGTATCTGTAGTGTCATCTGATATACATTCATGACCCCAGCTGCTCTTATGGATTTGCAATTGACAGCCCTTTCATCAAAGCATCTGTTCTTCCCCTCTGTCGTACTCTCACCATATGGACATGTCATCCTCAACTGCGCGTTTCATAGTAGCGTAGATGATGTGTCTCCATGGTAACCAAACTCCTCTTTCAGAAATACGATATGAATAATTGTTTTGGTCCCACACGTACAAGGATGTCTACACACCCCGGTGTCTGTATTGCAATGTACCTTGACATTTATAGTGTTTCATATCGAGTCGGTCGGCGTGATAGTGAACTCACGCAGACTCGATACTGCGGCGCTCTCTGAAGTTTTATGGTTCCTACAGTGTATGGATGTGTTTGTCTTCTCTACATGATAAAGCCATTTGTGGAAGAATCCAGGCTTTTTCCAGAATTTAAACAGCTCCAGATTGCGGCAAAACTCTTTAGTCCTGGTAACACTGAGAGTAGGTTAGAACTGACGAGGGAGAATGGCTCTCACGGAGCAATAAAAATCCAGGAGAGAGCATAAATCCATCTCCCCTTGTAAGGTCCAAAATTTTTTTGCAGATGTTTCAAGATGTTTGGCCCAAGTGATGGTAATTTCTTGCCCATCTGTCTTCTCTCCTCCCCCTATGTCTCTTTATCAACATCTGGTTTTCGGTGCGGCAGGGAAACAAGTATCCTTTATAAGCCAAGGGTTCCCAGTTCCCCCTCTGCTTGTGCTATTAACTTAGCCTCAACTACTGCTCTCTCTCTGTGCACACATATTCACATATGCTAACCATTAGAAAGTCATACCATTCAGAAAATGTAATAACTTTCAGTTAGAGGGGGAGATAAAGTATTTTGCTTTTTTGTTCTCTCTTCACTTTTTCCATAACTGCAAAGAATTTTTGGGTTCTGGCTTTTATGCCTCCCCTGTGAGAGGACAAATTACTGCCTAGATGTTAGTTTGAGGATGCTTTAGTGAGAGGAAAGCCCCTTCCCTTTAACCATTTGAGTTGGACCCTTGGGTCGCTGTCTGCACCTCTACAACCCATTGCGGAGTTAAGAACATAAAGCTGCTACTCGGGGCGACAGAATCAGAGGCGCGTCGCATCAATTCACTCGTTGGGAGAAGACACGCTTATTTGGGATTCTGTCTTTGAAATGAATGCACAAAAACATTTTGTTGCACACTTTAGCAGTACAGCAAAACTTCTTAATTTGCCATTTCCTCTTTGGCAATATTAAATTGTCCACAGCTGCACAGGGATTGCGTATTGTGGTGCAGCTGCGACTTTATGTTTGCGAATTCAACCATCTCACACACAGAGCTGAGCTGCACATCATATGCACACACACACACACACACACACACGGACACACAGGTGTGCGCTCACCAAATTGCTCTTTCACATGCTCACAGACATTACAGTAAGAAGTTGAATATGCAGACAACGACACACAGCTCAGCACCATATGGCAGGGTTGTCGGTCTAAAAAAGGAAGGCATGCCGATTGTGCTTTGAGTGTGCCATGTAAGATGGTGTACAATGCTCCTGGTGTGTGTGTGTGTGTTTGATAGGGAGCACAGCATTTGGTGGATTATACAGCATGTCGCATTAACACAGATATGCACATACACACTAATTCACTAATTCTCCCTTGATTTCTGCGTCTGTTTCTTATATGCACAAACACACAACATTCGCACGCTCTCATTCCACCACATACCCTCGTCCTATGTTTTTGCCATTTAGCCGCTTTACAAAAGCATGCTGAGCTCATTCTCGCTAGCAATTATGTTCTATTAAATCAGTGTTGTTACTGTAACATAACACAGTCTCATAAAATTTTGTTTTAACACTAAAATGCAACGTCCAATAGGTTTTGAGAACACAGCATGCACTGTTTTCACCAGTTCATTAATGTGAAAGGTTAAACATTAAGCTATATGCAACTAAATTTACATCAGACGACTAAAGTAAAAGTTAATGTTAGGACGTGGTTTTCATCATAGTCAAGCAGGCACAACTGTGCACAAAATGTCTGGAGACAAACCTGTATCTGTGTTTTAGTTATACCACACACACACACACGTACGCACACAGGCTCTTTGGATAAAACAAGAGTCTTTGGTTTTGCCACTTTGCCCAAGGCTACAAGACACAATCACACAAAAACATGTACCCGCACGCGACAGATGCCCCTAACTGCCAAAGACACTAATGCATTAGTCGTGCACTGCCCCCGGGCTTTTGCCTGGTAGGACAATAACAAGACCAAGTCACCAGCTGATCAAGGGTGCAGGACACGCACACACGCACACACACACACACACACACACACACACACACACACTGGTCCAAGCACATGTGTGTGCCTGTGTGTGTTTATCCTGATCCCCGTGTTTGTTTACCATTACCATATGAAAAGGTTTACACTTGTGGCTAAATCTGTTCAGCCCCCTAAAAGGACACATTTACCTGTTGTCTGGTTCCATAGATCTCTCTATTTCAACCTGAAATGTTTGAATATGTAATTATTTTAAGTGGTTTTTGTTCACGTGTTCAGTCTATCTGTATGTGTGCAGGCATTGGTGCAACTACCATGTTACCAAAAACCAGTAGGGATGTTTGTTTGGAGGTGATAATAGTGTGTTGAGGTGAGGATTGAGCCTGGTGTTGGCTGCCTATGTTTGCTCACTTCATGGAGGTTGTGTGTGTGTGCATCAATTCGTGTTAATGCCAATTGATTGGAATTGATTGCAAAGGATTAGATTGTGATTACAAAGGGGGGGGGGGGGGGGGGGGGGGGGGGGGGGGCTGAAAGACTGTGGAAGGAGGAAGGTGAATGTTGACAAGGCGAGAGGCGTAATGGGGAGAATGAGATGAGGGAAGAGATGGTACAAAAATAAGATATCCATCTATGTCGCAGAAGGATGCAGCCAAAATCACTGAAAAAACCCCCAAATTTATCTATATCGCATTATCAACTTGTTTGGCATGTGTGTAATATTTAATATAGATTTTCGAGCGATAATCGGGAGATCAGTTTAACATGAGTTGACGGGTGTCTGTTATTGATTTGACATTTAATTCCTGTACAGACTGTCAGACTTTAGGAACCAGTTTGGAGTGAGACCCGTGGGAACCGTCCAAAATGAGATTCTTGTGTTTTGGAATGAAAGCCAGATTATTAGGCCGGGTGAGTGAGGTTGTGTGCTTGTGGCTCTGATGTAAGCCTGTTTGCCCGTGCCAGTTGGAGAACAAGATCCTGCAAAATAAGAGAAAGTGGGATACAGAGAGAAAAGCAAGTGGGACACATTTGTGAGAGACTCTAAAAACCGCTGGAGGCCGACGCCAGAAGCCACAGAGTCAAGCGGCAGAGACGGAGGAGGTGACAGACAACAGAGAGAAAAAGAGAGAGAGAGCGAGATACCTCGTACAAGATGTTAAACAACATTTATGACTTTCCAAATTGCTGAGCTCAGATACAAGCTTCAGCTTTCAGACCTCTAATGTATTTTTGAGATTCTCTGTCTCTCTTTTATCCAGCCACTAATGCTAAACTGCCTCTAAGCTGGAGGCATTTCAGCATTTGGGGAAAAATAACATATGAAATCAGTCAACCTATATTTAACTAGTCCATGTCAAGGAGTTCACACAGCGAGTTTTAACCACAGCTACATGCGAGCCACAGTATACACTATATATAGTTGCACTACTGTAATAGAAAATTATAGTGCAACTGAGGATTAAGAGGTTGGGAAAAATGCTGTATTCATGGTATGTGGAAGAAAGCTTGTAATATGTGACATAGCCTGCAGCTACAAGAACTTGCTTTTCAGTTGATTGCTGGTGTGAGGCTGTCTCATTTCATAAAGATGGATAGAGAGGCATACAGTGGTTGTTTCTTTTAGAATAAGACAAAGCAATTCCTGCGCGCGTGTGTGTGTGTGTGTGTGTGCTGCGAGGGGAGCAATTTTCAATGTATTCCTTCTTCTCATTTGAAAACGTGCCAGTGTTTTCATTCACACAAATTAAATCAGAATATGGACTGGAATATGAATGTGGCACTGTACGGTAAGGTAAAGTGTATTCAATTCATGAATTCACAGCGCTTAAATAGTTAATTTACAGAAAAATGAAATGAGATTTGTAATTTGATAAATTTCCCTGGATGCTGCTGTACTAATACGGAACTGAATCTTATTCAGAAAAGACGGCGACAATATTTCAACATTCCTACATAATACACAGGTAACGCCTGCACAAAATAAATACATACACACAAGCAAATACGCAATCTGACATCCCTCCGCCCCCCCCCTGAAAATCATCAATTCTGATACTGCTGAGTGGTTTTGATTCAGGAAAGGTCGCACAGTCTCTCTCTCTCTCCAGTGTCTGAGAGCAGCAGTAATGGTGCACTTATGCCAGAGGAAAAGACAAGGACACAGTGTTTTATTTTACCAGCCCGACACTGTCATGGCTAGTCTGGTTCAGGGCAAGAGAGGTGAAGAACAAAAGTTACCGAGAGGGGAGATACTTAAATGATGGAGGCACGTACGTCTTATCAAAGGTCTTCAAGTCGATCTTAATACAACACAATACTCACAACCTTCTTTCTTTCTGCTTCTCTCTCTCTCTCTTTCTCTCTCTCTATCACTCCGGCGATGACAGCAGGCTTTTTTAGCCCTTTTTAGTTCTCACCCTCTCTATGCACTCAGACTGTGCGCATACCTGTGTGTGTCCTTTGACAGTTTGGAGACCATATCTGCTGCACTTGTTGTCATGGAAACAGGGGGCACTGCGTGTATGTATGTGTGTTTCACTGGAGACCCCCAAAATAGAGCAGGGAGCAGGTTTGGTCAGGGGGACCACGCAGGGCCACTTTATGTCTGTCTCTTGCTTAATTCACTTCTTCCACTTTGTAGCGTTTCTCTCCCTCTCCCTCCTGTTAATAAGGGACTCTGCTCAGAGACTCTGTTTTGACTCACTGTTTGATGCCCCAGGCAGTGTCTGAGGAAGCCAGATAGGACAGTCCGCTTACCCAGGGCGGGAGCTGGGACTGTGGGGTCAGGCTCAGGGCTAACGGTCCCGCTGCCACCTTCCAACCTCCCTTCCCTCCTCCATCAACTACCCTCCATCTGCCTTCCATCCCACAATTGCTGTTCCAACTTTAGTTACACGAAAACAAGCAAAAACATCCTGGCCCCGGAGAGAGAGGACTAGTGAGTTAGTCTATAATGTGTGTGCGTGCTGCTGCTGTTTGAGCGTTTGTTTTCACGAGACACACAAAACTGTCCCCTTCACACACATCCTGACCCCGGCCAGCCAACCATCCCCGCCCTTCTCTTCTCCCTCGCTCCCATCCTCTTGTGTCACACACACACACACCCCTCCCCCCCCTTCACCCCCCGAGGTTCCTTCTGGTTCCCTTTCTGGTTCCTGACCAGCAGGGCTATCTCTGGATGGCCAGCGGTTCCTCTCATTCTGCTGGCCCATTGTGTGGCGAGTTGGGCTGGGCCCTGGGCCCCGGGGGCCGGGAGCGGAGCCAGGAATGGCCTGGTTCCTGTTGCTGTACTAGTTAAAGGAACTGTGGCACCATTTCCATTAGTCCATCATAACTGCTTTGAAACTGATTTTAGGGCTATTTTTGTGGAAACAGCTACATCCAACATGAAAGTTGTTTCCTTTGCTTTTGGAGAACGGTTTAATTGGATGCCTTGGGTGTTAAAATATCTTAATAACACAATTGGTTTCACAAATGTTAATAATAATAATAATTATTTTATTTTTATAGCACTTTTCAGACAAAAAAAATGCAGGTCAAAGTGCTTAATTAATTAATGTTGCAGGGGGAAAAAAAATCTGTTTTACAGGTAGAAAATGTGGCCCAAAAACGGATTGCTTTCCTCTGTCCTGCAGAGACAGACTGGGAATAGAGACAGGTACATTTACATACAAATCTAGCGATGGCAGATGTTTTTTAAAATTATATTAAAAAGATAATACCACTCTCAAAATACAGCAGCTGCCGCTGAGTCACTGAGTACACAATCTGATGGACACACACAATTTAGTACATGCATGTGTCCTTCAGATGTCTGCACAGAGCTTGCAGCATCTGGTATGAAGGAGCACAAACACAAGACCTTCGTACCCTGTGGCGGCTCTAACTGGGAGTTTAGTCCACTTTGTGCCATGTGAGTTTCTCCCTTTTAGACCACTGGCTCACTGTGATGTGTTGCATGGAGTGCTAGTGTTAATTATGAGTGCCAAGCCAGACTGTTACAGTGATTCGCTATGAAAGAGAAAGAGAGGAAGAGAGGAAGAAGGGAAGGAGAGAGAGTTGGCAGGTGTACAGATGTATCATTAGCGCCACCTAGTGAGACAGAAAGATGAGCATAGTAACTCCTCCTTAAGATAGACTTGAAAGGAAGTTGATTTTGACAAACTGTATGCCATTCTGTCTGTATTGCTACACATTTTTCTCGCCGCCTTTCTCCTCGTTTTCTTGTCTTCAACCACCTCTATCTATTCCTCTCAAATGTCTCCTTTCTGCTTTCCTCCGCTTCTCTTCACTTTCAATCTTGCACCTCAATCTTTCAACACCCAAGCACTCCCTTTTCTTGCCTGCTTTTTTTTTTTGTTGTTTTTGCTCGCTGTCACCACTTCTCTTGCCGATGTCAGTTTTGCTGTCTTGTGTACTGTTGCGACAAATCAAGCGCTCCATTCTTTTCGTGTCATCTGTGTTACAGGGGACTGGAGATGTGCGCTCTCTCCTCTCCTCTGTCTCCACTGACAGCCACCTCTCCACTTTATCATTGCTGAGCAGATCAGATTGGAAATGGAAGGTGGCCATGAGTGAGGATTTATAGAGCTGGTTGAGGTTGCCTAAGCTGAAATGAAATAAGGTAGTGCCCTATTGTGATTATATGGTTTATTTGCCATGGATCCTTGAGTCACAGGGTAAGTGCATTCAAATTACAGTTCCCTAGATGTTGTGTAAAAAGGGTTATTGGACATATTGATATTGCAGGGAGTTTACTGTTTTTAGTGCCACAGAAATCAAGCATCTGTGTGAAGAGATATCAGATCATGTGCCAGTAATCTGCAGCTATTTAGTGCCTTCAGGTGAGAAAACAAAAATGGTTTCTGCATAACCATTAACACATCTTACAGCAGTTAAGCGAGTGGTTTGGTAGTGAGCCGCTGAGATTGGAAGAATTCAGCAACCCATCCACCCACTCACACACGTGCGTGCGCACATGCATGCATACACACACACACACACACACACACACACACACACACACACACACACACACAGGCCCGCACACATGCATGCACCCCTCGCAAAAAAGTCATTTGTTCTACCTCATTAGCATGTATTGTGGTGAGCGGGCGTAACACACTGAAAGGTGAAATGGGTCCGCCATGAATAGCACACCAGTCGGCAGAGGAGAGGAGAGGAAAAGGAGGTGGGAGGAGAGCAGGGGGGAGAGGAGGGAGGGAGGAGAGTGTCCAGATGGCTGGGGACCTGCCGCACACGGGGGGAGTCTCTCGCTCTTTTTTTTTTTTTTTCTCCGCTGATTGCACCGTTTCGACTACACTCACTTTCACTTGCTCTCTTTCTGCAGCTCCCTCTTTTTCTCACTCCTATCAACACACAGACACACACACACACACACACAAAGGCCAAGCCCATATGTAACCTCCCTTCCACCAGAGTTGTTGTTCACATGCAGCCCTTGTGCACACGCACACACACATATAACATCACAGGCAATGTGTGACCAGGATGCAGAGAGCAGTTGAGTGCAGCCCAGTGGAGCGCCTGATGTGGCACATTGCACTTTCACACAAGCTGGTTTCTTTCTTTCCTCCAATGTATCTCTTTTAACCACCTCCTCCTTTCTCTTAATCCATCCTTCTACCTTCCACCTTGTCATTAGACCCTCCTAACCTCCCCAATTAATGACTTACCTGTACTGGAGTGTGTTGGATACACTAACTGCCCACCATAAAGTCTGACACAATTTGGACAGATTTCACATAGCCTCCTTCTTCAGTTTGATGGCTGGTCTATGACTACGTTTGATATGCAGTATTGAGAGTCTGTTTCTGGCGAGTTACATCAGATTGCACCAAAGCTGAGGCCATCTTTGGTCGATCCTTTGACTGAGAAAGAGGAGAGAGAGAGAGAGAGAAAGTCACAGAGAGGAAGTGTACTGACATTTGCCCTGATGTTCCCTTTCCTTTTCTCTCAGTATTGTGCGGCACTGCCAGAATATCAGTTAATGTATCTTCCCATCTGTGTGTGTCTGTCAGTCACTAACTCTCTTCTTTCTCATCCTTCTTCTCTGATTCTGTCTCCCCATCCATCCCTCTCCCTCTCCCGCTCTCCTCTATACACTTCTGCCTCTTTTCCTGTGTCTCTCTCAGACGATGTCTTCCCTGTGTGTCTGGTAGAGAATCACTAATGGTCTCCACTGGGGTGTAAACTGTGTGGGGTTGTGTATTCTGTGGGCTGCACACACACACACACACACACACACACACAGACACCCACACATCAATTTTAGCCAGCACACAAGCAGGGGTTAGTGGGCAAAGAGACAAGAAAGGGAATAGAGGGAAGGAGGCAGACATGTCTGGGTGTGTGATGATGTGTTGCGCTGCTGTATGAGTCCAAACACAACCCTGTATTTACATCCTTTTGCATCTCTTCTTTTTGCATATAGCTAGCTCTCTTCCTGCTTCCATTCCTTTCTCTCACACACATCCCTCGGTGCCATTAAACCTACACATGTCAAGGGGCCAGAGGCTGTCTCTTGGGACTTCAGTGTGTGTGTGTGTGTGTGTGTGTGTGTGTGAGAGAGAGAGAGAGAGAGAGCATTTTGTGTGTATGTGTCTCACTCCATCACCCCCACTATTCAAGTCCACCTCATTGACTCATCATTGAGTGGGCTCTCCAAAGCCCTATTGAGTTTATCAAGTCTTCCACAAAAAAAGTCACTCCCATTCTTTTTTTAGTGAAGCCATCTACCCCCCGTACACACACACATACACTGACACACACAAGATGGCTCCGTCCCACACAAAACAGCCTCTGCGCTCCATTGAAATCCCCTTAGCAAAACGTTTTCTCCTCATCAGCATTGTGCAACTATTCAGTTTGTTAATGCGCCTGTATGCAAAAAGCCTTTTATTTGACTGTTTTGAATTTAAGCACATATATTAACCCATATATTGAGAATGACTCTTTAATAGCCTGAATAGGAGGTGAGGAGGGGGGTGGTTAGGAGGCAGGAGAGGAGACGAGAAGAGGGAGATCTATGTTTGGGATGCAGCAAGCTTGCTTAAAGCCATAGTGTTTGCAGCATCTTGACAAGTTGACTTGTTTAATATTTGAATAAAATAAGCCCCTGATGCTCATTCACAGACACACTCACACAGAGAGAGAGTAATTTAACACAGCACGACTCATATCCCACACAATTGTAAATGTGGTATTTGCAGTGCGAGTGCCTTGGATGTATTTGTCCTGTTACTGCTCCCCTTTTTAACAAAAGTGTTCAAATGGCAGGGAATGTCATTATAACAAACAGGTGAAATTATAGGTATTACAAAACATACACCAATGCAAACAATCATCACTATCTGGCCGTAGAGTTTTGCAAAGCTTTTGTTGCTGTAAGTTGGATTATGTGTTTTGGCAAGCCGCTTGCTAAAGTATTTGTTTGGTTTTCGACGTCTGTTGCTGTTATTACATGTTGTTGTTGCGGATGAGATGGTGAAAGTGGGACTGATTCCAGGCAATCTGGGACAGAGGAGCGAGAACAAATGACTTGAAAAAGAGGCTCAAGCATCCAGAAAGGCTGTGTTTCCACACATATAAAATGATTTCATCGGTGCTGCGAGCCAATAAATCCATATCAGGTCAAAAAGCTTCCACCACTGATCGCGTATAGCTCGACTGTGTCGGCTGGTACTGGTTAGTGTGGCAGGCCTTCCTGGCACCAGTGTTGAAAATAATCAATAAAAGATCTCTGATTACATTAACTGGAAGGTGGGATGAAGTTAAGCTCCCAACTGATGTTTACTGAATAAACTAAATCCATTGTATCAATGTCTGCTTATGAAAGGAAATATGAGCTTAAAGACAGACTATGTGTATGTGAGTAATTTTAGGGGCCACAAGACTCAGGGGAGCTGGTGGAGCTAGTGTTGTTTATCAGCTCACCGCACACATATTCTTTTTTCTCATCTGTCTCTATTTCCTCTCTCTCTCTGTCTGTTTGTCTGTCTCTCTCTGTCTTATTATATTTCTTTATCCCTTTCTCTCTCTCCTCCATTATTGGCATTTTAAGCAGCTCACTAGGGAACATGAGGCTTGTTGGCTTGCAATAATGTTAAGATGCGTTGTCCCTCATCCTCACTGTTACGGGCACGCACACAAACACAGGCACACAAACATAAAGGGAGGTAAATGCAGTTAAAAGGAGGATCAGAGGGATTTTGGTGCCTTTTTCTTTTTTGTCCTCTACCCTCCTGAACCTGAGACATGGCGCATGAGATTGTGTGAATGTGTGCGCTTGTGTGGGTGTGCATGTGTGCAGATGCCTGCAAGCTGACAAGGAGTGAAAGCCCAGACATATGTTAATCAGATGTTGTGATGATGGCAGAGCAGAAGGAGCGAGTGAGAGAGGCAGAGAGAGCACTGGAGGGAGGAATGAGGGGTGAAAAGAAAACGAGGAGCTTTTAAATGAGAGCGAGAGAGAGAGAAAAGGATGTGGAGGGAAGAAATGAGGAGGAGAACAGAGAAAATGACAGGAAGTGGTGTGGTGATTCATTTTATAACTGCAAAAACCACTGCTGAGAATCGATCCAATCCATTAGTTTAACTGAATGGACCTGTGCTATAAGTTTGAGGTCACTGAACAAAAATGATAAATGTTTCCTGTAGGTACAGGATACATTATCCATCCACAGAGTACGGATGCAACTAGGTGTTTCAAATTTTTATGGCTTTGGTACCTTGGGAGCAACATCTGATATTTACCATAAGTATCATATAAATTAACCTTATTCAATATCTATCGAATTTCACTGAAAATGTATCACGATAATATGATGATATTGTCTTATCGTTTTACAAAATTACATTGTCTAAATCAAGGATTACAAGCAAAGTGTAAGTAAACTCTAAAAAAGATTAGATTTATTATTTTTATTATTATTAATCTATTATTAAGATAGATTATGCATTTCTGATGTAATGCATGATTATGTTTCATGATAATTTAACATAAAATGACATGATTTTCCATGTCGGTGCCAGGTGTATTGTGATATTAGGCCTTAATGATACAGAGAACAAACGTGAAGGAAGCACAGAGGCGAGGAAGTGAAAAACAGATAAGACAGCGAAAAAGAGAAATAGATAAAAATAATTAGAAAGAGGGGAAATCCATGAGGGAGAGGAGAAAAGAACAGTGCTGGAAAGAGGAGAGATGTGGGGCATTGCTACTCAAGAGGGTTCAGAGGGGGCCAGAGAAGCAGCAGACGGCTGCTCCAAATGGATTTTCCTTGTTTGTAATGAGGCTACTTCTTCTGCTGCTGCTGCTGCCATAGTATGTGGTGTTTTTTTTTTTTTGGTTGGATGGAGAGAGGAACAGAGAAGAGTACAGAGATAGAGGAAGTTGAGAGGTGAAAACGGTTGGAAGTGGTAAAAAGGAAGCAGGAAGAGGGGAGCGCCGGGAGTGAGGTAGGTGACTGAGTGAAAAAAGACGAGTGAGAAAGAGGCTGCGGAGAGTAAGAATAATAGGAGTGGAATAGTGTTAAATCGTAGATCTTTCTGATGGTGTTACGCCGAGGGAGGAGGGATGAGCGAGGGAGAATGGGTGGAGGAGGAGGAGGAGGAGGAAGAAAGGATAGATGGTGGGAGAAACAATCATTTATTGCAGGTAGTGGTGGCCAGTGAGAGGGAAAGGAAATAAATGGAGCGAGGAATAGGAAGAGAGGGGAGATTTGTGATTGAAAATATTACAGCTGTTGTGTTGTAGAAGAGGAAAGTAATAGCTTGGTGGTATTCAAAAACTCAAGCTTTTACACTGCGATGTAGAAATAAAAATACTAGGATAAAGGGAACAGCATCTGGAAAGGAATAGTGATTTTTTTTTTTTGTCAATGCATACGCTTAGCAAATGAACTAATTGCATTTGAACATACTCAAGCGTGACAAAAAAAAAAGGATATTGGCGGCATGTATAGTACTTGTGTCTTTCCTTGGCCTTCCTTTTCAAACAGTGGTTCAGAGGGTTTAAATGAGAAACATATGCAAGAGAGCTTCACCCAAGGCTAAACTCGGGTAAAGACAGTGACCTGTTTTAGCTTTTCTTTGATGTGAATTCCACGGTTCTGAACTCATATTACCTTCCCACTTCTCTTCTCCTCCTCCTTTTTTATTTTCCTCTCTCCTCTCCTCTCCTCTTTACTTTCATAAATTCAAACTGCTGTTGTCACTCTGTTCTTCTCTTTATATTGGTTTCTCACTCTTGTTCTCATTTTCGCTCTCTGCTCTGAAGAGGAACAGTGCGTCAGACGACTGAGATGGAGGGATTTTTTTTTTTCTTCTCTCCTCAATATTTTTTCATCTTTCTTTCTGGTTTTACTTGTGTGGCGTATTCCAGATCAGCTGATGTGTGTTTGTGTGCGTGTGCAAGCTGAAGTACTGTATAGTCATGCATACACAATATACCATTTAAGGACACAGCTGTACATGGGATAGAGAGACTGAGCAAAAGAGGAAAGGAGGTTTAGAGGAAAGACTCTGTGGACTCGGCGTCTGTCTTGTTCAAAAAAGAAAAGAGACTTGTCACGTAATGACACGTCTTAATCTGGTACGCCAAGATATAAAAAATGTATACAGTCTAAAGTGTCAATACACAGGTGGTCATGACATAACGCAGGAATCCGTGGCTTGGAAACTCATCCAATAAGATGAGACATGATGAGAGAATGTGTGGAAAGGAGGAGAGGGACCGAGAGTTTATGAAAGCAAAAACAAGGGCAGAGAATGAAGCAGAGGGAGAAGTCAGAGGCAGTGCACAGATGGTGAGCTGTCAGTGTCCGACTGTGTGCGTGTGTGTGTGTGTGCCTTTATGTGTGTGTACGGTATTCATACCATGCATATTTGTGTGTGCTGCATGTATGTGGAGTGCATGTCTGCCCTTGCTTTCTTGTGTGCATCCATGCATGTGTGTGTGTGTGTGTGTGTCTGTGCCCTCTGAGTGGGGAAGAGGTACTGTATGTGCGCATAGCTGTTCTTCCCAGATGGCACTGGCAAACAGACACTGCAAGGCTGGCAGAGTTGGCACGGCTACCGAGTGCACAGTTGGCACCGCCAGCCACCATGCTCTCCCCTATGTACCGGGGCGAGGGTACCTGCTGCCAGCCACATAAGCTCATTGACTGACTGGCAGGCTGTCTACCAACTGACTTATTCATGTTGGTGAAGTTTCTCTGTCTTTGTTTGATCCTAAGAGAGCGTCCTTTCACCTTAAATGAATACGAAACCTCCTGCTTCCAGGAATTCATTGTTCAGAAGCAGCACTTCATGAATGTGTTACAGCTGCGTCTCATGAAAAAACAGAGTCAAAGCATGAAGCAACATCAGATTGCCTGTCACAAGAATTCACATCACACCTTGAGCATTTTAAACGGTTTCAACTGTGCACAGCTGCATTCTAATTACACTCTGTTGATTCTATTGTTCCAGCAAAAGCTTTCATGTCTTAATTTCATTGTCAAATCATTAAAGAGTGATGTGTCTTAACACATTCCTATGATCATGCTGATCTATAGGCCTCTGCTGGCAGGTTGCCAGCACTGGAGGCTTTCCAGCTTGACGCCTTGATGTTTTCTCTCTGTGTGTCGAGAAAACAAGCAGATACATACAAGGTTGAATAGCTACCGAGGATAAAGCGGCATATTAATGTGTGTGTGTGTGTGCGTGTGGCAGATGCACAGGAATGCTTATGTCAGTCTGTGTGTGGGCTCGTGTGTGTGGTGGTGTGGGAGTGGTAGCGGTGGCGCTGCATGTGTGTGTGTGTGTGTGTGTGGGTGTGGAGTGTGGACTTTATACTTCCCATGCCTTAAACAGGAAGTGTAAACTAAGCACAGATGTATTTGCGTGTGTAACTGCAATCCTCTGCTGTGTGTACACTGTGTGTGTGAGTGCCTATAAGTGTGTGTGCCTCTGAGGAAGCAGCTGTGCAAGCGGCAGCTTGTGCCAGGTCGGGAACACTTAAGCAGAACCGAGACACTGTGTGTGTGTGCGTCTCTATTCTGGAGCATATGTGTGTGCACGTGTGTGTGTGTCTGTGTTGTTGCGTGTTTGTGTGTATGCTGGGGCTGGGGGGATGTATGTGTGGAGGGGTGTATTTTGGCCACCCATCTGTGCTAGGCTATTTCGCTACTGTTTCTGCAGGCACACACACAATCAGTCACACACACACGCAGAGCACTGTGCCAGGCAAGCTGTTCACTAGCTGGCGCTGGCAACGCTCCAGAGAGAGTGGTGGCATCCATCTGTAGCACTGGAGAGCGGTTAGGCTGTGTGTCTGAGTCTGTGTGAGTCTGTGTGTGTGTGTGTGCATGAATTCGTGTTTATGCCACAGAAAAAAACAAAAAACAGTGGGATTGTTGTGATGATGCTAATAGTGGTGTCAGTGGTGGGTGTGGGGACAGAGTTCAGAGTTGTGCTGGTTAAAAAGTTGCTGTTGTTTGTGGAGGTGGATGTGGGAAGGACAGTAATCTGAAGCGCCTCTTGCAGAACAAAGACTGCAACATGTTTCCTGTAGGACAGTTAACTTTCATAAGTTTTGAGCAAAGTTTTACTGTTCATTAGAAAAATAACTGGTTTTACACAAATTTGATAAATGATGGTACCATTACTGATGTGCAGTCTATGAGTTTGTTTACAAATTTGAGATGTAAATAATGTTGAGATCATCACCTGTACCATGCACATATGCATCATGCTGTATACAATAGGGCTCACCTCTTTCAGTGTGTACTGATTTTCACTAAAAAAGTATTATTTCAAAGGAGCAGATCAGTTTTTAGCTGGATTTTATGCTGAAAATGTTCATGTTACGTTCCAAAAGCTGCTGTATTTCTTTCTGGAAGACAACACTTTCTCAGTTTACAGTAAAGGAGGTCCTGTTGCAAATAAGATGGCTCAGTAGGTACTTTGGCTAATAGAGAAAAATGACTATACAGTATGTCAGAACACCTAAAAGTAATTTAGTAAATTGTTAAACTACAATATTTGAGCAGCAAGTTGTATGTCTAAAACCTGATTTTTTGAATTATCAATGTTTGTATCTGATGTTCTCATGTATTTTCATATTTAAATGAAATACAGATACACTAAATTTTGCTTTTAGAAAGAAAAACACCCAGATAATAAGTCCTATATACCACCTATACTGTATGTAGTGCACAGAACTTTTGAATCCAGGCAGCAACTCTGTTGTCAACTCATCTGTCACTGATGTTTCAGAGGTCAGTGTATGTCAAAGCACTGTTGTGAACTGGTATTCTTGCCCATTTTGAGATCCTCCCTTCTTATTTGTCAGTGGACTCAGATGGCTGTCGGTCGGCTGACAGGGAGGTGAGACAGTGAAAGGTGAAACGATCAGAGGAAAGAGCTGAGGAGAAAGTGTGTAATGGTTAGATGAAAGGAGACAAATACACATTGCTGACCTGGAATGGTCGCGGTGGTACTGCATGTGTGCGTGTGTGTGTGCGTGTGTGTGTGTGTGTGCGCGCCCCGCTTTCACCTCCAGCCATACTCAGCCTCTCAGAGCCATTAGCAAAGCACAGCCACCATATCACACACTAACACATAGGTACACACACACACACACACACACACATACCACGTAAGCCTGGAAATGCCCTGATGCGAGGTCACACCAACCACCACTCTCTGGCTCCCTGCTCACCAGATGTGACTAAGACCCCGTTTTAAACATCTTCTCCTGCAGGGGAGAGGAGAGGGAGGGGTGGAGAAGAGGGAGAGGGAGCGTAAAGAGAAAAAGAGAGTAGCGGTTTTCAGAGAAGGGGCGGTAAGGGGTAAAGGGTTTTTTTTTTCTGTTTTGCAAATCTGGTTCTACTTAGCAGGCCCTGGAACACATTTCATAAATTGCAGACATATTTTTTCGGAGCGGTTTTGGGGAAGATAGTTAACCGGCAGTAATTTCCAACACATGGCGGCCGTCATGTGATATTTTGAAAACACCAGGCTGACGGACTGGTTCCCTCCCCCCACTGTCCCCCCCAGGAACCCCCCTCCCTTACTGTTAGCCTCTGCCCTCTTTTTTTCTCCTGCGCTCGTCCTCTGCCTCTCGCGTTTGATTTCCCCATCTGTCTCTCATAGGCGCTTAATGTTATCTCTGGTTCTCAGTCTCTTGTTGTCTGTGGTCATCCATCTTTCTTTCTCCTTATCTCCACCTCTCCTTTCTTATCCTTTTCTTCTTTCTCCTCCTTCTCTCTTAAAACTCTGTTTTCCACATATGTTTCCTTAAGCTTTCACCCTGTCTGTTTTCCTACCCATCACACACAATAACTGCACTCTCACTTAGCCAGCATTATATATGACTCCATCCACCCACCCTTCCTCCATCCTTCTCTCTCTCTGTGCCTCCCTCTCTCTCCACACAGTAAAAGATAACTGTCATGTAAAACATGAGAGCCTTTACTGTCTGTCGAAAATTGATTTTGCTCCCGAAGACAGGGATATGATTCCTTTTAGCATGGACACACACACACTCACACATACAAATTGGCTGCGGAGAGAGGTTTCCATCTAGCTTAGGGGGGGGGGGGGGGACATACAGTAGAAGGCAAAAAGATACAAATTGCCACTTGGCTGTGTGTGTACCAGTGTGTATCAGTGTGTTTGTGTTTAGAGATGGAGTGGATGCATCACTGATTTTAAATTGTACTTGTGCTACAAGGGTCAAGCAGTTCATGGAGTGTTTGTGCACATGTCTGCACAGTACGGCACAGACAGCAGAAAAGCTTTGTGTTCATTAAACCCACAGATACAAAGATACATGGCTTACAGTGAGACTCCCATAGTGAGGTTGTTGTTGTTTACTATACAATTTTATCTTATATATGCTGCAGCAGTATGAATCATCAGCCACACGACACATTTATTTTGAACTGCATCAAAAAAAAAAAAGAAAAGCCAAGAACGGTAACCCACTGGCTGTGTGTGAAGCGTAGGAAAATAAAGCCATGTGTCGTCAGTATCCACAGCATCAAGGATGTGTGTTGAGTGTTCTGTGTGAGTCCTTCTCTGCTGGCGGAGAGTCCTGCCTGGGAAAACACCCAGATCCATTGGGTTCACTTGGCCCTGTGTCAGCGTGGCATCAGAAATGAACCAAACTGTATACAGAAAGCAATTTTCAGTAGGCTGGCTTCCATCAAATGGCCAAACAGAGCTCACCAAGGCTTACATCTGATTTATATCGCTCTATTTTTCCCCAAACGCAACATTTATATCATTATTTTGACATCATGTTGTTAATGGATGGCAATGACAGGCCATTTTTAAATAAATACAATGCTTACGATGGTGTTTTCTAAACATGTTGAGCAGCACTGAACCCGGCTATGGAAAAATATTTGGTTGATACATGTTCCTACGGTAGTCTTATAAAAATGAAAACACTGTACATATCCTCAAGTTTTCTCTACCTTTACTTCTCCCTGAACCCTCTTCTTTCCCTCCTCCGCTGGCTTATTTTTTTTCTCCCACCACCCATTCCTATTGCCTGTCTTTCTTTTACAAGACCCTGCAGTTCACTTTTGCCTGGCAACAAGATGTGGCAGGAATCGGTTCGATTTGAGGGGACGCGTAACGGGCACTGTGAATCATTTTTATTGTTCCTTAACACTTTCTTCCCCCCTTCTCTCTGCAAGAGAGACTTTATTTCAACAGATGGGTAAAACAGACATTACTATAAATCTATCTTTTTGAAAAAGAGTGAAGGACTTCTAATGTTATACACGGCATATGTTTTATTGTCCAGTGTGTACGTTAGTGTGTGCGTGTAGTCTGAGGTGTGTTTCGTTTGTGTAACGTTTGTGTTTGCGATGCGCGTGTTAATGTTTGTGTGATGGAACAGATGGTGTTCAGACCTTTGTGTGCGATTGAGAAATCTCCTTATGTCTTTGCTGGCTTGAAAAAGTGTAAACACACGATGTTACACTGAGAGAAAAATACAGATAGGGTGGAAGATGCAGAGAACTGTCAACACAGATCAGGAGCAGATCTGTTTGCAATGCTCTAGTGCTGTATTGTACCATCACTTTTTCACTAGTTTACTCATCATATACAGTCTTTGTATTTATGATATTAGGGCAAGATAGTGTCATAATTGGAGTGACACTTGAAACTCACAATATTTAATAAGGGGAAACACCTTTTTCTGGATACTGCAGTTTCCCTGAATATATTTGTTTTTTGTTATGCAGTGTTGTTTAATCAAAGGTATAGCAAAATGTGACATTTTTGTCACGATAAAAAAAAAAAAAATCCATCCCAAGCTATCACAGTGACCTTTAACCCCAACATTCCTCCAGTATTAATTGGACTGAAGGTGGAAATTGCTAGCAAGCCATTTTTCAGATAATCAAATTCCCAGATGTCGCATATTTCTACAATATGACAATATGGCTGGAGAGGAAAATGTAATTTAATTCAGATTGTCAGCGTGTCCCATTAAAATCTTGAACTGCTCTGCCAGCTGGCCAGTCAGGACAACATTAGGTGGTACCAGTTCAGGATTTTTTTTTCTTTAATGTGACAAATTACTTTGTCAATATCAGTGACAAATCACAAAAAAATTTCTTAGTAGTATAAAAGCTTTCCATGAGTTAGTCCATGAAAAATGGATGGAAAATTGGTTTATTTTTTTCAAAAAAGTCGCTTTTAGCCACTTTAATTTAACTGTTAAGACAACAGGAACTAGAATAAAATACAACAACAAAAAGCACAGACAGCTAAATTTTGAAAGATGGAAACCATTTGAGGTGTGACTACAAAAAATTAACCAGGTAACTAGTTGAGTACTGATCCCCTGCAGCAACATGTACAGTAATGATATTAGCATTGAATGTGTAATGAGTAATAGCTACTGTATATGCTGACTTCTTGAATAACAAGACCATTACCGGCAAGGAAAAACTACACTGCACCCAAAGTCTTCGCATCATTTAATGTTGCTGGGAGACAAGATGAGGCAGCAGCCACCAGTGAGCAGGAACCTATACTGGAAGAATGTGTGTTCACGGGAATGAATAAGTGAGGAAACGGAGAGGAAAAAAAAGGGCGGGACAGACATGGAGAAATTGAGAGAGAAAGACAGAGAAAGAGAGAAAGAGAGAGAAAGAGAGAAAGAGAGAGAGATGGGAGGAATGTATGAGGAAGAGCAGCAATGAGAGGGAGAAAAAGAGGTCCAAAGATACACATGATGGTGGTACTGCTCTCCTCTGCATCCTGCATCTGCTGGGGAGGAAAAAAATATGATGGAAATCAGATCTGTGTGTGTGTGTGTGTGTGTGTGTGCGTGCGTGTGTGTGTGAGAGTGTGAGTGTGAGAGAGAGAGTTGCGTTCTCCTTGCAGTGTGTGCATGCTCCCTTGCAGCTGTGTGTTTGCGTATGTATTTGTGTGTTTGTGGGCTTGCGGTAGGGCGTTGCATCCATACATCTTCTTGA
The DNA here is from genome assembly GCA_038419695.1 of Scomberomorus guttatus. NCBI lineage: Eukaryota > Metazoa > Chordata > Actinopteri > Scombriformes > Scombridae > Scomberomorus > Scomberomorus guttatus. The sequence goes on from CM076461.1 coordinate 14,774,303, forward strand.
CAAGCGGGTGGAGTTTGATGGGACATGCTCTGCATACTGCTCCATCTGGCTGCCGATGACTGTGTGTGTGTGTATATGCAGGGTCCAAAGGAGGGGAATGATGGAAAGAGAGGAGGGGTTACTTCACTTGCATACCGATAGATTTCTCTTGTTTCTCTGTGTACTCTGCCTGAATCTCAATCTTTTCACCTGTCCCTCAACACATCCGTCCTCTCGTTCTCTCTATTTTAATCTCTCTCTCGTGTCTGTCCCCTTCTCCCTCTCTCCACATTTGTACCCAGCACACAGAGCAATCACCACAAGCCACTATCACACCATCTCTGTATCGCTTCATCTATTCCATTACCTATCTGTCCCGCTCCCTCTCCTCACACATTATTGTGTACTGTGTGTGTGTGTGTGTGTGTGTGTGTGTGTTAGTATAACACACCCAAAGGCACCATTTTGCACAGACATTGGCATGTTGTGGACATTAGTGCTCAATTCACAGGCTTCCCACAGCTTCTCCGCCTCACGGTTTTCACTTCACCACCTACATATCAATGCGTGCGCTGTCTAGATTATATGTTTGCCTGCGTGTGTGCAGGGCATAAGTGGGTCAGTCTATATGCATTTTCCCATTTAACTCCATAATGATGATATCTTATGTCTGACTAATACAATCTTGTGCTCACACAGGCGCCAGCGCACCGTAAATTGTTTATGTCACAGCCGCCAACTCTCGAAAAAATTCACCCAGCGTGATTGAAATCCATTGTCGTTTTGAAGAATGGGATTTGCCTGTGTGAAGTACTCTCGAGTGGCATATTACTGCCACCGTTATCACATCATTTTCTGGGTCTCCAACTGTACGATCGCGGCGCATACATGCACGCATGCAAACACACGCATATGCACAGAGGCAATTCTAGCTTATGAAGTGTGTAATAGAGATTGTTTGACTCTGTCTCCTGATGATAGACTTTGAAGTCATTGTAGCCTCTATAAATAATCTAAAATATCAAGGTTAGGCAGTGTTGTCGCATTTCCCTGTGATTTGAATACAAAATGACCTCATAGTTTTGTGTGTGATCATGAAATGTATAAGGTTTTGATATATCATTGTATTTTTTTTTTTTTTTTTTTGCCTTGAGTTGTGGGTTAGCAAAGTCCTTTTCTGTAACATATTGAACTGTTTCTCAGGGACCACGTTCCTTCTAGATATCATTCATTGCAACAACCTTGTTTTAGGCGAGTGATGTAACTTGCATGTAACCTTAGAAAAGGCGTGTATCACAAGTCAGCGGGGGGATAAAATCTCCTTTCTCTGAGCTTGGCTGAAAGAAGGTATATAAGCAAGAGCGAGAGAGAGCGAGAGCGAGAGAGAGAGAGAGGGGAAGGCGAAGAAAAAAAGACAGATTTTGCAAACACTGAGGATCACGTAATCACGGACGATGCAAAAGGGTGATGTAAGTGTGAAGACATCCTCGTGAGTGGCAGGTAGTTGTCTGGGCTTCTGTCTCATTTCTAGGATCGCATTCTGTGTCAGAGAGATAGATTGTTTAGAGATTAAAGGCGCTACAAACAACTGCAATTCAACTTTTGCTTTGTTATTTTAACAGGGAGCTTTTGAACTGTCTGTTTGGAGATATGAGAGAGGTTAGTGTATTCAAATTCTAATGTTTTATTCTCAAATATTAACAAAGAGTACTTGGAGTAAAGCCTAGAATTTGGTGGTTTATACCAAAAGATTTCACTCTACACAGGGCTGCTGCTGTTAGTCTAATCCTGACTTTATGTAGTCAAAGCAAATACAACCTCGTCTCTCCCGGGAGCTCATAATTCAGTCAGATATCAGTGTAATTACCTTTGACACATACAGTATGATATGATGTCTGGGTAACAATACACCCAGTACATTTAATGAAGTACTACAGCTCTAATATTCTCGTGGGTTTCAGGCCCCCCGTATTACAAATATGTGCACTGAGAGCTCTGTATGATGCTTTAGATAACACTGCACACCAAGTGGCTGTTGGGAGATGTTAATCACTGTCATTCATGAGCATGATCATCAATAGTTTTGGCACCTCTGCCAGGATGGAGTGCACAAATGAATCAGCACGCATTTGAGAGGCTCCTCTATTCCTTTATAGCTAATGGCTGCCTCTTCAATAACCGTCCGCATCCTCTTCATTCCATTAATTCCTAGACAACAGCACTTCTGAGAAGTCATAAAGTGAGTTAGGGAAAGTCAAAGCGCTCATCACCCCTTTCCATTAAATACCACATCAATACCTGTCCAGTCCTGGAATACCATCCATCCATTGCTTTGCCCACAATATGCAACTGGTGGGGCAGTAACAGGGCTAATAAATGGACAATACATGTGCATTAAGTTCAGCCATTAACTTTTAACAGATGTATTAGGCTGGAGGAGAGGCTCAACTTTGTTTTCAAGGTTGTTTAAGGATGCTTGTTCAGGTGGCGCTTTTTGAATTGAATTATGCATGAAGTAGCTCGCTATTGTTCAGGCTCGCTCTATTGCTGTAATAAAATGAGGGCTTGTCTGTCTGTCGTCTGCACATGTATTTTTTTATTTTAAAATACACATGCCGTATCCGCTCATGAAGATGGATAGCACGCAGTCATATGCTGTGAGCTGTTTTCAATAATGTGCTTCAGTTGTAAGATGTATTTTTATATTTCCCAAACACAGGGTAAATTACCTTGTGGAGGGAGTATTGCTATTGATTCAAGTGGCATAGTAATTGCTGAGTGAATGGCTGGGCGCAGCCCTTGTTGGTTAGTATGAAGCCATTGATTTTAGTCTGCTTATATGCTTTACAGGGCTCTCAATCAAATCCAAAACAGAGAAGATGTTGTTTAGAAATCACAAAAGTGCGTGGGTATTTGTGTGTGTGTGTGTGTGTGTGTGTGAGAGCGAGAAAAAGGCAGCATGCTATTGCCAGGATGCATGTGTATTTACTGTGTGCATGGATTTCACACTAATTAATTATTTATCTTTCATCTTATTCACCTGAGGGACTGCGGATGAGTTTCAGATGCTTCCAGGGTTTATGTTTCTCTCATCTCCGCCCGACAACTACCATCCAATCATAACACTGACCCAGGTGTTAATCCCCAATTACAAGCCTATAACCAAACTCATCTTTTCACACCGCCGCAGGGCCTGCAATACCACGCAGAAGTTCAGGTGGCTATTGAGTCCAGACTTTTTCCCCCCACTTTGCATGTTCTACATTGTGCTTAAAATTGTGCTTAAAATTGTGTTTATTGCGAACAAATGTTCGAAGGTTTTTATTAGATCCTTTTAAATGAGAGATAGCCTAATAAGTGATGCTCCAGCCTTCTCTTAAACCACTTTGATGTAAAATGAGAAAAAGAATTATATTGTAGTCCTTGCACTCTGGGGACTGCTGGAGGTCAGTATCTGATTCCAAATTACATTGTGGTAATGTGAGTCATTTACTCTACCCATTGCCCTACCTAGTCACAAAGATGAATGTAATTATAAGATGATTTGGATCCTAATTTGGTGTCCAACTATCTAACAATAGATTAAGTGAACTGCGCCAAAAATTACCACACAATTAGAAAAGCCAATATACAAAAATATGGAAAGAGTGAAACAGTTTAAGTACAACCATGTGTGATATGGTGACTTCTCTCTATTTAACTTGGGCTCGTTAAGTATATACATGTAAGGTCTTTGTGTTTGACTGGAAAATGATGAATTACCTCGGGTCCTGTCACTCGGCCGTCTTTTTTAATGACCTTGTATTTTCATACATCATATTTTAGGCAGGCATACAGGATATGATAGCTGGCAGCCAGAGGTAAGACTATATGTTTCCACTAGCTACTCTGCTATATCCTGAGTTTATAAAATAAATAGTCCAATCCAGACTTTTTACTGTGGTGAAACTAGAGTAGTAAACCTTTCTCGTTCTGGCCAGGTTGGGGGGGGGGGGGGGAGGTGGGGGTGGAGAGTGTGTGTGTGTTTGTGAGGAAATAGGTAGAGAAGGAAAGAGCGAGTTACCAAAAGATCAGCACAGTAAATAGACAGTTAAAGGTTTGGCTAGTCTCTCTGTTCTCTCTGTCTTCTTTTCATATTGACTCTTCTTTCACCTCCATTCCTCCATTCTCTGCTTTCCTAATCACTCTGCTTTTTCCACTAGTCTCTACTGTGTATCCATTCATGCTGCTCTCCTGCAATTTATCCAGTTTTTCTCTGCATTTCAGTTCAAACCTCCTTTGCCAAGCAAAAGCTTATTTAATAGTAAACTTAAATTGACAAATTCTTTATAATATTTTCATTGAACATTTTGCAGTCAAATTAAACAAATCAAACAAATTTAAGAAGTTTAGTCGAAACTGGATCTATCCCATTAAGCCTAAAAGGGTCTAGCTTCGAGCCTTGTTGCGTCTTGATTTCCAGTCCTGGTCTACATCTCCCAGTTCATCCTACCAGTCCTTTAGTATCTGTGCCAGTGTTCTGGGAGCCAGATAAATCCAACCTTCCCAGTGACTGTATCAGTCGACCCCTGCTAAAACAGCACCAAAGAGTGCATGTTAGTGAGGGACAGTCTTCAATGGTTTGTAGGGAGAAGTGTGATCTCTGTCTGGGGAGGATGTGTGATAAAATTCACTAGTTATCACCATCTAACAACAAGGAAGTATCTTGATAATAGCATATTGGTGCTCAAATCAGTTCAAATCACCTCCAAGTGGTTGCAGAAGGAGCAGTGAAGCCTCTAGAGGCAACGAGTGTCTCCTCAGAAGATAGTTTCAAGAAATTAATCCTCACTTTGTTGTCACAGTACCTCACAGTAAACCTTTAAAGCTTCGAGAATGTCATAGCCACGAAGCCTCGCGGTGTAATCACCGTGTATTTATATCTTGTATACTTCATGTGACAAGATTGATTGTTTCATTCAGTTACACCATGTTCCTTCTGCTTATTTCTTAAGGGGTCAAAATATAAAATAAACAAAAGTGACCTAAACGCTCTGGAAATGGAGTTATGGGGCGCTCTGTATTTAGAATTTCAGTGACATTTCCATCTCTCACTCGCCTGCCTACTAAAGCCAAGCTAGCGTGACTAAAATACTTAGTCACAGTGCACCTCGGCAGCAGCGAGGCAGAGTGTTACTGAGGCTCGGGCCTAGCTAACAGGCTTAGGCCATCCTGTCTCTTTCACATCAGTATTTCTCTTTCATTTCCCCTAAACGTAACACTATGGATCCAAACAGTCTGCACACAGTAACACTAACATTTATGTGTTTTCTAGTGCATATAATTTACACATTTAAATACAGAAACATTGAGGGAAAATATGCAAATGGACATAGTTGCATGTAAAATATAAGATTATGTAACAACATGCATATTCATCATGCAAAAATGCACACACACACTCAAACAAACACATTAGGGTGTTTGGTGTCTCTATCATGAGAAGAGTTTGTGACAAGGACCACCACTGTTTCTGATACATGCACCCTTACCACCCTCAGTACAGAGAGCGTGTGTGCTTTTAACTGTGCATTTGTATGTGTGTCAGTCTTTGAGTCAAGGCACATGGATTCACTCCATGATACAGCTATGTGTTCCCAGTTTCACAGATAGTGCTTTTGTTTCTCTAGCGGCTCCTCCCTTCCCTCCTTTCTCTTGTCTGCACCCTCTTTCCCCTCTTTGCCCTTTTTTTTTTTTTTATAATCTTGCACAATGTGCCACAGAGACAGTCGATGACAGTCTGTTGACTCTGCGATACTGTTGGTTTGTTTCTGCTGTTGCTGAGAGAAGCTGTGTATCTTATCCTGCACTTTACGGGCTCAGCCCTCGCAGCAGTGCAAGACTGTGATAACGTCTTGTTGTTGTTCACAGACATTTGATATGGTCAGTTATCTGCTGAACACAAAGCAACTAAATTAGGTCCAAATAGGCATATCACAAAATAAATATTATGTTTTGATAATGTTTTAAATTTCACATGATCTGTTGTGCTTTGATTTTCAAGCATGGAATAAGTTAAGAATAAAACAAGAGTTAGTTTGTGTTTCTGCAATCTCAAATTAGCTCATTGACTAGTTGGTTGTCTGCTGTTACCGTCCTCAACAGATGTGAATGTAGTATCCAGAGATACAAGTATTAGGAGAATGTGAGTGTGTGCGCGTGTGTAATGAGCACTGCAGTCGTTAGCAGGGGAGGGGGGTTGCTGTGTCGCCGTTCTGTACAGCGGGCATGCAGGATGGCACAGATGGTGGTGGAATGAGACCCGTACTCGCTGCAGATTTATGCTCCTGTTTGTCTGTGAATCTCTCCTTTCTCGCTTCTCATTTCTCATATGACAGTCTGAGCATATGCATCAGTGTCATTGTGGCCAGACACTCAGACATATGATGTGGTGAGCCTGAGCCATCTATTTCCAGATCTACTCTGTCTGCTGTACCTCACAGGCGCTTTGTTGTCAAATTAAATCCTGCTGCTGTTTACGTGCAAATTATGACATAGTTCCTTTCTAGGCGCACAGATTTGGAATGTGTTGCGCTGAACTGCAGCTTATTTCCTGTGTTAAGCTATATGAGCGTGTTGTGTTTGTTATGTTGTTATAATCATCCCCTTGTCTTCTTTGTCTTCCTTTCAGATCGCACTGGGAAGCGCTCCACCATGCCCGACTCACCTGCGGACGTCAAGACACAGTCCAGGTTGACCCCCCCTACCATGCCGCCCCCACCCAGCACGCAAGGAGCACCCCGCAACAGCTCCTACACCCCCACCACATGTGAGTAAAGCAAGATTTACAGCTCTGCGTTAAGAGGTTATGGCAGCAACAGAAAATTTCTTGGGAGGCCGTAAAAACGGTGATTAGTCAGCTTGGGTTACTCATGTTGTCTCCAGTACAAGTTTCCAATAGAGAACAACATCAAACAAGTTGTAGGAAGGCACAGTAATCTTCTGCATACGGTAACAAACTGCTCACCACGGTTGTCGCTCTCTGTAAACACAGTCACTGTGTGGTATATAATTAAAACACAATATGGACTGATAATGTACTTTGCATCCATATACAGTAATTAGGGACAGACTGATCTGACTTTATAAAGTGGATTAGCTACCATGACATAACCAATCATTAAACCGACCATTAAATACCGTTTCTGTGTTCAAAAACAGCATAAATGTCAATGTCATAGTTACATTCATTTAGTAAAAACAGACCACCAACTCAGCATCCCCGACCTTATGTTACCTTAGATAAAAAATCATTCCTAGGAGTTCCACTCAGTGAAGAATACACATTTTAAACGTGGGAAGACAGAGCACAGGTATTGATTGATGCTCAGTATCAGCAGATAAAACTGCGCTGTGGTACTGGAATCTGTTAAGAGTTAAAAAGTTATTGTATGTGCATCCCTACATATAATACAATGGTGGTAGTATCAGCGGGTGCTACGTGAGGCTGAACTATAAGTCAAATCTAAGGTGAAGGCGGGATGCTGTACATCAGACTGCATAAACTCCACCTTAAATCACACATACAGCAGCACACGCTAAAACTGATCGGATACACCTGCGCTCACATATGGGAAGACGCGTTAAACCCTAACCCCCCCCCCCAAAAAAAATACCATCAGTGTCACAAGACCCGCTTAACAGGTTGCATTGAGCCTTTTCAAATCGCAGTCATTCCCAACAACTCCCCCAACAAATTCATTAACACCCACGCTTACACACCATTGGAGCTCTGCCATGACGCGCACATAGCCTGTGACGAGCAAATTACACCCCAGTATTCACTTAGAAGTGCATACTTAACCACTTGCATGAAGAGCACTAGAATCAAATAATCAAAGGCCCTGCCGTTCAAAATGCTCAGAGCCCTCAAGTCTGTCTTAGTAGTGCTGGTTCTCTTCAACAGAGGCATTATTTTGTTCTTGTTCAATCACTTACTCTCCTTTTCTTAGTCTCTGGTATTTACTTTCTCCCTCTCTCTTTGTATCTGTCTCTCTCTCTCTTGCAAACACTCACACTCCACAATTAACGTCGGGGCTTCCGTGCGATGAGGGAGGAAAGGCCCAGCTCTCTCATTACGCATGCCGAAGGTTTTAACAAAGCAGTATGCTTTGATTTCCACCCGACGTAATTGTTACCAGATGCAGTTTGAGTATCTCGTCTCTCTCCTCTCTTTACAGTGGCGGCTTTGGACGGCAGCCAGAGGGGGAGTGAGTGGATCGCTAGTCAAAACCTAATCTCATTAGAGAGAAAGCTTTATGCCGCCTTGTATCTCTTTGTACACCAACTCCCCCAACACACACATAGAAACACACATACACACACACACACACAGAGCTCCCGTGCTCTGGTGCGACGGGGGGTCACACTGTCCCTGCTTGTTTAGACTGTAGGGAGGGAGGGAAAGTGAGGAGGTGCAGAGAGGCAACATGTCTCCAAATGCAGAAATATGTTTTTTATGGGAGGATGCCGCAAAGGATCAAACACACTGCGATGATTGGAAGCAAATGTTGAGGATTGCAAATGTTTTCGGGGGAATGTAAATCATTTCAAATCAGTGGTTAGGTCTCCATGAAGCTGACCTATGTTGTTTCCTTTGTTGGTTTAAGTTAAAGGCACACTCGGGATTTTAGGTTATTTTTTGGTGATTTGAAAAGCAAGAGAGAGAGAAGGCAGTGTTACTTTTGCACAACACCGTGTTTCTCAACAGTATTCTTTGTCTTTGTCTCAACCAGTAACCAATGGAAGTAGCCACTCTCCTACGGCGCTCAACGGCGCTCCGTCACCTCCCAACGGCTACAGCAACGGTCCAAGCTCCTCCTCCTCATCCTCGCTGGCCAACCAGCAGCTGCCGCCAGCCTGCGGCGCCCGGCAGCTTAGCAAGCTCAAGCGTTTCCTCACAACTCTACAACAGTTTGGCAACGACATCTCACCTGAAATCGGCGAGCGGGTCCGCACACTAGTGCTGGGACTAGTGGTGAGTAGCTACTCTGTATGTGAGCTTTAGATCAAAGGGCTCATAGAGTGAAAGTTGACACCGGGCCTTAAGTTAGCAGCAATACACTAAGTGAATCAATTAGTAGGTTATTTGAGAAAAATGTGTTCAGCATGCCTGCAGTGCCAGATGGAAGAGGTTTACTGAATCACAGCAGTTTAAATAGTGTCAGGTTAGTTGTCAGTCACAGGGAAGAACGACTTTGAAGTGTCACTGATTATGAAATCTCCTTGGGGAATTTTTAAGCCTTTTATTTCCTTATGTCAGAAACCTCACCCACCTGGTCCTCTAGACATTAGTGTAAAATAAACACTTGGAGAGGTTTTCAAATCTCTGCCTCCTGGATTGACATCCATCAGTACTTTGCAGCCCATTCTTGAGTGTAACACAGTGCCTGGTGAAACCATGTTCAAACCAGGAGAATACCGACTACATTTATTTAAATACAATACAACATCGTGTATGCAACAACGTGGAAAACTAGAGTCACGGAGCAATAAGGATTAGACTTCTTATTTTACCACCAGACTCATGTTAAGTTTGTTTTACATAAACAACACAACATACAACACAACAAAACTATAAAAAAAAAGTGAAATAAAGTGTTTTCTTCACTTAAGATCCTGCATTACTAATACTGCAAAATACAAATCAAGCCTGAAAACATCAACATACATTCATCCAACAGAGATTTGATAAGACAGATGTGTTTCTCCGGCTTAGCTGACATGGTTATATCAAGGCTATATCATCGAGAGCATTTGGTATAAAATACATGTGCAAATGTAAAGATTTACCACACGTCTATGTGATCTGAGAAAATTTGAGCATAACAAGCGGGGGAATACAGAAATAGTGATTGAATGTTGTGCAGCAAGGAGGAGGAGGGGGCGGAGGAGATGGAGGGAGGAATTTTTTTAATTAGCCACACAGAGCATAGCCTCCTTTTGGCTTCACTATGTTTATTTTTCTCACCGTCTGCATATGCACATGCCTCTCCTGTGTCCTTTTGGCTTGCATACCTCCCTCCCACATTTCTCCCCCCCCTCCCCCCTCCTTCCTCTCTCGCTCACTGTCTCGCTGTCCCTCCCCCTGCCTTATTGAAAAGAGTGACACCGTTAATTAGCTAGTTGTGTGCCGGGGAGAGGGACAGAGGGAGACTCAGGAGGTTTCACTAGCTGTCAAGAACAGCCCCTACGCAATCTGGGCGAACAGATGTAAGGCTGAATGTAACAAAATTCAGGTCTGGGAAATAACGCAGAGAGTGTGGGGAGGAAAAATAATATCTTCTGTTTTTTTTATGTTCTCCGTCTCGCTTGATTTTTTTTTTTCTTTTCTTGTTTGTATTTTTTGCTTGTTATATAGCAGATTCTTCTCCCGTGTGCACGCTCACCTCTTTCTCCCTGTTTTTCACTCGTCTCTGTATCTTGGGAATACTTCATGTTGAAAATTAAAAATAGTGTCGCTGCCGTCTTGTCGTGTCATCAATGCGAGTTAGAAGAAGGAGAGACAGAAGCTAGACTTTTTTTTGGGTGTGGATGGTTGACAAACTGGAATACATAACCCACTTTTGACCCCCCACGGCTCCAAACACACACTCATACACACACCTCCTGTTTGCACCCATAGAAAACAAAAAAGTAAATATACTATCCCCACCCTGTCTACTGCATATTTGCCTGGTCCACCACATGCTACTGTAATGTATTTTGGCACGTATTTTTGTATTTTGATCCATCCAAACAAAGTTGCAGCAACAGGAGTTCAATTTCTCAATATCATGTGCAAAACATGTATTATTTTACTGGAGCTGAATTAGCAAATACACTGCAAAAATTCACCCATCTTGAGTTTTTTCTACTGAAAATAACAAACAAGCAGACTTCTATGTATCTTTATAAAAATAGACTGAAATGTCAAATCATTCAACTGTTGTAAAATGTTTAGATAAATGTGTAGGTAGCTGGTTATAAACTAACCCAATAATCATCAAATTCATGTGTTAACGTCCATACGCGCTCATATTAAGAGCACACCTGGTAAAAAATGAAACATATTTGTCGCTCATGCAGCATTTCTTTTTTTCTCTTGATGATGTGACTCAAACTCCTGCGTGTGTATTTGTTTTGTTAATTGAGGGAGATGTGTGTCTTTGTTTTCTGTGGGTCTTTCACTGTGGCCTGCACCATATGCTTCCTATTACAAAACCCGAAACATTCACTGCAGGCCAGGATATAGCTTAGCTTCCAATAAGTAATATTATCACTTAATGCCTTCCACATGGATTCATGTGTTTTCTCTCTGTCTCTCCCTCTCCTCCAGAATTCCACACTAACCATCGAAGAATTTCACTCCAAGCTCCAAGAAGCCACCAACTTCCCTCTGCGACCTTTTGTCATACCCTTTCTGAAGGTAGATATTTGAATATGCAATCACTACAGAAGGTTTGCCTGCCTGCGTGTCTGATCTGACCAAATCTGGGAAACAGTTAGCGAGCCCAGACCCAGATGTCCATAATTATGTTCATGATATTTCTCCCTATGTTTGTGCGGTCTCTTTGCTTCTCTATCTCTGTATCTAATCTTCACCTGTCTCTTTCTTGCCTCTCACTCAGTTTCTCTGCAGTTTCACAAGATACTGTCGCTCTCATTCTGTCTCTCACATCATCTGTTTTTTTCCCTCTCTCTTGCTCAATCTGTTTCTCCCTCCTACAAATTAAACAGAGCATAAGTCATTTCAGTGACTTATGCTCTTCCTCTTTTTAGTTCGCTCTTTTTAACCAGCAACTCTGTGCAGAATATGCGTCTGTGAAATATTTGAACTGGAAAGAAGTTTTTTTTTTTGTTTTTTTTTTAAGAAACTTGCTTAACGTGTGCTGGAACAGAGCAAAATGAGTGTGGTTTTGTGCCTCTCTACATGAACAACGTCCCCCTTTCATACACTCCTTTCCAGCCTCCTCCTCTTTCTTCTCTCAGACTTGTTTTGTCATCGATTGTTCATCCCGCAAAGCCACATCTCCAGCAAGTATTTCCCATTTTCAGCCATTAGCATGGTATTACCAGTGGAAGGAGCACTCTCTTAAGCACCCAGCCGTGCCTTTGCTTCAGCCCATTTGTCACCGGTCATCCTGTTTCAGTCACAACAGCCCGCCTCCCGTCTCTTTATTCCAGTCTGGGAGATAAAAATGAAGAGGGATGGCGTTTTTTGCTGTTTGTAACTCCAGGTGAAATAGTGGCCATTTATGTGCATTTGGGCTGTTTGTGTCAGATGGGTGCATATTTTGAATGTCTGCAGGGTTTGGTGAGTTAAAGCAGTCTCAAAGTGAGAGTGGTGGAGGTGGTGGTGGTGGTATGATTTGTTTTGGTAGTCAAAGATGACAAATGGGACTTGGGTTTATATTGAGGGATGTACTGCCTACTTGCAGTTCAGCTCATGTTATGGGGTCTAGGTGAAGCTGAGATCAATATCAGCGGTGTATTGAAAGAGCAGCCTTACATTTAACACAAAGCTCATTTGTTTCTATTACACACCTCTGGAAAGACTCTCTTTCACTTTCTCACTTTCTTTCCACACCTTTTTTTTTTCCTTTTTCTCCCCCTCAATCCTCTTCTAGTTCTCTCTCTACCTCTTCTGTTTGTGTCTGAGTGACAGGTATGAGGTAGGTTAAATGTTATTTATGAAAACAAGACAGTTGGTTCTCCCTAAACACGATATCATCTCACTTTTCTCTGTCGGTGTGCGCATGCATGTGTGCATTTGCAGATGTGTGCATGTGTGAACTGACATTCACAAGCCTATATTATCCACTGATGTCCTGTGTGGATGTGGGCAGCAGAAATTGGTCCCACTAGAGCAGCCGTTAATGGCTGTTAACAACACAAACAGGGACTTTGTGTCCTCCCTCTTTTTTTTCCCTACATCCCTCCTTTATTCTTAAATTTTCTCCCTTTCACTCTTTTCATTCACCTTCTCGTTTGATCTCCCTTCATATCTTTATCCCTTTCCTGTTTCTGTTTATCTACCGTTCTCCATTCATCCATCCATCCTCCTGTCCCTCCTTCCCTTCTCCTCTCCTTGCCAGATGGTTAGTGTATCACTGGGATGGCTGCGGAATCAAAGATGCAACTGTTTTTTTTTTTTTTTTTTCCCCTCCATCGCTACTTCTCTGCCTCTCGCTCTCCCCAGTCTAATTTTAGTGTCTTCCCACTGCGGGGCCTTTAATGCCAGCTACCATATGGTAGCAGAGAGCTGTTGGAGGTGTGGGGGAGCTTTTATAGGTGCGTAGAAGCACAGCTGCAACAATGCGCGTCAGGGCTCAGAGTTTTTCATTACGCTAATGTTAGATCAAGCCGACCCCTTCAACCACCCACCCCCACCCAAACCCACTCAACTCCTTTCCCCTTCTCTTAATACTAAACCGCAAATTGGTTGGGACTCTTTACTGGAAGGAGGCAATCATAAACCACACAGCGCCAGTGACGTGATGTGTTGGCGGGCCGCCCGCCACACGAGACAACAGGCTTACAAAGTAACAATGTTTCTCTGGTTTAAGTTAAAGGTGTGCTTTTTTTTTTTTTAAGTTTGCTCTCATCTTAGCTGTCAAGTGTTTTGTTTTTCTTGTGTCGTGCCGAAGTGACAGGCGTGCTGCGTGAGTCGGAGCCACAGGAATAAACACATTTAGCTAAGCAGAGAGAGAGAGAGAGTTGTGATAGGAAATAATTGAAATAGGACAATACAGACGTGCAAAAACTAAGTCACCTAGATCCTCCACCAACGGAAAATTACACAGAAACAGAAAGTTGATGAAGTGCAGCATATCCTGAACGTGGCACATTCTGAATTGTTTTTTGGCACCGTTTGACAAAATGACAGATCCAGTATTTTCACAATAAATCATCCTGGCTGGATTTTAGCTGTGGCTGCTGAAAAACTACTTGAAATTTTCCTTTTATGCGAGTGCAGATGTTGGTTACCGTAACTACACAGAAGCAAATCGCCACACTTTATCATATGAAAAATGATCTCTTCAGTGGTCTGCATTTCTTGACTCAGTCTTTTTGTTAATGCATCCCACATCTCCGGCAATTAGGATGACCTCTAATAAATGAAAGATGAGTTCACCAGGGTCAAAGCAATCTATTTAATGCTCTTTTTTCAGAGGGTAATTACGATCATAAACTATTAACGGACCATTAACTCGGGCAGGTAAATTGAAGGCCAGCGCTTGGCATTTCTTTTACTACAGCCAGTTACCGGAGAGGGATACTCATATGATTTTGAAACATAAATACTCCTTAAAAACTAATAGTTGTATTTTGCGAGTATCACTTCTTTATGCTAGTGGCAAAGACAAGATCAAATGGTCAAAGAAATTGAAGCTAATCCGACAGCTAACGCAGGACAGGAGAGGAAAAAAAAGGGAGTGAATAAAAGCCTATAGCATGAAGAAGATTATAAGAATGGAGAAAAATAAGGAAAGAAAAAACAAAGCAAGAGACTTAGAAAGAGATTAAGTTGAGGACAAAACAAAGATTAAGAGACCGAAAACTTACAAAGATGGCCCCTCCAAAGGCTCCTGTGATGTACCTCGCCAAAATAGCCCCCACTCTCATTCTGAACCTCACTGACGCAACACTTTCATCTTCTTGCTTCAAAATGCAACCCATCAGATGCCTTTGAAGTCGATGCTCACATACCTGCATGACCCTGTAACTCCGCACAAGAAAGCAGACCCCCGTGTTATGTCAAAGAGATTCAAAATAGCTGCTGTTTCTTTAAAAAATAAATGTATATGCCACAGAGAAACTCTTTTGGGTGTTAATGCACTCTGGGTCACAGGAAGTGGCAGCGGTTCAGTGGTAATGAGCAAACAGAGGAAGAAATGGATCTCTTGTTAGCTCAAATTGGTGTTTTTGGAATTCTAAAGCAGCAAGAAGAAACTTTCATTATAACATTACATTTTTATTTTTGAGGCTTTCTGTTCTCTCTGAAGGATAGTAAATGTTTGTGTTATGAAATATGTATTTATATAACAACTTTGATATTTTATTAAGATTTACATTTTGTTCCAAATCAAGGAGATAGAGAGAGTATAATTTGTATATGTCAACTGCATAAATCTTTTTTATTAAGAGCCTAAATTGATTACCTTTAAAGCAGTCTCAGAACCCATCGGCTATTTGTCTGACGACGATTTAGCTTCAGCAACAGCCAATATTTCGGTGGCTCCTGTGGGGACTAAAACTTGGTATTTCACCCGGACCGGCGTGGTTTTGCAGGACGTAGCGGTGCACCCTTCGGCGAGCCCTGTGACTGTCTCAGCCCGTGCTCTGAGTTTTCCACGATGGTGGGTGAGTTATGTTAGTTTTGTACAAATAATTATTTGTATAAATAAATTACTACTTCTAATTTGCACTATCCAGTTATGCTAACGTTAGAATGTCATAACATGTGCCCCCTCTCATGTGCCATGAAAATATCGGATGAAATTTACTGGCTAGCTAACATTAGCAAACTGTTAACAAGCTAACTTTACGTTAACAAGTTTCCTTTGTAAACAAGCCTCATGTGCGGAGCGCTTGGTATCGTTTGCCTATTGCTAATGTTAAATTGGTTAACCCTAACGTTAAATTATGTAACTTTAATGTCACCAGTTTGTCAACAAATTTAAAGTGAATCACTCCTTATTGTTAGCTGTTCTTTTTTACAATCAGTGAGTGACTGTATGAGTCGAGTTATGTGTGTGTGAGTGAGAGTGAGTCAAGTAAAATCACAGTGTGATCCAACAGTAACGTTAATTAGTAAAGTCTGTAGTGGATTGTTGTGTTACTAAAACATTGTGCCAAGAAAAAGACAGAATGCCTATAAGACTGCGATTTCACCTTTATGTAAGCAGACAGACCACCTGCCTTTTTGCCTTCATGTTTTTTTATTCAATTAATGGATTGTTTTTTTTGTTTTGTCTCTCACAGATGGGTGAATTGCTGCAGCAGCATGAGAGAGAGACACATGCATGTGCCTACACACACCCACACACACACAAAGTGAAATCTTCATACAGGCAGGGTGTGAAGTGGGGGGGGGGGGGGGGTATCAGACAAACAACACTGAATAAATATGTAGTCTCTTCAATATGAGATTTGGTTATTTGTGCAGATGTATGTCATATATGAACATATACATAATATTCTAATAAAGTATTTCTATAATTTGTATATTTGGTCTTGTATCTGTGTACATGGAAATAATTTTTGTGTGTGCCTTGTAAACCTGTGTCAGCTGAGCATCTTAATGTAAGATATGGCCCTCAGTTAATTTTAATGACATGTTTTGAAAAACACTAAAATATCCAAATTATGAGACCCAGGGAGTTGCAACATGCACTGTTTCTGGTGTTTGCACCAACTGAAATGTAGTTTGGTCAGCAGTACCTAAACCTTTCCATGCTGAGGACCCTCAAATAGATAGAACAGAAACCTTTTGGTGTGGAACCCCATGTTAGAGTAAGTCCACCTGAGAAGAGGCATCCTACCCCGGGCAATAGAGAGATGATAAGTGAGGAAAGTAGAGTGTGTTTGGTCTGTGACCTGGGAGGTGATGAAAATAAATTGCACTTAGTTTTATTGTAGGCTACTTTATATGATAACCTGCGTGCACCTTTGTAAGAATGCAGAGCAAAAATTATTTTGGTTTGATAAAAATGAGAAGTTGAACTGAGTGGAAAAGTATGAGCTAGTACAATATGAGATCAGTTTATTTGATGTATGTCAAGTATGAAGGCATACAGAATATACTATTCATGTTTTCCTATAATTTGTATATTTGGTCTCACACCTATGTATGCATAGAAATTGATAGTCTGACTTATAAGGCCGTGTGGGCTGAGCATCTATTGATGCAAGATACTACATTGATATCAGATACAGACCCCCACATTTTTGTTGTTGGACATAATTTAGTCCATCTAAATGTCAATATATTTTACCACTATTTACTTTTACATATTTTCCTGTATAATGTTATGATGGTCAATTTGAGAATTTATCAACAGTCAGTTAAAGGTCATTTGAAAATCTGCAGGGAAGTCTAGTCACGGTTGCAGCCACAAAATCACACAAAAAAAAAAAATCATCTTTGTTTGAAGTTACAATTAGGCGTGAGGTCTCCTGTACGTTTAATTGTGGGGTTAAGGCAAAGATTAGATTAATAAACAACTTTTTATCTTACGGTTTTGCTAGCTTATCCAAAAAGTGACAAGACAACCCAATATGAGCCGATGAGAACGCGCATCAGGCACACAACGCTCTGCAGGACGTAAGGCACCGCTCCCGGGTGAAATACCTGGATAACGGATATCTGGACCAAGACTTCCTCTTCCGTGTGCCGGTCATTGTTTACAGTTAAAACAGTTACAGTTTAAAAACTAATGAAACGCTAAATCATCGCCAGACGATAGCTGATGGGTTTGAGATTGCTTTGCGGCCAATGTTCCCTCTTTTGCTCTCCACATGGACTGTTTACCTGCATGCAACCAAAGCCTGACCAATCAAATGTGATTGGTCAATACTTCTCAGACTACAAACAGAAACCAGAACACTTCCAGTACCATGCATTCATATGCAGATATCTTACCTTTAAAGCAACTCAGACACAACTGCTTTTGCATTTTACTATTTTTTGCAGTTCCAAAGCTCCACTAGATATATGTTTAACACATTTTAATATAAACAGCTCCGCTCAGAATCTGACAGATTATTGTCACTGTTTCCCAAATTGGCAAAAAAGCTAAGAGCATTTTACAAAGAGGAGTGAGTGACTAAGCAAGTGACTTTTAACTGTTTTACATGTTTTGAAATGCAGAAAGGGAGATGAGATATTTATATTCTCGCTTTTCTTCCCAGCATACAACAAACGGCTGTCAATGTTGTCTAAAGCGCACATTTGTTAAATTCCCTTTGCCGTTTCCTTCTGTAGGCCAACCTGCCGCTCCTTCAGAGGGAGCTCCTTCACTGTGCAAGGCTGGCGAAGCAGAACCCAGCACAGTACCTGGCCCAGCACGAGCAGCTGCTCCTGGACACCAGCACCACCTCCCCAGTGGACTCCTCCGAACTCCTGCTGGACGTCAACGAGAACGGCAAGAGAAGGACGCCAGACAGGTACGTGAATCAGAAAGTGGGGACCAATTTAAAATTAATATTTCATATTTTGTGACTCTTAAATTGGGTTTGGATCATTACATGATTACGGGGCGGGAATGTTGAGTTTATACATTTACCAGCTCCAAACATTAAAGCAGCCGAGGCTTTTTACTCCGCTATTGTTTGATCTCATGCATAAATCCCTTTGAGTCTGCCGACATCCCCATGAACCCATACATTACTCCACAGACACAAGCTGAGCCAATGCAAGGCAATAGTGTGATGTGTTAATATATGTATGGGGAAGTGTCTGTCAGTGCGCCACCAGGCCTCGTGATGTGCTCCGTTGGACATCTCAGCTCCCAGCTCCTGCTCTTAATGGGCCAGAACTGAGGAGAGGAACTGATAGGAAAAGTAGACCTGGCTACACCCAGACACACACACACACGTCCTGAAGATAGAAAAAAAAAAAGAAGGAAGACAGCTGTGCCTTAATGAAAAGTGTCGGTGAATGTGTACGAATACTTGTGCCGTGTATGTTTTTGATACGTGAGTTATTATTTACGTCCATGCTTCTTTGGGTGTGTAAGTAGTACACAGCATGTCCCTGAGTGTGTGCATCTCTCTCTCTCTGCATCAGTACAACTCCCCCACCCCAGCCAGCCGAATCATTACATCCATTTGTTGTCACGGACTTCGGTAATGACTCAATGTTCCCTGCTCTAATGGACAAGCACTGAGACGTGCCGTCCACGAACACACAGCACTGTAAAAGCCTATAGTGCTCTTTCCAAGAGTCTAAGCCCAAAGCAGCAGAAACAAGAATGAAACGCATGTTTGAGACTGTGGCTGATACCCAGCCCAATAAAGTACATTTTAAATGGTAGAGCTGGAGTAGATATTCACAGATCCACGCAAGCATTCTTTCATTATTTCACATTATTAAGCATTTTTAACTTCTTGGAAAGAAGTTTGTGTGCATTGGTGTTTGTGCTTTGTTGTGAGTTTGTTCCTGTGCTGCGAGTACAACGTGGTCTTTTGAAATAAAGAGTAATTCCTCGGGGTCTGAAATTTTTAATACAGGCAGGGGAGGGTGGAAAATGTACTTTTTATATTTGCTGAGGGACAAAAATGCCAAATGCAATATTAATAATTCTCACCTCTCTTTTCCCCCAACAGTCAGATAGGCAGACTTTTTCTGTAATACCTGCATATTTGCAGGCTGTCTGGTGCATAGGGGAGTGAGCTTAGGGGAAAAAGTGTGTGTGTGTGTGTGTGTGTAAATGTGAGAGAGAGGGAGAGAATATGTGGAGAGAAATAAAAAGTAAGTAGGCATCTGTATTCAATGAGAAAATGTGGTCTGTTTGTGTGAATGTGTGTGTAGACATGATTCTCTATCCAGTGTGAAAGTGTTCATGTATGTGCAACTCTGCGTGTGTCTGTGTGTGTGTGTGTGTGTGAGAGAGAGAGAGAGGGAAAGAGAGTGTGTGTGAGTGTGTGTGTCTAGGGAGATGGGCTGATAACACATACAGATGAGGCTCCAGCACCTATACGGCTGGCTAAGCACCTCTCGTTTCTGCTTACCTCTGCTCTGCATTCCCTCTTATTGGAGCCCTATGTCGGAATATTGGAATTTGAATGGGAATCCTTAATTACAGACAACAATACACTATAAATTGGTCCTGATTAATGCCATGGTTTGCAGGAGCCAGACCAAGAATATCAGAGTACAAAAATAACATGAGAAAAAAACAGTGTATACCACAAATTCTCTTACAAAAGCCAATATTTAAATAATAACCAGAGGTGCAAAATTACCAGTATCTGTACTGTAATGGCTTGCATGGCAAATTAAGTATCATTCAGCATATTTTCTTGCAGCAACATAATCACACCCTAATAATGAACCTTTTCTTAAAAACTCTTCTCTCACCAATTGATTAATTCCAATCAATTCCACTTTGTCATTCTGTCTTGTTGTTAAGCTATTTTAAATGAAAGTCAACACTTATTGCAGATGTTTCACAATGAAATTTTTCCAGGGAAATGCAGGTTGACCCTTGACCTGCTGGAAGGTTTTTACTGTTAAAAAGAGGGAAGAGGAAATGCTGAGCGTATAAATCAGAAGAGGGGAGCCGAACACAAAAACAGGGAAACAGGGAGGCTTTTTATTAAAATTTGATCAAATTTACTTGAAAAAGAGAAAACAAGAAATAAGAAATAAAATGTTGGCCTCACAGCTAGTCTCAAATAAAGACCTGGTTCTTTTCTCGATTAAGGGGAAAGAAAATAAAACGTTCCCATCCACTCTTTGAGAAATTACAGTATTTGGCTACAAATGTTCCTCATTATGAGATGCTCCTGCAGCCACATTGTTATCACATTATCAAAGAGAGGATATGAACCCAGTTTCAGAAATCTTGACATAGTGTGTGTGTGTGTGTTTCTAATGATAGAGCGGGGCTCCAGACAAAGTTTGAATCATTCAGCATTTATGTCTGCTACTATATGTGAATAAAAATGTGTTAAAATGTGAAGGCCTGGGCTGGAATGTGGATACAAATTGGGCATATATGTATCTACAGTTGGTAAATTGGAGTACGTGTGCACACATCAGTGCGTTGTATAAGTGACTGTGAACATGTGTGCATGTGTGTACTCCAGTGCCCGTAGATATAAACATTGTTGCAGCAGGAAGGCTGGGGAGATAAGAGTGTGGTTGGGGGGTTGGGGGCAAGAATGGATGGATGAGTCGAGGGAGGCAGGGAGAGACGGACGGATGGAGGGATAGAGCATATGGAGAGCTGTGGATGAGCATTAGGAGCCCATAAAAACAGCTCATTAAGAAGTTCAATCTGTTCATCGGAAAGAGAGATGGGGAGGAGAGAGAGAGAGAGAGAGAGAGAGGAAACTGAAGGAGGGGGAGGTTGGCAAGATTTAACTGTGAACCGACAAAGCTGAGAACACACACACAGACACACATGTGCGAGCATGTACACACACAGACACACCTGGCTACATTAATCTTCGGAAGCAGGCTAACAAAAATCCACATGATCCCCTGGAAGCTACTTGTGTGAGTGCTGTATGCGTGTGCCTGTAATGTGTGTGAGCACGCACGCTCAAGCTTTGGTGTATGTGTGCGTTTGTATGTTTACAATGAAAGAATTTCAAGATGATTCCCGGAAAAACAGTCTTTCAGGGCAGTTCCTTTGTCTGGTGGCAGGTCAACTCAAGCCTTTACTACATGAAAGTGGGGGACTATTATTGTGATGATACATTTCACATTTGGCTTGTATGTAATGACTGCAACAAACAATTTTGGTATCAGACATTTTTACAAAATAACCGGGTTCCAAGAAATGAACTGAAGCATGAGTTCTCTCTCCTTTCTCCTTGTCCCTTTTCTCCTGATCCACTCTTTGTGCCTCACCAGGCTTTTTGTCATCTGCCGGGCTGTTACTGTAACAAGAATGTGGTCAAGTCTGGTAACAATACTGCAAAAAAAAAAAAAAAAAAAAAAAAAACATTTGGATGAGTGGCCTGAATTCAGACAAAAATTTTTGCCACTAGTGTGAAAAAATTCGCCTTTGTTCATAACGCATTGTCACTTGGGATCCTTGCAAAAGAGCTGATTTCCATTAAAAACAAATGAAAACTATCACCTCCCTGGAAGAAGAACCTATTGACATACAGAGTTAAATGCAGTAACAATGAACTATAAATTCTCTCTCTCTGTTTCCACCCAGAACCAAAGAGAACGGCTTTGAGCGAGATGGTGCCCTGCACCCGGATGTTCACCCCAGTAAGCGGCCCTGCACCATAAGCCCCGCCCAGCGCTTCAGCCCTTCCAATGGGCTCTCCTACCAACCCAACGGCCTGCCTCACCCGGGCCCACTCCCTCCGCAGCACTACAGGCTGGATGACATGGCCATCGCCCATCACTACCGGGACACCTACAGACACCCCGCCTCCAATCATCGGGAGATCCGTGAGAGAGCCAGACCCATTGGTGAGGACATTGGGGGTATATGGGCATGTGTGTGTGTGTGTGCATAAATTTGGATACTGACACACAAAGCAATCCCACTAAATGGCAAACTGTCAAAGCTTTTACTCTGTAGTAGTACCAAGAGAAACATCAAGAGGATTTCATATAAAAAGTAAACAGTTACAAAAGTTACATCATTTTTACATCACTTCTCAGGCTTCTCAGCTCTTTATATACCACTAAGATCAGTAATTTTAATAATAATGATCATCAAACAGTGTCAACTTCAGCCTGGTGGATGCTTGTTGGTACAGCAAGTTGACAGACAGTCTTTCAGAGCACATCCAACCATCCTGCTGCCCCAGAGAGCACAAACTGAAATTGAGACTTCAGGACTAAGCCTTGATGAAGCTGTATAATGACGACTTTGCTCTGTTCTAAAAATAGGAGAGACATTTACCATGTCTCGCCTTGTGATGGATGTTTATTGGACCAGAAGCTCAGTCATTTGAGTCTTGCCCTCAGGATGGGAGAGAGCAAAGAAAGAAGGGGGAGTGAGGGAGGAGGAGAAAGAAATGGATGAAGAGAGAGTGTCAAACAAAGACTAAATGAAGGATAGATGAAGGCGCACACAAGGGAGTGATGGAGTAATGTTACATTGATCCTCTTTGTCATACTGACTTGCCCTTTGTTTATCTTTCTATCTGTCTGCCTATCTATCTTTCTTTCTTTCTCTCCTTCTTTCTTTCATTAGGTATGCATGCAGGGACCAGGCAGGAAGAAGTGATTGACCACAGGCTGACAGACAGAGAGTGGGCTGAGGAGTGGAAGCACCTTGACCATGTAAGAAAAGTAATAACATTTTTATATTACTATACCCCACAGTTCTGTCTGAAAAATAACAGAGATTAGATGGATTTTAGTCATATTAAATTGTAATATCTAACTTTGTACTAAAAGTCTTTGTTACACTGTAGATCTATTGTTAACAGAAACTTTTTATTCATTTCTGTATACAGAATAAGTTTGGTTTTTTTTTGTGGACATAATCTTTAAAAATGTGTGTTGTGTGAAAGGTTTGACATTACGATGCATATCAACACCGATAGTCAGGTTGTTCATACAGGTATAGAGTGGAGATGTGTGTGTGCATGCTTGCAACTATAATGTAAATACAACATAAATTGTTGTATGTGTACTCACCCTCCGTTTTGTTCAAATAGATGGATGAGTAGAGTTGACATTTTGAAGGAGATAACCGTTACTAAAATAAATTTGGCTTTATTTGTCCCTTCAAACCTGCTATTTCACCTCAATGTTGTTGGTATGCAGTCAAGACCAATCAAGCAATCATGTAATGTGAACACAAATATATTTTTGTCAGAGGCACTAGCATCATCCATGATAGGTGCGACTTGACAAACCTGATCAACATTTCTAGAGTGTAAATACACCTTGTGTTTGATTATTAAACTCCATCATACAGACGATAAATACAAATGACTTCAAGTTAGAGCCCCTCCCTCCACCACTACACCCACGCTGAATTTAATTTATCGATCCATCAATGTCTATGTGTAAACTCAGCGCCTCGTCCGCTCCCTGTCTCCTCCAGCTGCTGAACTGTATCATGGACATGGTGGAGAAGACGAGGCGCTCGCTGACGGTACTGCGGCGGTGCCAGGAGGCCGATCGTGAGGAGCTCAACTACTGGATCCGACGATACAGTGACGCTGAGGAGCTGAAAAAGGGTGCCGCCAGTGGGCAGTCGAGGCAACAGAGCCCCGCAGCACAGGACAACGCAACACCAGGTATAACGCATATTATTATAAGTCATAGTGGCAAAGAAATTGGCATCTGTGTGTTTACAAGGCTGCTAAAAGGTCATGATCCCATAAGCTTCAGTGACAGACTTACGGTGATTTCAATAAATAATATTGAGTTTTGTCAAACTTAGTAAAGACTTTCATTTCAAGCCTTTTCAAGACAATTGTTTTTTCAATTCTTCACTACTCTTTCTTGATGGTTTTATATATTAAATTGAACATCTGTCGAACATTATTTGAAATATTAATTCCACCTACTTTCTTCGTCTTCTTCCCACCACATTTTTAACTACCGTAAATACAATCTGTCATTTTTTAACCCTACAATGAATCCTACATTTGTTGTTTCTCTCTGTCAGCAAGTCTAGAAAGGCAGGAATTGAATGTGGAGTCCCTCAGGGGTTAATTCTTGGTCTCCTGCTGTTATGTTTGTATATGCTGCCACAAGGACATATCATCTAGAGACACAATATATGTCACCATAATTATACTGATGACAGTACACCTGGAAACCTGAGCCAATGTTAAGTCACTAATTGCATCAGTGCCAAATAAACTGCATGTTTTTGCTTGATTTTCTTCAACCATTTTGAAGAATCATCAGAGAAACCAACAGGTTCAACAACATGTTGATTTTCTCTACAATCTTCTGCACTGTTGTCATGCAAAACATTAGCTGATCTCTGATTGCTAAGGCTGTGTCTTTGTGTTTCCCCAGAAATTCACAGGGAGCTGCTGCACCGGCCTGTGTCTGGCTACGTCCCAGAAGAGATCTGGAAGAAAGCTGGTGAGCCGCACTTCAACGCCTGCCATCATCACACACACACACACACACACACGCACCCTTTCTCTCTTTCTCTCTTTCTGATGATCTCTCTGCAGGTTTTTTAAGCCATTTTGCTTTGTAGAAGTCAAGGCAATCTTTTTCACACAGATGACTCAGAGCTGGATGAGAAACGCTCCTTTAAACCGCATTCCCTCCTCTCATCCCAACGTAGTCTACTGTCTGCATCCTTCTTCCCTTTTAGACTTGAATTAATGTGTCATATTTCATACAGTAGGAAGTTTAAGAAATATGAGTGTCACCACAACACTGTGCACACTCCAAATATGATGTCAGATCATAAAATAATTTTATTGCACCAGTCAACATAAGTAGCTTTTACAGCTGCTTCAGTGGTTCTGCTGTTAAAAGTACAGTAGCAACATTTGATATCTCTTTGCTTTTGGCACTTTTGTAATCCCCTTAGTGACAGACATTACAGCTATTCCATTTAACGAAACTGTAGTAAAATTATTGAAGGACATTTGTAGAACCAGTTAAGATCAAAACTGAATGAAACTAATTTGCTGCTTTAACAGTTTTCATTAGCTGCCATTAAATTTTTTAGCGTACACAAATAGCATTCTTTAAACTCATGAGCACAACTGCAGTCACCATTATCGTTGTCCTGAAAAACTGAAAGAATTTTCCGTCGAGGGTTCAGTGCTTGAGGAATCCACTTTGTATTCACCGTCAGTGATACAGTATATCTGCTTTTTAAACCCCTTGGAGAAAAGAAATTGTCCCCTTGCTTGACCAAGCATGATGTGTGAGATACTCAGAACAAGTAATATGCATTTAAATTGAATTGAGTATCACCATCGGGACACTGCCTGCTCTCCAGTATTCTCCTCCCCTCACCAGCTTTGATCGATCTTCCATCTGAGGCATTTGGTGTGTAATCACAATTCCATGCACAAGGCATGTATCACACGGCACCAGGGCAATTTCCATGACTTCAACAGCACAGTAGGTTAAAGACAAAACCACCCTGGTTTAAAAATTTAGCTCAATCACAACAGAGAGAAAATGTCTCTGTCTTTAGAAATGCACACTTTCTGCCTCACATTGAAAACACAATTTTACATTTGTAATATAAGTGTAATGTGTACAAAAGAAATGAAGTAAAGTGAAGCATATTTTCCAAACGTAAAGCTGTATTTATCTTTTGTCTGTAGGATAAATGGTGCCAGCTATTTTGCATTCTTCTCCCTATATCCACTATTCTTTTCACTTCAGTCGCATATATTCTGGCTGAGGAGAGACTGATTTAAATGTGACCCAGGGAGGATTGCAAAATAGGATTTTTAACACAATGGAGTGCGGCGGTGAATACATCTGTTTGAAATGGGCAAAATGTTTACAGTTGGTGATAAATATTCAAGCACCTTGCACGGTGTCCTACCGGTTTCCCACTTCCCCCTCACCGCGTGGGCCTCTGGGATCACAATGGAAATGCATAATTTAAATATAAATTGCCTGATTTGCATACACAATTAGTCAAGTTACAGGCTTGATGGGAGCAAACAAAAAGCCCTCCTTTTGCTTTGACGTTCAGTTGGAATTCCACCGCTTAACACCCGCGCGGCAAGGTTATTCATTCCACAAAACAAGTATAAAATAACACATCTCAAAAGCACATTTTCTGAGTGATTACCTGGGATTAATCGGCTCACACTGTTGTCTCGAGGATATTTTTTTAAATTAAAAGAAAAGACATATTTTGTTTGCGCATCTTCAAATAAGATCATTTGAACTTTTTTTAAAATGAGAACATCACACATTGACCCATTAGAGGATCTTACTAATTAAACATGCCACAGTCACTATCAAAAGAGTGGGGTTCGCCAACATGATGGGCTGATAAATATTTTTTCCTGAATAATTTAATGAAAGCAATTTGTGAGTCTTGTGTTGATGTACCAAAAGAATTTATTTTTAGCTTGTGTCCTCTAAAAATGAGTGAAAGCAACAGCTTTTACAATGCATCTTTTGGGAAAAACAATCTGCGATCCCACTGTTGTTGCTTGAAAATTTTTGTTGTTTTTTTTTCCAGAAAAGAAAAGTTCTTTAAGTGCTTAGAATGGCAACTGTGCATTTTTAATGATACAGTAGTTTTGAAAGGAATAAGGGGTTTTGAATTTTATTGTGATGTAAACATTAAAGAGATCCCACATTGAAATATCAAGATTTTCTCTGAATAGTAACAACAAAAGTGAAAACATGAAGTATTACCAGTATTGTCATTGAAAACAAACCCCCAAAGGCAGGATAACATATTGCAAACTACATTGCAGGTACGGGAGGCTTGACTTCCTCTGTCTCCACACTCTTTCCAGAAGAGGCAGTAAATGAGGTGAAGCGACAGGCCATGTCAGAGCTGCAGAAAGCCGTGTCAGAGGCAGAGCGTAAGGCTCACGAGATGATCAGCAGTGAACGCGCCAAGATGGAGCGTACGGTAGCCGAGGCCAAGCGGCAGGCGGCCGAGGACGCGCTCTCCATAATCAACCAACAAGAGGACTCCAGCGAGGTAGGAACATCGTCATCGTACTCGTTTGGTAGTATTATTTGGCATTGTGTCTTTTTTTGTTGTCACTGTTGTTGCCAGCTGTTCAAGTGAATAGAAGTTACATTATAGTCAGGAGACAGTGGGAGGGAGAGGTCAGGTCAATCAAGTATCTATTAGCCTTGCTTTCCTCCTTCCTCTTCTTTTCCGACAGAGTAGCTACCGTGTTTGGAAAGTTGTTACCAATTCAGCTGAGCGGAAATAAGGGAAGGAGCTTTCATTTGCTAATCACCATTGGAGACCTTAGTGTTTAATCAGTTAAGTGAGAGGGAAATATGGCTCACATCTGACATTAATTCTAGGGGTGATGTTTATGAGAGAGAAGCACCCCAGAGGAGAACTTTCAAAAGCTGTTTGTAACCTTGTTCTCCTCTTTCCTGTGGATATGCAGCTGCCCTGACATTCTCTCCCTGCGGTTTCCAAGATATATAAGAGGCCTTAAGTGTAATAAAAGATGGGTTTTTGATCTGTCTGTGATTTTGTTTTCAGCTGAAGTGTTATAAAAGTAGAGGCTTGTTCAGTTAATGTGCAGACTGGTGCACTGATATCTGTTGCTAATCTTCACGCTGTGAAGATTCACTACAGTAGTTCTCTGTTTGATTTAGTCATCAAATATGTGATTATCTTTTCTGTCAATAGACACATAAAATAAAACAAAGGGTCCAGTTTTATCCATTATCAGAAGTTCATCAGCTTAACTGGCAAATTGTCTGTCTGATTGTGAATCCTGCGGCTGCATTATTGATTTGTGTTAGTTAACTTTGCCTCTTTCTGTCTGTCAGAGCTGCTGGAACTGTGGCCGCAAGGCCAGTGAGACATGCAGCGGTTGCAACACGGCACGCTACTGCGGCTCCTTCTGCCAGCATAAGGACTGGGAGAAGCACCACCATGTCTGCGGTCAGACCCTCCAGGCCCAGCAGCAGCAGGCCAGCCAGCAGCAGGGAGGCGTCCCAGGGTCAGAGACCCCTGCTCCCATCAGCTCCTCCGCCTGCACCCCGAGCAGCGGGACTGGGAGTCCGGCTGCTACCCCGCCTGCTGCTACCCCTCGCTCATCCACCCCAAGCACCCCGTCCTCCTCTGCCCTGGATGGCACACCACGCTAAGAGACTAACACGGAGGATGAGGGCAAAGGCCTCCGGGGCGTAACAGCCAGCCCTCGACCCCACAAACAGCATGACTGTCTACATTGCCTTGCAAAGATACTAAGCTAACGTGGCTAACAGAAAGAGATGGCAATGCTTCTGTCTATCTTGCAGCGTAGTCATAGAAAGAGGAGGAGGAGGTCCATAATCAGGTCATATTGACTTGCCATGACTTTAAAGAAACACAAAGATATTCTTTGTTTTGAATGAATGAATTTAAATATTGACATCCTTTTATCGTTACACTTGCTATTCTCGTTGTCTGTTTGTCGTTGTGCCTGTTGTTGTTAATGTTGTTGTCATTGTAGCTTATCTTATTTTTTCTTGTAAATATAAAGAGACTGAGCAGAGATAGCCGTGAACTCGAGACAAGTATATCTGACCTCCCCTTTTTAAAATGTTTTTATTTCCCATCCTTGAATTAATGCTTATTTCCTTCCTGTACCTTGGACATGAGACTAGTCGACCTCAAGAAAACATTTTACCAAACAACATACCAAGGCAACATAACTAGCTAGCAGAAAGACTGACGTCATCAATATTCTTTGTAAAGAAAGATATCAGATTTAAATACCCTGAACGAGATACTGACGGATGGATAGATAAACAAGTTTTCTGCCTGGAGAGGGGAGAGGAATGGACTGAATCTCTGGCCCACAGACCGACTGCCATGAAATGGGCAGATGTGCAGCAGATTGCAAGCAGAGCCAGCTGTTCAACCAATGTTATTTCCCTCTCACTTGTAATAATATCCAGGTCAGTGGGCTGGGAAATACAAATCCATCTCCCTGAAGGATGTAAAAGGAAGAATTCTTGGACAAGATACAAAACTTTGCCCACTGCACATGTGGAAGATGTACTGGCTACAATTCGCACATGCATGCTTGGTGGGTCACAGACGCTATCAAACAGGAAGTGAAGTCATCATCCCAATGGTGAGACTGTCAAAACACCAGGACAGCAGCCGTTGGGCTACTCAGAGCTGAAACCTACAGTATGGAGAACTCAGTAGGAAGCTCATTCTGCGCCCCAGACGCTCCCATCCTGTCCCAACTCTGAAAAACATTTTCATCTTTCTTCATGTTCTTATTCTTTTTCTGTAGATGTCATGGTGTTAAAGACTTCTGTCCTGTGATGTCACCAATGGTTATTTATTGTATATGTATTGGACAATTGTGACAATGCATAGTACTTCAACCAGTCACAACTCTAAGTCCCTCATAACTCTCTCTCTCTCTCCCTCTCTCTCTCTCTCTCTCTCTCCCTCTCTCTAGCTGGTGCAAAAAGAGATAAAAAAAAAGAAGTGTTATCATTTTTCCAAGCTGCTTTTCTATTCTGTGTGTAAGTGGTAGATCACCCGTAGTTCTATAAGTTTTACTTCCCTTCGTCCTCAAGAAAAGACACAAGCTATATCTCAGAGCTGCTACTTGAGTCCGACCCAGATCTTTTCTGAGAACTAGCATGTTGCGCGGAATGCTAACCTAAATGTTTTGTACAAGGGACATACATAAATGTATTTGCACTGTCACAGAGGTTATTTCGGCATGCTTCTTTTCAGCATACTTGTGTTGTCAGTATAGAGCCATAATTCATCAACCATTTTGTATGTAGTGATAGCATTATCTGTTTTAACATTTTTGGGGGTGGGGAGGGGGTTGGAAAAATGTAAAATCACCAAACCCACTTTTTTTTTTTTCTTCTCAACATGCTAGCAAAGGCGGCCATAACATTTTTTTTAATAGTTGCAGACAGTGCATGCACATTACTGAACGTTTGTTAAATATTTGTTATTTTTTAGAAAAAAACAAAAAAACCAAAAAAACTAAAAAAAAAAAAAAGAAAATATTCTAACAAACTAACTTTCCAAATGCAGAGGTGTAGACTCCGATTGACAGCTTTAACACTGCAAAGCACCAGGTAACACACAGTATTAACACAAGAGATAAACAAAAAAACACCAAAAACAGCCAAAGACTGACACCAAGGACCAAAATCCTGATTTAAACAATTTTCAAAAGAGGTTTGTTCTCACAAACATTTGGTTATTTATTTCTGCGGTTTTGTTCACGCATTCATGGAACAAACCAATTTAAATGTCATAAAAGTCGTTTAATTTAATCTGTTCTGGAAAGAGCAAAACCAGTGGCACTCATCTTGCATTGTGAAATGAGAAGGTGTGAATTAAACATAACGAACATTTCACAGGAGTGTTACATTTGAACTGGAGCAATAATAACCAATGAGACATGAACACTGATAACTTCTGTAACCATTTTCAAAGAAATTTTTGAGATATTTTTAAAGATTTTATTCTTGTTTGCGCATTTTCTCATTACACAAATGTCAGATTTAGTGCTTATTTCAGCTTTAAGCAGTTAAGTTTTTGATTCTTAAAGAGGTGAATGTGAGACTGGGCTTTCACACCAATGCCATTTTGCAGTTGTTTTATATTTATTTATATCAATATATGTCATTTTTTTTTCTTTTGGGACAAATAAATCAGTCACAGCTTTGTTGTAAACCTTCAATGTAAATCAAACAAACCTCTCATTCGCAGTAATAGAGCACTTACCCTGACGCACACAAAGTCTCTTCACCCCAAACACCCAAACACCTTGGTGCTACACAGAAGCGCGTTACAAATTCTGACCTCAAGGAATAAGTGGAGGCCCACAAAGGTTCTGGGCAGTTTGCTCCCTCTGTACCTCCTCATCCCTCTTGTCTAAATAAAAAAAACACACCTGCATTCTTGACTCTAAAGGGTTAAACAATCCAAAAAGGTGTCTGACACCCTACTAGCGACTCCTCAGAAGCTGTGAAGAAACAGCCAAGCTGTTTTTAGTGTATTTGAAAGTATACAACAAATAACGTGTGTGTTCATCATTATCAGGGCAAACCTGGCTTAAAAAAAAAAGAAAAAAAAATACTAAGACAAACATTATCGCTCAATAATTCTTTGAGAAGCTCTATTTTTTTCTTTCTTCCCTCCTCTATGTGTGTTTTGCTACAAATTCCTCGGTGGCAAACAAGTCTCACTCTACCTCTTACAGCACGATAAGAGCATCAGTCGCGGCGCTGATACTGGTCTAGTCGAAACCAAATGGGCACAAGAGAACAGGAAAATAAAAAATCCAAAGTCGAAGCTCATACAGCTGCAAAACCATATCACTACTTGGTAACAATGCAGACCTCATAAATAAATGAAACATAAATGAATAGAAATGAGAAAAAAAAACCTGAAAAAAACTTTTGTTATGTTCCTTTATGCCTGTGGCGTTTCTAGAGTGCATCAAGAGTTTGAATTGTTTGAACAGATTTTAAAAATTGTGCTAATTTTAAAGAAAAGTGTTGTCGATTCCTATTTCGATGATACAAGCGAAGGTCACAGATAAGAAATGTTGTTTCTCTCTTGCTCTTTTTTCTCCCTTGTTCCCCCTCAACCTTTTTCTCGTCTTCTCTTCTCTGTTGTGAAGACATGCTAAAGTGCTTGTCGACTTGTCAGCTGGGATAAATTCAAAAGGGTGGATATACAAAAGGCAAAGCTTGTAAAAAACTAAAATAAAAACACTTAAGGCTATGAATTTAGGCATGCCTGTTTTTCACAATAGGGGGAAATGTTATTTCAATTTCCTACTTATCAAGAAACATTGGGGAGGTATGTGGGGCCAACAGTGAATAGCAAAGGCCGTAGCATTAATCTGGGGGAGTGAGTTGATCTTCGGGGGTGGGAGGGTTTTTTTGCGTTCTCTTGAGAAAATTTATTGTGAAAAAAAGAGCTCAAATGATTTGAAGTTGTTGTGCAATACTTAATTGAGACATGAAAACCACAGGTTAGTGGTAGGCTGACACTGGGCGGTCTTTCCATCGCTTAGAGTCAGTGTCCTCTAGAGAGATTTCCAGTCTACTATGTCAGAACTGTGGTTTCTTGTTGATTTTATTTCTTTTATTTCTTTATTTTTAATTCTTTTGGGGCTGTAAACTATGGTCTGTCAGTCTGTGAAACTTTGCAGTATAATTCTGGTATTGTTGTTCTCTTTACGGTGTAATAAATATGTTAATACCTGCCTTGGAGACTTGAGACTGATGTTCTTTCATTACAGCAACAGTATCCAGATGAGTATGGGTACAGCCAAAATTAACATCCATGTCCTTGTGGCGTAAGCTAGATATATACTCTAAAAGAGGAAGGTCAGATGAGGTGTTGGACCCACACTGAAAAAGCACTTTTTTTTAGAGCTGTTGCCTTCAAAGGTAGGGGAAAAGGTGGACTGAAGTGGTCAAGGGTGTATTTATAAAAGTTTCTCCAAGAAATAAAAAAGGAGGAAACCATATGCCAGCGTATATCTGTCCCTGCTATTTTTCAGAACTTCAGAACCAATTTCTGTCTACCCCATTAGCTAATGCAACATATAGGTACTGTACACACATGTGCCAGATGTTGAATTGTTTCAGCTGTTCCTTTAGCAGAGTGAACATCCAGACAGTAAGAAGTGGAAAATCAGTTGATGCTGATGAAGGCTGTATAAGTGAAACCCAAAGTATGACTGCTAAGTACATACACAGCTTTTTCATTTTTCCATATTGTTGGCTATTCTTCCTGTTTCCAGGCTTCGGACCTCACTTTTTTTTACTGAGGGACACTGCTACTGGTATGGTACCTTTTAATCAGGGAAAAAATGTAATTACCTGCCTACTGTTGCAGTCTTTAGAAACTGTTTATGGCGTGTCCATCTTTCAGTTTAAGTCTGGATATGTGCACCTGCTATGCTTTTTGGTTTTTTTGTGGGGTTTTTTGATAGATTGGAAGTAAGAGTTTACAGCATACATCTAAAACTAGCATTCAAAGATTTAGAATAAATAGATGAAGGATATGTGAACCCAGCCACTGGGGGTGCACAAGCCAGTGCATTCTTAGCGCTGGTCCAAAGCCCGGATAAATAGGGCTGGTTGCGTCAGGAAGGGCATCCGGCGTAAAACCTAGGCCACATCAATTATACGGATCATAAATCAGATTTCCATACCAGATCGGTCGAGGCCTGGGTTACCAACAGCCGCCACCAGTACTGTTGACCAGCAGGGTACCGGTGGAAACTATGCTACTGTTGAGCGAAGGAGAAGAAGAGGGGGAAGGGTACGAGTATGGAAGTGAGAGTCGGAACTTTGAATGTCAGCACTGACTGGTAAAGGGAGAGAGCTGACTGATATGATGGAGATACGGAAGGTAGATATGCTATGTGCAAGAGACCAGGTGAAGGGGAGTTAGGCCAGGAGCATCAGGGGCGGGTTCAAACTGTTCTACCATGGTGTGGATGGGAGGAGAAATGGGGTAGGGGTAAAGGGAGGTGAAGAGAGCCGGAAAGCTGGAAATTGAAGGTGTGATGATGAATGTTTTCAGTGCATATGCCCTGCATGTTGGGTGTGGGATGGATTTTGCGAAAAGAATGGAAATGGCTGTGGTGAATACGTATTTCAAGAAGAGGGAGGAGCACAGGGTGACATATAAGTGTGGGGGAAGATGCACACGGGTGGACTTATGCAGGAGGTGCAATCTGAAAGAGATTGGAGAGTGTAATGTGGTGGCAGGGGAGAACGTAGCTAGGTAGCATCCAATGGTGGTCTGTAGGATGATGTTGGAGACCAAGAAGAGGAAGAGAATGAAGGTAGAGCCAAGGATGAAATGGTGGAAGTTGAAGAAGGAAGACTGTTGTGTGGAGTTCAGGGAGGAAGACAGGCTCTGGGTGGTAATGAAGACTTGCTGGATGGCTGGGTAACTACTGCAGAAGTGGTGAGGAAGACAGCTGGAAGGTACTTGGTGTGTCATCCGGGCAGACGAAGGAAAACAAGGAGACATGGAAATGAGGACGTACAGGAAATTACGGAGGAAGAGGTTGGCGAAGAAGTGGGATAGCCAGAGAGATGAAGAAAGTAGACAGGAGTACAAGAAGATGAGGTGAAGGCGAGGAGAGAGGGGGCGAAGGCTAAGGAAAAGGTGTATGGCAAGTTGTATGACAAGATGGACACTAAGGAAGAAGAAAAAGGCTTGTACCAATTGTCTAGACAGAGGGACTGAGCCGGGAAGGATGTGCAGCAGGTGAGGGTGATGCAGGATAGAGATGAAAATGTGTTGACTAGCGAGGAGAGTGTGTTGAAAAGGTGGAAGGAGTACTTTGAGGGGCTGATGAATGAAGAAAATGAGAGAGGTTGGATGATGTGGGGATAGTCGATCACGATGTGCGGTGGATTAGCAAGGATGAAGTGAATGCAGCTATGAAGAGGATGAAGAGTGGAAAGGCAGTTGGTCCAGATGACATACCTGTGGAGGCATGGAGATGTTTAGGAGAGAAGGCAGTGGAGTTCTTAACTAGATTGTTTAACACAATCTTGGAAAGTGAGAGGATGCCTGAGGAGTGGAGAAGAAGTCTACTGGTACCGATATTCAAGAATAATGTGCAGAGCTGTAGTAACTACAGAGGTAAAAAATTGATTAGCCACAGCATGAAGTTATGGGAAAGAGTAGTGGAAGCTAGGTTGAGAGGACAGGTGATGATTAGTGAGCAGCAGTATGGTTTCATGCCAGGAAAGAGTTCTACAGATGCGATGTTTGCTTTGAGAATGTTGATGGAGAAGTATGGAGAAGGTCAGAGGGAGTTGCATTGTGTATGTGTGGATCTAGAGAAAGCATATGACAGGGTGCTGAGAGAGGAGGTGTGGTATTGTATGAGGAAGTCGGGGGTGGCAGAGAAATATGTAAGAGTGACAGCAGTGAGGTGTGAGGTTGGAGTGACAGGTGGGTTGAAGGTGGAGGTGGGATTACATCAAGGATCGGCCCCGAGCCTTTTCTTGTTTGCAATGGTGATGGACAGGTTGACGGACGAGATCAGGCAGGAGTCTGCGTGGACTATGATGTTCGCGGATGACACTGTGATCTGTAGTGAGAGTAGGGAGCAGGTTGAGGACAACCTGGAGAGGTGGAGTTATGCACTGAAGAGAAGAGGAATGAAAGTCAGTAGGAGCAAAATGGAAAACGTGTATGAATGGGAGGGAGGACAGCGGAATGGTCAGGATACAAGGAGTAGCGGTGGCGAGGGTGGATGAGTTTAAATACTTGGGGTCAACTGTTGAAAGTGACAGAGAGTGCAGAAGAAAGGTGAAGAAGAGAATCAGGAGTGATCTGCAACAGAAGGGTACTAGCAAGTGGAGGGTTATGGATATGGTGAAGGAAGACATGCAGGTGGTTGGCGCTACAGACGAAGATAAAGAGGACAAGAAGAGATGGAAACGGATGATCCGCTGTGGTGACCCCTAACAGCAGCAGTCGAAAGAAGAACAGGAGAGGAGAACAGAAGGAGAACAGAACCTCAAATCCCAAGTGCAGCCACCACACATAAAATCCATCAGTACTTACAGAGGCACTTTTAATCAGTAATACTGTAACAGAATAATTGTGGACTTTAAATGTACTACTTCTTTCTCCTTCCCATGACTCCTTGATTTCCTGTGACAGAATGCCTTTTTCTCTCATCCTGTCACACACTGTCCACAGAACAGATCCCAAAAGAGAAGACATTATACAAACTGCTTCTTCTGCTATATTTATAAGATAAGGTCCAGTTTGGAAAATGTTAAAAGTGAGCCTTCCAAACAGATGTAAAAATACTAAATGAAAAAGGAAAGGACTTTCAGTTATTAAAATTGTATAAATAGATCAGCCTCAGAGATAATAAAAAACAGATCAGTCATGTGAGGTGGAAGACAGCAGTCGGGAAGATTCCTGTGTTTACGACGAGCATTCATTGTTGCATGATTGCAGAGTTGGTTGTGTGAGGGTTCAGAATACTGTGCATTGAAAACATTGCACTATATCCATTACATTTAGGTTTATTTACCTTGAATGGCTGGCTCAAAGACTTCATATGTGTTAGCTTTTTCAGGTACTTCTGTATAATTAAGCGCCATGCCTCAGGAAAATCTGTATTTCCCAGTTGTAATTATGACTTAAATGTTGATGTGAACTGGTGGGAAACTGGTAATTAGGGTAACTCCTGAATTACATAAATGTGGCATGACAGTAGCACATTTTAGAATGTCTTTAAACTTCATGACCCTGTCTGATTGGCCATTTAAAGTCACATGCATTAGTCTCATTAGATATTATATTATTATTATTATATTATATATATGTCCTCTTGACAGAACAGTGACCTGGGAATGTATTGGACTGGTGAGCACAATAACAACAAGTAACCAGTGATTATCTTTTCATTAATATGTTTCCTGGAGATGCATGACTAATTGCCACTAATATCAGAACCAAATAAGCCCAATCATCTGATCCTAGTGAAGTTCTGTTGCTACTGGTTATGATTTACAGTCCACATAAACAGGACTGAGTCATTGACAGAAGAAACCTGGACTCGGCTGACCCTTCTAAAGTTCTGTTGCTGCTGGTTATGATTTATAGTCACCATAAAAAGGACTGAGTCATTGACAGAAGAAACCTGGATTTGATGGATCCTCCTGAGGTTCTGTTGCTGCTGATTATGATTTACTGTCCGCATAAACAGGACTGAGTCATTGACAGAAGAAATCTGGACTCGATCGATCCTCCTGAAGTTCTGTTGCTGCTGATTGTGATTTACAGTCCGCAGAAACAGGACTGAATCATTGACAGAAGAAACCTGGACTCGACTGATCCTCTTGAAGTTCTGTTGCTGTGTGGGCCTATCAACAAAACACCAAGAAGGGAGGGTGCCCACCTGATGACCCCAGTGAAGCGTTTACCCATGCCCCCACTCAAGGAATGATTGCAATTATAATAGGGGATTGTAAAACCAAGTCCTGTGAGCTCAACTCAACATTACTGACTGCAGTATGTGAGACAGGCTACTGTATATCCAAGTAGAAACTTAGACATATGAAAGACTCTGATTAGTGCAACAACCTCACCCTGTGTCTTAAAATGTCACAAACCATAGTGACGAGGCTAAAGGCACAGTTAAAATGAAGGAGAGTGATATACAGTACATTACAACAAAGCTGTTCGGATATGAGCATTTGGTGGAGCTATTTATATGCTGTTCCAACACCAGTACAATTAACCTCCTAACTAACCTCAGGTTTTTGCCTGACAAGATTGTGTCGGACCTCAAAGAGCTGCAATCAGCTACCCCCTTTCAAAACGAATGACAGTGAAGCCATGAAGCAGCTTGTCAGCTCTGGAAGCTCTGCCTTTTTATGACCCCCCCCCCCATCTTTATCTTTGTGTTGAACCACTTTGGAGTTGATAAAGCCCAGGGATGAGTTGGACTGCTGTGATATTCCTGCCACATTCTTCTACATAAAGTTCATTGTGACCAGGTCTCTTTTCTTCTCCCCCTCATCTCCCGCTCTCTTCCCCTGTCTTTTCTCACTCTCTCTTATCAAGCCAGGCAGAAGCAGACAGCGACTTGAATTAAGCGCTGGTCGGGGGGGAGCTGCTTGGAGCCGATAACAATACAAAATGGATTTTCTCAAACAGAGAAAAACAGCTGTCTCCATTATTTGAATGCTTCACCTTTCCCCGCTCCATTAATTGGCTCTTTGATCACAGGCAGAGGTGCACAGTGACTGATAAGGAATAGGTTATTAGTAAAGTAGCCTGGAGGGCCGAGAGGCGGCCGGCCGTGCCGGGCTGCAGGAGATGAGATAAAGGCGTGGTAATGCCGGTGTGAGAGAGTGCCGGTGAGTGATAGGGCCGTGCCGTCTGGCCCTCTCGCTCCCGCTTGGCTCACAGGCGGCGGGAAAAAGAGCAGCAGCAGGACCAAGTGTGATATAGCAGCTAATGCAGGATTGTGATTCAGCTTGTGGGGGATAAAGCGTGGGATCTGATTCCATAACGGCTTGCTCCTTTAAGTGGTAGATCTCTCTTTCCCTCTCTCCCATCCACTTTTACAAACTCAAACTGTGTGACAGGAAAATTTCCTCTGCGCTTTTCACATTGGCCTGATATGTGGTAAATGTTAGGCCTATGATAGCCCGCAAGGAGGAAAACTAGAAGGAGGGGGAAAATGACATTACCCCATCTAGGGCTTTTTAAAAGATGGGCGGCTCCTTTGATGTTGCGCTGAGCTAAATTCACTGCATTAAATCTGATGGAATTTTCACTATAAGCCTGTTTATGTATTTTCTCACATCCATGGACAAGGGGTGATTTGCCACACTTCTCAGCGGAGGAAAGGAATCTTCAAGAAGTCACTATCTTGTAATCCGTAATCTCGCTCTCTCTCTCTCTTTCTCTCTCTCTCTCCCTCTCTCTCTCTCCCTCTCCTCCTCTCTCTCTTCAAGAAATAGGACCGGAGGGGACAAGCAGGGTAGCCTATTTGTGTGTTGTAAAGCGTGGTAAGAAAAGAGGGGAAGTGTTGATATTAAATTACCGAACACAAGGTTATCTAGTTCCTGCACATGGCTAGGCTGCCCTGGGCCAAGGGTAATCTGCTAATAGCGTTCACACTGAATGACATTATTAAGGAACTGGGCCCATGTGTCAGGCCTCTCTCTGTCTCTCTCTCTATCTGTCTCTCTCTCTCTCACACACATACAGTGAACAGTAGAGAGGAAAAGAAAAACAGCAAAAGAGACAGGGAGGGGGCAGAGATGGATGAGGAGAGCTGAAGGAAGAGATAAGTACCAGGCTAAGAGAGGAAGGGGAGAAAGAGCGGAAGAGAGAAGTCAGGGGTAAAGGATATGATATATTTTTATCAGTAGCATTTGTTAAAAAAGTGCCCCGCAAATATCAAAGTTCAAAATGATTTATGAGTAGGTGAAAGCAAGTGACAAACACTTGCGTGTAGGGAATTGTGACCTACTAAACCACTTTGATTCCCTACTCATCTGAAGAAGGTTGCATTAGAGGTAGTTAGTTAGTTAGATCTTGATTATTTGTCAATATACAGCAGAGATCAACAGAATTGGATACCATGCAATAACAGCATGCAATTACTGCACACATACACTCTGTAGCTAGCTGTGTGAGGGAATGTCCTAACCTCACGTCTCCTCAACTGTACATTGTATTCAGCTTTGGCATATACAGGCCAAGGACAAAAGCCCGTGCAGCTATCAATGTCAAGTAATGGCCTCCATACACGGCCCAGCAGGTGAGTGGAGAGAAAAATACACAACACTTCCTTACACCCCTGGGGAACAGTGAAAACTCACCAAGACGTTTCAACAGGGGAAAAAAAAAAAAAAATCTTTCTCCTTTTCCTTTACACTCCACTCCCTCCCTCCCTCCCACCTCCTCCAATCTCACCCTTAGCCATGGCGGCATCCGGTAATCCACCGTGCAGTTGTTCTAGTCGAAACAGCTACAGTTGTTTCAGAATGATGGAAATGCACGTTCAAGCATACACGGTCACATACACACATGCTTGTTCAATTTGGAGAAATAATCCTCGAACACAGCTGTGAGTTAAGATCACATTTGGATCTCAAATATGCTTTTACATGTAAGTAAATTTTCTCTGAGATATGGCATAAATTATATGAAGATTCTCCCATAAAAAGCAAACAATAAATCTTGCTCCTCTGAACTCAGATAGCAATAGATTTCACCATTAACTACAGCTCTGAAATCATTTTAAAACGGAAAATGCTGCCCTTTTGCAGCGCTTATAGCGGTGACTAAGGACTCCCCTTGACATTTTCAAATTCTCATCAAACTGTACAGGATAAACAAGAACTGGCAGACCATCAAATCACAAATAATCAGCACGGCATCTCACAGTAACTAACCTCTCTGTAAGAAAGCATTTCTCTCAACCTCCGTATTTGACATTGACTTCACAGGGCGGGCAAGTATATCTTTTCACTCCTGCGTGTGTGTGTGTGTGTGTGTGTGTGTGTGTGCGTGCGTGCGTTTGTGGGTGAACATCTTGGTAGGACGTGAAGTCAGGAGGTCTCTTCCCATGCAGGCAGCCAGTGGAGAGGAGATGATTGATGGCTAATGAGGGCTGAATGAGGAGTCGAGGCCAAACACACTGCATTCTGCCTACTGTGGCTTTACCACATGATGGATGGCACGCTGAGATACAGGACCCACATATACACGATACTGTTCGAAGTATACGTATGTGGATGTACTGCTATGTGTAGTGCCTAGGAAAGTGTTGATGTAAGACGTGCATATTGATATGGAAATATTTGGGGTATTACTGCTTTCTATGTGTATCAGTATGTCCTTCATTTACCAGGTAATACATTTTACTCAGACCGTGCAAACCGCTGACGTTAGCCCGTCTATCCTTACAATCCTTACAGTAACTTTAGAGCTTTTCTCTCGTGTTGTATTCTCTCTCACAAGCCATTCTGTTCCACTTTAAACCCGCCGAGCCAAATCACATCCAAAAACAGTTTACCCTGACACACAGTGGGACATCACACTCCATCAGTCATCTCGAACCCCACTGTTTCCTGCACAGTGGATCCATCCCATACCATTCAAACATCAAGCAGACTTCTCCTATAGACGCTGCATGAAGCCTCGTATAAACCCAGCAACATATGGATGGAAGGGAAATCGTATTTTATCTTCCAGGTTAGTTTGATCAGTGATAAATGCGTCTGTATTTGCAGCCCAACCTTCACTGAGATATTTGTGCATGCAACATAAATGATGTCAAACGTACAAGTGATAAACTTTGTATTGTACACAAACATACATTAGTATGTTACTGTTCATATGCCTTATATAAATTTGAGTGAATACTATTATTGTTATTACAGTATTATCAGTCGTGTCCAGAAAATAATCAGTAAATGTCATGATAAAGAATAAGAAAGTTCAGTCATGGGTCGTTTTCACTGTCTGTGACCTCTAGAA
The DNA here is from genome assembly GCA_038419695.1 of Scomberomorus guttatus. Lineage (NCBI taxonomy): Eukaryota > Metazoa > Chordata > Actinopteri > Scombriformes > Scombridae > Scomberomorus > Scomberomorus guttatus. The sequence goes on from CM076461.1 coordinate 14,815,660, forward strand.
GTATTTTCTTTTGCTCTAGACATTATTCACCAAATTTAATCTTTCTGTCTGCATTCTGAGCAGCAATAAATAAACCTGTCCATTCACATGATACAAAAAGGATGGTATTGTGTTTCTTTGAAAATGGGCCTTTGAGCCAATACCTCATTCTTTACAGCATTGGAGGCACGTAGAATACACTATCAAACATAACTTGCATACTTTGGGCTAAATCACAGCCATATATCAAAAAGTGAAAGTCACTCACTGTTCGCCTCATTGAACATTTAGAGAGTATCTGACCATTAAGTACCTGTGATGTATCGTTTCCAACCCTAAATGAAGCACCAAAGCAGGGACGCAGATCAGTGGTAACTTTTTTCTTAACCCAACACTCTAAATCTCCAGCTTTTTCTTCTTTTTTTATTCTCTTTTCTGTCTACAGCTGACATCCTGCTTTCTCTCTTCACCCTTACATCTATTCCTGTCTATCAAGGAACAATAAAGAGCACAGAGGAGAGTCTCTGAGCAGATGTAAAAGGAGTAACAGTGACCATGTGTGTCTGATCAGGCTGGATGTGACAGCAGGATACAACTGGGCTCACCTCAACAGCAACACCATAGATTAGTACTGCTGTCCGGACAGAGAAGAAGACACCCGGAGCACTCCTGAGGAAATTTATAGCTTATTCCTGTGCATCCTTTACACCCCCTGGCCCCACTTCTCTCGTCTCTCTAATCCCTCCTTACCCAGCACCCTCCCCCTGGCTTCCCCAGCTGTTGTGCACCTGGATGTTGGCCTAGGAGAGTGATGGGAATGCATGCCATCCATCTCTCTGAGGGGGAATGTGAGGTATGTGTGTGTGTGTGTGTGCAGTTCGGGATTGTGGGATCTTTAAGGAAGCAAAGGGACATGGATGGGTTGTGGATATAACTAAATTACATAACTTTGAGTTGGTGCCGCTACACTGGACATGAATTTTAACAGGGGTCTGTAATCCTAAATAAGTGCCATGAGTCGGGGATGTCACACCTGTCAAGGGTGCTCTTTCAAGAGATGATAAAAAGGTGTGAGACCGCAATTCATAAGATGGTCAAAGGAGGTATGGTTTGATATCTCAATTTAGCCCTCAAGTCTGAGAGATCTAACCAACACAGTTGCAAAAGTTAGTGAACAGTAACATATAATCTCTGTCACAGGATGCAGTCAATTTTGCGTTGATGCCCAAATGTATTTTGGTTTAAAATGCAATGTTTATGTTGTGCTTGTTGACTTAAAAAATGCAGATAAAATTCAACAATTTTGTTAAGAAAATTATTATCAGGGTTGAACAAATGTCCCAAATGTGTACCATGCCCTCATGTAATTTGTTGCTTACAAATGACATATAAGCACTGTTCAAACCCTAAACTACAGAACCTTTAAATTCAAATCAAGATCCCAAGGTGTGTAAGTCAGGAAATGTTTGAAATGGTGCACACAGCATTAGAATATAGAAACTCTGTAACCTACTTATTTTTTTACAACACCCTCTTAAAGTCTGTCAGGGATTTTTTTTAAATCCACAACACAATGCCAACCAAGATACATCATCCCTCCAGGTGTGGCTCCAGATCTCTGAATAGCTGCGCACATCTCTGATTTTTCCTGCAATCCAAATAATGAAATGAAATAGCAATTCTAGATGTTCCTCCAGTGTGTTATTCTACTTGTTATGTTTGTCCTGATTGCTTTAAAAAGTTTTCATATTAATAAGTTGAAGAGAGTTGAAGAAAGCATGACAGGGCCGATGGAATATTTATTGGGGCGCTCTTCATGAGGTCGTCCCTGAGGACGACATAGAATAAATGAATTCCAAAGACATGTATTAATAAAAACGTTAAAAAGTGATAGAAGCACCACAGGAACGTCAAGTCATCATCTTGATTAAAAGCTATTTTTTGGTGAATGGCTTGTTTGTGAAATCAATTTTTCATGCTAAATGTCATATTTTTAGAGTTTTGCAATGCAGATTGGCTGAGATATATTGTTGAAATATACATGGGACTTCTATGCTCTCCCATGGCACACAAATTTGATTGGTGTGGGAGGGAAGGAAGATGGATGAAGATTGTCCGGGTTTGGTTGTCAGGGGACCGAGGGAGGTTGCAACGTTGTTCTATCTGCATGAAATGTCTCAGATCAGAAATGGCAGTTCCCATATGGATTTGAAACCTGACACAATCCGCATACTAATAAACAAACTGCACGCAGACAGAGACGGAAAGCACGTACATTGAGAACAACAAGCACATTTATGGAAATAAACAGGCAAAAGATACAGTGGGCTTAAACTACTCTGAACCAGATAAAACATGAAACTCTATACCTGCAATTAGACTGTGTCATGTTTCTGATTCAGCTCAATGCAGCTTTAAAATACAGTGGCTGCTAAACTTTTAGCACAGATAGTCAACAATGCTGTTAGCATTAGCAGGTCAAACGCACCTTAACTATACAGTTTAGTTACAGAACCTTTGAGATAAACCTGCATTGTATTAGAAATTTGAGAGTTCAGGCCTGGTCACTTTGTCAGTTTTTTGATATGATAAGTGACATAATTAACTTTTTGTTGTGTGGTTGTGTTGTGTGACTTAGCTTAGCTAACATAGTGATCTGATTTAAACATAATAATAAGACCAAGGGATGGGAGCTACAGAACCTCTCTCTTATTACTAACCAAAGACACAGATATCAGAGAAAAGGTTAATTTTAGCCTAATTTGTCTGTCTAACCGTAGTCACTCAGTTACTCTTTGTATCATTCTGCCAGCTATAAATTGATAAACTTTTAATGAGACTTACAAAATATCAAGAAGAGTCAAAGAACTTTTCGTCTCCTCTCTCCCCCATGCACACCATTACAGGATACTGTTCTCATGATTTTATCATCATTTCAGATTACATCAGTGTACAGCTTCAACTTTCCTCCAAATGGTAATATCCAGAGAATGAAGTAGATTGAGTAAAGAAGAAGTAAGTAAGAAGTAGTTAATCCTGGTTCCAGCTCATCTCCTTCACTGAGAGGTGGGACTCCATAAATGCAGGGCTGCATTAAGTCTAACAGCCACTGACGGACCATCACGAAACTATTTCCTCCATCGGGCCTTCCCACTCTCTCTCTCTCTCCCTCTCTCTCTCTCTCTCTCTTCTTTCCTCTGACAGCTTGGATTCACCTTTCCTTGCTGCTTATCTTTCTCCTGCAAAATCTTGCATTTATCAATTCATCTGTTGATTTCTTTTCTGCTATCACTCTTTGTCAAATGACATCTTGCATTTATCAGTCCATCCTTTACTATTCAAACATGTTGAACTCATCTGTCCTTTGTCACTTCATAGCTCTCTGCGTCTGTCTCGTCTCTCTCTCTCTCTCTCTCTCTCAGATCTACAACAAATGTTTGACCAAGCTGTTCCACACTGTATTATTCAGCGCTGTGTGTGAGCCGTCGTCATCAGACATGTATGCCTGACATGATGCATTGGCTCTGTTTAATTATAGAGATGCTGAATAAATATTTACAGATGGCCGATCCGTCTTCTCCCAGCCAGGCCCACAAGTGTGATTAATGAACCGTCAGTTAATGTGGAAGAAACGGCTGTCATTGTTTCTGTATGGAGGCTGGATATAATACACTACATATATGTATTTTATGACTGGTTATGTATGTGATATCAAGCATATAGATGTCTTAGATAACGCAGCTGCTACTATAAATCTGGATGGAATTAGTTCTGAGTTTAAACAGATTCTTGTTTTAACCTGTAAAGGTATTGCCGTGGTATTAGCTTCAGAAGATGTCAGGTCTTGTCAGATATGGTAGATACGAGTAAATGGAATATATTAACATTTAAAAACTCTGCCCTGAAATAACCCTTTTTGACCAGGTGTAGATCCTGATATAACCCGACCTGAACCAAATTCTATTAACATCTAAAGTTTCACTTGACTTGCTATAATAACTGCAGAGCTAGCGACTAAAGGGAGCTATAGCTCTGTCACGGGCCATGCCCATAGTAGGAAATGTAGAGTTTCTCCTATCCATGTGTGATAATGCTTATAAAAGATGGGCTGAGAGTGGGCTGGATACAATTAACCAACTGTTTGATGGGAATATATTTAAATCTTTTTCACAACTCCAAGACAAGTTTGGCATACCCTTGAGTGACCTATATACAGTACGTATCTGGGATAATATACAGACTGGGTTGATATTAAAAGAGAACCAACCAACCAATATAGAAACCCATTTTATACATCTGGGAAAACATATGTTCTAGATGTCACAGAGGGGTTGAGAGACAGCTAATGGAAAGAATTTGATTGGAAGGTTAAATGAGGTTCATTAGGACCCTGCTGACAGCTTGTGTCTTTAAAAACAATTCTCCCAACAATTGCTGGAGAAACTGTGGTGTGGTCAGTGACCATACTCATATATTTTGGGACTGCCCGAAAAACACAAACATTTTGGAAAAATGTCAGAGAAGAAATGGAGAAAATTCCAGAGACGGATATTCCCCTGGACCCGCTATTGTTCTTTTTGGAAGTATCACCTAAACATCTATTTACCACAGACCAGTGTTATATACTGCATATTTTGTTGATGGTTGCAAGAAAAATAATTAATATTAATTGGATGAATCCTAACCCCACGATTGTTCAGTGGTTACAAAAAGTCAAACATGTTTTTGTTGGTATATACTGTATATATATATATAGATGTGTATATATATGTGTGTATACAGTGTTATTTCATCTATATATGCATGTATGTCAAATGAAGCCCAATCTCAAGGTGATTTTGTTTTGTAATGTTAATTGCCTGTTAATGTGTGTTAATGTCAATAAAGCTAAAAAAAACTGCAGAGCTGCTTATTAGAAACAAATTTAAATATCGAAAATCAGATCATCACATGAAGAATAATATTATATTGAAAATATACTTATACTGAATATACTGAATTTAAAATTAATATAAATGAATACGTGGTGCTCAAGGGGAGGGTGGGGGTGGGGGGGGGGGTGTGGGGGGGTGATGAATAAAATTAAACCTGACCTAATTCAAGCCTGAGGGAATTAGATCCTGAATCAAGCCAAACCCAAAGAGTTAGACTAATCGGGTTTGGGCTGAAATTCAAAGCTCTAGATTAGCAACCCCTGGATCCAAAGCAGTCTATTACCGACGTGGGCGGCTGCATGGAAACAGTGGAGCTGCAAGCCTGGTTATGATGAACTACTGGTACACGAATACTATGCCTTTATATACAGTATGTTTGAAGAACTTATGATGTAAAAAACATGACTAATGGCCAGAGAGTGGATGAAATTATGCTTAAACCACTTAAATCAGTGCATTTTTTGATTTTGAATGTAAACTGTAAAAAGCAACTTGGAAATATTCAGTTTGCATAGATTATTCTTGGTATGACAAATAAAACCTGATGAAACATTCAGTCATAGTATGGTTATACACCAATGGCTCAAGTGTTGACAGCCCCACATTTTAAGAAAAACATAATTTCCTTGTTTGTAGTATCTTTTCAAACTATAAGCAACAGTTTCCATTAGTAGCTCAACTCACATACCAAAGTTTTTATTTAAGCGCCAAAACTGGAGACTCACACACTCACGAAAATTCATCCTGATCTAGTCCAGCTCTAGACTTTATGAGTGACATTTATGTGAGTGCTGAGGTGGAGAGAGTTGTATATCGCTGGTTTGTGCATGAGTTCTACTACCTCAGCCGCTGGGAGAGAAGTACAGTAAAAACACATAAAGCATTTCACTTCGAAAGTCGCCGGAGGGCTGGTCACTGGAGGGATGTTTTCCTGATGCTCTCCTTTTTTATTGCACACAACAGAGTGTGTGTGTGTATGTACAGTATGTGCGAGAGAGTCCACTTGCATGAGTAACTATGTGTGTTCTCATGTGTGCACGTGTGTGTGTGTGTGTGTGTGTGTGTTGCCTGCCTGCTGGTGCTCCAAAGCCATCTGGTATCTGGTCAGTCTAGCGAGCCTCTGGAGGGCACCTGGCCAGCAGCTTGCTCACCTGGCTCTGCTAGCCCCTGCCAACCACCACACCTGGCCTGGCCAGCACACGGGGAAAGGGAACAGATTGCACAGCGCAGTCAAAAGAAGCCCTACATTGCAGCATGAAATAATACAGTGATACGGGATACATTTGCTGCTCAGTGTACTGTAAAGTGTTAAAAAAGTTACACAGAATGTGATTCGTGTGAAGTAACTACATTAGAGATGGGACACTAAATGCTAATTTTCAAATACTAGTCACCAGACAGATCACAGAGCTCTTGGAAACAATGCTCCACTCATCATTTGTTATGAAAATAGACTCTTAACATACTCATATAAGATTCCATAATGAGCAATGTTGAATTTTCCTGCATCTGTCCCCAACAGTTTGTGCCAGTCTGTGCCAACCCATCCATTTAGCATATGATGGCACTTCCTTCCTGCAGGTTGTCCTCTGCTATCAATTACACTCTCCTCTCCCTGCAAGAAAAATGCTCTTTGTCCCCCCTCTTATACACACACACACAAACGTGCGCGCACACTGTGGCCACAGAGGGACAGACACCTGCAGAGTGTTTGTCACCTCTTCTGTTGGCATCTGCGACCGCGTGGCATTGTGGGAGAAACGGCCATCTGTTGTCGTTAAGGCTGGACTAGAAGGGTGCAAGCGGGCACAATGCATCATGCTGCTCTTTTCTGTTGGTCTGAGCTGTGTGAAATGTTGTGATGGTGTTTTTGTTGTTTTCACTCGTACTGGTGATACTCGGCAAAAATAATGGAGCAACAGGGAAAAAAGTAGCTGTGGCAACACTGTAACAAGTAATTGTAGCTTCTCTTGAGGCCAGTAACATCTTTTTTTTTTTTTCCAACATGTGTTAATCACACAAAAGCAATGTCCCATACAGAATGTTTTGGATTCATTAAACCACATGCAAATGGTTGTCTTTTGTCAAATTGAACTCTCTCCTAATTATCTTGGAAATGTTTACTCCTCTTCACAGGGAGACAGCACATGAATGCTTGATTGACATGACAGTGGCTGCAAAGTTTCTTCAATTATCCTGGCAAGGTTACGATTGCTGCCTCTTGATTCACAGCAGGTCCTTGTCATTACGAACACAGAAATACTAAACTCTTTTCTCTACCCACGCTGCTGTAACCTATGAATTTTGAGATTATATGTAAAAGATAGAACCATTAAAATGATTGTGGTATTTAAAACATGTGGAGCGAGCTGAGGGCTGCTTTCACAAAGATTTTGTCGGTCTGTCGCCGGTCCACCACTTTAGTCCAGACTGAAATATTTCAAAAGCTAGTGGATGGATTGCCATTAAATTTTGTACAGACATTCAGGGTCCCCAGAGGTTGTCATTCATTGTTCACAGACAATGAATCCTAATGACTTTAGTGATTCCCTGACCTTTCCCCCGGCGCCCTCATGAGGTTTTTGGTTTTGAGTTAAATGCTTCAACTATTTGATTGAATTCCCTGGAATTTGACATTCATGTTCCCCTCAGGGTGAATTGTACTTGATGATCGGATGATCGGGTCAAATTTTTAACCTGTCTAATACTCAAATAGCTGCAAAACTAATGACATTCCCTTTAGCCTTGTGTTTAATCCAAACAAGAAAATGTTACAATAATCAAGTGTGTATGAGTGTCTGTTTTAATTTAAGAGCCATGTAAAATTATTTAAAGTTACAACTGAAGGACATATGTGGCAAGTTTGACAACAAAGGCAAATATGCAGTTGAAATATGCACAAAGTATGATTTTAGTTTCCATTTTATCACAGTGGGCAACAGTTACTTTGTAAATACTCTGGTGCTGAAATAAAACATTTGCTATAAAAGAAATGAAGCATTGATAAACATGCAACCATGTGTTTTTTATCTTGAGAGATTACACAAGACCTACGTGGAAATAATGACAGCAGGATTGAAAAAAAAAAAAGCCATATTGAGATAATAGAGATATTAAACACATATTCCTGAAGGACGTTCATTTGTGTAGGACGTTCATTTGGCTGGGTGGCTTGGGTTGTGGGTCTGCTCATCCAGCCGGCCTGCACATCGCAGACAGATGTTCGGCCAGCCAAGCCTGCAGCGCCACAGGCAGTGTGTGTTCTAGAAAAACCCGGAGACCAGATGCTGCTACCTGGTGTCCCACCCGCCTGCCGCTCCGCTATACTGGGCATGCTCCAGTGGCCATCACATGACCTCAAACTGGGTTTTCGAGATGGCGTGCCGTCAATCATATTGATGATAGAGTGGAGCGGAGCTGGAATTGAAAGACGTTGTGGGGTTGACTCAGCAGGTTTGCCGCTGTGTATCTGACAGGCTGAATTAATACGCCAGATTGTTTCAAATAATTAATCAAATAATGGAGCTGTATGAAGGTGTGAAACATTCATGCGTATATGAATGAGAGGATTTCAATTTTAAACTGAGAAGTCGACAACAGTGCGAGGAGTAACATCAAAACCTTAGCACAAAAGAAACTCATATCATCCAATACAATAAAGAACTATTTTGGGAGAATGACAGCATCAAAACGACATGGCAACCTACTGTGTGAAACATCTGAAGTAACATCAAAAGATATAATGCGGCATCTACATCTATTTCAGCCTCTTTTTCCCTCCAGTTATGTTTCCCAAATAAATAAACACTCTCACTCTCTCCCAAACAAACAGAAACACAGATTCGTCGTCCCTCTCCACCGTCCCTATTATTACCAAACACAAGGAAACTTTCGAAGAGATTCAAAGACACTCGAGATTAAAGATTTATTTGCTCTTTTGAAGTCGCAGCAGTGTTTTTGTCTTGTTTCCTCGACAAATGCAGCGTAGTAATGGGGTTTTTTGCAGTGTGGTTGGTGCTGACCTAGAACTGCCAGAGAGAGGTTGCTGGCCTGATGGCCGGGCTCTTGTCTTGAAAACTCCCCTAATGAGGAATGGCTCAGTAATGGCATCGCTTCCTTCTAACCTCAAAGGACGGGCAGTTTACTCGCTACTATTCAGACTGTTATTTATATATCATATTTATATATCATATTTCAATGTCGACGCTGGATTACTAGACTGGTATATCTGGTTGGCTTTGTTTTGTTGCAGTTTGAGAGTCAAATATTTTATTGTCTAATGTCTTTCTGCACCTTCTAATCTACATTAAGGCTTCTCTTTTGTTATTGTGTTGATTTTGATGATGAGATAGTTCAGTTTTTGTCTTGGACACCTGGTGTTTTTGTCCTCTCTTTTTCTCTTAATATGCATCAATGAGTGCAAGAAAACTTATATTTGGTTGCACTTATTAGATTTAAAAGTCACACGTGTGTTACGACGCCCTAAATCTGATGGTCAGATTTCAATTACGCTTTGAATTCCAATAACAGCTCATTGTTCTTGCTTCTTATTAGCTGCTCTATCTCTTAGATCCATCAGGCATATCTCAGTGTGCTGTGCATCAGGGCATCTCTCGCCCCATCTGCACAGGAGCAGAGAATCATACTGCCCCCTAGTGCCCAGAGTCATTAGTGACACAACAGAATTGATTGTACAACCGTCAACCAGACAATACCCTGGTACTCTGCCAGTGGCTCGATACCAAGATCTGTCATGGGCAGCGATGCAAGACAATAGATTCTACTGATTGGAGTGGTGCACACTCCTGGCTATGACACTGGCCTACCTCTCACTATCAAATGGCTGTTTTTCTCTCTCTCCGGTCACAAGGCCCCTAATTCAGCAATCAATGCTACTCATTTTAATAGCACCTTTGCTGCAGCCCGAGAAGAGAAGAGGAGAAATCAGGGTGAGCCGGTGTCAAATCATTCTTCTGAGGTGAGGACCGCAATCATGGCTGCGGGGGATCTCTGAAAATGACTAAACATGCTACAGTGAGGGTGTCTCGCTAGACAGCGTTTGTTACTGGAACCAGTTGCACATACTTGTTTAAGCTTAATACTATAAAACTTAAATGTGTGGATTCATTAATGCACATAAATGAGTATTAGGAACAATTAGCAGCGTGAGGTGTAGACGACTACAGATAACCATGCAAATGATATATTGAGCCTTAACATACAATGCAGAGAAATCAAAGCATGGTTTCATATGGTCTTCAGCAGCAAACACACACATTTTCATCATATCCATTACAATAAATGATCACATCCAGTATCCTATTTTCTGTTTTTAGCCAACATATCACTTTGCCTTTCCAGCCCCAAGATGCAACGTGAGCTCAAGCAGCTCCTCTAAAGACATCCTAAGCAAGTGCTCCAAATGACAAGACAGACTAAATACCCCCTAACAAACGATACAAGACTGCAGAAAACGCTTTAACAAAGGAGGTATGTAATGAACCCAAGGTGCCTTCTCTCCAATATATCATCCTGAGTGAATTTGCCAACATCACTCTCTTTACCTCCAAGCATGGTAAATGAGAATTTATGCACCCGCTGCTTTATCATTCTTTACTTTTTTCACCCCCAAGAGGTAGCCATGCCACGCGAGACAGATATTTCCACCAAAGGCAATATCCCCTCGCAGTAATTATATCAGAGCGAGAGAATGGCTCATTAACATATGCTAGGCATGTCAGGAATTTACAAGCGCCTTTTGTAGATGCTTCTCGTCAGTGTGCTGCTCCCATCCGTATGGTGTCTCCTTTGAGGATGCAACCTCCTCATTTCCATAGACGTCAATCAAGCTGTGCGTGGCTTTTAGAAATATTCTGTACAAAAACACGGGGCTCTCTGAATATGGCAATCATAAGGGACAGCTCAGTGATATGGAAAAAGTGTGTCTGCGCACATGTGGGGGTGCAACTATGTGTCTTGTGAAACGACATGATGAAAACAAAGCGATGGGGGCAAGATTATCTTGATGATGTGCCATCAATGCAGAGTGGGTGGAGTGATTGTATTTGCTTTTCTGCAGTGTGTTAAAGAGGCGTGTGTGTGTGTGTGTGTGAATACATGCAGAAAGCTTGACACCAGACACCAGACTGACTAACAGACAAGTCCTGAGGCCACTGGGCTAGTGGCACTGCTGCTGCTGCTGCTGCTGCTGCTGCTGCTCCACTGCTTCAGGACCCAACATCTGCTGCCTGCAAGAAGGCACATACTGTTGGCCTTTCACCCATTAGTATGGTGCCAGCAGAACGGAATGACCTATTTATCAGCCATGTGGACATACACACCTCAAAAACTATTTTTCAGTTTCCATTGTGTTGCCATTATGTAAATCTACTGAATATTTAGCGATGTTATGTATCATTTATGGTAAAAAATTTTACCCCAGAACAAAATAGTGTCTGTGTAATCTTAGTAATGGTAATTAAGTCTTTAAAAAGTTTGAATGTAGATGTGTGAACATACAGCTCTCTTCCAGTGCCAGAGGCAGGAGAGCAAAGTCTGTAGTGATGTAACCTTGTAAAATCTCCCTGTGAAGTTCTGTGTATTCATTATAAACCAGAGTTGAACTTAATAGGCAATATGATGGTACCCAGTTCAGTTATTCAGCGATAACATAACATTTTTATAACTTTTCAACACTTGTAGGTGTAACATGTCTAAATCCTATGTACCTATATACTGTTAGTCAGGCATTAATTGATTTCTTATAGTCTTATGTAATTCATTGAACCTTTATTTTTTAAAAAATTAAACCAAAATCCATTTACTGGCTAATGTCTGGGAGGGAAAATGCATAATCTCAGATGACGTTGTGCCCCAGCGACCCCATTTGCTTCTCTTTGTCTGCCTGACCCCCCAGGCTTCGTCCAGTCCACGCCAACGAGGCCAAGACAGACACACTGGTGTGGCGCTTAGTTCCACCACATTGGCTGACTTGGCCTGCTGCCCTCATACTCACATAACTGACAGTAAACTAACCAATCTGACTGCAAAAGGAATTTAGGCTTTTCTGAAAACACAAACGCCTGCACTTAAGCAAATGGTCACTATGGTTTTTCTGTTCTGTAAATAGACAGTACTGTAGCTTTGAAATGGACTTTTTTTAAATGAATGAGGGAAGTGAAAATGAACAAAAGAAGTCATTTTAAAATTATATGGATCCATTGACTGGGAATGAAAAAGTGACCCAACAGTAGCATAGCAGGAGTTTGACATAAAACATACAGAGTGAGATGGAGATGGAGGAAAAAAAGTAATTTTGTGTTTGAATGAGTCTAGTCTTTTGCCCTGGCAAATGTCATTGCAATGACTGAGGACCCAATGTCCATTTCCATCACCGACTGCTCTCTCTATCTCTCTCTTTCTTTCTCATTCATTGTCATTGCCTTTTCCCTTTAAGTGCACTTTCGCCCACACCACTTGGAAATTGATTGAAACAAAATGTCACAATTATGCCCTGTAGCTCGCCGCTTCAATTATTCATCAATTAGGGGCTAGGCTTCTTTTTTTCTCTCCTGTGAGCTGATTTTTCATTCAGTTTGCTCGAGATGTATGGCTCCCCTGCTGTTAACCAGTCCAAAGTCATTAGTTTCTGGGTTTGCAATTAAACCTGATGCATTATGCATGAGGCTCAGTAGACACACGCAGCAGCGGCCGCAGCAGCTAGCGAACGACCTAGCAAGCTCTGGAGGCGTGGATGGGAAATTAATTTGCTAGAAATGAAGTTCTCTCTCCCTCTCTCTCTCTCTCTATCTCTCTCTTGTCTGGCAGGTTGGAACAGATGCCACTGGCTGGAGATGGAGATAGAGATGGGGCAGCTATCGAGTCTCAGTGCAGCTTGATCAGCACTGACAAGGGAATAGGATCCCACTAGAGTTACACACCCAAAATATGTGTGAGATATATTTTTAGTGAAAAAAAGTTTTAATTCCTTTTTTGCTAATATGCGACTATACTGGGTCTATATCTAAAAATAAAAATTAAACAAAATAGTTGAGGCTCCATAACACTTTTAGTTGAACAAACATGGTGAATGTATCGACAGGGTTGCCAGTTATATACTGCAGACCTGCACTGACCAAACAATGTGAACATCATCTATTTTTGCAAACTTTATGAAAGCTGTAGTTGACAACATGCTATCAATTGAAGCCTGTGTTGAGCACTGACACTAGGTACAACCCATGGGTACAATTACAGTCTATGTACAACTTTTAATGTTCATTTGCTGCCACCTAGTGACAATGTCACATGACATCTATGAAATATTTGAGTCACTGGAAGTCATAGCAGCATATTAATATAGTTGTTATTGAGTGTTCAACTCAAATTAGAGTCTGTAGGTCTATATAGGTCTGTGTCCACTTTATTAGCATAAAATGATGAGAAGGGATAGTTATTGAGATCATGGACTGTACCTTTTTAATGAACTTGTATTTTTCTTGAAGCAACACCGTAGTACGAGTGCCCATCCTTATTAAAGCACTTGTATGAGCAGAGAAGGGTGCGCACTGGGACGGTCAATGAATTCCTCATTTTCATGTCCTGAAATACACATATGTAAACATGAACGTACGCACACACATTTAGTGGTACTACAGTAGTCATATATGTTTTACCGGGTGTCATGGTATCAGTGTTTTATTCACGGTATTTTAAGAATATTTTTCACAGTACCACGTAATGCAATAATATGCTTAAAAACATTTAACCAACCTTCCTAAGACTGATGAACTGCACACACTCCAGCCAGGTGGTGAGGAAGGGAGCCAAACAGAGTGCGCAACAGCTGCCGTTGGCCAACAGGGCAGTCAGGCATGGGTAGTAGGGAAGCATCCTGTGGACCAGAGAGGACCTGCTTCTGTCCTCCCTCAACACAAATCTAGCAACCAGTTCCTATGGGGACACAAGGAAGACAGGCCATGAGTTGCAAATACACCATTAATATATTCTAGGGAACAACATAAAGCTGTATTGTGTAACATATATTATATAATGGAAGATAAATATGTTATAATTCAGTTACCTTTAATGTAAGCACCTCCACGTCCTGCACTGACGGCATCGGCTCACACCGCACAAACCTGTTACCTTCGCAGTAGAGCTCCTTCAGGTGCAGCAGGTGAAACTGGACAGTGTTACCAAACACAGAAAGTGAGAATGCCATTCCATAATTTCAGATAGACAATACTGTATATACTGTACCTCAACAGGGAACATGGACAGCTTGTTCCCAGCCACATCCAGAACTTGGAGTTTTGCCAGTGCCCCAATACCCTGGATGAAATGTCAGGAAAGTGTTTGGTTATGTAGCCAATCAACTGTACAACTAAAAAGGAAGAGCTGAAGTTAGAACGCAGCTACAATAGCATACAGATGTCACTTAGTATCTTAAAAGACACCTCACCCACCTGAACTGAATACCCACCTCCGGTAGGCTGATCAGCTTGTTTCTGGCTACATACAGCTTGGTCAGCTCTTTACAGTGGTACAGCTGTCGAGGTAGCTGAGACAACTTGTTGGAAGTAAAGTTGATCTCAGACAAATTAGTGAGATGACAGAGCTCGACGGGCACCTCCTCCAGTTTATTGTCCAACACACTGAGGTGTTGAAGCTTACTCAAGCTGAGGAGAAACAGGTTTGTTTTATCATAAGACATTGTGTGACCAACCAACCAAATAAATGAGTTAATTTTGCCTTCCATGTAGAAATATTAAATCTGTAATGGTCTTAAGAATCTATTATTCCCAGTTCAATATATGGAAAGACGTTTTGGACATCTTGATGCCATAAATTTACCTTCTAATCTCAGGTGGGAGTCTTTGAATCTGGTTGTGGTTCAGATTGAGCACCACAAGGTTTGGTAAACCACCTGTAAAGCATGACAATAAAGAAGTTAATTCTAGCTTTGTCTTTTTAAGAAATCTTCCGAGGTGTAAATCATGCAGAACAGTGAGAAACCTACCCATCACCTCAGGTGGCACCACTGTAATTTGGTTGCTGAACAGATACAGTTTTTTCAATGACTCCAGATGGCCCAAAACAGCGGGAACCTCCTTCAAGGCATTATTTCCCAAATTCAGCTCAGCCAGCTTGCAGGCATTGCAAAGGGAAAAGTATTTAATGACAAACCTGCGTGCTGCGTAAAACATTTAAAGTGTTATTTTGGCAATTTTCCAGCGAGCAGAGGAGCTCGCGGAGCAAACCGAGAAGACTCACGTGTTGCAGAGAGAGCAGCTCGTCAGGCAGGGCGGTGATGAAGTTGTTGTTCAACAAGAGGACTGAGAGGTTTGTTAATCTGGAAACACACTTAGGAACGTCGCTTATTTTCTTAGAACTCAAATTCAAAGAAGTTGATTTGCCATATAAAGCTCGTATCACTGACTCAGCCATTTGTTTTCCTTTCCTGTCTTGTTCCCATGGTGACAGGCTGCTGGATTTGCTTCTGCGCAGTGGCGCCCCCTGGTGGTGGCAGGTGAGTATAGCGTGTGTCCGTGTGCATTTTGGTTTCATTCTTTTTGATTTTAATATCCTGACTCTCACTGCATAGCATTTTATAACATTGTTAGTGATAAAATGCAAGGCAATGCACTTTTCATAGAAATAATAAAAAATAAATTATACATAAATGTAGGCCTCCAGTGTGTGTGTGTGTGTGTGTGTGTGTGTACAGTTTAACAGGGACACCGATGTTTCAACTATTTTACTGTATGACGTGGTCACCTTGAATTAAACCTGAGGAAGGGCATCTGTGGTGGAAACGTCTTGTCCAAATAGAATAAGAGAATTGGGAACGAGACAGGAGCGTGTGAGTGTTTTTCTGTCTTTTTGTACATGCAATTATTTCCAAGCACCTGCAGAGAATTTATGGATGTGTTTGTGCTTGTGGGTGATTACCTTGAATTAAAAAGAATTTGTCAGTCTCGTGTTGAACAGAGCATCACTTTTAAGTACAACTAACAGTATTTTCCTCATTGAAATATGCAAAATAACACTGTGACACACCTACACTCTTTTAGTATTTTATGTAACATTGATATGATTTACAAGGTCCACAATTCAGTTCATTCCAAGAACACTGCAAAAGTTCAACAACCACTCAATGACTCTGTTGACATTTGGTTGAGTGACGTGCATGATCAACCGCTCTTAAATCCTCTCCAGCCCAAGTGGATTTGGTTAAAAAGTGAGTACTGTACGTTACACCAGTGCTTTTTAAAGAGGGACCAGTGTAAAATTATAAACAATTTAATTTCTTAACTGTTTTTTTTTTTTTTATTACCACAATGATACTTGTTTCAGAACAGATTAATTCTATTAGATTTCACTCTCCTTACCGCTATCTTTTGATTACTTAACAGAAGCACATTCAGTGTTTAATAACCCAATCTGAAAACAGCCACATTCTCTGTTAATTTCAGTTCGACAATCTTTTCCATGAAAGGGGTCACCGCCCCACATACATTTGTATTTAAGGGCCCTGGTGTGAGAGGTCTGGACACTCTCTGCATTGATTTACGTCACATCAAGACTGAGCTGTCTCTCAGCTGTCCTCCGCATTGGCTGGGTCCTTGAGCCGCTCCACAGAATTGTAGTGCTCTCCGAGTCCGTAAGCATGACGCATATAGCTGCAAACAGTGAGGAAAATATATTCTGTGAGTCACAATCATGAGATACACCTCTACAAATTTAGAAAAGTTTAAGAAAAAAAAGAATCTGTCATTTAAAATATAGAAAGGTAACAGTTTATGCAAATATTAGAGTGATATATTTATATGTCTGCTGCTGCTTCAGTGTGCTGTGTGATAGCTATGGCCTTATCAAGTGTTTAATATTTACATGTAGTTACATGTAGATCCAAAACTGTCATATCCTGGCTCTTAAATACAGTACATGGCTGTAATATCAGTAACTCTAGCAGACACTTATCTAAACTGATGAGAGCAAGAGCACCCTGTATGAGAGAAGTCTTTTGTTGAGCCTGAAGCATGAAGGCTTACTTTACATAATTATAGATTACATTTTACCTTGCAATAGGCAAACACTGTAATAAATGCCTTGGCTTGTTTGCCACAGCATGTTACAAATGTTGTAAATCCAACCGTACTCTCTACAAAGAATGTGAAATGGTTTAAACTACACGTATCCTCACATTTTATAATAAACAAATTGTATATACTTGAACAATTTTGCGAATGCAACTTGAACTCCAACAAACATAAAAACATGTACACATGTTCTTACACAAGGGTGATGGCTCCACTATCATATTCCTCCCCAATTTTTATAGTTGGGGAGTCAGCCTGGATCACTTCTATTGGCAAGTGAAGGACCTGGGTCAAAGCTCGCAGCTGTGAAAGGAAAAAAATATATATTAGTAATATTATTCAAAGTACAATAAAATATACCATTGTTTATCTATGACAACAATATTACAGTGGACTCACTTCCAGTTGCCCACCCCAAGCTGCTGTGTGCTCCACATCACTGCAGTATTTCTCAAACTCATCTGGAAGCAAACATACACAAGGACACTCGAATAAGCATGAGTAGTCTGCTTATTCAGTTGTTCTATCATATGATAATGCCGGTGAGCTTTTTATAAATGCATTGCTAAGACAGATTGTTTCTGAAAACCAGAACAAAGTGATCTACAGTGAGGTGTTACCTGTTGTGTACATGTCACCAGTGTTGGGGTTGGTAAGGAAAGGCAGGAAGTCATCAGCATGGCTTCTCATGTACTCAGCAGTGCGGCACCGCAGTTCTTTCACACTCATGGTTAACCCCGGCTAAAATAAAACAGAAAAAGATAGTATATATACTCATGTATGCAGTTTGTCAGCGTCTTAACCAAAGTATTGTGTGTCAATTCAATGATTACCTTTTGTCACAGGCATAGTGCCATTTTCCAGAAGAACTGCAGCAACTGTACACGCTTGCACATCACATCTCTAATTAGCAATTCAAAACTAGAAAATGGACTAGACATCTCTCCATCTACAGCTATAATATTCTTATTGCAAGGTGTACCTTTGATCTCTGTGCCAGCTGGTCTTCAATGGCACGGTACATGCAGTGGCCATCAGAAGAAATCTCCTTTATCTGAAGCTGTTGCTGGGAGAGTTTCTGAGCCAACTTCAAACCCTCCTGGTGCCTCACACCCTGCAGGTTCTCCACCTCGGCCTCTGCTATCCTGCTCTCTCTATCCTTCTCCTGGGCAGCCTTCTTATCCTGGAGAGGATCATTTAAATAAAATGCATTTCATTAGTACTTGGAATCATGTCTGAAGCGAATTTAAAAAGGACAGCAAACACAGATGGTGGATTAAACAATCAATTATAAATGAAATGTCAAGTCATAACCAATAACCATACTGCTGTCTAAGGTACTGACATTTGTATATTATTCAGAATGTTGTGTTTGTTTGCATGGGAATTCTAGTAAATAAGTCAGTTGTACATTGACAATGTCAATGAATGACAAACTAAAGAGGTCAAAACTCCAGCAACACTTGTAGTATATAGAACAACTTTATTGTTGGACCAACACGTTTCAGCTTGTGGCCTTCATCAGGATCATCTGATCCGATGAACAATGACAAATTAACATGCAAACAAGACCTAATACAGCTATTTGAGAAGGAACCTGTAGCTCACCCTTCTCTTCTGGGCTTTGGTTACACGTGATTGTTTGACCTCTTCTTTGTTTCCATCCTCCATCTTCATGGTCTCCACTCCATTTATCGCCTCTTCCACCTTGTCAAATTGAGTGGAAAGTTTTGGTTATGTTGTATTCCTTTAAAGCCTCTTAAAGCCTTAGGACATTTCTAACACATAGCGGCAACATTTGACAATCATCTGAATGCAGGGATTTACCTTTGTGTCAGTTGTAGATTTGAGCTGCCTTAATTCCTCCTCATGTTTCTGGCTGAGGTCCGTCTCTAGTTTGGCAATCTCTTCTGTCAACTGTTTCCTCCTTTTCTTGTCATTTTTTGGGACTGCATTTTTCATGCTCTGGATTTTAGCTGGAAACGTAACACAAGGGGAGACTGTCAGACCAAACACTACTTTGATAAAGCCTACAAGCATTTAATACAGTATACTCCTGGACAAGATGACCGAATTGACTCACAGATGATACTAATGCACCTTAATGTTAGTTTATTGGCTACGAGAAATTAAATCAAACATCCAGTCATTTGTGGCAGAAAGCTGCTGCTGCTGAGTTAGACTGTTGCCATCTGCTGTGTTGCTGTGCATGAGTCAATAAAACCTCTTGAATCTTGAAAAAGATACTTGAACGTCCAACTTTTAGAGCCATAAATGTTACCCTTAAAACTACAATCATTGTGAACAGCTGGTGAAAAACAAACTGCACATATTAACTGGTAAATACCTAAGAATTACAACTGTATTATAATAATTGTGGGTCCTACATTTTGCTCAGGATTGTCTCCTGTGAAATGACAGTTTCTGCTACATGGCCTGTTGCTAATGACTAGAATGAGCTCAGTTCCAGGAAATAAAACAACACACTTGCGGTAAACTAGTAACTGACAGCAAAGGTTGAATTTTAATAACAAATAATGAGTGGAAACCGTTGAGGTTAGCTACCTTGCAGGTCCTTCTTCTCCTTGCGGTGCTGTTTAACCAACAGCTCCTCCGGCGTCTCCACTCTCCCCTCCTCCATGACTGGATGCTGCTGCTCAGTCTGTTCAATCAATCTTGACGAGCTACATGAAACCGACAAATGTTACAAACACTATGTTATGATGTCTCTTTTATAAAATAAGGCCACATCACTGACAAGAGATAAAAGATAGAGTCCACAATAATAAAACGTGCTGATACAGCCTTTAGCCGGAAGAGCCGGGTGGAGCTTTCTTCTTCTTCGCTTGTTCACCAACTGTTAAAGTTGTCATACCGCCATCTGCTGGCTGGTTATTGTTACAGCGCTACTCTTTCACAGCAGCTGTCAACATACTGTAAAGCCCTTTTCAGACATGGAATACGTAACATTGCTGTTAAAAAGAAATGAAAAAAATATATATATGTAACATAAAAGCATATAATTTGTATTTAATTTCTCAAATGTTTGCTTTTGACCCGTTAAATACTGGACTGGATTCGTCTCTTCAGGCCTATATCAAACTGCTGTCGCTGTTTGATTGAAATGCTCACATCTCATGTCCACACTAAAGGCTATAACCTTTGATAGGGGTCAAAACTAGACTTCATCTTAATGGGTCACAAGCCAAAAAGGTTGGAAACCACTGCTTTAAACAGTCATTGCACGTGATTATGAATAACAGAACAAAACATGGCTTATCTAGGCACAAGTATTGAACTGAAGTGTTCTCCTGTCTCCCAGCTGCTTTGATTTTGTTTCTTTCTATGTCCTCTTTGATCAGCTGACAGTTATCTAGATTACTGACATGAGTGCAATAGTTGTAAGTCCACACATAGTCTTTAAGATCCACTGATTTGACTTCACATCAGTGTAACAGACACTCAGAAACGGGATACACAGTTACACAGAGAGATATATCATTAAACAGGGTTATGGAGGATATGTTCTCAAGTTGTCTTTTCTCCAAATGAAGGAATGTATGAGGTTCCTGGGATAGTTTTAAAAAATAAGTAACAGATATACATATTAAACTATGCAAAATTATAAAACATAAACATACATAACATAACATAAGGCAAATATTGTAAGGCCTGCAACTAACAATTATTTTTGTTGATTATTCTGTTGATTTGGTCCATGAAATGTCCAAAAATGGTAATAAATGTTAATTATGTTTCCAAAAGCCCAAGGTGACGTCCTCAAATGTCATCTTTTGTCCTGACCAACAGTCCACAACCCAAAGATATTCAGTTTATTATCATAAAAGACTAAAGAAACCAGGAATTATTCACATTTGAGAAGCTGTTATCAGAGAATTTGGACTTTTTTTCTTTGACAACAGAATTGACAATGAATCGATTATCACAATAGTTGACGACTGCTTTGCTGTTGATCGACTAATCGACTAATTGTTGCAGCTCTAACTATTACACCAAGGATAATGTACATATAAAGTCCCATAATCGGTTAAAAATAATGTATGGAAAAGTATTAAAGCATAAATTATTACTACCATCAAAACTTCTTTGGTTTTATTGGTAGTTAATAAAATATTACAGGGGTCCTGAAGCTCAAATTTTTTTTTAAACATTCTTTATTATACAAAATTGAATACAGAGAACATTCAAGTGACATCAGTAAATCACAATACAATAAACAAGATAAACAAAATGCCAGGGGACAGTATACATATACAAAACCAAAGGACATTATTCATTCATACAAATACATTAAAGGAGTTGCACAAACCTCCTTTATTGTCTTCTTGTATAAAATAAAATAAATAATTATAGGGTAAATTCCAAATATTTTTCCAATTAAGGTATTTTGTAAAGCTGTTCCAGTAAGTAACAACATAGGGAACAGAGACAACATCACTCTGAAATAAACTACGTATACCTCTTGTTATTTTTGGTAGACAAAAAGCATATGTGACCCACAGGACTATCAACTGGATTCGTAACCGGTAACACAGGTCCTTGTGTTGTTTGGATCCTGAAGCTCTGAGCCTGTGGAGTGCAGACGTGCAGTGTGACGTGGCACGGGGGGCGGAAGAGCTTGTTTGTGTTTTGGTTCTAAGGGGAAGTTGCGAGAAGAAAGAAAGGAGGAGACGTGACGGGATCGTTGAAATAATTTTCTTGGTTCCCCAACACCACCTCACCATAGTGTCCCGGGTTTCGTGTGTAAAAGACTACAGCGGTGGTGTTTAAAGTTCAAAACGTCGTCTGGCTCTCAGGTAACGTTAGCGCACTTGACATGAATCGACAAGTTGTGGTTTCCAGCTGGCTAGCGTTTGTCATCGGGGACTAACGTTAGCTAATGTCGGTGATGTTTCATAGCTAAGGCAATGCAGGCCTTTGTCACGTATTAATGACACCATCTGACCTCTTCGGTGTCGATGTGGTACCATTAGCAAGCGGCTAAGTGGTGTCCGCTGTAGCAAGCAGTATGACAGTTGACTTTGTGATAGCTAGCAGCTAAAATGGGTGGATTCAGGTCAGTGGGTGGACGGCTAACGGTGCTAGCAAGCTAACGTTATATTTGTTTGGGGGTTGAGGTTACTCCCCTTTAAATAACATTAGTCAACCAGCACAACAAAGTAGTTTAATAATGTTATCTAGCAGTACAACTACTAGCTTGTTGTTGTTGCTGCCGTGTGTTATATGTAGTTTACCATGTCGTTTTGATATGCTGTGCCTAAGCTGGTAGGGAGGCTACTGGCCAGTGAGAAAGCTAGGTAATGTTGGCTAACTGAAAGTGAGCTAACTAGCTGGACAACAAAAACAATTTGGAAGATGGCCTCCCACTCAAATCAATCAAAACAGATGCGACGACTACAGCTGACACGAGCAAGTGTGTTTACAGTCAACTAATGACAGCCGAATCCAAATATATTTCGTGAGCATATTGCAGCGTTTGTTGACAGTCCCTGTCATGAGTCTGAAGAAACGCAGTGACTGCTTTGTCGCTGCAGCTTCTTCTTATGCGTACTCGTTTTCTTCCTGCTTGATATAAAGGATACGCATATGAATGTTCTTTGTAAGCTCTCTATTTTGTTTTCAACTCGGTAACTCCTTTGCTAGTGCGACATAAGTTAAGTATTTACACAGTAATTCAGGGATTTCCTCCGTTTTTTCCATTATATTGTACAAAGTTGTTGCAGTTGTCTCACTTATAGACTTGTAAAACTAAAGCTATATACAGTTTAATCTCTTAATATGTAATCAAGAGGTTATATCTTGATGTATTTATGACTGACATAACTTCAGCAGCCATGAAGCCGACACTTGACTGATGCAACACCACAGGTGATTTGATCTGTATTTGCAGCCTTGTTTTGAATATAAATATAGGGATCTCCTCAGTAGTATAGCAGTTAAACATACTATAATAAGCATCTGTACATCCTAATACAATTATAAACAACAAACCCAGCAACAAAAAAGGTGGGGTGTTGGTATTGGATGGCATTATGTACAACTTACAGTATAATACAATGCAGTACTAGGCTACATCATCACAAACTATGGCCTCAAATTTCACCATAGATGCCATCAATAGGTCTCTAAGAATAATATAATCAAAACTGTAAATAATGTGTTTCACAGTGGTACATTTTTTGCAGAGCCATTGTATGTAATCGCATTAGAGAGCATATGTGAGTATGATAAGATGTCCTGTATTTTTGTCATGACGTATAATATCTGGCCCCTGGATAAGGGAGCTGGTAAGGGTTACACTGTGAAAGTTATTATAGTAATTTTTGTGGTAAAGGATAAGAGTCCAGAAATCTTACTCAGGACAGATTCTCCCCTGCAAAATTTTACATAGACTGTGATTATCTCCTGACAACAGCCATTTGTTATGTACAAATTAGTCAGCAGTTCTATCCTAAAGAAGTTACTAAGTAATGCATGAATGCATGGTATGTATCCATACAAAGGTTCTCATAGTTGTAACAGGCTCGGGTAATGTGGGTGGTTAAAACTCTTAACTTGTAGTTCATGTCAGGGCCTCCTTGGCTTTTTGTTACTTTATGTGGTTGTGGTCCGCTTTCTTTGCCTCTTTAAGAATGTCATTCATAAATTCATGAAGGCGCTGTGGGCAAAATATTCCTCCTTGTGTTTGTTGCTGCAGTTCATTTTTGCATACATTTAAAGGAGAATTTATTTACACTTTCAATCACAGCTTATTCAGTGTGTAAAATTGAAATTCAGTAATTATGTTTAAAGGTGGTTTATCATTTTACACACATTGTCTCCTTTTTCAGTGGTGAGAGACGACTGAAATGATGTTCCAGCTACTGTAAACACTGCTGAGTTATCATTGGAGTTTGTCTAGAAGCCTGTTGTTTAATTGAATATGGTAGCATAACATAGTGAAGTGCAATACTACGAGGCATGCGCTTATTTTTCTTTTGCATTTGAAAATGTGGGTGTGAACTGCATCACTTTCAGTGCGCCGACTCTATTTTGAGTGCGCTTGATTGTCAGTCAGGGTAGATGCAACCTGACAAGCCAATCAAAATGTAGCTGAGATGGGAGAACATCACCAACTACAGTAAAGGTGCCCATTAAGGATTTTTATGATCTTCCATCACACAGATACTGCACAATATATATACAACAATATATTAATTAAAACATTACATATGCTGACTGTAAATATATACAGTATATGAATAATCCCTTAACTGTAATGCTAATTAGATCATTGGCCTTGGCAAGTCATCTGATTTTGTTGTTTGATCTTAGTTTGAATATCTGCTTACATGTGAAATTACATGTGTATACTAGTTAAACTGCATCAGATGCAAATGTATCTGTTTGCATCCTGTCCTCCCTAATTTAATTAGAATCTTGGATGTAAACAATGCAGGATTTGAAATTCTTTAAAAATTCGCTTTGCAAATGTTTTGTGAGGAAGGAAATGCATTCAACACTTTTGTTAGACCTCAAGGTTACACACAGTGCATTTTGTTGAGTCACACACAATGTAAACATAACTTTTGTTTAACAAGAAAAACTCCACAGGGCCCCATTAATTAGGACAAACCAGTTAATAAGAGAGCTTAGTCATGTATTTTGCACAGTTTGAGTAATGCAGTCTGCACACGTTGAGCTGACACTGATAATTGACGAGAATTTGTTTTTCTCCAGTGTTTTTAAGTATTTTTTGTGCGTTGTTTTAAATGTGACCTTTAGGCAGATCAAGTCCTATATATCTAATTCATTCTAAATATTAGCTGTTAAGCTTAAAACCTCCACTAACAGCCTACACAAAAATTATTGTCATGTCAGTTATTTCCACTCTTTGCACATAGTAATGCTGTATGTCTCTCATAAGTGTGTCATCACGGAAACCAAATATTTTGTTCTATTTTGAGCTCTGTAGAGTCCCTCATCGACTCCAAATAGAAAAAAAAGCTTATTTGAGTAACAGTCGAAAGCTTTAAAACAAAATGGTAGCTGTAGAAACTATTGCCATTAGTATTTTGGTATGACACGAATTTTGTCGGTGTTTGGGGAAATTATTAGAAGATCTTTTGTTATATTTTTTCTGAGCTGTGATGCTCCTCAGAGTTTTAATACATGTTTATTACTTTGTTGGTGAGTCAGTAAACCTGAGAATTTCTTCTCCCACTTCTTGCAGCAGAAGTCCTGACAGTGAGGATTTACACTCAGGCCACAGGGGGATCTGACTAGGTCATGGCCAATCGGGGAGGAGCTACGAGACCCAATGGACCCAATGCAGGGAACAAGATCTGTCAGTTTAAGCTGGTGCTGTTGGGAGAGTCAGCTGTGGGGAAGTCCAGCTTAGTGCTCCGCTTCGTCAAGGGCCAGTTCCATGAATTCCAGGAGAGCACAATAGGAGGTGAGCTTCATATCAACAGACCAGGATATATCTCACAAGCTTCCAGTTGGTTGTAGATCAAACGGGTGGATTGTTGTGATTGCAGGAGTATATTGTAGTTGTCTGAATTAACCCAATTTTGCCTTTATTCAAACAGTCATAAATATAAAGGGTAATGAATTCCTACAAAAGTCAAAAAGCCTTTATCGTAGTAGCTACATGAATACTCAGAAAACACACAGAAAAACTAGATAGGCTACATACCAGTCTTCCTCAGGGTCAGACAATCACATACTCAGATAAGTGAATTAAGTACAAGCTTCAGTCACACACATGAGAGTTTTCACAGCCATATCTGGCCCCCTCTTTACACCTGTACTCAATAAGTAAACACTGTCACAGACAATAGTAAATAAAGCATGTAGTAATGATGACATGTATATAAATGGATTCTCTGGAAACCTTATTCCACCTATACCAGTAAATAATATACAATAACAATACCGGATGAACCTGAACTGAAAAAAACTGAAAAAAAGTTCTTTCTGAATTTGAAAACCAAAAATAAATAAAGAAAATAAAACAAAGGGATAATATAAGAAAATGGGATAGTAAAAATCAACACTTAGTTCATTTCACAAAAAAAGTGGAAAAATTCATATCCATCATTGAGGCCAGAGTACACAGTGACATTCAGCTCGCAAATCCAAAAAGTATCCCTTTGTCTTCTCGTCTCCTCAACCTGTCAGCGTTCACCTTGCAGGGTTAGTGATGCCTTCAATTACTGTGGCTTTAAGAGATATAACATCACTATTATTACTCACGTGTAGAGCCATAGCTAATTCAGGACAGGCGTGCTTTCTTCCTTCTATTAGGTGCTTTACTATTGTCGCAAAATTTGTCACAAAATAAAAATGAAAAAACTCCAAAATAAAGAGAATTTGAAGATGTTTTCAGAATTGTTTTGGTGTAGATACTGATTATTTTATGATGACTCAACCCTCTCTTTATCCTATCCCTCCAGCGGCCTTTCTCACCCAGACAGTGTGTCTCGATGACACAACAGTGAAGTTTGAAATCTGGGACACCGCAGGTCAGGAGCGTTACCACAGTTTGGCACCCATGTATTACAGAGGAGCGCAGGCCGCCATCGTGGTCTATGACATCACAAACGAGGCATGTCACCTATCCCTGATAAAGTTCACAACATTGACTTGAAGCTGTACAGATGATACTGGCCACATTCAGCGTACAACAAGTTGTAGTTCAAATACAGTTGGTGGCTTATATGAAAATGTCATTTTAAGGTTACAGATAGCATGAAGGTACTAATAAATTTCGCTATTTCTTCTATTTGCAGGAGTCCTTTGCGAGGGCAAAGAACTGGGTGAAGGAGCTTCAGAGACAAGCTAGCCCTAACATAGTCATCGCTCTGTCAGGCAACAAGGCTGACCTAGCCAACAAGAGAGCTGTCGACTTCCAGGTCAGACCAAACAAACAAAGAAAACTGTCATGATAGTCAGTCTTATTTTTTTTAATAGGCCCTGGTACTTGTAATAGATACAGTACCAGCCAAAAGTTTGGACACATCTTCCCATTCACTTGAATGAGAAAATCTATTAGATATCTGTGGTTTTTGTTTTATATGATTATATCCAAATCACAGACTAGGTGATTGGGCCCAATAATCTCTACTGCCGAGACGTTCAGTCTTAATATTATCTAATCGTCTTTTCAGTGCCTGAATGCATGTGTGTGTGCGAGGAGGTATTGAAACTCATTGTGTTTGCATTGTGTTGACAGGATGCCCAGTCCTACGCAGATGACAACAGCTTACTTTTTATGGAAACATCGGCCAAGACATCTATGAATGTGAATGAGATATTTATGGCTATTGGTGGGTAACTCTTGACACTTTATTCATAGATATTTCCTGTGCATTTGCAACAGAGTGGTAATCACAGCCAAATTGATTAATCCTACTGATACTTGTACATAGTATTTATTCAGATTTACTGTATGGTTGAGGTTAGGGTTAGGTTATTAAAATGAGTAACATAGGTTCCTCAATTTGGTTTATTTTTTGCCCCTCAGCAAAGAGATTGCCGAAGAGTGAGCCTCAGGCTGCAGGCGCTAACAGCGGGCGGAACCGGGGAGTGGATCTGACAGAAGCTGCCCAGCCAGCCAAGGCTCCATGCTGCAGTAACTAACATGAAGAACGCCTTCCTCCCAACCAACCTGTATAGCAGTAACTAATGCGGCTGATGTCCCAAATGCCACTGCAGTTACTAATGCAATGTGTTGTACTCTTTTCTCCAATTCTCTTATCTTTAAAACAAGATAAGATGGCCTGTGCCCACCCCCTTCTTTTTTGTTTTTTGTTTTTTTTTTTTTGCAGTAGCAAAGTCATTGCCATTATACTGATCTCTCCATATGGCTCTGCCTCTTTTCCTCCATCATGGTTCTGCTGCTACCTGGTGAAGCCTCCCAACCAGTCTTTCTTACTTTCTGTCATCTAGCTTGTTACATCTATCAATTATTATTGATAGATTAATGATAGCAGATACTACAGACATTAGTGCACCTTGCCTTCCATCATCTTCCTTCCAACATGTAGATATGAGTTTCATTTAGAGGAAGTGGTCACTTCCCTTTTCTGCAATAGCTTAAGGCTTAACTACTGCATTTCTAGTCTTCTGTTTTTGTTTTTGATAATTTTGTTAATTATTGTTTGCTATAATTTTGTCAAAATTATGGATGCACATACCTGTATATTTACATGGCCTAAAATAGAAAAAAAAGAAAACTGTGTTTTACCTTTTTATCAGCAGTAGTACAAAAGAAAAGTCTATTAGAGAAGAGGAGCACATTCTTGTAAATCTGAAAGGCGGGAGGCGGAGCGAGAGAAAGAGAGGAACCCTAAGCTCCACTCCTCTTGTCCCTGGGACCTTTTTATCTGAAAGTTGATAAACATTTGTTGTGGACTGTAGTCCTTTAGATTCTTTCTCTCTGCCTGCCCACTGCTATCTATGTTCTTTCCCCCACTAAACTCAAAGTAGCACTAGTGTTCATTCTCTTCAGCCGCCCTAAGGCTTCATCCCAGGGCCATGCCTGCTTCTAGCTGTCCCTAGTGGCATTGTGCAATGTTTCACAGTATTTACTCTGTGACTTGAGTGTCTGCAAGGACCAATGCAGCACAGCAAAAGCCCCCTGCTTCACCCAGCTTTCTCCACAACAATGTGCAGGGGTCCCTGAGGTACACCCACCAGTGTCACCGCCTCCCCATCTCCTGATGCAGTGTCCTTTCATAAATCTTTTGTTGACCGTCGCTTTGTGGTTATACTTGGGCCTCTTTGGTTTCTGCCTTTTGGATGATTTATTTTATGCAGATTACCTTTTCCATTGTGTTAGTGTTGCTGGACAGCTGCTGGGTTTGCACCAGGTTAAAAACAAAAGTGATGGTAGAAAGTGGGGAGTTGCAATATGTAAGGTTGCTTCATAATCACCTTTTTTTTAAATCAATTATTTGTCATCTTCTCTTGATTAGGAAGTGCTTTAGACACCGTTTGCGTGTCAGTGTGTACAAACTAGGCCTGGGCTGGCTGGCTGGTGACAGATTACATCCATAGACTCACTCACATGTGCCCATTTATACGTGTATGTTTGAACGAACACACACACACACACACACACACACACACACGACTTCTTCCCTCTGAACGTCATTGTACATAAGCACACATGCACACAGTCTGTTACACCTCTCTCCCTCACCTATGTCGCGCACACACTTGTGATTTCTTTTTTCCCCCCATACCAACGCCCCACTATACATTGTTACATGCACACACACACACACACACACACACACACACACACACACACATACACACACACACATACAGTACATCTGGTGAATAACTCTTTTTACAGGTCTGTCTTACTCATGCCTTGCACTAATGATGCTCATGAATATATCTTGTCATAATTACAGCCAGTGTGATATAAATATATATATAAATATAAATATATAAATAATATACTGTAAATAGGGTGTTGCAGTGTAGTCTACCTTTTTTCAATTTACCAGTGACAGGACTAATGCTTGCTAGGGCGTTGTCTAGATAATCAGAAAAAAAAAACTGTACAGTTAGCAGAAGAAAAAAAAAAAGCTACAATCTGGGTTTGGAGTTTTGTTGCTGTTCCTTTTTTTTCACACAAATGGTTAAATTATAATCAGTGGTGGTCTTTATAAATGTATGTAGTGTTATTAACAAAAGAAATGAAATTGCATTTATTTAGTGGTCTGTCTTGTACCTTTTTTTTTTTTTCTCAACAGAAAAAAAATAATAATATCCAAACGTTTTGGTTTTTATTTTTTAACATTATCTCTTTCTCGCATCTCACTAATTCTGTTTTTAGTGGCATCAGGCGATGATGCCGTGTCCAGTGCTGCTTCCTGTAAGTAGACCTGAACTCCCGGAGACACTGGTTGTAAAAGCTCCAGAGGACACAGACAGAATGCAAAACAGTTGGATTAACCAATTATCTGCCTCTCCATAACATCTCAGTAACATTGTGAAGATATTGTAGGAACAGTGTAACAACTATCAGCTGGCACGATGGTGATTCATCAATAAATGAATTAACACACAATAGGGATGTAAATTGTATGTTTGTTTTTTTTTTTGTTTTTGTTTTTGTTTTTTTGCCGTGAACACTTAATTGCAGCCGAAAACATTTAAATGCAAGCATTTTACAGTACTGTTATGTAATGACCAAATAAATACCGAAATAAATTTGATCATTTATTATTGTAATCAGGCTGTGTGTGTGTATGTGTGTGTGTGCATGGACTTTTGGTGCTATTTTCTTAAGGACTTCCAACAGAAAGCAATTATGTTTTATCTCAACTGTTTCCATGTTTGGTCTTTTATAGGAGTTACAGTTGTACTGACCCTCTCAACTTGACACTGATAACATCTTTTTTTTTGTCATCTCTGACCTTTAACCTGACAAATGTTCTGTACGGGTCAAAGATCTGGAGAGCAATAATTGTCTTGATGCCATGTCCTCCTATGGGTTTCAACTTTTTCTTCTTCCAAAACAAGAATGTAGTATTTACATATTATATTATAACATAGTCTGTTAAATAATGGTTATTTGTATTAATCCCAGTCATTCCTTTAGGTTGCATGAATTAACCATGATTCACCAGCCACAATGTGCTCAAAAATGGCTCCGTATAGCAAGCCAGTATTCTTCTGTTACATTGACCTTGAAATTCTGCTACAAATGGTTGCATTTTTTGACCTCTCCTCTCTGAATTGTAGTGGAATTGGCCTATCCCATTTGAGTCCCCTAGCGGAGGAAAATGGGCCTACAGTGAGAAATTGAAAATAATGATGAGCGCCATGTCTGATCCTCCGCTTGTGGAATAGAGCGGACGGCAGAGCGAATATTTCCCGGGCCGGGGGTCCGCTCGGGGTTCGGTGCGAATCATGGCCGACAGCGCTGGGATTCAGCAAGGTTCGCCGGCCATCGGAGCTGCGGGCTTGGTTCCAGCCGCTCCAGGAGCCGGGGGGACGGAGGGCTCCGGCGCTGCTGGAGGATCCGCACGAATCGCCGTGAAGAAGGCGCAACTCCGCTCCTCACCTCGGCCGAAGAAACTGGAAAAACTCGGAGTGTATTCATCCTGCAAAGTATGCGATATTTGCTGAAAGCCGAGTTTTTAAACAATGGCTTTGAGTATTCATAATAAATGGTATTTGCTGGGCTCGGCTGTAATAGTTTACAAAATGCAAGCGCAGCAAAGGAAGCCATTGCCGCACTTCATTTTTTTCATTTTGCATACATGAACCAATTATTGAAAAAGGGGGATATTAAAAATGCAGTTTATTAAATTGTTATTATTACTTGCACTTGTAACAGGGCCCTGCAGCTGCAAGCTGTCCTCTGAATTTTGCAATGTTTCTGTCTAGGTGGGGGGTTGGTGAACGTAAACATTGCCTTGGCGCTGCTTCTTGGGAATAGCTGGCTGTGTGCAGAAGGGCTGCAGCCCACTGTGTGTGTGTGTGCGTGCGTGTGTGTGTGTGTTTGTGCGCGTTGTGTGCTTTCCACGGGAAATTTCACGGTGTCCCCGCGCCGTCTGTCAACGCACGGTGGTAAATTGAAAGGGTTTATTGGGTTTATGCAGTGTATCATCCGCAGAGAGGGACGGGGTCTTTGTTTTGACAGGGTGACAGCTGCTGGCGGGGCGGAGTTTGTTGTTGTTTCAGTGCGCATGCTCAGTGCAGCAGCCCCAGCTGATGGTGACAGGCCTCCTCACCCCACCTCCTGATACTGACCAAAGTTGTAATTCATCTGTGTTAATATGAGCAGCTTGTGATATTTTAAGATGTATGTGTGCTGCTGTGGCCCATTTATAAGTAGATAATATATTACTACTGGGTTGTTAGCTGTTTTACATACTTTTATGCACAGTTTTGGAAGATAAAAGGCAAGTAAACTGTCAAAGTTAGATAACTAATCAATTTCATTTTCAGAAAATAATGAATGTATTCTTGTTTCTCTTTAATCTGTTTCAGTTTATTGCTGCTAACAGTTACAGTTAACTGTGAATGTTCATCTGATATATGGCTGATTTACCCACGTCTTTGTTCCTGTTTGTACTTTTTGTAGGCTGAAGGAGCGTGTAAGTGTAATGGCTGGAAGAGTCAGAACCCCCCTCCTACACCTCCACGAACTGACCAGCAGTCCAACGCAGTCAACCTGCAGGAGCCCTGCCGGAGCTGCTCTCACACTTTGGGTATGTCAGCATGTCTGTATGCTGTAATGATGGACTGAAAATCTCTCACATTGTGATAATGACCGGGAATTACCTTCTGTGTTCACACATTTCTCTCTCTCTCTCTCTCTCTGCCCCAGGCGATCATGTGACCCATCTAGAAAATGTTTCGGAGGAGGAAATGAACAGACTTCTAGGTATTGTCCTGGATGTGGAGTATCTTTACACATGTGTTCACAAAGAGGAGGATGCTGACACTAAGCAGGTCTACTTTTCCCTCTTCAAAGTAAGTTTTTGCTTTTATAATCAAAATATAGTCTATTACACAAGAATATCAATTGACTATCAACAATTTTGAACATCCACACCTGAATTATGTAATAAGGCTGTCATTAAATTATTTTTTATGTTGTGTGATGACAAATAAAGCATACATACTCCTGTTCTGTTTATTTCTCAGCTGCTGAGGAAATCTATCCTACAGATGGGTAAACCGATGTTAGAAGCACAGGAGAGTCCTCCGTTTGAAAAACCCAGCATCGAGCAGGTAATCACATCTCAGCTGCAATACAAAAGCAATACTTAAACGGTGTTTCACTGTGTCCACATTCCTGTTTGTACTTATTTTCTCTTTCCCTGTGTCTCCCAAATAGGGGGTTAACAATTTTGTCCAGTACAAATTCAGCCACCTGCCATCTAAAGAACGTCAAACTATCATGGAGTTGGCCAAGATGTTTCTCAACCAGATCAACTACTGGCAGCTGGAGACGCCGTCCCAGAGGCGCCAGCGTGTGCCCAATGATGACGCAGCTGGATACAAAGCCAACTACACCAGGTAGCCTCACTAGCAGATATCCTGCAAACCTGCAGTAGATGAAGATATCGTACAGTTTGTTAAAGTTATCTCTGTGGTGTGCTCACTACAGATGGCTGTGCTACTGCAATGTACCTCAGTTCTGTGACAGTCTACCCCGGTACGAGACCACACAGATCTTCGGCCGGACGCTGTTGCGTTCAGTTTTCACTGTGATGAGGAAACAATTGCTGGAACAGGCCAGGCAGGAGAAGGACAAGCTGCCACCGGAGAAACGCACACTCATTCTCACACACTTTCCCAAGTAAGAGGAACAAAGATACAGAAGCTCTAAGATTCTACACAGAGAAGTGAACCAAAAAACTAAGTGTATATTCAGACTAACAAACAATTAGCCACATGAAAACACACTCACACACATGCATGTTCATGCATGCTCATTCTCAATATCAAACCACACAGTGGCCGTGTATGCATGACTAACACCCTTTTATAATGTAGTTAAATTGTTGTTTTTGTGTTTTTCTGCCTCAGGTTCTTGTCTATGCTGGAGGAGGAGGTGTACAGCCACAGTTCTCCGATCTGGAGCCAAGACTTTTTGGCAGGAGCGTCAGGAGGGCAGATTCCTATCCACACAGGTAGCACACACCCTCACAGACTCAACAAAGCCACAAACCCTTACAGACACACCCTAACAACCTGCCTCTTGAATTATTTAACCGTTTCTTTTTATTCTAAATGTCACTCTAAGTGTTCTTATATTTCATTTTACTTTCTGTTGCTCTGTAGTCATCAGTGCGCCCCCTGTGGCCAGGCCCTTGTACTACAGCACAAGTCCTGTGTCAGTCGACCCATCCAGCTGCGGCAGCGTCAGTCCTGCCAGGAAAACAGCTTCTGTACTCGAGCCAAACCCAGGTATTACAGTCAAACCTGTCATTACCGTGCCATTATTAACATCTGTCATTAAACAGTGAGAACAAGGGGGAAGTTAGCTGTGTGTTTTACATTTTAACCATGCTTATGGGTGGAGGAATATTGGCTTTAAAACTGCGTCAGGAAACAGAAGTGAAACACAAACGAGAACTACTGCTAACAAACTGAAAGTGAGTCAGTTTTGCCACCATGCATTGGTAACAATTGGAGATGAATCCATAGCCAGCTGACCTTAAATGCTGGGTAACTGTGGCTAGCATTCACAATTAAAGAAACCCCAATATTACTGTAAAACAAATAAATAAATCAGATTGTGCAATGGTAAGAAAGTGTAAAAGAGACAGGAGACAATGACAAGTACTGTCCTCTGTGTCCATGCTTTCTTGTAGTTGGTGAGAAGCGTAAACCCTCAGAACCCCTTTCCCATGAGGAGAACAAGAGACCCAGAGTGGTGGGTGACATCCCCATGGAGCTCATCAATGAAGTCATGGCAACCATCACTGACCCTGCGGCCATTCCCGAGGTAACCAGTCAGGGCAGAAACCATGTAAGAAATAATATAAACTTTGTCTAATTGGCTTACAGTTAAGAGTTGGGTATAGAAAATATCACATTTATCTACATCGAACTGATTTTTAGAGTAAAAATTTGAAAAACACTGCCACTTATGAATAATTTTGCAAGTACAGAGGATGTTTGTGAAATTTAAATAAAGTTTGAGAGTAAAAATGTGTAGTAATCCGTTCATGTTTATTGATGGTAATGAGGATAATGTATATCAACACTTGGTAAACAGTATTTTTTTCTCATGAGGACTTTAATTATGGGAATAATGACGTCATGCCTTCCATTCTGCGCAGACCAGTCTGCTGTCAGCCCACTCAGCGCGTGATGAAGCTGCACGTCTAGAGGAGCGCAGGGGCGTGATTGAATTCCACGTCATCGGTAACTCCCTAAACCAGAAGCCAAATAAGAGGATCTTGATGTGGCTCGTCGGCCTCCAGAATGTGTTCTCCCATCAGCTGCCCCGCATGCCCAAGGAGTATATCACGCGGCTGGTCTTTGATCCGTGAGTGTACCCAGACTTCATCTTCATCTATCACATTTCGAGTTAGAGCTGTAGTGAAAGCACATTCTGACTATCTGTTTTTAATTTTTTGACAGGAAGCACAAGACGCTGTCGCTGATCAAGGACGGTCGCGTGATCGGAGGGATCTGCTTCCGGATGTTTCCCTCACAGGGCTTTACAGAAATCGTCTTCTGTGCTGTCACCTCCAACGAACAGGTCAAGGTGAGAGCGCTCCCTGACCTCTCAGCTTAGTGTGTCTTTAGAGGTTCAAGCTACTGTTCATCTTATTGGTCAGTTTTAACCTTTGCCTTTTTTTTTTTTGCCGGTGTGGCTGCAGGGTTATGGAACGCACTTGATGAACCACCTGAAGGAATACCACATCAAGCACGAAATTCTCAACTTCCTAACTTATGCTGATGAATATGCCATTGGCTACTTCAAGAAACAGGTAACATGTTTTGTCTATGAAACAGTTACTTTGGTCACATGGTGCAATACTCTCTTTTTATTTCCTTTGTTTTACGATACTCACACATGTTTCTACAAATGTCTGTGTTGCACCTCGTATGCAGCAAATTCATTTCATGAAAATAAACCAAAGGACAGAGTTAGAGATAGGAATTTTGTAGTGGCTGCACTGCATTTGATGTACACCAGCAAGAAAACAGATCTCGCCTCCTCCCTTTCAGGGTTTCTCAAAGGACATCAAGGTTCCCAAGGCCAAATATGTGGGCTACATCAAGGACTACGAGGGAGCCACACTGATGGGCTGCGAACTCAACCCCAGCATCCCCTATACAGAGTTCTCTGTTATCATCAAGAAACAAAAGGAGGTATGTGTGTATGTGTTTGAATTAAAATTAAATCTTTACATTTTAAATGCTTTCTGTCCCTCCACTCCTTCTCTTTTAAATCATTATCATTTGTCCTCCTCAGATCATCAAGAAGCTGATAGAGAGGAAGCAGGCTCAGATCAGAAAAGTCTATCCGGGGCTTTCCTGTTTTAAGGAAGGAGTACGGCAGATTCCCATTGAGAGCATTCCTGGCATACGTACGTTACTTATAAATCCCCCATGTATACTGTACTGCATGTCTCTCTCCAACAGTAGCTCATATTTATACATTCATGCATTATATATGAGACTGAGTTTAGTTTTTTATTATCAACAGGTGAAACTGGCTGGAAGCCCATAGGCAAAGGGTAAGTGTGACACTACTGTAAAACATATGAACTTGGACTCAAAGCAGAGTGCCTTCACCCAGTGACTTTACTAGTATTGCCCAGTTTGACATGGAGCACCATGTCGTCTTCACCTGAACACCCCAGTTCGTCATCACTGTTAACTTCACGATCTTAACATTATGTTCTCTGTTATTTCTGCTTTGCCAGGAAAGAACTGAAGGACCCAGATCAACTGTACAGCACTCTGAAGACCATCCTCCAACATGTGAAGGTGAGAGACAGACACATACTGTATATACAAACTAACACTAACACCTCTAACACACACTTGATTCTTACCAATATGGTCTTCATGTCTTAGAGTCACCAGAACGCCTGGCCTTTCATGGAGCCTGTGAAAAAAACAGAGGCACCAGGGTACTACCAAGTCATTCGCTTCCCCATGGGTATGTATGCACAGAACAACAGTTATCTGATATGGTAAAACTTATTTGGAAAAGTAAGGAAGTGAGGATTAAAACGTTGCAGATACGGCTCAAGCAAGGACGCCTCAGCAGTGAAGATGCATATTGCCAGATGGGACTGAGGCCTTGCTTTATCGTCTCTCTAACAAGAGGCGCTAAACCTTCCTAGCAGTCTACCATGCTCTGGTTTTTTCAGTTAATTTTAAAAGCAAAAGAGCTTTTGGTTTGGCGGATGTAGCATACATATTCAACCTTTGACAGTGTATCACATTTTAAAAGCAGTATCAACTATATAATTCAGCGTTTTTTCCACACAGATCTTAAGACAATGAGCGAGCGTCTGAAGAGCCGGTACTACACGACACGGAAGTTGTTCATGGCCGACATGCAGCGCATCTTCACCAACTGTCGTGAATACAACCCCCCAGAGAGCGAGTATTACAAGTGTGCCAACTTACTGGAGAAATTCTTCTACACCAAGATCAAAGAAGCAGGCCTCATCGAGAAATAGAAGAAGAGAGAAGTTGCTCCTTACCTTAACAAAGGATGAGATGGCCCTCAGACTGTAAACTGTTATGGTTAGGTTGTGGGTAATGCATATGACAGCTGTGTGAATGGGCAAGCTAAGAATAGGACTACTGATTCTGGAGCAGTAAGGTTTCAGAAACATATCATAGTATAAAGGGGGTCTCAGATCAGCGGTCTTTTAATGTTTGATGCATGCCGGGCCCGATCCTGAATCAGTAGCTGAGACTGATATTTACACTGAAAGTTAGGCCACGAGGGAAGGCCTCTTTGAAGACCTGCGAGACTGTTGCTGATATGAAGCAAAAGAAGCACGGTGTCTTCGTATTTCATCACATATCCCAGGGTCCTATGGAAAGAGAGAACAGTAGGAAGTGTAATACTAATGGATGTTAAACAAGGCAGAAAGCTTCTGTTATTTTACTGTGCTAGCCATTGAAAGGCATAACAGAAAGAGATTCACCACACCTTACTTTTGTCTCTCTCCACCTCTTCCCTCCTTTCATCCCCTGCCTTTTCCTCTCAGTTGACTCAGGTAGAGATGTCGTGAGCAGTAACCACATCTACAGTGTATGGAGTCATTACGCAAGTGTTATCTGTGAGGAATGTGACTGAGAGATCAGGTTTTCCTGTCTGTTTAACTCTGTTCTGTGCTGAGCAGCGCCTGTGAGCGCGCACGGCGTTGATGAGGTCAAAGTTCGTCTGTGATGAGTTCATCCTGCCAAAAGAGGAATACGTACTTTAAATTTGTACAGATTTTAATTATTTTAAAGCACTTATACCCACTGTATATTTTAAATGTGTATATAACATATATTTTCTGTTTCAGAACTAAAAAGTAATCTTTTTTTTTTCTCAATAAGCCACGTAGGACAGTTTGACTATCAAAATGCACTTTTATTTTTCCAAGTATTAGTTAACATATATAAGAGCATCTTCTTTTCCCCAGAATTTGTTTTACATATAAATTACTGCTGTTGACTAAGGACTAATTTAATTATCTAGAGTTTATTCTTATTTATGTGCTGTAATTTAAAAGGAAATATGCTTAAGACAAAGTCTTAATTTATTCTTTCTTATTTTTGTCCTGCAGATGGAGATTGATAACTTTATACTTCGGAGATAAATGAAAAGATTGTGCAATACTATGTAGTTTTGCTGTTTTGTAAAAAGGTGTTTGTACTTTTCAAACTTTAGGGAAAGAAAATACATTTTGTAATGTCTGGAAAAATTCTTTCATGCTCTTTGTACAATTGGTTTTAATGACATGGTATTAGCCTATTTTATAGACCGAATAAAACCGAAGTGAGGCTAATTTAGTGTCTGTAGTTTTCCATCTTCAAATACATACAAATGAAAGAAACCATATCTGATTTTTGATCAAAATTCAAAATGCATTGAGACTATAACTCAATATTTTGTATTCAACATGTTGCTTGTTGACTTATAGGTCTTATTTCCCTGGCCTCCACTAAACACATAGGGTTCACTAGCAAAAATGACAGAACACAGCTTTTTATGTGCCTTTAATAGACGTTAAGGTCCAATTAGAAAAAACCATGTCAAACCCTTAGAATTATAGTTACTTTACATTATTGTAAGTTTTGTATTGGCATTGGCTCCTTTGCAAAAGACTTTAATTAGAAGAACTTTGAAACTCCTCTCCAATTAGCACATATAATATTTACACTGTTCTTAAGAGAAATAAGTAATTCTCATTCTGACGCAGCCATTATTATATACAAACTTGTATGAAGCAGTAGAGTAAATGAAGCAATAAAGTTTATTGTCACATCATACAACACAAGGTAAGATTAAAGATACAAATGGGAATTCATTAGATGACATAAACATATGTACTCATATTTAGGATCTCATAATAAAACCATACAGTCTAAAAGAACGATGACTTACAGAAAGGAAAATGTGGCCACAATCAGAAATAAGCCTACATTTACCTTAAGATAAAGAGGAGAAATGGAGACGAGATGAAAGAAAACAAAGAGGAAAAAAGGATAAAGCTTTGCAAAATAAGAAGGGAACAAAATAAAATCTACAACTAATCACAGTTGTTCTTCATCACATAGAAATTCAACCTTGAGAGTGAAAAACAGAATGATCACTTGTCAAAACTCACATTAAAACTGATAATGCCAGTCAACAGAGTTCAGTGAGGACAAACAAAGTATCTGCTTTCAGCGACATCCAACAAATGACTCATTGTATTTCTCAAATGGCTGCTGGTCGTTTATAGATTTCCTTGATTTCTGCACAGACCGCCTACCAGACTTCTGTTTGAAAATAGGAGAGCGGAGGAACTGCAAGTCTGTAAATTTGTCTCCCCGCCGAAGTTTCCTGTCAAGATGAGAACACAATTGTTGACCATTCATATAACAAAAAGTGTCTTAAAGCATTCACAGTAACAGCAGCATCTATGTGTAAACTCACGCGTGTAAGGAGGGCTCCTTGTAGTCCACCACCATGGTGCAGCGCCGCTTGCGAGCAGGAACAGGGGTGGAGCATCGGGCATCAGAGGGGCGTGACCCACCACAGGAGAACTTGCGATAGGCTGCAGGGGACAGATTGGTCACATCACACAGACTCAAGCCCCGCCCTGCTGTCCTTACACCAAGCCCACCTATAGAAAAGTGAAGATAGATGTGATCCAAAAGCAAGAAAAAAGAAATTATTCCCATTAAAAAAAAAAAAAAAAAAATCAAACCAGAGTTGTGTATCTTCATATGAGTACACCAGTGAACAGCTTTAACACAGATTTAAATGAAGCCAATGCACGGAGACAACACAAAGGAAATGTGATCAGTGCTTAAAGATGTTGGTGGCTCATGACAGGAAGACAATTTTTTTTTAATCAGTAATATTGTGATATTTCATGTGGACAAGCCTTTTTCTGGAAGAGACAAAGACTTACGCTTCTTGCATGTCTTAACTCTCTGAGGCGTTTGGTTGGGTAAAAGAGACGGAGCTTCACAGGAGGAATCTCCAAAATTGGACAGGACGTTGTCTATTCTCATCATCTCAGCTTCAACCAGAGGGCTGACAGGCGGCAAACAGTCCTCCTCAATTTCCTCTCTGTGAGGCTCTGGAAAACCAGCAAAAAAACACACACAACCATCTTCAATCCATTCCGAGTTTTGAAAAGGTCATCACAGGACGAGATGATAACACAGAGAAACTTTTTGAGCAGCACTACTAATGAAATGTGCCAAGAGTTTTTCATTGTTTGCAATGGGTTTCGTTCATTAAAATGTTATTGATGAATGCAGACCAAAAGATATTTAACAGCAATGCGATAGACTAAAACCTTCTTGGCTGACAACTCTAGCCAACAGATGGATGTTTATAAAGTATCTATTGACATCACAATGCAAAAAGCCTGAAGGCAAGCATTTCATCTTATCACCGCCTCTCTCGGACATAATTTTAGATTCATTGTTAGTCATTAATAGTACCATGTTTTTATTCACAGTTCTTTACAGTCTCTCTGATAACATAGGAGACACAAACTCAACATGTTCCTGAGCTTTTACTCACCGTGGTGATTCTGCTGTCCCAACCTCGCAGGGTCAGGGCTGTTAGAGAAGCTAGAGTCAGGAGACTGGTGCAGATGAACTTCCTCCTTTTCAGGCTCTGTGGCCTTAGGGCTGGACTCATCATCTCTAAAGACTAAAAAAAAACAAAAAAAGTGAAAGAAATTGTTTCATTATAACCAGTTACACTTATATAGTCTTATCCCATTCGAATGAAACATGAAGTTCAAAATTACAAATCGAAATGCTCACTAGAGATTTCTTGTTTTGGAGGGATGTTTTCTTTCTGTCTGACTACTTTAGAGGGCCGACCTCTGCGGGTGGTAATCATCTTTGTCTTTTCAGGGGAGGCCTGTCTCCTCCTGGTCTTCTGAGGGACATAAAGGCTGTCCTCTGACTCAGAAGATGGTGATGACGAGCTGAATTCATTATTTTTGAAAACCGCAGGTGAAGCTTCTTTTCGGGCCTGTGGAGGCTCTTCGCTGATGGGCGTGGCTGGCTGATTATCCTCAGCCTTGGCCCTGAACGGTGTGATGTGAACCGTCTCTTCACAGTCGAAGTCAAACGTGTCGTTAAATCCCAGTGAGGTGTTGAGTTTATTTCCTTGTGTTGGACCAGCTGCTGTTTTGGCCCGTGTGGCTGACCGGTCCCGACTCTTGGAACGAGCTCTTGGTTTGGGGTTCTCCCAAGGTTTCTTTAATGGGGCACGCTCTGGTTTGCGGCCTCTCTCGGGTTTTCGTGCAACTGGTTCTGGTTTGGTGCGGGGTTGCTGCTGGGCTTGTTTCCTGCTAGGCTGCTGCTGGTTGGTTTTTTTGGGTGGGACAGGTTCAGGGGTAGAGTGCTGAAACTCTTCATCGTCAATGGGATCCACAGTTTCTGGTTCTGCTCCTTGCTGTGTTTTATTTTGGTTTTTACTGTCACTGCGAATAGGACTTGCTATTGATCCCCCCAAGGCAGCAATGGGGTCTCCCTCATTCAACAACCTCTGGTCTCGCACACGCTCAGACCTCCTTGTGCTCCTTCTATCGGCATGTCGGCGCCTCACACCCACTGTAGATGGCAAAGTAACCTGCTTGTTACATTCACGTTGTCCATTCATTTTAGAGGGCTGAGGGTCTGTGAGGAAAAGGACAAAGTGAACATTATTACTACAATAGCTGATTTTGTAGGATGTGTGCAATATTTGAATAAAATACCGTGAAGATACTGGTACACAACAGCTGCCATGTCATAATCAGGAAAGTATTTTTATTCAATTTGCTTAAAGAATTTGTTTGACCTGAAGTATTAGAGTGTGTGCGTGTGTGTGTATACCTGCACAAATTGGTGAGACTTCACACACATCAAGTTTCTGACCGCTTCGCTTTCTCCTATAGAATGAGAGGCAACAGGTCCTCATAGTCATACAAGTCATAAAGGATTTAATCAAATATGTGAATTGTTGATTTTTTATTTTTTTTATTATTTTTTTTAAATCACCTTGGTGGATCCACATGGCGTTGGGTCTCAATAAGGATGTTTGTA
Source organism: Scomberomorus guttatus (assembly GCA_038419695.1). Lineage (NCBI taxonomy): Eukaryota > Metazoa > Chordata > Actinopteri > Scombriformes > Scombridae > Scomberomorus > Scomberomorus guttatus. The sequence goes on from CM076461.1 coordinate 14,857,958, forward strand.
GGTTTGGTCTAAATCAAGACACAAATAAATTAAATATTATTTTTTATAATGGCAAACAGTACTTAAAAATCATTTGCATGTTAGCCAGGTTTACTAAGTAAGTAGCCTGCTCTACAGCTGACACAAGTTATCACCTGTCTAAAGTGGAGAACAAGGAAAAATATACTTTCCCAGCATAGACCCATTAAGTGTGAAATCAATATGAGAAACATTTTCACTGTTCTGTTTTTAATCCCCCCACATCCAAGTGTCTGTTCCAGAAAGTAGGTTTATTGAGTTATCTGGATTACTATGATGAACAAAATCCAGAACAAGAACAGACCACAGGTCTCCTAATATTACCTCTGAAGCACTTGCTGCCAGTGCTTCCTGTTCTTTGAGCTTCCTCTTGAGCAGAAGCAGGTGCAGGAACAGAGCCTGTTGCTCCCTTTTCAGTTGCAGAATCACAACATTAGACTGCCTCACTTTTTCCTTTTCAGCTTGCAGGGCTACAGCCAGCGCCTTGTTGTTCAGCTGGACTCCCTTCAGGATGGTGTGTGTGGAGTTAGTTCCTTTTGGAGAAAACATAAGAGGGATGTTATTTGTTTGAGGCTAAATCACATCTTCAGCACTTCTCAATCTGTCCATGTCATGGATTAGGACATTACAAATGCATCCTTTAAGTCTACGTTATCATTAAATTACGATAATTGTGGAAAAAATCCTAAACGTAAATCAAACTCCGATAGTTGCCGTGCAAGATAAGCTCAGGTTTCCTTACCACTACTTTTGTTTATCATCCTGGACCGTCCTCTGCTGGGAGCCGAGGCACTGGCCAGCCGTTTGTTCCTCTTCTCCTTCATCTTCTCCTTGATGTCCTCCAGACTTTGCTGGAAAGACTTCTTCTGGGCCCGTTCTTTCACCATGGCTCAGTATCTTAGATTAGTTCACAGTTTAGCGAATAATTACGCTAAATCTTTATCAAAACAAACGACTACGCTAACGTGCTACGCTAAACTAGTTAGCACACTAACGTTAGTTAGTCCAACAGGCTATCTTCAGTAGCTGCCGTTATATTTAAAAGCAACGTGAAAATGTAACCTACCGGCATGTGGATAAGTCCAGTGAATTTGGTTTGTATATCGCTTCAACAAAATGCGTTTGTGGCTTATTTAGGCAGCAAAATAAGCCATTTTATCACGAAATTTCCGAATATCTCCTTCTCTCTCATTGAGTTGACGTTCGAATTGTGAGCCGCGACCACTGATTGGTAGGAATTCGACTGCGTCACTTCCTCTAAGTGAAAGGGCGGTTCGCTAGGTGGCGCTAATGTAAAGCAGAAAATAAACAACATTTCCTTGCAGAGGAGATGTAACTCATTTGGTATTCAATATTCGTCTGCATATTCTGGTCCTCTGAGTCTAAACCGTAGCCACACACAGCACACAAAATATCGAATTATAATTCTTGGCGTTTCAATCAGCCTCTTTTCACCCTTTTTCCTGTGTGTCTGTAGGAAACAAACAAGGCAAAGTGGAGAACATGCACCACTGGGAAATGGAGGACTTAAAGTAAATGTCTTTAAAAATGGAAATGAGATTCGTGCTCATCAAGGGTCAGGCTCATTCAGCTCTTCCAAAATGACTAATTGAGTATTTATAATTGACTGCTGGAGATAAGAGCTTGAGTGGTGCTCTGTAAAGTGCTCTGCTGCGTGTGGATAGAGCTGATAATTGTGTTAATATATAAATCCACTGACAGGCAGTGTTTGAGATATGTTCCTTGTGGGTTTTCTGAAACTCTTGTGGCTCTTTCAAACTAAGATTACACAGTCGCTCAGAAAGCAAGTCAATTATTGGATGAATGCAAATTTTAATTTGAGCTATTAAGTCATTTGACATTATGCTCACGTGCCAGTGTCACTTATTCTCTTGCTATTTTATATAGGGCCAAATATACATGCACATGCTCCACATACACTTGCTTAAAGTCACCCTGCTTCCATACCATAAGTGGCCATACTACCAAGCTCAGGTTTTTCTCTGTAAATGTTCTATAAATATTGGATTACACTGAATACCTACTCATGATCTCATTTGCTTTCCCTAGTCAAAGTCAAACAGGGTATGTCTTACTTGGCAGAGCGCACTGAATAGACCCCTTTTCTGCATGGCACTGCAGCTAAAGTAACATCCATTTGAACCGTCTGTCAGTGAGGATCCAAGAAAGTGTCCGTGACAGGCTACTGAATGGCATATTGAGGCTACAGAAGGCGCTTGGTAAAGCTTGGGTGTTGTCAGTGTTACCCATTGAAAACAAATGATTTAAGCAGAGTGCCCCTGTTGTATAACAGGCCTGTACTTTGGGGCAAGACCCTCTGGTAAAACATACAGACAGTTCTTGGTTATTTCTATTTTGCTTATGTACGGATATGTAGCAGTTAAACTTTATTACAAAGAAAGATAAATGTTATTACTGCTGCCAACACCCTAAGTCTTTTTAGTAGCAGGTGCGCACTTTTATTATGGGCTAGAGGTATGAATGAGTGTGCTGTTACTAAGTGGGCTATAATGACTCATAGTTTTATCAATAAGATCACCTCTGTTTACCTAAAAGGTATATTATTCTTGCTAAAAGTAATAAGTATATGTAAACGTTACAGTTTTTGCCTCACAGTATTGGAAATAGTGAATGGTGCGTTGGGTGTGTGTCTGTCTGTATTAAAAAGAAACAGAGATGGAGGGAGAGAAACATAAAGGCAGACAGATAGACAGCCAGAGGAACTCCACAGATTTTAGCTAAGCTCGCTTTAATGAACAAATCTATCACACAGTCATTTCATCCCACCGCCAAATATCCATGTGTCAGATTCCTGGAAAGAAACTTATTATCACAGGTACAGGAAAAGGACAGAATAGGCAGCACTGATTAAAAACAGAGTAAGTGTTGTGGCAGCACAGAAATGGAGAAATTTGAGCACAATAAAACTGCAAACAAAAGATGACTATGAACATCAACAGAGGAACACATTGCCTTTTTTTAGTGCAACAGTAGCTATCACCAGTCTATTTATCAAATGATGTGATACACTGACATCATTATTAAGAGCTGACAAACTACAAACTGTCCAGTCAGATCTCGAGCTCACCCATCCCTCTCCAAAACTGACTGGCCAATGAAACGATCATCTGCTTTCCTTCCAGATGAAAAGCATCAGCTCTAATCTGTGCACTCGCCTCCACTGGGGAAAAAAAAATACACAGCCTTACTTTTTAATACGGAAAATGTGCTTACGGTGCCATGCTCACAATTTATGATAATGAAATCATAACACAGGTTGTGTAATCAGCCCCAAAGCAAACTTTAAGACAGGGCCAGCTCAGGAAACTAGAAGTTTGTTTTATGGATCTTAATCTTCATTATGTTGACAATCAGTGATAGATTTGAGCCTCAAATGCCTTCTCAAACCCGCATCATATGACGATTAATCCCCTAATTAAAAGTGACTCATACTTAAAACACAGAACCAGTGTCAACCCAGTTTACACTTTAAATAGAACTTATTTCCACTCTTATAATTCAATATACACCATGTATTTGAATGTGACTATTCTAACTAGAACATCCTACAATATATTTCAACATTGCAGAAGGGCTCTCAAGTGATGTATTTTTTCCCCACTTTGGATGTGTGGAAAGCCAATGTCTGACTGCACAGCTAACAAACCAAACTTGAGGCGCAATCCTTCACCATCACATCCTTTTGAACCCAGACGGCAGCAGCACTGAGCCTCAGACACACAATCGACTCTCTGTGGGATGCAGCTTGGTCATTATGCCTTACAGCTTGCTCTTGAACACCCTGCTGAGCCATTTACCTCACAGCCCACCTCCCCTCCGTTTACTGATCTGTTGCTCCATGCCATACCGCTGCATTGCCTCCACAAGGACCGGAAAGCCTCACAGGAACTAAACAAATCCTGTCTGTGCTGCGGACTGGAATTGATGGCTGTGTCTGAACTTTCAACTTTTGTTTTTTGCTGAGAGTCAGATGGGAACATCAATACTGCTCTCACATCTGTGCAACTGGTTAGCTTAGCTTAGCATAAAGAGTACAAACTGATAGCCTGTTTCTGTCTAAAGGTAACAAAATACGCCTACTAGCAACTCTAAAGCTCACTCTACTATTCCTTTAATCTATTCTCTACTAATTACTTCTCCAGTCTGAAATGCAGTAATGGTACTCTAGTAATATACTTCACTTGACTACATGATAAAGTTTATAGCTTCAAGATTCCCCTTAGTTTTTATTTTTATTTGACAGCATTTATTTGAATGCAGACTTTGCAAAGCACTTTGTAAACTTTTCCAGTTGGGTTTCATAAAATTCTTTTTTCCGTCCCTAATTTCTGTTGGTTATAGTCTTATTGTACTTACCCATGACCACCTTTGTTTTATGATTTGAAGTGAATGAAACAGCGCATCGTGCAAAAGTCAAAATGCTGCATCCTCATGCCAAGAGATTATTATGTGAACAGCTTGCATGGCATGCATGGCTCAGCTTTGTACCTTTGTACAGTCTCCAGGTAGCAGAGAATGAAAAATTCCCTGGATGTCAGGCTTTCACAATGCTGACATATGTTTATGTGTGCATGTACGTGTGCGCGAATTTGGAGAGAGTAGCTGTGAACGTATCATGAGATAAAAGAAAGATGACAAATAGTAGGGGATAAAATTCAGTGAAGGCTGGAGAGCGAAGGATCCAAGGAGTTAAGGGGCCAGAGGAGGTCTGAATTCTGACAGCCTGTGGAGAATTGAGCATCCCACACACAGATGTTCACAATCATCACCCCAGACAATTAATAATAATAACTAGAGGAGTACACTCAGTACAGTGCAGATCAATGCCAGGTGTGTCTGGGGGCATGTATAGTCTCAGTTTTCTTTCAGATGCAGAGAAGAGTGTAATGGTGTTGTAGCCAGGGTCTTCCTGGCTTCGCCTAACTGTATAAACTTGATAAGGTAACAATAAACAGAAAGATAAGTTTAAACAGCCAAGATGGCGGCGAAGCTAACGAAAAGAAAAGGGTCTATCTGCAGTCTTGCAGACCTACATGACGCGCCCACTTTACTACACGTGACCCAACCCCTTGACCCCTAACCCTAACCATCCCCCCGCTCATGCCGAAACCTAACCAAGTGAATGTGTCATGTAGTAAAGTGGGTGTGTTGTGTAGATACTGCCACAGATAGACCGACTTGAACAAAAACAGGGATTTATTCATCACCTATCGTGCCTAACCTTAGTGGATCATAACGTTTGGGTATGGAATTAATCTGCAGATGCTCTGAATGCTCCAGTTTTTGAGCCATGTCAAAGGCCAAAATGTGGTCTACCTGTGGACTCGCAGCATCTACACGACACACCCGCTTTACTACATGACACACTTGGTCAGGTTTAGGCATGAGGAGGGGGATGGTTAGGGTTAGGGGTCAGAGGGTTGGGTTGTGTAGTAAAGTGGGTGTGTCATGTAGGTCTGCAAGACTACAGATAGACCCTTCTCCTTGTTCTAGCTTAGCCGATTGTCGGAAATGTCTTTTGCTGCAGTTGTTGATCACCGATGTACCAGCCGGTTAAGAGGAATGAGGAGTCAACAGTTAATGGTGGTATAAAACACGTTATAAAATAGGTTTTTCAGCTATTGTGAATCACTGCAACCACGAGAGGTCAAAACAGTCAAAAATGTGCACAAAAAATGTTAGGCTGATGGGTCCAGTAGTATTCCAGATTAGCTGCGGGCAAATACACACACGGACACACATGACCAAACAAATAATAATGATTGCTGTGATAACAGGGGAAATCAGAAGGCCGTGATTGATTGGATGATAGTTCTCTGAATTGGCCTGTAGAATTATTTACTTTGGAGTGGCTGCAGGAGGCGAATTGAGCATCCCACACGCAGATGTCCGCAATCATCACCACAGACAATTAATAATAATAATAATAATAATAATAATAATGACTACTGCTGTGACAACAAGGAAAATCAGGAGGCCGTGATTGATTGGATGATAATCCTCTGAATTGGCCTGTAGAATTATTTTCTTTGGAGTGGCTGCAGGAGGCAGAAGCAAAAATATCTGACTAATTAATCCAGTTTGGTGTCAGTTGGCTGATGAAAGACCAAATGAAGAAATAGATAGTCTGAGAGGTTGTGGAAAGTTGAAAAGCAGTAATCACAGCCTCTGACCAGACTTTGAACTCGGAGAAAGGTTAAAACCATCTTTGAGATAATGTCACAACATTTAGATCAAATTAAAATAGTTTACAATAGTTTCATTTGCACACGAGTCAACCTCGCAAAAATGAGAGAAAAAAAAACAACAACTTTTGGACAAAATATGAACGCCTGTGGTGCGTGTGGAGTATCTAATCCATAAACCTGCCCAGCTGCATCTCAAATCAGTGTCTGCACTGTACTGTAGCAGCAGTTCACACTTGCTCCATACTTGTAGGCTTCTAAAAAACTTCCTTTAAAACATAAGCTTACCAAAATGAGTTACACATTGCCCGAGGCTGCAGTACAGTAGACCTCATCAGAGAGACGGACAATAAAGTCAGACAGAACATTCCTCCATTGCTTTGATTTATCTAAGAGGATGAAGTTGGGGGGAGGGGGGTTGGGGGCAAAGGTTCATCTGTACTCTTAAGTAATAAATAGTTGGACAAAACTATTCAGTCTTCTGAAGCCAAATAAAGTCTGTGGATGTGTCCTTTTCCTTTTCGGCTATAAATTTATTTATTAAATACCTGAATACAGACCAAGGAAAGATTATCTTTGCGTGCTGTTTTTGCGTAGCACGGGAGGATGAAGTGGGTTAAGGTCAGAGACGGAATACAGAGAGTTATGGTTTTGGGAGGAGGTGATGCCTGACTCTGTTTTGATGTGTCTACATATCTGGCAGTGTCTGGGTGAACACGTATGCATGGAGCTGAAAAGATTGATTTGTTCCTGCAAATGCATTTTATTTAATAAATCTGTTGGAACAAAGATCCTCCTGACAATGTGATAAACGCCATATAATGTTGAAACGATATTGCACCCATTTATTGCATAAAATGCACATTTTGGAGTGATAAATTGGTGTTCGGAGTCGTTTTCATCAATTGACCCTGGCCTGTGAGTATGCAGTCATATTCAGGAATGTAATCAAGACTTGTCTGGAATCGAATATGAGTATCCACAGCTATTGTTTATTGGAAAATAATAAACATCTGGAGTCAAGCATGCTCTGGTTGACATTCATACTTATATGCATATCTGCACACACAAACACACACAGTTATAATCATCATGGAAGCTCAACATTCTGCATCTTTCTTAAAATTCACTGAATTAAACCGTAGTCCATTTTATAAGAGGGACTTTTTTTGAATGTTATACAGATTGTCACCATTTATAAAACTTAATGGAATGGAGCTGTAAAAAGTTGTACCTCTGTGATGTCTATATCTGTGCATGCACCTGCACACCCACACACTCTCACATATCATAAAATACTCTGTTTTTACTCATTTGCAGCTGTGTACTTCCTCCATCCCAACCCAACTGATGCTTTATGGTTTTGGCCCCAGCAATAGTCTTCAGTCCTGGCCCCTGACACCCACAGTGTCTGCTGGCATGTGGAGTACAGTCAGCACTGTCTTATATCACATCTTGTTCAGGCCTCAGTTCTGCTTTTAGCTGATTGAGATGCAGACTGGATCAGTAAGGGGAAAACAGGACCGGCGTGTGTGTTGAACAGATGGGCCCAGGGGCCGGATGCAGCAGGGCCTGGGGGAGGGCCTGACTGTGAAATAGGGTGGGGCTCGAGTTTGAGGCAGGTCGGAGAGGGAAAGGGGGCAGCGTCGCCATGGCGGCGGCGGCGACGACAGAAAGCTGACGCTGTAGGACACACGAGGCCAGAGGTTTGGTCAGGTCTTGGTTCTTCTGTAGAGCCAGACGAATCTGCGGAGGAAGCACAGAAAAACAAACTGCTATTTTTTTCTTTTTCTCTAAAAAGGAAGTTGGGCAGTTTAAGTAGGAAACCAGAGAAGAACACAAGAGATAACATCTTAGTAGGTTCTCAGCACACTGAAGTTACTGCCAAACAAGTTAGTCAAGATTTGCTCTCCTTTCTAATGTAATCTGCCTTTTTGTCCCTCTCCCAACATCCCAAAAGTAAAACATAAATACAGGATTCTTTAACCCATATCTCTGATGATTTGTTACATTTGCGGTAATGAGGGGCGCTTCCTGGAAGAGGCTCTCGAGGATCAACTCATGTACACAAACACAATAATGACGGGTAAAAGTAAATCAAGCAACAGCAAAGTACTCACTGCCTGGAAACTCTGGTGACGCTGGGTGGGAGTATAGGGGCTGAACTTAGGCTTGGCTGGTTTACCTGCTGCTCTGTCCTTGTGTCTCCTACTGCTGATGTGCTGGAGTGGTGGAGAGAAGAGACAGACAAACACACACACACAAAAAAAAAAAAAATGAATCCAGACAGACACAGGCAGCATCATAAAGACTGAACAGATGAAGAGACAACGTGGCATTTGCTTGGAAATCTGAATAATCAGAGAAGATGAAATTAAAGGAAGCCTAATCAAAGTTCCTATTTTGACTGTTTCATGCATAATGTTGATATTTTGTTGGCTCTGGTTTCGAGAATCAAAGTATTCATGAGAGGCGGGTTTGAAAATCTTTTTGATATGATTGACAAGCACAAACAGATGGCTATGGCCAGCGCGGTACACAATCAGCAGTGAAATGCTAAATATGCATGAGCACCTGGCCAAAGTTAACTTTTAGGCAGTCGGTTATGAAGACCAACAATTTGCAGTCGTATCACGAACAGAGATGCTAACATCCCATTCAGATGCTCGCTGAAAACAGGCTAGGCTTAGTAGCTTTGTGCTCATTATATTGAAGGATCCCTGCTTTTTTAACTCACCTGGAGCGACAGGTGTGAGGTGTTCACACTGTGATTTGGAATAAAATATGCATGGCCCTGTCTGCAATGCGTGATGGATAAAGTGATGATGGCTCTGTTGATGGCTTTGACCGGCTCGACTGTGCGAGTGGCAAATCTGTGTGACAGCTGACCTTTTTATATTTTTCGATGCATAAGAGGAACTAACCAGTGAGAAATGTGATGAGGACATTTCTAGCGTTACCTAACCAGTGTGCACCCTTCTTGGCCAACGTTGCAGCTATAGTTAGTTATGTTATTTATTGTGTCATGAACTTCTTGTATATCATTACAATGCAAACAAAGATTTTCTTTTCCAAGTTACACAAATAAAATATACCATTAATAAAGTTCCTGTCCAACAATGGTAACTAAGGATGTTTTACTCGCTTACACTTCTCATAATTACATAAAAGATCTCTAACGTTGTGTTTTGCACCATGTTTCTCTCTCGCTCCCTCCCAGTCAGCCCCCCCCTCCCTCACATGAGCTCGCTCGCTCACACACTAACACACACACACAGAGGCTCCGGCTGTGCTGTGGCCGCTGGCCAATCCGCACTGCCCAAATCGCACAAATATGCGTGAATCAACCACCCGAACCTGAACCGACCTGCAAACTTTTTTTTACCATCTGTGTTTACTAAACACCGGTAGGGTCAGTGAGCTGTGGCTAGGGAGCAACACGCTGCGGCCTTGTTGTGAAATGTGTGCTTATTACCACCTTTGGACTACTAACACGAAAAACAAAAGGGGTAAGCTATGTCCTGCTACTGCTCTGGAGCTTGTTTTCTGCTCCTTTGTTGAGGAAATAATGTTTTAGCTGTGTGTGCTCGGGAGTGGGTGATTTGTCATTGCGGGGGTGTTTTGTTGTGAAATGTGTAGCGGTTGACGGAGGCAACTAGCTGTCTCATTAGCTGGAGAGCTAATATCTGCAGGATGTTTCTACTTGGATAGCACCGTGTTTGTTGTGTTGTTGTGTCCTCATGCCGGTTGTTTGTTGACGTTAGTGGGAGAGAGTCAAAGCGCCCGGAAGCGTGCAAAAATTCACGGAAAAATCGCGGAAAATCACATAGAAATCAGTCCGCAGGCTGTTACAGACAACCGAGGAAGTAGGGGAGGGTCTAATTTTTAATGTTACATTACTACCCGTTCACTCATTGGCACTCATTGCACAACGTCCCAGTTCAAGATCTTTATAGTGAGCAGGCATATAAATAAGTCTGTTCCAAAACCAGTTTGAAGGTTCCCATCTCATATCAGCACTGATGGCCAACATGGGTCAAACTCCCAGAAACGAGCAAAACACTCAGTAATGTACTATTACAACTGTGGCGTGTGAAATGTGTCTCTGTTGTTAGTATAACAACTAATCTGTCCGAGCTTTGTTTTTGACAAGACATTTACAGCAACTAACCTGTTTGAGTTGAGTCTCAGAATTAACATGCACATCGCAGATCTCACAGTGGAAAGTTTTGTTCTGGAGTCCAGTTGACAACTCAGACGGTGCGGCCAACTTGGCCTTGACTCCCGTCCTAGGAAAGGACTTGATGGCTCCATCACCACTTCTCGCCTCCAGCATTGTCTTGTGTTTAGTGCCTGAGCAGACATAAAGTCATTAACAGAGTATTAAACACAGTATAAGCTGTTAAATCTACCACGTTTCTTACCACTGTTGTGGGCTTGCAGCTGGGAGGCGGAGTTGACAGCCACTTTGCAGAGGGAGCAGTAGAGAAGGCGTATAGCTTTCTCTTCTTCCGTCTCCTCTGGAGCCACCTCCACGTCTCCGTCTCTCTGTGTTTCTTTCTCTGTCACACTTGGGCAGGGTGACAGGGAGGGGTCAGACAGCACTTTCACAGTTTCATTGGGGCCGCTGCTCGATGGTGCCGCCTCTGAGGTAGGGTTTGGTGCTGAAGGCTCTGAAATGAAGTCATCATGAAAATGATCGTGAAAAAAAAAAAAAAAAAAATTACAGAAAGCAAAGCTGTGTCTGCAAAACAGTGAGAGAAAGACAACAAGGAGACAAACTGGAAAATTTTTCCACTTCTATGAAATTCCTGAACTCTCACAATAAGTCAATTTCATGACTTGCTCAGAGACAAAAACTACACGCTACACATGATTTATGAGCTCTATCAACATCTCTAATCGCACTAACAATCAATGATTTCCCCTAGGATCAGCCTATCAGCACTTAAACGAACAGTTCTGTATAGAGATAATTTGGCTCTGTTATCTTTTGTGAGACTGACTTGTAGAGTTTCCCTGGAGCAGGGTGTGCTGATTTAAAGATTCAGTCTTTGCTAATAACAATGATTAGCTCTGCCTTGCTGAGTGGGTGTCTGTTTGTTACCATTGATTCCTCACTCTTAGAGGCCGATGAGGCTGTTTGCTGATGCAATCTTCAGAGAGCACTCCTGCTGTCTCATCCACTTACCTGAAACTAACTCCAAACTGGAAATGATCACTCATTCTTTTTATCGTACAAAAACACTTGCATACCAACTGTGTCAAGTACAATTCTCCAATCTCTTTGCTCTTTAGCTTGCAGCACATTTTAGAAAATATTATTTTCATTCCCTAACGCCCACACACATGCAGAAGTAGCACATCAGGACCAGCGCACACACACACACACACACACACACACACACACACACAAACATATATATATATATATATATATATATATATATATATATATGTGCTAACAGGTTGGAAAGCAGTTGACAAATGCGTTGACACACCTCCACACTTATACACGTGTACCGTGCATGCCTGCACACACACTCTGCGGTTACCCACAGATCATATTCAAAGCATTTTCCATGTGTTTTTGATCTCAGGAGGCCACTGAATGAGGTCAGTAAATGTAGACATGAAGAAGGAGCAGAGGATAATGCTCAACCTTTAATCTCCTTACTGTGAAACCCAAAGCAGCGGGAGCTTTATCACATCAAAGAGTTAAAGTCGTGACTGGGAAAAGAAGGTTTGAGCCGCACATTCCGCTGTCATATATTTGATGTCTGCACACACACACACACACAGGAAGCATGCGTGCCTGCAGAGACACACACCTCCTGATGTTGTGTCAGAGCTGGAGGGCTGTGAGCAGGGTGATGAGAGGATTTGCGATGCGGTTTCCTTGGTGACCGGTTCAGAGGTCCTGATCTTAGAATCTGGAGCGTCCAGAGATTTCAGCCTTTTCGCATGTTTGGTGCCACTATAATGGGAAGAAGCCTGTGCCTGTGTGCACAACAGCAGACAAGAGGGTATAAATTAACTGCACAGAATTATTTAATTATGTAAACCCAACAATATTTTTATTTTAAACCACAATATATGAATTGAATGTGAATAAAAATGTAGTTCCAGTAGTAAAGCCTGCTGTCACTAATAAATAAATGTATAAAATCTTCTAAATCAAAATGTTTAATGTTCCTGATGTAAAAATCTTGGAGTAAATTTTTTAGTAAAATACTAATGTTTCATTTAAATTAGATTAGGTTTTTCATTTAATTTAGATTAGGTCAAACTTCTGAAATCATTATGGTAAAAAATGTGTCTTTGCCCTCTGAATTTAAATTACTAAAACATCAGTAGCACTGTGTTATTGTAGTGGATTTAATTACCAAGTTTTTCTAAAAATGGCTTATTTGTTTTGTTTTTGAATATTCTTTGTTTTCCATTTATTTCTTCTTAACATGATTCCTGTGCTGCACTCTCTAATAAATACGAGTTGTGACAATGCATTGCACCTCAGTAAATTATAGTTCTTGCTTATGACAGTTTTATAATAAGCACAATTAAAAAAAATGAATGCTCTCCGAAGGTCAAATAGGTGTGCACATTTCTCCTAATTATTAAATGAGGCCGCTCTAACTCCTTTAGAACCAGTAAAACAGCCAGATACATGGGCAGGTCTCCTCAGCTGTTCAACTGCCATGCGAGGGTGTGTGTGAGAAATAAAAACACCCTCAGAGAAAAACAACACAGAGGGAGAGTTCCCACAAGACACCACCCACCTCAGAGTTGAACCTCAGTCGGCAGACTCCGCAGGAACTGGGCTTCCTCTTCAGCGGTGAGCTTAGCCTGAAGCCTGGGCCAATCAGAGCTTTATGGACGTGATCCATCTGCAACAAAGGAGAAGCATGATGTTAAAAGGTCATGGCTGGTTTAGGACTGTGAAAGTAGGTAGTGAAAGTGATCACCTGAGGTGTAAATGACTATCTGGACACTATACCCTCCTTTCAGGGATACACAGATTTATAACGTCTCGGGTCAAAGCAAAGGTCGGGTTGGGGGGAGTACTTTAGTCTCGCGCCCAGTCATGCATGAAGTGCATACACACAGCTGCTACATACACATGTTCACATACACACAGCAACATTTATCGTTCGCTGAAGATACATGAGCATGTAAATGACACGCCCTGCGCTCTAGAGGCCAGACCAAGCCTAACCCCAATCAGTGTGAAGTAACACTCCACCCAAAATGTATCTTTTGCCTGTGAACCACTCGACCCCTGCAGGCTTGCAGCTTGCTTCATCGTGCAGAAGCTGTGGTCAGCTTGACTTTAGCTTTCAGTGGATCAATTTATTCTAATTATGGCAAGTTTCCCTGGCAGACAAAAGTATTAAAATGTTAATAGAAACTTGCCAAACCACTGCTGCAATATATTCCACTTCTTCTCCGCCCATCAGTATGCTCAGTGTGTTCTGAATTCTTATATTTTTAACTAAATAAAAAAAAAAAACTGCTGTCATCATAATTCTCTGTGAAGCTCACAAGCATTGGTTTATGTGCTTCTTAGAGCTTCCTGCTCCTCCATCTGTAAGAACTACTTGACCCCAGCTCACTCATTGGCTAACCTGATGCTGCATAGCGGAGTAGCAAAATATAGAAGCAGATGGACAGCGAAGAAGTAGATAATGCAGCAGAAGAGGTTTGAAAAGCATCTAACAATCCTCTGATCCTTTTTTTTTTTTTTTTGCTACATATTGGAATCCACTGTGACCACCATGAAGCCAGGTTCACCACAGCCTCTGTTTGTTCTTCATAATGGACAAACTCCAAACATTTTACAGCCACCTTTCAATTTTCCAGGAGGTGAATATTTCCTCGCCCAGTCCTGTTCCAGGAAGACCGACCCTGCGGATGGCCTTTCCAGTCAAACAGTTAGAAACGAAGGTGGAGTTTTAAAAAGTGTCGCCCGCTTTTTAAATGATGCGCTTAATCGTTCAGAGATAACGAGTTATATACTTAACAAACTATGTCTTGTGTTGTTTGTGTTGCCTTCAACATGAACAACTAACTAAAGATAAAATTATGGATGTTTCACCCCCCTGAGCTAGGTTTCTTTATGAGTGGAAACACAGGTAGTAAACCAACCCATGTCTTTGCATATGCGTGTGTGTGTGCAATAACTATACCAGCATCTGACCACACAGCGCTCGGCACCTCTGGACATTGCCTACTGGAAGGTTTAATGAGCACATATACTCAGTGCAATAAAACCCAACTGGTCTTTGTGGAGCAAAACAAACCTATTACCTGTGATGAAATGTAGAGAGCCGTATAACCAGCCACAACCAGGGAGGCTTTATGGAAATCTGTCTGGAGGTGATGTAGAAATTTATGTGTTGTTTTGGGTCAGCCAACTAGTTCTGTAAGCCCTGGGAACATATATAGCACTGCACTGGATATTTAGCTAGTTTCTTTAGTGCCAAAGATGAATTCCTTGCTCATCAAATGTCAAAAACGCAACAGAATCCGTGTGTGTGTGTGTGCGCCCGTGCGCGTGTGTGTTCTCGCTCATTTTCTTTGATCATCGCTCGAGGCAGCTGCACTGGAATGCATCTCTGCAGTCATTGGTCTCTTATCTCTGCTGTTTCCCTGCAGCTGTTTGTGTATGTAAAACTCAAACGAACACATATAAATACATACAGTCCTTTTGTGTATCATGTGTAAACTCGAAATCGTGACGTCATAAAAATTGAGAAATGTCATGTAAATTTCCATGGCATGGGAATATGCATGGACATTTTTATGGTAAACATTTTAATACAGTAAAAGCTGGTCTCCCTTTCCTCCCTCCCTCCCTCCCTCAGCCCAAGGCTCCTGTATCACCATCTGACCTTCCATCACACATTCCTCACTTCACCCCTCCATCTGCTCCCATCTGAACTCTCTGCCTCTGCCCCCTTCTTCGCCGTCTGATCAAAGTCACCTTCCTGCCTCCCCGTGGATTCACTCTCTTTACCCTTCACTCCCACTCCCCTGCACACCGGGATGGACGAGCACCTGTGGCAAAGTCAGTCTGCACTTCTTACTAAGTCCTTTTTCCTTTCTTGCTCCTGTACACAATTTACCCCACATCACCTACTGAAACATGCCCTCTCTTCTTATTCTGACATCAAAAGCAATAAAAAAACGGTTACAGTGAATTCACTGGGTGATGTAGCAAATAAATAAAGACATGGCACCCACCTCAGAGAATCAATTATAATCAGTGTATTCTCTCGAGAAACCTCCTCACACAGCGGTGGTGGCGTGTCAGACATATTCAGCTCCAGGGAATGAGTTATGGTGCAAACATATGGCCAAGTGAAGTAAAGCAGACTTTTACCTGGAGCACAGTCAAGAGCCTCAACATTTATAATGATGAATGTTCCTGGATTTACACTGTGTACCAGTGCAACAGCTACGTGTGAGCGCATGACGTCAAGCACCCCAAAAAGAAGGGCGGGTTATGATGAATGAGCTGCTGCTTTTTGGTTCTTTGTCATTTAAGTGATTATTTGCTTGGAAACAATATCACATTTTTGTTTCCATGAAAAAAAAAATGCACTGTCAAACTACGAGCCAAACTAACCAGTGAAGTCCCAGTTTGAAGTGCTGGATCCCTGGCTTACGACAAACATCCGCACACACACACACACACACACGTGCAAGCCTGTAACCACGACAACCAACATGTGGGCACCAAACAAACTCCCGGGCAGCGCTTTACAGAGGCTTGTGCCAATACACGTATCATCTACATTCACAGGAGAATGCGAGCTTATACACACACTGAAAAAGAAAAACCCACGCACATATAAACACACACTCCAGCAGAAAACGCAGCCAGTTCAGCTGTGTGCCCACTTACTTAACACCCACAGGCTCAAATCAGAGGAGGGAGAAGATTCCCTCTACACTACGGTGCGCTTTCCCGTTTGCAGACAATATATACTGGAGACAGTGGTTCATTATGTTCTATTACGTAAAGTTTCCTTTAAACAACATTTTGAAGTAATGCCTCAAAATCAACCAGGGAACATGTTATCCTAACATCAGCTGTGTCATTTATTAAATACACACAGTCTCAAGAGTTGGCAGTCGGGGGTTTTTGTTCTTTTTCCAACTTCATCAAATAGAATGAGAGCGCAAAGCCTGGCAACTCCAAAATTACACCAAACCAATGGCAAGCAGCAAAAAAGGTCAGTAACTTTTTAGAGGGCTGACATTATTCCTGCAGAGATGGAATAAAATGAAGGAAAAGAGAGTGACGGCACTTACAAATAGGTGAGAGGGGATGTGACTCAGCGAGGAGAAGGCGATGTGAGAAAATTCTGTTATTTTTCTTTTCAACCTGTGCTACATTATGAGTGAGACATGACTTGAGCGGGAAGGTCATCCAACATAAGGAAGTGTTAATAATTTTATCAAAGTTGGTAATATTTTTATGTCGTTTGTTTGTGGTAAAGGAGGAGGAGGGTCAGTGGAGATGCAATGGAGTGAATGAAACTCCGAGAGCGCGATGAAGCGCATGAGCAGGTGAAAGGATGGGGAAGACGACTGCAGGAGATTATGGGGGAAGATACGTACGTAAGAGAGAGCTGAAGTGAAGAGGGTGATGGAGCGGGAGCAAAGCGAGAAAGTGGAAGAGAGCGGGGTGACATGGAAAGAGAGGAGGCTGAGACCTCGACGGACTTCTGATTTCTCCTCAGGTGGCAGAAAGTCTTTTTTGACAAAGAGAAAGAGGGCACACACACACACACCTCGCACACAGAATAAAAGAGACTGCACACACATAAGCAGACACACGGGCCTGCACACACACAATCCTCTCTTTCCTCCAAACCCTCAATTTGTCCTCTCTATATCTCTCCTCTAAACATCTAAGAGCACACTCTTAGATGTTTAGAGAAGAGATATAGAGAGGACAAATTGTGGTTAAGAGATGAGACAAAAGTAAAGAGAAGGGAGGAACAAAAGAAAAATTGCCAATTTAGCTTCAGAGTGGGCCAGACACAGTGATGGGCTTATAAGTGGCTCTCAGCCTCTTACTTCATCTCGAGTTTAGGTTTTGTGCTGGGTTTGGTATTAGCAAAAGTGCAGGACAAAAACACATATCATGTTTTCTTGGCTCTAAATACACACACAAAAGAAGACGCTTCTAGTGCTGAGGTGTTAGAAACTGTTTTGTCTGCGAATAGGCTACTTCTCTGCTATGAAGAAGCGGATTACTTTCTGTATACTAAACAGATATAAACCAGGGGGGACAAAAAAGGATTCACACATCTGAACAGCTAGTATATTAAGACATATAGCACGAAGACGCCAGCCCTCAGCCCTGCCTGACACATCAACTCTCCTCGGGGCTTGGACTCCGTCAGCTTTGGCTCTCTCCACCTTCACCCTCCACAAACACAGAGGCAGACAGCTCTAAGAAAAGCTCTGTGTGAGGAATACCAAAGGAATCAGCTCCACCCCACCAGGTTGTTGTGTAGAAGTGTCACAGCTCTCTGCATCAGAGGTGATATATTTGGAAAGGTGTAGGCAGCGCGTTCACACACCTGTGTATTGAAAATAAGTCCGTGCAAGCAGATTACTCCATGAAATACTCCTCCACTCGCAGCGTCGTGCATGAACAATTGTGGTTAGAAAAAAGAAAAAAAAAAGGCAGGAGAGTGCAGTAGGTGTGATGTTGTGTTACTATGACAACTACGATGACTGACAGTACTCACGTCAGTGAATCCAGGCAGCAGGTGGAAGGGGAGGAGGGGTTTCGGGTCTGGGGAGGGCTGAGTCCTGCCCAGCGTGGGACGAGCCAGCGGTGGGAGAACGCTGGGACACACATTGCCTAGGAGACAGCACGGCAGGGAGGGGACAGGTAGAGAAATAAACATATGGAGGAATGACTCAATAGACATGATGTGAGCTCTTTTATAAGCATTATGATCCTGATGAAAGCTAATAGATCAAATCAGCAACAGATATTATATAACCTCATAGACAAATTGGACAAATCCTCACTGGAAAAACTAAAATGATGTTTCATCTCCGAGAGCTTTATTTGAGTTTCACTCATCTATATTGATTGAAATCTACACTGACATTAACATAAAATACAGAACTTGTATGACTAGAAGAGACGGAGAGAAAGTATTGCACTAAAGCACAAATCTGAGGTATATTCTTTGCAGATCAAGATTTTATGTACAAAACATGAGCAACTTATAAAATATGATGCAGTCTAATTGTATATCACATTATATAAAGTAGTCGCAATTACATCCACTTTGACCAACTACACATGAATGCATCAATCACAGTATAATGTATATAATATAACACACACAATCTGTGCTTTTACCTTTAATACTCAAGTACATTTTGCTCACAATGCTTTTGTATTTTTACTTTTCTTCTTCCACCACTGATATATGTGTATAATTACGCTGTGTGTAAGTGTACTGGTTCCTCCAACATCCTTCTAAAATTTCAAAGCAGAACTCATTAGGGGTGTAACTAATGATTTGTTTCATATTAATTTAAACGCTGATTATTTAATAATTTTGTCTAAAAAATGTCACCAAACAGTGACAAATGCACATTATATTGTCAAGCGCCTCATGTGATGACATGACATCTCTGAGGGACATTTAGTTAAAGGAGAAAAAAAAAACACAAAAAATTCACATTAGAAAAGCTGATGTCATTTTTTGGCACTTTTGCTTTTAAAAAACGACCTAAATAATGGATAGATTATTAAAATTGTTGTGTTAATTCTTTGTCTATCAACTAATTGAATAATTGACGTGAAGCTCTTGAACCCATAATGAGCATCTACATCTTAACTTTACTTAATATGAAAGCTTGTCAAATTTGACATGCGGTTAAGTATGAGCTTTCTTAAAATAGGACCCTCAGACAGTCTCTGGTGTACTAGGGCCAAATGGGCTTTTACACACACACACACACACACACACACACACACAGGGGGATACTAAAGGGTAATCAAATACTCTACACAGGTGCCAAACTAATATGAGCAGCAAGCATGTACAGGCAGACACACACACACACACACAAACATGTACACACTTGCAACCTGACACGCACAATGTGGTTCAATGAGGCCATTAGTGGTGTGTGATAAACGTCTTATTTGTATTGTTGAGTCCTGATTAAGGAGGCTTGTTTTCTAGTTTGCATGTTCTCCGAGCTTGATTACAGTTTGATTCAGGACCAACCCGCATGTGTAATCATCATCATCATCATTAAAAATCACAACACACCCATCCGCTCTGCCATTAGTCTGATTGCCTTTAACAAGAATAGGCCGTGTGTGTGTGCGTGTGTGCGCACGCACGTCATGTTGCGTTTGAGTGTTTGCTTTTGTAAGAAATGACTTGAAAGAATGAGATAGGCAAGAAACCCGTGGAGAGACTGTAAAGTGCACACACACACACACACACACACACACACACACGACCTGAAATGGTCTTTAATGAATATGTAAATGAGACCGGTCATCACTAATTGTGACTCCCATAACTTGCATGCAATAATCTAAAGCAATAATAGATTATTACATGCAAGTTATGTTGTTTTTCCTATGGTTTAAAAACTCCAATGTATGAGGCAATAGTATATTTATAGCATGTACATGAGAATTTCGTATAATATTTTTTATTTTCTATCCTTTGTAAGTTTTCCCCCCAATTATATTTATAAAGTGTCTCCCTTGTCATTGAAGAATTCGCCCTGTGCGCTATTTCATGAGGAAAACTGGCGCAGAAAAAAAGGCAAAAAAACTAAAACAAATATTTAGACCATATCAGTTAATTCTTATAAATTAAGAAATACATTGAATTATCTGCACTATCACTGCCTCATTCTCTTCTACTGTGCAGGTGACTGACTTCACAAAGCTTACATCCATTTCAATATAGCAACAAGTGACTCCGCCGCGTTATGATCAACATAATAAAAAAAAACACTCTTAATGGGATTAAAAGCATAACGCGTCGTTTACGTACCGAAATACATTGCGGCACCGACAGAATTCCGCTTGTTCAGTGTTTGATAGAAGTATTTTTCATCTCCAGGCAGAGATTAGGTTTATGTCTTCTCCTCCACAGTCTCTCTCCTCTCTATCTCTCTCCTGCGGCGCCGACGCTGCTCCTTCCCATCTGGATTCCCTCCTCCTAACTACCCGCCCCCTCCTCCTCCTCCTCCTCCTCCTCCTTCTCCTCTTCTTCCTCCTCTTCATCTCTTCACGATTCGTGTACAAGTCTGCCCTTGTATCAACATCTCCCAGAAATCTGTTTTTAATTCGGTAAACAGACGGAAATTACCTTAATGAGTGTACAGTGCCACCCTGGATTAGTGCAACTCTCAATGCCAACATACACAGAGCAAAGGGCATGTTTGGGTTTGATTCAGTGTCTAACTCAATATAACACCAGAAAACAGACACAAGAGCATCTTTATCAAAGCGACTAATTCAGCTTTCCGAGTTTCTCTTGACAACAAAACGACATTTTTGAAAGAATGAGGGGGGAATCCTTCCCCTCTGAGGCCACAGTGTGACTCCTGTCTGCAGGCTTCCCTCTCAGGCTGCTGTCTTTTGGAAGGAGCCCCGTGTTCTTATGCTTCTTAAATGGTTTCCCATCCTCGCTGCTTTCCTCTCGAGCCCATGGTATTTTTAGATGCAACCCAGAGCTTTCACCGCGCACAGAGGAAACTACACAGGACACACACATGATGCACAGTCCAGCTAAAAACATCACAGGCCGTCAGGCATACATGCGCACACGCTTTTATGCAGGCTTATGCATATATGCATGTACTCACTTGCACTTAAAAAGGACTCTAGTATGTTCATATCTGTCTCTCCGTCTTGCATTTTCACACACACACACACAAACAACCCCTAGAGAGGTCTGATGTGTGACCTTGATTCAACTTTCTTGTCCTCAAGCCTGAACATGTTAAGCCCCCCTCCTCCCAACATGTGTTTTCCCACAATCCAAAGCTCCAGGGCCATCAAGTCAACAACTGTTGTCCTCAAAATGCAGACCCTGCCACTGTGTGCTCACAAGCTTGAACTATCAAGTCTTTTAATTACAGACGCACATAAAAGGGAAACATATTTAATTATAATTAAAAAGTGCAGCCATCACTTCAAGGACTTACACAACAAAACCATAAGGTGAGCTGAGAGAAGCCTGGCACGCAGATAGGCTGCACTTATTCATTGAAATGGTGATGTGTCAATCCAGTGGAACAAAATGGTGTGTGAAGCGCATCTATAAGGACAACCGTGGTATCTTCATGGGAATATATCTCGTGGTTTAATCTGGACTGTACTTCCATCCACGCACTCCAGAGAACAAAAGCTGAGCAGGAGAAAAATACACACATGGAAATATCTACTCATTCACTCAATTTAACGCCCCTTTTGTCACTCACTGTATTGCCAGACGTTTTGTGTTCCTGTGAGAAAGAGCAGAGCACTTTAAGGGGCTGGGTGGTATTATTGCCTTTTTTCCCCTCCCTTGAAGGAGCAGCTGAAAAGTTTTCTCTTGCCTTGGAGGAAAGCTTTGTCTCAAAGTCACACATTTGGAAGCTCAGGGTTTTATATTTGAGTCGTGGCCAGGCGTCTTTCCTCCTTGACTGTGAGAGTGATGCCAAGGTAAGAAATAACTTTTCAAGCAGTCGTGTGAAACTTGGTTCTGACGGGTAAAATGTTGGGCCAACTGTTGGAAATTTTCTGGGTCAGTGGATTTGTGGTCAGGGCAGCAACATGAAACCAGGAAAAAAGTCATGCTGTGACTGTGGACAAAAATATCTATTATGTAAAAGTGACCGAATACATTATGTCACATAATCTACTAATGTGACTGAAAGAGCTGCAAACATGACCGGCTTCCTAGCCTCCAGATGTCATCGCTTGAGCACAAATGCAGACTCAGCAGAGAGATCACCTGCCGACACAGAAGATAATATGTTAATGACAATCCTATTTTACACCCGCTTCTGTGGCTCTGTCAGGTTTCAGCTGAGAGCATCACTTTACACCTGCAGCTGTTTGGCATCGTGGACTCACGGACAAACACTGGGGCTGTCATGGCAACTGAGGTATGTAATATGTTAAGTGGACCGACACCGAGGCTCTCGGCTGTGTTTGTCACTGGCAACCTGTTTAATTGCGTGCCGGAAAGGAATCTTGTGACCCCAGCTGGGCCTTGAATACGGACAGCCAAGCACAACAGGCTCCGTTATGAAATTAGAGGCTTTCAAAGGAGTTAATTGACTAAAGTATATGGGGAGGTGATACAGCTAAACGCAAGAATCCAACCACAAACACACACAGCTACTGAAAGTGGTTTTTATACTCTCATAATCTCACAACAAGCTGAGTTGAGACTAAACAGTGCAGGTCTTAAAGCTTTTCCCTGAAATCACCTCTAGGCAATAATCCACCCTTCAGCCTGTTTTCAGCTCTCTCCACTGCGCATTTTGGGCAATAGAGAGTCTGAACACACATCCACCCATCAGCTCACCTCTCCCTTTTGATTGGTCGCCATAACAACATCACCATGGTAATCAGCGTGCATCGACTTTGATTCCATTTATGCGATGATGTCAGCTGACGTGGAAAAATCTCAAATTCGTGCTCTCCGACGGTGCTGATATGACAGATGCAGGACGATGGAGGAATGTAGGCTGCCACACACTCTTGTGTTTGGACTTTGGTTTGTGTGTGTGTGTGTATGCGTGCACAGATGCAGGAACAAGCACACACACCCACATTACCTGATTTGATACAGCAGTAACAAATCACAGGTCCAGCTGCCAACTGCAACTTCAAGGCCTCTGTATTTTAACATAATCTTATAATATACAAATAAAATACTGTGTGTGTGTGTGTGTGTGTGTGTGTGAAACAGATAAATAAAAGACAAGAGTATGAATGTTTTTTGAGCTCTTGTGTGTATGTGAATGGAAGTAATATATAAAGAGACAAACAGGAAGCAAAAATAAACAGCAGAAAAAAAAACATCTGTAAAGCCAAGTCAGTACAAGTCAGGAAGTCTGTCAGAAAGCAGAAAAGAGGAGAAATACAGAAAGAGAAGTGAAATGATGGATTCCATATGTATGGGTTTTACAGACGAACCATCCATGCTCCATGGGGTCAAAGGTCATAAGAACACAAAAGTCACAATAAAGCCCGTGCAGATGTGATGCTGCAACTGTAAAGGACAAGACGACAAAATGCTGCAGGAACAGGAATCGTAAATGGGAGATAATCAGCCCCATGCTGGGCTCAAAGGTGCCATAACACTCATCACTTTAGCATGTATGAGTCCTGTTTTTAGACACCGTTTTTACAGGCTACACATGTCTAGTAGCATGTGGGTAATAGCCACCATATGTATGTGCTAAATTCAATTCTTTCCAACAACTCTGAAAGCTTTACCTTTAAGGTTAGGCCAGAAAGTGACCCACACAAAAAGCAGGAGAAATTTTGCAAGAATCTGTGAAGTGGCAGAAGAGAAACTATTCAGTCGTCACATCCTAACAAAGAACAAAGGGCTTGTAAATGTTTAATTTCGTGATTTTTGCTAACATAACCCCCCCTTACCTCTAGGCTGGGGTACTCAGGACAGAGGGAGATTAACAGATTTCATGACCAGGCTTTCAACCTGTGCAGCCTGCGTGGATTATTACACCAGATGCTTTTACTCAGTCCATAAAAATATCTTCAATCACAGGAAATAATTAAACATTTACTGCCTGGTGCAGAGCCTTCCCTATCATATTTTCATAGGAGAAACTTTATAAAAAAAAAAAAAAAAAAAAAGCATTTGTGGTCATTTCACTGTAGCAAAATGATCTCCGGCAGAGAAATTTTGCTTGGGGACAGACACACACATGCACACACACTCACACCACAGTAAAGGCTCTTTATGCACATCTGTGAGCCAGAGATAGAGAGCTATCTGTCCAGAATGTCATTAACTACCACTGCTGTAGATTTATGCTCTCTCAGTCGTGCCATATGAGCCCGTCTAATTATATCCATAGTATGGCATACGCACAAATATACACACACATTGACATAAAACACGTAATCTGTGAATTCATTTACTATTTCTGTGGGAAACTAGTAAATTAATTCCTTTCTTCATTGGAGCGTTGATTAGCTTATCAAGAGGGCAACAGAGGTTGCTACCATGGCAACAACACTGCGGCACCACACGAGCTTAATATCATGATCATTAATGGATTGAAGAGTAAGGGACATGATAGCAGTATGAGACATACTGGAGTTAATAAGGAAATTAGAGATGAAACAAACGCACTGCACTACTGAGTACTAGCTTCAAATTCAACTTTCAACATCAGCGCTGCCATCTACAGGCTGACAAGAGACACAGCGTCTTCAACTCATCACTATCTCCCAGGTTAATTTGCCAAAGGATGAAAAAGACAATGGTGAAAGGGGGGGGGGGGGGGGGGGGGGGCACCTAGCTTATTATCATAGCCTTTAAGGGGTTGAGGCTGCGCTCTCCATCGATAATAAGTCCAAGAAGTCCTTCAGCTAGTTATGTTTATTATAGCAATCTGGTTTACAGATTTTCCAGCTCATAAGTATTGTCCTCTTTATAGAGAGAAAGGCTAGCGCAACAATTTGTTGTGTTGTAAAATCTTAAAGTTCTCTCAACTGGGAAAACACCAGGTGATGATGGTTACAGCACAGAGTTAATAAAAGCTTCCAGACATATTGGCTCCACTTCTCATGCTTTGCAATATTATCTCCAAACAGGCAATGCCAGTGACTATGTGATCTGCTATAATTTCTCTAATTCCAAAGCCGGGTGAGGATCACATGCAAATGAGCCATTTCTGACCATTAAGTCTTTTAAATAATGATTACAAATTGCTTGCCAAGATCCTTGTGATGTACCTGGAGAAGGTAATTCCCTCTTTAGTATATCGGGACCAGGTGGGTTTAATTTAAGGCCACCTTGCCTCTAACAATACGAGGAGATTACTTCATGTGAAGACAAGAGCCTCTACTTTTAAGCATCCAGCGGTAGCAATATGGCTGGATGCTGAAAACGCATTGATTGATAGAATAGAATGACCCTTTTCTGTTTCATGCACTGTTTCAAGACACTATATCATGTACCAAGTACTCGTGTTAAAACAAATGGTAACATTATCGAACCCATCTCACTCAATACCACGTTTGTTAAAACTTTTACAAGCATTTGGTCAACTTTGTGGATACAAAATCAACTGCAGTAAAAGTGAGGCTATCCCTCTTAGCCAATACACCTTTGCAGCCCACCTTGGCTCTGCACCCTTTGTCTGGAAACCTCAAGGTATGAAGTACCTCGGAATAAATATCAGATCTCCAATTAGTTAGATATATATAGAAGATATTCGACTTAAATGGCACTAGCATTTTAAAAATAATTAGAGAGGATATGAGGAGATGGACAGGCCTACCTTTATCGCTGTTGGGGCCGAGCAGAGGTGATACAGATGAACTTTCTACCCAGGCTCTTCTTCTTTTTATCAGCCATAGATTTAAAGTTTCCCCAGCAATGGTTTAAGGAAACGGACAAATTATTTTCAAGTTTCCTAAGGCGGGACAAGAATCAACCATAAAAAATTGGCTGTACCCAGAAACAAGGGTGGTCTGTTCCTGATGTTCATCTTTACTATTTAGCATACAATGCAAGATTCCCATTGGCATAAAAAGATAAGCATCAATATGCAGTAGGTAGTTGGGAGTGGCTGGAGGAGAAGTGTCATATTTGAATACAACAAATTGATCTCTATAATGTCGTTATGGTACCACCCCAAATATAATGCTAAAATAGATAATCCGCTAATTGATTTTTCTTGTGAAATTGCAAAGGCAGAACACAAACGATTGTTTTATTAATGACATTTCTCTACCATCTTGTCCAATATGTAATAATTCACTGTTAACTGCAGGCGGTACACTGGGGAAAAAAGCACGTGACAACAAAAATATCACTCAGATGGGACAGGTTATAAGGGATGGAGATACTATATAATTCAATAAGCTGAAAATGCAATTTGTCCTGAATGATTCTGCATTTCAACACTTACAGCTGAGATCTATCTTAAAAAAATGTCACATCCAAGGGAGTCATACTGGGATCGAAAAGTGTCCTTAATGGCTGCTACTGGGTGAGGAACTCTCTCAGCTATTTATAAGTTATTCCCTCCCTGACAGCACTTTCCCCACCAAATTACAATGGGAACAAGACACTGGTTCATCCCTCACTGCAATCAATGGGACTCATTATTGAAGCATTAAACATCTATGTCCAACTGTGTGATATGGTAGTAAGATGCTGAACTGAGGTAATTGATGGTTTACAGGTGATAATGAATGTTCCTCAATGTCCTTTTTTGGAGTGTGACTCCTTAATAAGAAGTAACGTCTACTAGTAAATCCCCCTCACATCTACGAGTTGTGAGACATTTAATCAAAGAATCCTCTCAGACCTCTGAATAATTTTTAGAGGCCTGAAGAGGTAAAATTATGCAGTATTCATTAAAAAAAACACAATACAAGAAAACACACGTATGAAAAATACATAATAATAGTATTTTTTCCCACCCCAGTAATGATTTCACGACTATTGTGTCAGTCACATGTCTTATTCAGTGGTGGAAAGTAAGTACATACTCGAGTACTGTATTTAAGTACAATTTTGAGGTACTTGTACTTGTGTATTTCCCATTTTATGCTACTTTATACTTCAACTCCAGCATATTTAACAGGAAAACATTGTACTTTTTTTTGGTAATGCATCAATAATAACATCCCAATAATACAACACACTTTGCATAATGAATACTTTTACTTTTGATACTTTGATACTCAGTATATTTAACTGATAATAGTTCAGTACTTTTATTTAAGTGAAATTTTGAATACAGTACCTTTACTTGTAACTTGAAATACTTGTAATATTTCTACATTGGGATATTACTATTTTTCCTTCAGTAAAGGATCTGAGTACTTCTTCAGCCCTCTCTCCTGTTCCCTCATCTTGTTTAGATTATCTGTCTGACACAGATAATAAATTCATGTTTTTGCGTGTTAATTACATGCAAACAGGGTAACATAAATAATTTATTCCAAGTTAATCCCAGTGCATTCCTTTATAAAAGCAACACAACTTTACAACTTCACTTTAAAAACATGAAGATGAGATGAAAGAAGAAAATCTATCTATAGTAGAAAGCACCCATTAGCCACCTAAAGAAGAAAAATACATTGCAAAAAATATGGATTTCACCACTATGTGTAGTTTTGTCCTGCATTTTAAATTGTTTTTGAGTTATATATTGTAAAGCCTTTATGTTTGAAGAGGTTTGAACAATGACTGCGCAAGTGTCACATGGGTACCTCGCCCTTCAAACTGTGTATGAATGAAATCGTGCTTAAGGCGGGATAACAGTCAAGCGTGTTGTTGGTTCCGGGATGAGATGGACGGAGGCAGCAGTCTGTTAGGAGCTCTTGCAGCAGCCTCTGCTCTCCTCCTGCGCCTCGCTGGTGGGTCCGATGGGACTGGACAGGGTCACAGCACTGATGGAGCCACGGGTCACCTCTCTGCTGGCCACCTTCTTATGGATCGCTGGAAATAATGGAGAGACAGACCCCATGTTCACATCAATACGTCAAACAAAACGAGTTGAAATGTGTCGTTTGGACACAGTGACTGAACTCTTGTACCTGTGAGAACTTCATTGAAAGCAGCTTCGACATTGGTGGAGTCCAACGCTGATGTCTCCATGAACATAAGACCTCTCTTCTCTGGATTGGTCGTCACAAACATCACAATTAACAAACACTGACATATTCTGGGAGCAAAATATTCAGTACTGATGATTAAATACACTTTTCATGATCACAAGAATTAATAAAAAACATATACAAGCACAAAGTCAACTACAGAACGTTACAGATAAATATAAGCAAGAGGAAAGCTGCCAATAAGACATCTTGGGCATAAATTATGTTTGGGGACATCATGACAGAACAACATTCAAAAAAAAAAAGACATTACTACATAACAGACCTGCAAAGTCCTTGGCCTCGTCTGTGGGCACCGTCCTGAGGCTTTCCAGGTCTGTCTTGTTCCCCACCAGCATGACCACCATGTGAGGGTCTGCATGGTCGTACAGCTCTTTCAACCATCGCTCTGCGCTCTCATAGGTTAGGTGCTTGCTAATGTCATACACCAACAGGGCTCCGACCGCTCCCCTGTAATACCTGAGCCCAGAAAGACCAAACAGACATGGGTTAGATCTCAACATTCAAACTGGAAGCTGGTAGTGATATTATAAAACGTGTGAAGGTGTGACTTTTAACGCACGCACTAAAATCCGCGTTACTTAAAATGGCAGACACGTGTGAGCCGACACTGATGTGATAATTCTCACCTCTTAATCATGTGTCTATTACTTATGTGAATGTACAGTACGTGTGTGTGTGTGTACCCACGCTGAGGTAATAGCCCTGTAGCGCTCCAGCCCTGCTGTGTCCCAGATCTGGGCTTTGATGATGAAGTTGTCCAGCTGAACAGTTCGCGTGCTGAACTCCACACCAATGGTGGTGCGGCTGTCGTGATTGAACTCATTCTTGGTGAAGCGAGTCAGAAGGTTGCTCTTTCCTACACCAGACTCCCCTATTAAAACCACTGAACGGGCACATAAGAAGTAGAAATTCATTAATTGTAAATACAAATCTGAATTCCTACGACTGTTTTATTGTACATAAACTCCAAAAATATCACTTTTAATCAGTCAAAATAATTACTTTCTGTAGTAAATCATATATCCTTTATCTCCTCTAACACATGTAGACTTTCTGTCACCGCTACGGGACACTAGACAGCGTGACATCACATAAGCATGGCGGATACCCTGTGGCTGACTTTACTGTGGAATGAATGGAATAGGCGGTTAACTTTAAGCATGCAAAAAAACAAAGCAGTCTATTATTAAAGCAGAAAGTTTATTTATGTGAATGTAAGATGACGAACAGGTCAAAGGTCAAATGTTTTTACAGTCAAATGGACAGAAGGCTATCACTTCCTCCTTTCCCTCATTCCCTGTCTTCCTCGGAAATCAGAGCTGGCAGCCGAGCAGCAGAGCTCCACCTGACAGCTTTAACTTCTAGAGGCAATGTAAACTACAGGCTTTACACAGTATATATCCGTACACAATCACAGCTTCAGTAAACACGACTCACCTTTAAAGACAAAGTTGTACGACTCATCAGACCCCATGCTGCAGTCGGTGGCGAAGGGTTCCTGTTTAAATATTCTGAAGCCACTTTCAATATTGGATCCCAAAGAAGAGGAGAGAAAAAAAACAACAAACAGAAAAAGAAAAAAAATACGACACTACTTTTTCTCTCTCTCCACACTGGAGAGAGAGAGTGTAAAGGTGAAAACGGAGGAGAAAAAGAAAACAGGTTCAGCTGCACCCACCAGCTTCCTTCTTTATCTGTGGATAAGAGTAGCTCCTAGTTGAGGGCAGGCAGGCAGTCGGGCAGGAGTCCTGTGGCCTGCCGATCCCTCATCAGCTGACACCTAAGGGAGTGCTGGGGGGAGGAGAGCAGGTGGAACAGGTAGAACCACTGGCAGGTAGTCACAAGGAACAGACTCCACCCGCTCCTATGCTCTTCTTTCACTCAGTCCCTCTGTTTATTGTCTGACAATAAACCTCACCCAACAGGTGGATCTGTATAGTAGGACACGTCGCCATTTTCCAGTTGGCTGAAGCCTACAGGGATGTTGGTAGAGACTATGATTTAACCTGCTGGACTAAATTCCATGTTAAGATTTTGATTGTACATGTAATCATTTCACTGCTTTGTAGAACACAGCTCAAAAACAGATGAATATGAATATAAAACAGTTGAAACCAGCAAACTATGAAAGGTTATATTTTAAAATTTTAATTTGGAAATGCTTTATTTCACAGGTCCACAATTTTGAGGGGCAGTTGCTTTATTTTCAGAGGAATTTTCTTACAAGAGCTGGTCAATTTAAACCAAAATAAATGTTCATTCATCATTGAAAACTTTATACTTCAAATTTTGATTTTATTTTACGCTCCCCTGTTGACACATTTTGCAAGTGTGTGTTGAGCTGACCTGCTGTGCACTGACAAAGACTCTGGGGTACACTGGAAACATTATCTTCATGTCCTTCCTGGTTACATGTCTGTTCTTTTCTCTGAAAATATTGAGAACTACAGGACCCGTAAAACATCACATTTAATTTTTTGCACTTGTCACCTTCATATATTTAATACACCACAATTTCTTTGTCCATAGCTGTTCATATTGCCTTTGCACAGTCAATATTTCATTTCAAATTTTATATCCCATTATACTATTATGATTCCATTCTGTAAAGAGATTTTAAATTTAATTTTAATATTTTGTTTATTTCGTTATCGTTGCCTTACTTTTGTTCCATTTTTATTCTTCTATGTTGTGTTTGTGAGACCAAATGCCAAGACACATTCTTTGTATGCTTCCATACTTTGCTAATAAAACAGATTCTGAAAGCCATAATAATAATTGTACATACCTCTGTGTGACCATTAGTTCCCCCAAAACACCCAAAAGCAGATTTAATCTTACATTTCAATATGCAACATTTTCATATTAAACAACAAACAAAAGCATAAAATTATTATTAAAGATCCCCTCCAGACATCTTTTAAGATGTAAATAAAATACTCTACTTTGAATATTGGTGTCTAATGTGGTTTTTCCACAAAAAAGTTCAATTATCTCATTAAAATCCACTGACATCTACTTCTTCTCCTTCACTAAAAATACCAGAATCTATGAATATGCAAATATTTTTAATGTCAAACGTTTAAATGCTGGACACAAGCTGTCTCGTACTTCACTGTGATGTCCACTCTCATTGTGTGTGCACTGTGGAAGTTCCCACAGCAGTATTAGTTACATACTGGACCACAATTGGCTCCAAACTAGTCACAAATCCTGCTGAAAGGGACACCTTTTTAACTAAGCACAGAGACACTTTTCCCCTTCAGCAGCTGAATGTGAAAACAGCCTTTTGGTGTCAAACTCTGCACATACATCATTCTGCTTTAGTGAAGATCAAACATCCGACTGAAGTAATAATAAGCAAAACACAGCTTTGAGTGGAGGGGGGCTTTAGTTATTTTATGGGAACTACAAGGCCAGAAAACGTTAATGGATGGCATGCTACAGACGTCATTCTTGCACCATCCCTACTACACCATCACAAGGTTTTAATCAACTGACAACAGGCCTTAGACTGTTTTTGACCATGTTTTATTTTTTTTTTTAGTACAGTACTGTTAAAAGTTAGTTTCAACATGTTCAATTGGGAGATGGATTTTTTTTCAGCTGAGGTCAACACACAAAGCAAAGCTATAGAAGCAGTTGCCAAGGTTACCACAACTACAATGCTGAGATTTCCAAAAGGAAAAAAAAAAAAAAGACAACCTAGATCTTGATTTTAGAAATGTATGGTGCCACCATACCAGAATTTTAAAGCCTTTCCATTTTTTTTTACTCACTTGATTTCCATGTTTATTTAATGCGAGTCAAATCATAATTATCTCTAGGTACTAAATGCACCTCAAAAAAAAAAAAAAAAGAAAAAAGAAAAGAAAATGAAGAATCAGATTAAAATGAAAGGAAAGCCTGTTTGTTTCATTCATATTTATTCTAACAGCGTCCTCTGCTTTGGCGCTGCTGCAATGTGATATTTGATTATGGTTAAAAGTTCTAGATGTTGATGTGTGGAATTTATTCAGGCCCCCGATGGAGGCTTCTAATTAACCTGCTGAGTGGGGGTGTTAATTTGCCGACAATGCTCTTTTAGGGCAGGGGAGGACAGAAGGCACAGCAGTGGTGCCTCAGAAAGAAAAGACACTGTGCGCCCCGTGTGTGGGCACTTTTATCTGGAATGACAAATTGCAAGTTTAGGGAAGTGTGGAGGGCGTCATTTCTTAAGCGTTTGCAATAAATAGTGAAAGTTGTTGGGCAAAAACAGCTATCTGTGTAGATTCTCAAGAACAGGGGAAAGAGGGAGGAATGAGGTTGAGGTGTAATGTCTGTATGGACAAAGTATCTTTCTGCTCTTGTACTGCGTTACTGTCTGTTTACCAGAAGATCTTCACTTAGTTTGCTGGATAAATGCTAACAAACTGCCTCCTAACGAGCACGTGTGGAACGCAGCCAACAGCCAATCACATCACATAGGTTTAATCTGTATTATGTAAATGCTTGTCTGCAACCCTCGACTCCAGTTTTATATGAAGAACACAATAAATGAAGAAAATTGTTGGGAATCCCTTTTCAGGAGAGGTTTTCGTTCCTTCTCTGCACCAGAACACCCCTCAAGATGAGAGTGGTTCAGTCCGGCTCTACAGCAGCACTCTGGGACAGAGATCTGGGTGGATGACGCCAAAAAAAGAAAGTATGGGGATAGGGAATGATCTCAGAACAAATGTAGAATGAGGGTCTTACAGATCCTGCCCAAGTTTCGTCTGTAAAGTTTGGGACGATACACTTAAATTTCTCTTGGTTCTCTGTAGATGCTGGGTGTGTTTATGAGTTAAGTATGTATGTATGCACGTGTCTGTGTGTCATTATGTACTGTATGTCTTTACGAGGGCTGTGAGCCCAGCAGTCTCTCGATAGCGGCATTGATGTCTCCTCCAGTAGCGATGAGGGCCTGCAGGTTGGCCTCGCGGTTGATGAAGCCCATGGCGCTCAGCTGGTCCAGCTGGGACTGGAACCTAACCTCTGGGGTCTGGCTCTACAGGGAGAAAATTAATATAACTTAACAAAAAAAAAAAATCATACAGGTGTGAAAGATGTAATCCCTGTGCATGTGTGTATGTGTGTACCGGTGCACTTCCTCCTCCTCCACCTCCTCCAGCAAACATCTGGAGCATCTGTTGCATCAGCTGCTGCTGGGCGGCGTTTGGCGGTGTTCCTGCACTGCTGGGTGGGGAGGCAGGGTTCTCTGTGGTCATGCCCCCTCCTGTGGGTACGCCAGGAATTCCGCCTGTCATCAAACTAGGTCAGAAGACAAAAAAAAAAAAAAAAAGGTTATTAAAAATAAAAACAAAGTATGAAAATGCAACTCATGAGTGTATTTGTCAGTGTGAGCGTACCTGGGCATGAGGCCTGGAGCTTCTGTCTGCAGTGTCTGTAGGCCCTGTTGGATCTGCATTAGAGCTTGCATGGCCCGGGGGTTGGTCATCACTGACAGGGCCTCTGGGTTCTGCATCTGCAAGCAAACAGACAGTGTAGCAATAAATTAACCAATCAATCAATAAGTAGTCCATCTAATGTACTTTAATGTTACTGAAAGGTAAGTAACACAGGCAAAGGCACAACATGTAGTTCCTTTTGACTTTATGAGAAAATGTCTTGAGGTTTATCTAGAAATCTAAACTGGTAGCCAACAATGTATGGCAGATATCTATAATCCTCAAGACAAAAATGTTCAGCATGTGCAGATACATATCTGTGCTAAATTTCACAACACCTGGATTATGGCTTGTTGCAGTATATTGCCCTCTATGGGCCAATCAGTACAGTTCTTTGTTATGTCTCTGACTATTTATCTTTGTGCCTTATTAGAAAAAAAAAACCATACAAATCTAGGACTGAGTTAAGTAATGAAGTGTGTGTGGTACCTGCTGCAGAAAGATGGGCAGCTGAGCTCTGAACTGTTCTTGCAGCTGTGGGTTTCCAGCAAACAATGGATTATTCATCAAAACCTGGTAGAGAGACAAAGAAAGAAAGTCAGGGTAATGTTCAAACAGAATAACAGAAATAAAAGTTGTGGGGAATCCTTGTCATTCATTTCACCATTTCTGACTGTCTGAATGTGCAGCACGCCACTGTAAGGTTGTCCTGGTTTGCCGTACAGTCCGCATTGTTTATCAAAACGAAATATGTCAGAGCTGCGTTGTTTATTCTTTCTTACAATTTGCTGCAAATGAGCTTAACAGACAATCCGCTCTTTTGAGTGTGCACTAAATAACTCTGCTTACTGGCCTAATGCACAACAGGCCTGGCTAGACTCCACTATTTACAATTCATTACAAACTGCCGGGTTCAATATAATCAATCGATTCCATATGTGGTCCAGCATCAGAATAACAAAGAGTTCCTGGGCAGAATCTGAATTTAATATTTCATGGTTTGCATTGTAATATGACAAAATCTGTGTGTGTTTTCTGTTTAGTGTGTATGTAGATGTCTTTCAGTTACATACCTGGGAGGCCAACTCTGGGTTTTGAGACAGTGACTGCATCATGCTGCGCATGTAGGGAGCAGACAGCATGTTCTGCATCAGCTGAGGGTTTTCAGAGATCTGCTGCATTAGGCTCTGCATGCCCGGACTGTTGAACATGCCTGCAACGCACAGACAAGAAAGGAGTTTATTTATGTATATGTGTATACAGGTAAGTAAATAAATTACTTAGCATGCAGGTGTATTAAAGTCCGCCTCCACTCAAAAATGTGTTTTGCTTATTGTTTCTTTACTTTACTAGAGTTTGACACTAAAAGGCTGTTTTCATATTTATCTACTGAAGGTGGAGAGTTTCTCTGTGCTCACCTGAAATTTGACTTTAAGGGGTGGGCCTACGAGTAGGATTTGTGACATCACAACTAGTTTGGAAGCCAATTGTGGTCCAGTATGCAACAAATACAAGTGTGATGTGGAAACTTGAAAGCTCCACTGCACATATACTGAGAATTGACTTTTCATTGAAGTAAGAGACATCTTGTGTCCAGCAGTTAAACTTTTGAAAGTAACAATATTTGCATATTCAGAGATTCTGGAAGGAGTAGACGTCATTTTAATTGAACCTTTTAATTGAATTTTTGAAATTATTTTATTTACATCTTAAAACATGTCTGGAGGGGATCTTTAAGAATCATCATCTTACCATTGCCCAAACTGCCAGGATTGATACCCAGAGGGTTAGACACACTGGGGTTGGTACCCCCAGTGGTGCTAGTGCTTCCTGTGGTGCCCGCTCCACTCTCAGTGGGGTTTGAAGAATTTGGTGGCCCCCATGGGTTGGGCAGGGGCTCCCGGTTCTCTGTCCGTGATGGCTGGACACCAGACTCAGAGCCACCACCTAGAGCTGAGAATGGGTTGCTACCAAACTACAGGGAAAGAGATTAGTCACATTTGAAATGAAAATAAAAAACAAACCAGGCAACATAGTTATTTGGATATTTTACAATAAAGGCCCATA
Organism: Scomberomorus guttatus; assembly: GCA_038419695.1. NCBI lineage: Eukaryota > Metazoa > Chordata > Actinopteri > Scombriformes > Scombridae > Scomberomorus > Scomberomorus guttatus. The sequence continues at coordinate 14,893,603 of CM076461.1, forward strand.
ACAGTGGCAAACACAGCCATAAAATGGTGACCAGGATTAACACAAAAATACAGAAAGGCGGATTTGATCAGTAAATATCGCTCCCAGCTACCTGTTCCCTGGCCGCACTGAACATGGGTTCCTGGATGTCTGTGTACATCCTCCGCAAGGCATTGTAACCCCCTGGGATGCTCTCCAAGTTGCTCAGAGCCCGGTCCTGGTTCCGCATCATTTCCTGCATCATGGCTGGGTTCCTGGCTAGCTCCATTGTCTGAGGTGTGATAAAAGGGGAGAGGAAGCAAGTCGTTTCAAGTTTATTTTGACCAAAAGCTAGTAAAAAAACCTGAATAAACACACCAAAATGCAGTTGGAAACTACTGTAGTCATGTCTGTGCTAACTACTAATTCAGCACCTCTTAATTTCCTTTACCTGTCTCATGAGCTCAGGGTTGTTGAGCATGTGCGAGATCTCAGGGTTGCGTTCCATCAGCTGTTGCATCTGAGGGTTGGCCATTATCATCTGCCTCATCAGGTCTGGGTTAGACATCATGTTCTGCACCAGCGGGTTCTCCATGATCTGCGAAAGCATCTCTGGGTTGGACATCAGCTGCCTTTGCATCTGCTGCTGCAGTTCCATGAAGTTTGCTGAGCCCATGCCCAGTCCAGCCAGATTAGACAGGTCACCAAAGCCAGCTGAGGGAGGGGAGACGGGTGGGTGAAGGTTACACAGTTTCTATGTGGTGCTCAACCAATTAAGGGTGTTTGAATGTAAATAGTTACATACAGGTAGACTCACTCAGTATGTTGGGCGTCTGTGTGGGTGGTGGGGCAGAACCGGTAGAGCCTGCTGTGGAGGAGGGGTTGGTGCCTGGACTAGAGGTGGAGGTACTGCCGGCTTGGGTGGAGGTTGAGCTGGAGGCCGAGGTGCTACCAGCATCTCCTGCCCTACAGGGAAGAAGTAGATATATAAGAAAATCAGTGCGCACTGTCAGATGATAGTGTGTCTAGACAGTGAAATTAAACATAAATTCCACAACAAGATTATAATGCAAGGCAAATAAACACTTCTTATAAATCCTGCTGCTAGTTGTTCTGTTGAACCAACATTCTTTGTATAATGATGTGGCCTTACTTGTGTGCTGTCTTTATGACTAGGTGAACTGTCAGGCCATCCTTGATGCCGTGTTGGCTGAGGCTGTCACCGTCCTTCAGGATCTTCCCTGCAAATATCAGAACCAACTGGTCCTGTTTGGCTTTGAACCTCCTTGAGATCTCTTCTTTAAACTACAAGACAGCAAAAATATAATGAAAATGCGAGGTGAGAAAGAAACAAGAGAGGGAAATGAGGTGAGAAACAGGAACAGATAATATTGAGAATGTGATGGTTACACCTCAGTAGTGTTGCTCTATTCTGTTTCTTGCAACCAACTTCCAAGTCAGTGTTGTGTACTTATCCTATTAGCAGTGGTGTATGCTATATTTAGAATATTTTCACCACTTTACTTCCCTTTCCTTTGACACTACATTTTCTCAACTGTAGAACCTTCTTATTCCTACACATACAACACACTGCATTTCGCTGCAGATCAACTGTTTGAGTCAGAAAGTGCTGTTGCAGTGTAATACAGTGCGCAGCAAGCGTAGGAATACGGACAAATGTAGTGCCAAAGGAAAGGGCTGTCTGACAGCAAGGTAAAGCTGTGAATATATTCTAAATATAGTGTGTAGTTAAACTGATTTTTTAAGGTGGGCCTTTTTTAGGTGGCTAAAAGACGTTTTGCTGCTGGCCCCGTCCACAGCAGTACATTGTTTAGCTTCTGGGCTGGTACTTCTGCCTGCTTCTCCAAACTGTAGAGATGCCTGAATCTACTGCAGGTGATACACTGACTATGGATAAGTACCTCATACAACCCCACTTCAAAGAACGTGAACTATCCCTTTAAGGGGTGAGCCTATGAACATGATTTGTAACATCACAAATCAGGCAGTTAAATTCCTGAAATGAAATATATTTACATATTCATAGATTCTGGAATTTTTAATGAGGGTGAAGGAGTAGATGCCATTTTAAGGATTAAACTTTTTTTGTAAAAACATATCAGACACACATTATTCTTGCAAGCAGAGTATTTTTGTATGTCTTAATACATATCTGGACTCTGGAGGGGATCTTTAAAGTCCCCCTCCACTCAAAAATGTGTTATGGTTATTGTTACTTCAGTTGGATGTTTGAGTTTCACTGTGCAGAATGATGTGCAGAGTTTGACACTAGAAGGCTGTTTTCACATTTATCTGCTGAAAGTGGAAATTTTCTCTGTGCTCACTGAAAATCAGATTTTAAGGGGTGGGCCTACAAGCAGGATATGTGACATCACAACTAGTTTTGAAGGCAATCCTGGTCCAAAATTCAAGTGTGGTGTGGAAACTTGAAACCTCCAAAATTCTATACTGAAAATTTACTTTTCAGTGAAGCAGAAAACATCTTGTGTCCAGCAGTTTCACTTTTGTAATGAACAATATTTGCATATTCATATATTCAGAATTTTTCAATGAGGGAGGAGGAGGAAACAGGATGAGGAGGATTAATTTTAAGGATTTTGATGAGGTAACTGGACTTTTTTGTGGACAAACCACATCAGACACATTATTTCAAGCATATTATTTTTGTATGTCTTAATACATGTCTGGAGGGGATCTTTAAGAATTTCACACCACTGTATATAAAACGTGAATCTCAAAGCATGCAAATGTTCTCTTTCATGACATCAAAGATAAAGCCACATGTAGATAAAGGACATCAACACATACTTAGAAGTTAGAGATGCAAGTCCAACGTTTGCACATGAAACATATATGTTTAGAACAACCAGACCAAAAAAAAAAAGCTACTTAAGGCCACACAGTAATGATAAAAGCTAGCCTTGCATTGACGGCAAGACACTAAAGAAACCATGATTTCATTCTTGCTTCATAATTGCACTGCAACACGTCGCCAAGCCAACAGTGGCAGTGAGAGTAGTGTATATTCCCTTGAAAGCTGAATGACTCAGTGGTAGCTGTGAGAATGTTCTAGAGAGACAGCAAGCTTTAGCATTTTCAGAGCTGTTGAGCTGAAGCGAGAAATGAAAGCGACTCAACATACCAACCATCTATCTATCGGGGCATTAATGCTTGTTGGCAGAGTCAGAACACAACCCGTCAGCTGACACTTGTTTGGCTACACAGTGAGCTAACGTAGGCTAAAGCTCGCAAGCAGTTAGCTCACTGGCTAACTGCTATCGTTAGCTGGCTAGCCGGTTAGCCACTTCAAATACAAACGTGGTTATATCTCCCTATTGGGTGTCAACAACTTTAATAACGCCGAACAACTGTTAACACAAGCAGTAATACTTTCACTACACACAGCCTCTTTAATTTCACACACTCTCCGTTAGCCGGTAAGAGTGACGACAAATGCTAACACGGCTAGCTCGCCTTCCTAGCTGAAGTTGTGGGCAGGGGGATGACGTTAGAGCACGGCGACATCAACACACCTGAGTGACAGAGGCATCTTCTGCGATGGCGATTTCTTCCTTGTCTTTAGGGGTTTTTACTGTGACCTTAATAATGGTTCCCTCCGAGACGTCAGGTTTATTATTGTTGTTATTACCAGGATCTGCGGCGCCTTGGTCAGCCATCTTTACTCCACCGATGGAACAGCTCGGGTCTGACGTCAGCTTCCGGGTCAAGAGAGGTCAAACTCCAATGTGTTACACTCAGGTTGCACTAATGAGAGGGCTGTAAAAAGGGTTAACTATTCTGTTTTATTTATTTTATGTATTTGTTTTTTATTCATTGTTTTTATTCTTTTTTTAATTTAAAGTCCCCCTCCACTCAAAAATATGTTTTTCTTCTTGTTCCTACAGTTGAAGGTTTGAGCTTCACTGTGCAGAATGATGTATGTGCAGAGTTTGACACTAAAATGCTGTTTCATCTGCTGAAAGTGGAAAGTTTCTCTGTGCTCATTAAAAGTTTGATTTAAAGCGGTGGGCCTATGAGCATGATTTGTGACGTCACAAATAGTTTGGAAGCCACACTTGTTCCAATATTCAACCTACACAAGTGTGATGTGGAAACTTGAAGCCTCCAGTGCACAAACACTGAGAATGGACTTTACAGTGAAATAGGAGACATCTTGTGTCCAGCAGTTAAACTTTTGAAATTAGAAATATTTGCATATTTATAGATTCTAGAATTTTTAATGTGGGAGAAGGAGTGGATGTAATTTTAAGGATTTTTTAAAAAAGATAATTTAACTCTTTTATGTGGAAAAACCATATCAGACACAAATTATTATTCAAAGCAAAGTATTTTATATACGTCTTAAAAGGTGTCTGGAAGGGATCTTAAACGTTCTTTCTGACATGTCCCCCTAATAATATTCCCCTGGCATTTTGTTACCAAGAATGTCCCTCATATTCATTCACGTACTCAATAAAGTATAAGTCTGCCTGGTTGTCTCAAGTACAGAACATTGAAAATATTTTTTTCCCCCTAAAATGTCTGTTATGTTCATATATGAGATCAGTATCGGGTCACCTGAGTCAGTGCCTCAGTTTAAAAAGCTTTTAAAAACGCACCTTTACAGACTGACATTTGTATAATATTTTTATAATGTCTATTCAAATGTTTATATGTTGTTCTTTTTATATTTTGTTTTATCTCTCTATGTTTGACCACTTCTTGAAATCCCTGTTTTTATTACATTTTCTGTGTGTGTTGTTCTTTTTTGTTTTGCTTTATTTCTCTAAGTTCACTGTCTTTGCACCTATATTTTATGGTATTGTATTTTATGAAGCACCTTATAACTCTACTTTTGAAAGGTGCTATAGAAATAAAGTTAATTATTATTATTATTGTTATTATTATTATAGATTTATGTTATGTTTGACAAAGAAGCTGCCAGTTACATGATGACTCTGAAGGTAGTAGTTATATTATAAGTAGAAAACAAATTTGACTAATTTATTTATTTCGTGTAAAAATGAGAATCGTATCAGAACAAACGAAAAATATTATGCTCAACTAGAAATTGCAGAAATTGCAGCATATCTTCAAAGTAAGTTTTGCATAGCTGAGTTGAAAGTTATAATAACCCTGCTGTCATGCTTAATTAACCAGCTGACTATCCAATTCACCCAAGAGCTTCAAGTCTGCAAAAAAATGTTTCGACTCGAGTTCATATGATTCATTTCCACTGCTGATCTGTTATTATTACACACTTACATCAGTCATTAAATCTTTAAATCTTTCTTCATCACATCACAACATCAATGTGGCATCACTCTTCATCATCTGATCAGTGTCTATTCAATTTATATCAGGCTTAATTACTAGTTTTGATCTACAGATTAATTATAATGACACAGATAAATAAACTGTTTTTTCACTCAGGTAGATGACCTCCCTGCCAGGGCTGGTTTTCTTTAATAAAGACTCCTCCTAAATATCACTGGCATAAAATAAAATGTCCCTAATAATCACAGCGGTGATTCTGGAATCAATCAAGCCCCAAACAGGCTTGATCAATGTATTTTTAATAGTTTTGGTGGAGCCAGTAGCAGATCCAATATAACATATACTGTTCTGTTGTTCCAGCCTGACTGACCCATGCTGACCTGTTCAGTGGCTGTCCGGTGGTGCCTTCTTTGTTACCTGGGGCTTGGGCCAGAGGGGTTATGGACATGCCTCGCCTGCCATCTTGCTCTCTTACACCATTTTTTTCTTACCCTATTTCTGTGTATTTACAGTATTTGCCCTCTCTCCTTCTTTTCCATCAACACCCCCCACCTATGCTTATACATACACCCAACCACATGCAAATAATTATCCAAAAAGCCTACTCATACTCCCTGACCTCTGCTTTTACTAAGATTTAAATCGCAGTAATCATCTTGCATTTTCTTTAGTTTTATTTTGTTTGATGGTGTCTAATCTCTAGTTTCATGGACAGTGACGTGTGTCATGTTTTGCATTTTAATGCTTTATCTATTAAATGAAAGATTTTAAAAATTCCCTTTTCGCAATTGTCTCTTGCAGCAGTATTTGTTTGGATGTGTGTAAGAGAGACCGAGAGAGAGAGCGAGAATTCATATTTACTTTTCTGTGTTGGTGTTGTTAGTATGAGTTACATTAGTTGCTGAAAGTTTTCAAATTCTTAATATTACTCTCATATAGTCAGTAAGGTAGACTTCAGGGAAGAAAAAACACCTAAATAATATTTGGAGCACACTGATTGCTTTGGTCTGAGAAGCACCTGATTCAGCTGCATATTGCTGGAAGATGCGCGGAGAACCCCTTTCTAAATAATATTTGATCTTAATCAAGACAATCATTTAGTAGAGAGAAGCACTGCCTATAGAGCGCTCCCTCTATATGTGTCTCTCCATGCCGCCCCAGTTTGACAGCACTGAAAGAAAAGTGTCTGTTTCAGCACGTTACATTGACACAGACAGTCCTGCATACCTATGCATATCCCCAGTTCTAGAGCACACCATTTACAAACAAACAAAACCTCCCCAAAAAAGACACATGGACCACTACCCCTTTTTTGAATGCCCCACAAACCCCACACAGACACACATACACACACTCAAATGTACAGAGTCACATGCACCGTGGCCCCTGCGGTGTCTCATTCTAGCGCATCCCACACAGGGAGACTGATTGCTGCAAAAGATTTTGCTTCCATCGACAGAAAAAACAAGGGGGGACAACTTTTTGGTTGTAGTATTGTCTGTGACTCTCTCTCTTTCTCCCGAAGTGAGCACCAGCTCTCGCTCTCTCTCTTTTCCCCTCCGCCTGTCTCTATCTTTACCTCAGAAAGGTGGGCAGTAAAGAGGGTGCATTTCCAGAAACAAGGTAAGGGATCAAATTTCAGAGCATTTTGTGTGTGTGTGTGTGTGAGCGTGTTGTATCCTGAAGTGATACATTTACATTTATGATGACTGTGACTGGATGGAGGCTGGCGGAATCAGATAAAACCTCATTACTGCTGAACAAGCACTGGTGTGACGTGGATTGGGAAGGGAAACTGCAACAAACTGTAACAACATAAATAGTTTTTTCTGTGCGTTTGCTCTTGTTCAACTAATAGTGATGTTACCACTAAAAATGAGGTAAATATAACTGATGAAAAGCCTGCTTGATTTTTAAATGCAGCAATATGTTAATTACTTTGTTTCATATTTCATTATTTCCCTTATTGTATTTTGGCTTTCTGACTTGCTGGCATCATATATGTTTTTCATCACTCAAATCACAAAGTATTTGATTGGAGTGACTTTCACAGCTCTTTTCACAACTGTGAACATGTTGAGTATCAGTACATTTTCTTAAGATGTCTAAAGTTGTGTTGTGCCAGGGTGGAAACAACATATTTTAATTCCCACAGTGTGTTTGGTTTAGCAGTTATTATGAGTTTAGATTACCCTCACAATTCAGATTTTGGTTTCCATACTGTTTTGAGGTTGATGTGTGAGTTTGAATGTATAATTTATGCTGTTAGGCTACTTTATATTACTTAGATTACCACAATCTAGAACATTAAAACTAAGATTTGAAAGGTTGAAAGTTGTTTCTTAAAGTATAAACTGTGAAACTGAAAAATAGGATTTAAACTTTGGAAAATAAGATTTGAATGTCTGAAATAATTGTTTAACTAATACATTGTTTGCCATGTAATGTTCAATGTTGCAAATCTGTCTCTTCAAAGTCTTTAGATTTGCTTTGCAGACATTTAACAGTCTTTTCAGAGATTCAACTCACTTTTTTTAGAGATTCAGTTCTGCTCTTTCAGCTTTTCATTCTGGGATTTCTGATGGGATTTTCACACGACGGTAAACGAAGCTTTCACACATTCACATCTTGTTTTCAAATGTTTAAATCTTATTTTTCAGTTTTACAACCACAGCTTAAACCAACTTTCAACTTTCAAACCAACTTTCAACTTTTCAAATCTTAGTTTTAATGATTTAGATTGTGACAGTAATCTAACTTACATAAATTATACATTCAACCTCTTCAGGTGCAGCTTTTCAGACGGTATGAAAACAGAAATTTGTCTTAGCTCACTGTGTGTCTGTGTGTACATGTGTAAGCAGTGCATGGCTACCAAAATGTTGTTTTATAATATTGTAGTACCCTTAACTTTGATTATTTCTCTTTGCTACATTATAGTTGTTCTGCAGTGGCCCCGTTATCTCAACTCAAGATGTACAGCTTCATGGGAGGGGGCCTTTTCTGTGCTATCGTTGGTAATATCCTGTTGGTGGTCTCCACTGCAACTGACTACTGGATGCAGTACCGCCTCTCGGGAAACTATGCTCACCAGGGTCTGTGGAGGTACTGCATGTCCAACAAGTGCTACATGCAGACTGACAGCATAGGTAAGATGTCTAGCAAGATAAAACATGCATGATTGTGTTTCTATCAGTGAAGTGGGTAGCTTTATTTTCACCCAGATTGTGTGGTACTGTCGTGTGAATGCAGAGGCTCAGGCATGACAGCCATGTGTCAGCGAGCGAGACCTTGAACTTCAGCCTGTTATTTCACTCTAAGTCCCTGTATGTTTGAGCATCATTAGGCAGGAGGTGTGCCTTAGCTATTTTTAAAGTGTGAGAGCTGCTATTTAGTGCAAAAAAAATGTGGATAGTGTGCACATCCAACCGTATTGGGTACAGGTGCAGGATGAAAAAACAGCAACAAGGGAAAAGGAGAGGCTCTCTGCACATTGAAATTTGCTCCCAAGCATTTATTCCAACATTTCGACCTTTGATTGCCTGGGTTTGCCCAACGAAGACCTTACAGGTTGAAATGTTGCAGCTTCTCCTCTCCTTGTCTCAGCTCCTATTTAGTCCCATGAACCGCTCAATGATTAATTCAACAGCTAGTAAAAGATTATAGAGAGGAACTGCTAATTTGCTTGTTGAGCAAAAAACGGAAAGGCCTTCTGCTAACTCAAAGAGAAACCAGAATTTCCCTAAAGCACTAAATGGATACTTTCAAAGGTCAAAATCGGGGAATCAATGTGATATCATGTCAGTATTAGTCTCTGAAGCGTATAAGTTTGGAAAGATATTTTTTAAGGGTGACATGTTTGACTATCTCTACCTGTTTCCTTCCAGCTTACTGGAATGCCACCAGGGCCTTCATGATCCTTTCAGGGATGTCGTGCTTTGCAGGCATCATCGCTGGCATCATGTCCTTTGCACACTTTTCCTCCTTTGAAAGGTTCAACCGCTCCTTTGCTGCAGGAATCATGTTTTTTGTCTCCAGTGAGTCTTTTTTCTTTTGATTCGGCACACACACACATACACACACACACACACATACACTTACACTTACACTTAAATATAACTGAACCTTCCTCTCTCCCTCTCAGCTTTCTTTGTTCTACTGGGTATGGCCATCTATACTGGAGTGACAGTCAACTTCCTGGGAAGGCGCTTTGGTGACTGGCGCTTCTCCTGGTCCTACATACTGGGCTGGGTGGCCATGCTCATGACTTTCTTTGCGGGTGAGTAAGAGCAGAGGCCAGGGGTCAATTTGTGTCCAAACATAAACTCCATTAATGTTCAAACTTGGCAGAGGATGCAGAAAAACATTAAGTTACTGTTCAGCATTCCAGGCAATAACTTTAATTTACTGCATATTTTTGTAGCCCTTTTGGTATGGTTGAAATGTTCAAAATCAGCATTCAAGGACTATACAAGAAGAAATGACTTACTCTAAAACTAATCTGATGTTTAGTTTTGTACAAACTCTGCAAAATCACCCTTCAAATGAAATATAGAGCGCTAGAGCACTCTTCACTACATTTAATAGATCCATTACATTGGTCTTATGCATGACTCTGTCTGTTGCAGGTATTTTCTACATATGTGCCTACAGAATGTGTGAATGCAGGAGAGGAACTGGCCCACGCTAGAGGACGCTCGACAGCTTGTTTGGAAAAAAAAAGAAAAAAAGACAGAGGTCAATGCTACTTTGAACAGAGGTGAACCAGAAAACATCAAAGCAATGTTGACTGATCTGCTGAAGAGATGACGTCGGACGCTGCTGCTGGAGGCCTATGAGGGTCTGCTTAAAATACATATTATATGTCTTATAAAAGTCATACTATTGCAACATGAATTTTTCTAGGAACATTAATGATGATAGCACAGGGAAAAATACACTTAATAAAACTTTTATTGTAATATCCACTTATTGTTATGTGACGTTATTTCACTTCCTTTATAAGATAATCTTAAAAAAATCTCAATTTAGCATTGAAGTTGGCACTCGATCATTGGTACGATTTTTTAGATGGCCAGAAGATGGCAGCACTCAACAAAATGTGCTGGAGTAAAGCAACATTTGATGGAGCAGCTGGGCCTCGCATTACAGAATGAGTCAGGATTAAATACCTGATAAGATTGCAGAATGTTTAGAAACATCTGTCATTTATCTGCAGCTATAATCCTTTCACTTTCTAACACTGGAACAAATTCAGCATCAAAGACAACTGAAAAAAAAAGGCTTCCCTCAGGAAAGCCTTTAAATTATGAAGAGAAATGTATTATGGGAAGGTAAGAAATGGAGAAATATTAGTCTACACAGCAGAGAACAATACATCAAAGGTTGACATATGTTTGTCTTAGGATTCCCCCTGAAGCTATTTAATTTGGCACTGCTTCAATATTTCTGACAAGGATTCCCCCAAAGTAATAGTGAAATGTACATTCTTTATTAAGTCGTTGTTTATGGGAAAGGCCTTTCCCTCTGGCAGCAGGCATAATCTTCCACAACATGTTTGTTGACGTCCCATGAGAACACTCAAGTACAGGCAGCACATGGAAAAGTCGTGGGGGACTGTTTGTTGTTGCACGTGTGTGGAACAGGCAAAACACAGTAGAACAGAACCTGAGAAGAAGATCATGTTCCTGGACCAGGGGGGGACTAGGGTGGGGTCTTCAGCCACTGATTGTTTCGCTGCCTCTGTCTTTAATAACTGCTTCCTCCTTTTTTTTTTTATACTCGCCCATTCCTTACCATCAGCTGGGGGGAAAAGAGCAGTAGCTGCTGAGGTAATGAATGCTTTGGCTACTTGGTGACGCAGAAAACAATGAGAGAAATGTAAACAGTCGCTGGACAGATCCCTTGATCCAAATTTCCATACTTGGTCTCCGTGGCTGCTGTGAAGAGATAAGCTCTGTGATATTGTGTTTTTCTCCAGATTTTTTTCCAAACCTACTCTAAAGCTTTCACTGAGGCCAGGCCTTAGCAGCCTGTGGGATAACGAATCAGCTCCCATCTCTTATTTAATAGATTAGTAATATTTATTTACTGCAGAACTACAATAGGAGGTTTTATAGCAGCGAGGTTGTAAAAATTGAGAAAGTAAGGATGGTCGTGATATTTTCATCTATCTGTAAATTATTAACATTTATCACAAGATTTTTTCATCTCCACAATGAGCAGTTTGAGCACATTTTTGTCAAAGATTATAGTGAAAGATTGAAAAGTATTATGCAGTTTTCTGGTCAAAGTCCAGAGCTTTTCATCAGCTCAGAGAACCATGTCGCAAACATATCTTCAGAAGAATTTCATAACGTTTTGAGCCCGAAAATATTATTTTACCCACATAAAAGTTAACAAATTGCCAGTGGGGTGTCTCAGTTGGCATCAAATTATGATTTACATATTAAAAAATTACTTTTATATATATTAATGCTGTAAAAGAGAAAATGGGGTTATGTTTTTCTTTTACTACTGGCATGATCCTCCTTATTCTGCCGTATTTGTGCAATATTAAATCTCTTTCTCTGAGAAAAATAAAAATTTAAGGCTGAATATAAAAAGGAAACTTCACCGGTCCATGTGTATACTTAAAGTTGAAATGTAACCTGAATTGAGCGATGCCTATACTCACAGCTCATTAAAAAGTTTCATAGGTGAGTGATTCTTTAATGCACAGCCTGATGCAGGAATGCAAGGTTAAGGTCACCCCTCCAAGGCGTCTGTGCTGGACATTTCTATTAACCACGTGTTTGTTTGACACACTGTCAGTGAGAACACCTGGTTGTTTTCACTCACAGAGCCTGTTGATATATGTGACAATCCTCTCAATATGGCTAATTTTACAGGCCTGCAATTTCGCTCACTTCAAACAGGAGGACTCTCCAGGCTAGAGCACTGTCCCTCTCTGAGGCAGATGTTCACCCAGGTGTTTATGTGAGACGTGGAGGCACGTGGACATACTTTTACACATCACAGCAGAATTTATTTAAGCACTATTCTAATGATGCAGTTTTTATTAGGGTATTTTATCATTTAATTTAATCATTTTAAGAAGATTTTTGCACTTGTGCAGACTCTTTGACCTGGTCTTTCACTGAGTGCTGGCCAGAGTTATTGCTCTAAGTGATGGAAGAGTACGCTGACACAGCAGGGTCTTATAAAAACTATCCTCATCTCACCCGTCTACGTGCCATGGAGCTTCTCACCAAACACCCTGCACCCAGTCCCTTGTGGCTCACTGATCCCAAATGATCCTAAAGGTCACAAACCTTCACTACCATCCATACAAGCTGTAATATTTCACGTGGAGGTGGTCACAATGAGGCCGAGTGTGGTTTTTGGAAAGACTTTATTGTGCCGCACAGGTGAACACTAATGTGGTATTACATTAAGTGTACACAATACAAGAGACAGAGAGATAATAAAACATTGCACAGGAAAACAAAGAGGAATAAAGTATATAATTTACACATCTTGTCATAAATAAAGTCTACACATCAGTGAATATGGAGTGGTTCATTTTCATAAAATACACAACTTCTGAGTGGGTTTCTGCTGCAGCTCCTGGGGAGGGGGTTGTGTAGTTGGAGAAAACTGTTTGGCTGAAAGAATTAGATAAATTTATATGGAACAGATTTGAGTATATTTGCACTATGCGTGTTATTAGTTACATCTGAACCATTACTGTATGGAAAAATAATCCTAACTAAATCGCTTCAGTGTGTTTCACGAATATTTCCTTGAGAATCTTTCTTTTCTTCTCTGCGAATTCAGTGTCATCTGGAGCATTTTGGTCACGCTAACAATGAACCTGAATGACTGTTAATCCAACATACTTTAAGCAAAAAGAAATGGACATCGAAAACAAGAAAAGGATTCCAGCTTTGGTCAGATTTCACAACTTTCTGCATAACAAAACTTTTTTTCTGGCCCCTGTTACACTAAGTTACACTGTGTGGTACTAGGATCATCTTAGCCCTATGATGCATTTAGGGAACGGGACCCTGGTTTGTCCAACATATACAGAACTCGTGTTGATGCTGCTCTTGAGCAGGAAGGACATGAAATATCTTGTATAAATTAATGTTAAAGGCTTCCCAACTTCACTGGTCAAAATATGCGCAAATTGTAATAAAACAAATGAGAGAAATTTCTGCACAGATATGAGAATGTAAACCAATCTAGCAACTAAGGTTTTGTCCATTGATCTTTTTCTCTCTTGTAAAGGAGCAACTTGTCCACAGATGAAAATGTAGAAGTGAAAAATCTCCTTCTTTCTGCTCACAGAAGATTGACATAATCACTTCCTGTTCAGGGCAAGGAGCTCAGTTTCACATTGTTCTCGGTGTTGTGTCATTCATTGTAAACCTGTCGTGCATGTTGATAGGCTTCTCTTGATCTTTCTCTACCCTCGCTCGCTTCACAGTGAAAGCAAGGTACAGTACATTGAAGGAGAAACATGCAATAACTGCTTATCTATCCACAGCCCCTCCACCACATTGCACATTGCCTGTCCATCCGGACATTTCCTTTCACTTTTATGTCTATCTGCCTGTCCATGCCTGAAGGAGACGATAGAAGGACTTGAAGATCATGAGACATGATGATATAGAAATGGAAAAGCCTTTTGAAGTTACAGTTGAAGCACACTAGGATGTAATCTAAGGCAAGTGGTAATAATATACTGTACTTTCCGTTTCAAGTGAGGCTGTGCTTGAAAAATGTCTGAAAATCCCTCAATCAGCCTGCAATCAATTGAAATAAAGACATCAGAAAGTGCTGTGATGCTGTAGCAAAGCAAGGCACACGGCTGATAACATGTTCCAGCAGAATACAATAAAAATAAAAAATGACGACATTACCGAGCCACACAGCGCATGTGCAGCCTGTGTGACTACAACTATTCTTTCAGTATTTGTTAGAAGTGGCTTTACGTGTTTATTACACATGAAATGCATCAAACTAGCACAGACCGGACTTTAGCAGCTGTATCGTCCCCAACACCCCAACCACCCCCCCCCCCCCCCCCCCACCCCCCACCCTCGTCGCTGTGGCCAAACAGTTACGACTATGTAGAAGCACAAAACAGAAAAGCAACCAATTGATGAGTGTGTTATGAAAGTTACTACAGTACATACAGTACATCTTAAAACAAGTAGTAAAATAAAACTTTAAAATATAACGGCAACACAAAAATACCATCTGTAGCTCAAATTGCAACAGTGTACACAGAACAGAGCAAATTAAGACTACTATACACAAACTCTATCTTTCTTTTGCAGTGGTCAAGACAACTCTGCTTCTTAAAGGCATTACAATCTTTTTTTTTTTTCTTTTTTAAATGGGATGGTGGGGTCAGAGAATGTTTTATTCAATTGGTCGTCATGACAACTTTTTATCATCTCACAACAATTAAAATTATTCATTTCGCCTGCAGCCAAAAACAAATGATACATGTTTGACTGGTGAGGCGATGACTCTTCAATTTTTCCCAACTTCTGACACTGTCCTTCCCAGTATAAACGTGTAGTCGGAGGGCAAAGATTTAGCCTGTTGTTAAATTACACTGCTTTATGATTGTTGGTCAGGATCAGTGGCGTTGTAAGTCCTCCTAAAATCCCAAAGTTGTTTGTAATTTAATATTCCGCACCAAATCACTTATTGTTTCCAGTGTCAGATTCTACGTTACTGGAATGTGTGAGAAACTCTACTGCCTGCAGCTACTATCTCTATATAAGGGTCCTCTCTAAAACTGAGGGAATGAGGCTAACTGTGCAAGTGTATAGCTGACAGGTAAATGTCAGTAAGGTCATCTATGATATATTATCATGTTACACAGTTGACCTGGGTGTGTCTTTCTCAAAGGGAAAAGTCCCTGTCTGATGTCTGATAATCTGGCTCTCAGATTTCATCTTTTCCGTCTGTCTGGATTATAGATTTAGAGCTAGAAAAGACTAAAGGTTCAGGTTGACAAGGAAACACAAAGAAGGATAAAAAAAGATCAAATTAGGCCTCTCCTTCTGTCATCACCCAACTTGACATGAACGTGTTTCACCAGATGTTATGCTGAGGATTCTGGGAAATGTGGTCTTTGGAACAGAAGGTACCTGAGGTGCCTATTGTGGCATCATGAAGCCAGGCAAGGCAACATAAACGAGCTTTAGCTTAGTTGAGTTGAGTGTTTCTTTTTTTTTGGTGCCATTATTCTTGAGTTACAGAAGGAGTAGGAAGAGTTGTTCTATTAAAAGGGTAGAGAGGGTGGAGAAGAGGGGGTGTATTGATCCCCAGAGTAAAGTAAGGTGTAAAAAGAGAGGGCACGGGGGGCTCTGGGTTTGATTTTGTGGCTCTCCCAGCCAGTTTGGTGTACAAGGGGATGTTACAAAGTTCTCTTGGTGTGGTGCTCCTCTGGGGTAACAACCAACTCTACAGTGGGATAAAAACAAAGATTGTCTCTAAATGTGCCGACGACGATGGTGGTGATGATGGTTGTGCATGTCCTCCATCGTGATCCTGCCCCACACGCCGATCACAAATGTTTCAATCTCACACTCATTTTCCCCGCGAGCAATACGGAAGTAGCCATTCTCTCCCCAGTTCTTTCCCCAGGAGTTGGCAGCAATCTGAAGAGGAAATATATTACACAGATTGTAAAATACAATTAAAGATACTACAGATGTGACATATTTTAATTCAGGAATGCATACCCGGTCATATTCATGCACAGGAGGCAAAAACTGAACTTACAACACTGCTGAACACACCCTTTAAAACTGTATTCCATTAGAAAAAGTACAGTTTGAGCCAATTAAGAGCTGGTTTGGTCTTGAAATGTACTACTACTATACCAGTATACTATACTTTTTCTAATGTAATAAACGTTTAACAGTGTCGCCAGTTGAAGTACAGTTTTTAGACTCCTGGACAAGAAACATGTATATGTGGGGAAAAAAAAAAGATCTTACCCAATATTTTTTTGATGTCCCATCAAAGTGTCTCTCCTCTCCCCACCTGGTGCACAAAGCCAAGAGGAGAGTTACCCAACATGTATGAGAGTGAAAAGCCAAAGAACACAACAAAATATCCTCAATTATAAATGTCAAAATAGCTGTGTCAGAGTTGCACGGCTATTTTTGAAGTACGGAGGATTTCCAAGAAACATGTGTGATGTAAACACCTCTCAGGAATGTGTTCACCTAGCACACTATTGGCATTATTTGATAGAGAAAAGCAGGAAGAGGTATAAGTGGTGTCCAAGTGGGGGGGAAAAAATCTTTCATCTCATTTACAGCATCCTGAAAACAGAGTATTAATGGCTGGACAACGCCTTGTTGAACTCCTACATCATTCCAATCCGAAGAACACGGAATTCCCCTTTTCCTCTGCCGTTTCCGCAATCCAGATATAAAACAGGAAAGAGAGGGTAGGTTATGAGGAAGTGAACACCACCTCAATCCCGTCAATGCACAGCAAGCAGACGACAACACTGAGGACGAAGCCTTTCTAAAAACACAAAAATATCTACCCTCTCGCTCGACAGCAGCTTTGTTCTCAGGAAACCTTGGCAGAGACCCATAAATTCCCATCATGCCTTGCACTTTGGTCTTAGCTTTAGCTGCTGCCAACTTTTAGACGCCTGCCGTTTCTGCTCGTCATGATCAAAACATTCTCCCAAAGCCGATTCCCATCCTGTTTTTGCACTCCGGGCCTTTCGTTTCCCAGAAGACTCCCGGTGCCCAAATCGCTTGTTGTCTTTTATAAGGGAAAGGAATGCTGGGAAATAGAGTGGTGGGTTTCAGACTCTGCCAACTCAGTAGCCCGCCACCACAACACTGGCAGATAGTGCCAACCTTCTATCAGCAAGTGACTTTATTAGCCCAGTGTTTCCCTGGCTGGAGTCGGACGTCACATTGACCAGGAGCAGACACAGTAAAGACAGCTGTATAAACAACAGATGCCAGCTACAAAAAAAAAGAAAAAGAGATGACTGGGCTGCTCTGGATGCATGAATGTCTGTGTGTAAAGGCACATGTATGTGTGGTTGTGTGCCCCCATATATGCATGCCTGCCTGCCTGCATATTTATTGGTATAGACAGAGCCAAACAGAATCGGACCACTGCTGATCTCTTATCTGGCCTCCAATCAGCTCGCTTGCTCACTCGGGGACAATGATGGGCATACCGTCGTGCCCATGTGCCCCACCCTTCCCCAACGCCCCTTAGCCCACCCCTGACCTCTTCTCCGGGGGACTGATCCCCCTCTCTCTGTCCGGTGCAGTCAGGATCAGCAGCCCAGACAATGCCCTTTCCACCACAGTGGACCTCAATGCTCTTTCCACAAACTTTCCCAGGCTCTGGGCTTAAAGGAACGCACCGCTATGGGATTTGGTCTGTGTAAACACACTGATGCCTGTGGCTGGCAGGTTGGTGCTCAAAACACTGAGTCCCCCACCCCCCCCCTTTCACCCTATCTGTCCCTAAACCCATGTCTCTGGTACATCCACTCGCCCAGAGCGGCGAGGAATCACAGCGTCAGTAGAAGGAGCCAAAGAGCAGGAGGCATTCAGGGAGCTGGGAATCCTCATCCTCAGCATCATCTCACACCCTGCATACCTCCACAGTTTACTGACATACTGAAGGTATACAGACGTAATTACAGTCCACAGAGTGTGAGCCTGGTGAACAAACATGTTCACAGTTTTGCATGAAGACATTTCCGAACAGTGCGTGCTACTGGAGAATGTGATTTAAACATGCTAAGTACAGGTTAGACGTGCACACGCCAATACATGCCATACTGTATGATATCATAAAAGGAAATGGCATACAATATACAGAGCATGCAAGATACGCACATGAAAAGGGACCAGAAAAGCAGAGGATTCTCTGAAATGGGCTGTGTTTTGTCTTCATCAATTGCCAATCAGATAAAAGAAGAGAGACTGCTTTTATCGTGGCACTCGACTACACTGTCTGGAGTTTTTTATGATTTTTTTTAGAAATTGTTAAAGTCAGAGACAAGCTCAGACGCTATGGTGCTAAGGTACAGTCAAGTGCTCACAAAAACAACATTCTTTTGCCCCCATTATAGGGCCCATTACGAGGCAGCTGCTTATTTTTCTACTTTCGAAAAAGTGAGACTAGTGAGCAGCAACCTATCATTGTCATGACAGACACCAGCTGGATGAGTCACACTGTCAAATATTTACAAGTAAGAAGGATGTTTAAGACTTTTTACAGGTTAAAATCTGCTGGCCTCTCACTGCCCTCCAAATGACACAGGTCAAAACAGGTCATATGGGTCAAAACCTATATGGCTGGACCGTGTATGGTGAATGTGCGAAATTGTGGCCAGTTTGTCACAGAGATAGTCAGTTGTAGTGTCTATAATGTGAATTCCTGGATATGAAATGTTCATCAGCAATTTTCTGTAGTGGTCCCAGTAATATTTGCTGTTAAAGTGTACTGAAGTAGCATACAACATGGCATGGTTAAGCAATGTTTGAGTCAAAAAAAAATAAGGGTATAAATTGCAAGATCAATACTTTCCACTCATATCTTGGGATGTCTGATTTGAAAGAGAACTTATTTAATTTTAATTATAACTATTCTAATTATCTGTTAACTCCCCCTGCTCTTTCATCTGTTTCTATCTGCGGATGTCTGCAAACATATGGTCTCATCCATATGTTTACGTAGGATTAGCATGCTAGGCTAACAGTCCATCAGCTGTCTGACTTTATATCCGCGCCATGATGTCTTTCAGAGCACAAAAAACACTGTAAACACACCTGTCACCTGCCCAGCACGGTGCTGTTAAACCAGAGACACCGTGGCTACACCTTATTTTTATACAGTCTATGGGCTACACACAGCACGGCACGGCTATGCTAACAATGCTAGCCATGCTAACTAGCTGCTAGCCACCATGCAGGCTGGTAAAATGGATCCGTCGCATCTCTTTGTATCTGCAGGTTGGTGCTCCTGTCAGTGTCAGAGCCTCCGTGTGATGCTTTGGTCGGTAAATGTGTGTTTTGTAGGGACGTAATTGAAACTGTTTGCGCCAATTCATTTTGAAAGAGCAATGGCCGATGGGGAAACTCCGGCCGACCAATGGTGTAACTTCATCACTCAGTAAGTGAGTCAGTCAGTGACGGACAGATATTCAGGGTTATAGGGCCGGTCCGTGGCCGGTCCAGCCAAAAACTGCACCAAACAACTACCTGTCTGTAGTATTTTGAGAGTATTGGTCTAGAGTCTAGAGTATTTTGGCTTGGATGTGCAGAAGAGAAAAAGAGGAAGAGGAAGCAGGTATGGTCAGTGAGTCAGACGGCCGGCTGAGGAGTGATGATGGAGACAGCACAGAGTGAGAAGAGATGTGGTAAATGGAAAGCGAGGAGAAAAGAGAGACAGAGGGTGGGGGCAGGTAATCCAGGTGTGTCAGCCGTCTGCCCGTCTGCATATTTGTGGTCGTTGAAGTTACTAGATAGAAGAGGAAGGGGGAGGGGGGCCTTGTCTGGGGCAGATGGAGGAGTGGAGCCAAGGTGTGTCTTTATGAGCAATAGACTGGGAGGGAAGCTTATTCACAGGTACGGTCTCGACTGGTGAGGTTTTGATGAGGCTCACAAATTCAAGCCTGATACTAGGACCAGCTCATTTAAAACCCGATTCATCCTTTAGAAACACTTTTTCTGCTGAAGCAGCATCTGTTGAGCATGTAGCAACAGTGAAGCCAGACACAGGGACACCGGGACCGGAATGAGAGAAGGCAGATGTTTTGATCCAGACCTCATTCACTTAACAGGCAAATGTAAACTCTGTGTGACATGATGTGGATTTTCATCCTCATCACCGCTCCAAATGAAGAAAAACTTTCATTACAGAACACAAAAGCATAATATGAAAGCCAAGCTTAGTGTTTATGTTAAGTCCAATCAGGTTTGGGCAAAGAACAAAACCTCTACTTTGCGGCTTTCTATGACTAATAAGCTGGTGGTTTCACAAAACAAGGCAACAAAAGGTTTGATATTAAGCGTATTGTAGTGTTATGCTGGTAACGTACCCAATGATCCTGACTGAGTGTGTGCCATGTTTGCGGTATTGTGGAGGTTTGGTGAAGCTGACGTCAGTGTGTTTGTAGATCCCACTCTTATAGACAAAGAAGTCCTCATGGACCTCCATAATAGCTGCAAGAACAAACAAGCAGGGAGAATTAGTAGGTGGATATAAAATCCACACACACACACACACACACACACACACAATATGACTTTACTTTATAAGGGCTGCTGAATCTATTATGGACAGTTAAAGATAAAAAAGTCTTACTCAAGCCTTGATTAATCTAAAAGTAATTTCCTAATTTTGCCAAACACAAATTCCAATTTCTCCCCAGAGTCACACACACCCAGATATCAGACAAGGCAGCTGTGTGTGTACGTGTGTGAGCTGAAAAACCGAACTCCACGTGACTTTCCTATTCCAGCTCAATGGGAATAGCTCTCCGGATGTACAGCTAAGAAATTCCCTTCTTTGGAAGTATACCTGCACTGAGTCCTGTGTTCCCTGGCTAAGAACACTAGTTTGTACCTCCCCTCTTATCAACAAATCACAGTATGATACACAATATGTAATCATCATCACACACCTCTATGCCTTTGTGTCAGAGAGAAACTCAAAAACAAAAAGTAAACTTGATGTGAAGCCAGCAAGTCTTCGTGGACTCGTAAACAATAAAACAAGAAGCTGGCAAAGACTCACAGAGAATCACACACACACACACACACACACACACACACACACACACACACACACACACACACACACGTGACTCCTCTATTCAAGTGTACTTGACAATGGTCCAGATGGGCACCAGACAGTGAGGCATGCTAGTAAAGGAAGGTCAGCTCCGCTATACTGACACGAAGGTCCATCATTTCTGACCAGGTGACTGGGGTCAGAGTTGAAACCCGGGACAAAACCATCAGGATCACAAGGTCAAACATGACATCACGGGAGGTCAGATACCCAACACGAGGCTTCAGGGTTCACATGTTTGGAATAATTTGTGTGTTTTCCTGCATGTCCCCTCGGGAGTGCAGTGTTGTGCGTATTTTTAAAAAGAAACTTGAGAGCAAATGTCGACGTTAAAATGTTATGTATTTAAGCGGCGCACACACACACAAAAAAAGGCATCACTTTACCTTGCACAGGGCCATTATCCATAATCTCCTTCATAATCTCCTTTTCCTAATAGAGAAGATAGATGGAACGATTTATAGGCAGAGGAGAGAGAGAGAGACAGAGAGATCATTACATGTCAGTGAAATGGAGAGGATGAAAACAACCCCCTGGATGTTAAGAGTCAGATAATAAGATTGAGTCCAGCGGGGCCCCCCGGTCTTAATGCCTGGCTTATTGACTTCACAGGCCATCGGGAGACAGAAACAACAGGCTGTAATGATTTTGAGAGGCATTAGCTGTCATTTAGCATTGATGGATGCTGGCTGATAAACCACATGTTGGCTGCAGCCCAGTGGTCGACTTAGAGTTGGAAGAGATGCGAGTGGCTGCATGCAGAGAAGGCTTCTGGAAATATTTTTAGTGAATGTTATGTGATACTCTGTGCTGAAAAGGAAGGGCAGGGGTACATGAGGTGGACATGCCTTCAATATCTATAACCAATTAGGATTCATGTTTACTTATTTATTATTCACCTCTCAATTGCTGGGAATAACCGCAATGCAATATATACTGGTATACACTTATGTTGCTAATAATACAGCACAGTTGTCTGTATTTTCTTAAACAGTCACTTCTCTTGCACAATATCACAGACTGATTCTGGTTCACTCCGTGTATTGTGGCTGAGCAAGAACAGATAACATGTAGACACAATACAGCAATTTGATATCAACAAGTAAACACAGTAATCAAATCCCAGATACACTTTTGAGCCTAGAAATATATAATAATAGATCATGATTATGCTGCTATCCCAAGTGCAGTCTGTTAATTGGTATAATTCACTCACTGACATGTATATCCAATATATTTGGAGGCAAAGCGGTAATCAGAATAGATTACTTTATAATTCTGTGTTATATTTCAATCAACCTCCTAACAACTGCCAGGACCAGGAAAGTTGCCAGCTGCTGGTAAAAAGACAACTTCTTGCCCTTCACGGGTTCACTGGAGACGGCTCTCCTGCACTTAATCCTGTACATTCCCATGTTCATTCGCAAGAGAGTCAAGTATGCATGAGGAAAGTGCACAAAAACACATACTGTAATAAACACGTGAGAGAGATTACAGTCTCAGTACAGTACAGCACGAGGGAGTCAGAAAAAGGTGCAGCAAGCTTATGAAAGCTCAGTCTTGACTGGAAATTAAAGGCTTGTTATGCTGGTTGTTATACTGATGTAGGAGAGGTGTGGATTATATATTGGTGGGTGAGTAAGAAAACGTAGTAGGTGTGTGTGTGTGTGCATCTCGTATCTTTTTTTTATCTCTGTGCATTGCTTACATTGGATGAGAGCCTGTAGGGTGGTGTGGACTGGTAGATGTCGTTGTGGTAGTTGTGTGTGTTGGGGCAGCGCTGCGTGGCCTGCCTCTTCCCCCGGCCAATCGAGCGACTCTGCATCATGCAGCGGCCGATCTCTGCTGGTGTCTGCTGTGGGGGCAGGTATGGGTAACAGTCTTCTGTCACCACTCTGTGAGAGGAGAAATGGAAAGATGGACCAAATCTTTAGTAAGATCACTACTTATTTACATGCAGCATTGCTTTTTTGTTTCTAGTTCACGCAAAAGGAAGTCTTTACCCTCTACGCCGGAGGTACCACCAGGCCCCATCGATACGTCCCCCGGCACAACCTCCCTGGTTTCGTGTGTCACAAGAAATGAGGTTCTGTGGCGACAGCTGAGGAGTCATGTGACCCATTGACTGGATCGAGATTCTGTCTGATGCCACAGCTAGTGAATAAAAATACACAACATTATTATTGCAAATAGACAATATTACAAAGTTTCATGCCCAAAACTTTTTCAAAAAATGTTTAAAAAGACATCAAGTGATTGCTTTATACATAAAGCAAAAGATTTAAGGTTTTTATCTTCTCGATTGCTACCACTTTGTAACTAGAGGTCTTCAGCAAGCTAAAATATGATAACCAATGTCAATTAATCATCAGGAGACACACACACACATCCATAAATTCTTTGCAAGGCGCTGGTTAACAAATATCTGCATGGAAAAACTACAAAATACAGCACTGACACTGCTATCTCATTCCCAATTCTTCTTTTTCTCTACATGGACATGACAGCGTTTCAACCACAAACCTGAAGAAAACCTTTTGTGGTCAAAACTTTGACTACAAAACCTGACACTTTTCTTTCCTGCATAATGATATCACATACAGTACATTTCCCTACATATTCTCAATTTATTCTATTGAGGACCTACCTGCAGTTGAGAAAGCCCAGGAGGCTGCACAGTTGCCCTGGTCAAGTGGCTCATGAATCTTTCCTGGCCAGTTCTCCGCTGAGTTGAAGTAGAGCGGCAGACGGTCACTCTGAGGATCCATGTTCATCTGACAGAAGGACAAACAGAGAAAACGTTAGAGAGACAGTTTATGCAGTCCCGCTTCAGCGTAAAATCCTAGTCAAGAAGACCAAACAACACTCTTTTTGAGAAAACATTCATTTCTCCATAACAGTCATCATAAGTGAAAACAGGGATTTAGAGTAAAATAGAGGGAACATAAAGATGCAGTGTGTGAATTTAGTGCCAGGTGGTGCGGTGTAATTGTTTGCACACAGCAGCAACACAAACAAACGGCTGCAATTAAAATACTTGTGGATGGCTTTTGTATGACAAGTTTGGATCGCAGGCAGATTACATAAGTCTGCTAATCAACCCTCCAGTAGAAGGGACTTATTCACAGACGATTAGGACCAATTGGCCCAGTGTCAATCTCTGATGTTGTGGAATAGACGGAAACCTTTGATCCTGGTCCCTTCCATGAAACCATGAGGCCATTTAGTTACATCAGTCTTAAATCGAATGCGTCATTTGGACGCAGTGAACTCACATTCTTCGGGGATCCATGTGGAATATCAATATAACTGTGATAGTAAATCCTAACTAGAGTGATACGCCTGTGATAGAGTGCAAATATGTTCCTGCTAGTGAACCCTCGCCCACAGGTACTTCTCACGTGCCAAACATGCTCGATCTATTAGTCTCCACTCGAGGTTGGACGTGCACCTAAACTCTCTGTTACGTGTGATAATGGAGCACACACTTCTGTACAAATGACTACCCCTCTCTCTCTGCCTGCACTGCATTCCTTGGATTAATAGTGATGTATTCAGAGCACAGACCACCTGATACACAACTAAGGAATGTGCTTCTGGTCAGAGATTTGTAGTTGTGGAAGGTCAAAATCCAAACATACAGGCACCTGACCATAAGGCATGATAAAAGAAATGTCTCCAAGGATAATGTGTGTTTGTGTGTGTGTGTGTGTGTGTGTGTGTGTGTGTGTGTGTGTGCGTGTGCATGTGTAATAAATTCATTCATGAATTTCCCATCCCCTTGCACAGGAGTCTGCAGACAGACAGGAAAGAAGAGATGGAGAGAGATTTATGAATGGGCTCTGATCTGGTTCCTGGCACAGGTAGGGACACGCTGACGGCGGAAGAAGAAGGAGGGGGAGTTTTGAGGTCTTTGGGTGGAAGAAGTTGTGGAATGCTGGGAAAAGTTAAGGTGGATTGGGGGGGGGCGGATGAAGCGAACGATGGAGGGCAGAGGAGGGGTGTAGACTGAGGAGGAGGCTGCTCTTTATTCTCCTGGCAGCCACCATCCCGTCCATGTTTTCTGTCTGAGGTGTTGGTTCAGTCTAATGTAATCTGTCTGGGTAAAATGTAAACAAAGACTGAGCGGATCAGAGTGGGCTGAGGTTCCAGATGGAGACGCCATCGCATACCAACAGGCCACCATAATTAGGTGAATAACTTTTTGATCAGCGCTCCCTTGTTGTAGTAGCCGTTATAACCTGCATATCGCAAAATCGCAGGCTCCAATAAAGTATCAAAAGAAAAGGCACGACAACGACGACGACTGTAACAATTTACATTTTCTCCACATTCTCACCTGCAGATGGGACTTCCTGCCTCCCTCCACCCAACAACCCCCCCACACCCACATCTCTGCCCTGCATGTGTCACACACACACACTTCTGACTGATTTACAACACATACAGTATAAGGGCTCTACATTGATAATCATTTAAAAAAAATCTTTTTATTGTGTAATTATGTAATTAGTGTAAAAGATGAGTTCAAGCTCAAAAATGGCTCAAAATGGTTGATTAAAAAACATCAGAAAATCAGGTTTGATACGTTTTCTGTCTACCATACCCAGTAAAAAGGAAGTGATTTAATTAAAGCGATTAAAAATGTGTAAATGTGTTTTATTGCCCCTTCTACCTCACTGTTGGGTCCATCATTACAAAGAAAATACACACAACTTTAGCTTATGTCAGCCTGGATTTTGGGGAACTTTGTGCAGAATTGTATACAAGAAATGTGGAATATTTACATTTAATATAACATGGCAGCTACAAAAACATGACATCTTGGGCTTGAAGCATTATAAAGCTTCAGTGAAATGTTGGAGGTACTTTGTATGTGTTGTATGTGATGTTCTCGGCATGTTTTTCTAACTTTAAAGCTACTTAAGTGGAATTCTACAGGGAAAACCACAGTTTGTAATGTGATATTCTACCAGTCCCTGTAGGAAGATTTCTTCTCTGTTAACCCCTTTTTAAAACAAAGTCAGAGTTCAGAGGTCAGAGGTCAGGTACAAAACAGCAACACTGGAACTGGCAAGGATTCAGTGACTTGCTCAAGGGCACTTCACCAACACTGGCTTATACTTGTGTGTTCAGTTGGACTGGTGTTTTTGGAAGAGGACTGTCCTGTACCTGGATCTCATTCATGTTCATAATAGTCCTGGAGGGTCTCTGAGTGCCCAGGCGGTATCGGATCCCCTCGTCCAGAGTCATGCCGTAGAGCTGACTGTAGTTAGCTGCCTTCCACCTGACAGCACAAAACAGATGGAGAAACAAGACGTGTTTGTAACCATGAGTAGGAAAGATCTTATTGTAGACCATCAAATGCATGTTAATGTGTGCATTTTATGTCTTTTACCCATAGTTTCCATTGTTGACAGCATGGATCATGTCAGGCTCCATCAGACAGGCGTTCTGCTCACACTCCCAGCGTCCTGTGATCCCGCATGTGCTACAGAAGAGAAAAACAGATATTGACTAATTTTACACATTTCTGTTACAGCTGTAATTAATTTAAACATTTATGTTAAGGTCAGTGAAATCAGAGGCCATCACTGGGGAAAGCAAATAGGCCCGTGACTCAGTGGAATTCCTAAATAAGAAAGGAGAGGAGAATGTCAGAAGCTGGAAAATAGGGGGAAAACACGGAGCGAGGGAGAGAGGTTAAAGGGACCATGAGCCTTTTAAGGCTGCAGAATGCAAATCCTTCTTTAGCCAGGAGAAACCAGAGGGACTGAAGAAGTCAAACAGATGACAGAGGTGATAAGAGCAGGATATTAATGATGACGTTCAGTATTTACTTTGGGGATGCTCAAAAATAGAGATCTGTGCTCTGTGTACTTGTTGATGACTCACTGTGGGATTGTAAGTGTGTGTGTGTGTGTGTGTGTGTGTGTGTGTGTGTGTGTGTGTGTGTGTGTGTGTGTGTAGCCAAACAGACAGTAAACAAATCACACAGACCGTCACTGATAATGAACCATGCACGACTTCAGCTCACCTACCGCTAAAACTTCAAGGTAATTGATTAAAAATTTTGCTGTTCCTAAGTTTCAGAGTCCCATAAAATTGCGGAAACTTTGACCATTTTAGCTATTAAAACAAAAGAAAACTCCAAACGGATGCCTATATAATTACAATGGTACTACAAAACATTTAAAATGCCTTTAAAATGCTTTTACACGTCTTTTCTCAACCGTAAAACTTGATGGGTGAACTTTTATGTCTGTACTTAACTACAGAGACATTTTGTACGGTCATGTTGCTCCGTCATACATTTTAAACCCAGTATATCACAGTTAATCAGTCATGACAAATTTTACACTCATCATTGCGCTCTGTTTCAAAAAGTTGGAGGGATTTTGTTATTGACGAGAGGGCGATAATCACCTCACAATATTAATTCAAGACAACCTCTACAGTACATCATCCAAATACTAGATAATACTAGTTAACCTACATGTCAACAAGTCCGCTAATCTTGGCAGTACTGGATACAAATGAATTTAAATGAATTGCAAACAGGCCTCAAGCTAAATTCTTTTATTCCCATTTGGAGATTTTAAAGCTTTATCAATGTTTTCTTGGTTTCTGGGTTATCTGACTGTCAATTGTTGTAAAAATATCTTGATCTCCATAAGACTGCCTGATTAAATAAACTTAAAAAGACATTATAAATAATTGAGTATTACAGTCAGCCAAAATGTCAGTGGCTGTTTTGGAAATATTATAATGAATGAGTGCATTAGGGGGAGAAAAAGTATGAGGGGTGTTTCCCACACAGGCATGTATGGACTGCCACCCATTCAGTCTACTGTACATCATGTTTACAGTGAGAGGAACCTGCCCAAGAGGATCATTAAACACACACACACACAATGATGAAGCGGCCAAATTCCCCTTTCGTCACACTGAAACCTACAGAGTGTGTATTGCTCCACTTTTCCCAGCAGGGAGGAGTGGAGTTTGAGACACGTGCAAATACAATATTGATGCACACACCAACACACACACTTTACACACTGCAGAGTCTGCCCAGCATTCAACAGAGGAAAGACTTCTCACCTCTGCAGGAACACAGGCATGCAGCACAGTGCCAG
The DNA here is from genome assembly GCA_038419695.1 of Scomberomorus guttatus. Lineage (NCBI taxonomy): Eukaryota > Metazoa > Chordata > Actinopteri > Scombriformes > Scombridae > Scomberomorus > Scomberomorus guttatus. Next base: position 14,921,853 of record CM076461.1, read on the forward strand.
CGGTTCAAAAACAGCAATAAATTCACACAGTAAATGAATGGGACACACACACACACTCACACACACACACACAAACAGGCGTAATGACAGACTCATGGAGACAGCGGGACAGAGTGTGACTGAGAATGAAATATTAGTGTTTGCAAAGACAGTGGGCGGCCATATTTCACATTCTCCGTCACACTCCCTATTAGAGGCAGACACCCTCTTTACCGCTGAGACCATACACACACACACTTTAACATATATTATCTACACGTACACACCTGAGTGACATGAGTAGCCGATCCTGCCAGATCAGTGGGAACAGAGTCATGTTTGTGTGTGTTCAGATATGATGTTATCTACACAGTCTGAGAAACTGTACAGCAACATAAAAAGCTCAAGCTGGCATTGGCTGCTGGCCCATCTGAGGTACATGAAGAGAGCTGAACTGCAGCCAAATCAAAGGGGAGATATTTGCTCCTTTGGGCCGTGTGAGATTGCGGGTACGAGCAGGAGGCGCCACGTTACAGATCATTCAGAGCAGATAAAGAGTTACTGTATCAGGATGCCAACAGCTCAGGGAGGAAAAGGCCTCAGCTGGAGATCCCATTAACACAACAAAAGACTGCCGCACATATCGCGGTGCATCTTTACACACACACACACACACGTGACGATAAACATAAGAGTTGTTTTAATACTTCATGCTCACATTGTGCTGTGTTTCTATGTTGTCTAGTGCTGACACAATCTGCCCAGAAGTTATTTGAAGCTGTAATCACACTGTAGTTACACATAAAGTTTATTTTGTGACACTGACGTCAAAGCGCCAAATTTTAATTGGCTGTATTTGTGATATTTGGCAAATTTGGTTTCCTGTTTTTTTGCTAAAGTCAATGGTCAGTTTAGACAAGTAGGAGGGATAGATATAAGTGTGTGGGGGTTCACCCACTGCTAATGAGCGACTTAGGAGGAAGAGCTGCCTGTTGTCTCAAAACGGAAACCCTGTTCTCCCCCCTGCAGTCCTGTTTCTAAAAGAGTTGGGAGGATGCACATTTAAGAAAATTAATAAGTGAGAGAGTTGGAGTGTAAAAAGGAGTGTGTGTGTGTGTGTGTGTCTCTGTGCCAAAGTTGTGATGCAATTTTTCAAGTGTCCGTGTCTATTGCCTTAACACACACGTGTGATAGTGTATGTGCATAAGACTCTTTTGTACAGCAGTGAAAGGCCGAGTTAGCACATACATGCTATTTTCTAGCGGCCTGGACACTGAAGGCTATTTTTACCACGTAGCTTGTGTTTGCTCAACCTCCACAAGCCTTTCCTCGTGAAGAAACATTAGCTCTGCCATTTATCAACTCAGACTGACTTCCATTCGCGCCTATCTACACACCCATCAGCCTCTTTAGGTCATACCTAATTGAGCTGCCTTGATAAGAGTCATACTTCAGGCCTATCAAATTGACAGAGCGCAGCTACTTGAGTCGAACAGCTGCGAGGCTTAAAACAGATGATGTGGAGATCGGCAGGGTCAGCGCGGTTTGGGTGAGAAATGTCATGACAAACAGCCACAGCGTGTTCTTGTTGTATTAAAATAAATATAATACAGATGCACAAATGGATGTTAAGTCAACATTTGCTAACGTGTCTGCAAGTGCAGTTGTTCACACTCAGGGACTTTGAGGAATGACACAGATGTGATAAACCGCAGTAGAGAGCAGGTGAGGAATTCAATTACTCTTCTTCCTGCCTTCACTCATTTGACCTCCTCTGTCTCCTCCCTCTAGTGTCTCAAGAGTTGTTCTACGTCGCTTTGACTGCCGTCTATATCGCGCAGAAAAATAACAATAGCAACTTACTCTGTTGCCCCCCAGAGTGCAGAAGGCCATGAAGATAAAAGACACTGTATTACAATATCCAGGCTCAGTTTTGGACATTAGAGGATTTTTATCAAAGTAGTAGACTCTGGGCAGGTTGGAAGCTCAAGAGGAAATCTGTTTCAATTGTGATTAAATATGCCGTGTTACTCACACAACATTACAGACAAGCAAGCAAGCAGACAAGCCAACGAGCTATAGAAGGAGGTGGTTGGATAGGAGTGAGGAAGGGGGAGAGAGGAAAAAAATAAATAAATAAATAAAACTCTGTCCTGACTCTTCCTGGTTCCTTCCCTCTGCTCTCTTCCCTCCATATCCATACACACAAACACACACAATGCCTGCCCACACTAACACACACACACACACACACACACACAAAGAATGCTTTGGAATAATTGAATCTCCATAACACTCAGAATATGTGGACACCAACATTTTTTTTCTTCAACAAACGTTCACGACAACAAGAGCAAACTTCTAAAGCTTCCTATTGTTTAATATGCTCAAGGTTTCAGTGTCTAGAGCCCCTTCTTTTATTAAATATGTGTATCATAGAGGAAGGGGCTGTGTGTGTGTGTGTGTGTGTGTGTGTGTGTCTGTGTGTAAATGGAAATATGATTATTTGATAAATGTAAGATACTGGTCAACTTCTATAAAAAGCAAATATTATCCCACTAATTTACTGGTGGCAACATATTAGAAACATATGTTGTGCTGACAACCATTATTCAGACCCGCTCAACCATATTTTAAATTCTACAGCAGATCATGACATTTTTAAGAATAAGTACTGTTTTGTACGTCAGAGTGAAATTTTGAGAAATGTGATGCACAAATCATCTGCTTCTTTAAAACTGTTGCATAGATTTGCAGCATCGTGTGCTTGAACATTTTATTTATTATAAGCAACAAACGGCTTCAGTGAAGTGTTTCAACAAGTAGATACAGAGCGTATAGATGAAACCCTCAAACAGTGATGGAAAAAATGTTTCTCTAACTTTAAACTACTTAAAGGGACATTTAAGGGGAAGCCCAGGCTTAAGAGGTTGAAAGAGAGAGATGGAGGAAGAAAGAGGGGTTTACATACCATAAATTGCAGTTCTCTTTGTATGTTTGCCCCGTAAAGAACTTGTTTCCATTTCTTTCACAGGTGCCTGAGAAGAGACAAAAGAGGGGCAACTTAGTATACATGGATTTGATGTGGCTAAACAAAAAAAAATCTTGCCACTAATCTCAAAGGAAGCCTTAAATAGAGAGACAAAAAATGAGAGACAGAGATGTAGACTTACATATACAGGCCTCAGTATAATGTAATCACACTGGCCAAATTCCCTCACTTGCAACCACAATAAAAAGTGTTAATAGTAACTCTCCCAGTGTGTGTGTGTGTGTGTGTGTGTGTGGGTCTGTGTGTGAGCGTACACACAGAATATGTGAGGTCTAAGGAGTTCTGAGCTCCAGTAATCCAGTGTAGGAATGCGGCGTTAGCTTCTTTCCTGCCTTCCCAGGCTTCCTGGGACCTCGTCATGCTTTAACCAGCTTACGCTCCACTTCGCCACCTCTAGTGAAACAGAGGGCCACCAAAAGCAGCCAGTCCATTAGATCCATAATTAAGCACGGAAAAATAACCTTTATAAGCTGCAGTAGTGGAGTAAATTCCCCTGCGTCATTGTCACAAACCACTAAAATAATCTATGAAGCCGCAGCATCCCTTTTGAATGAGTTTGAGCCGTTACACTTGAACCCTGCTCGCTTCAGATTGGGAAAACTATATTGACTTGGTGACAGGCTTACAATGGCTTTTATCAACAACCTACAGTAATTTACAATGCAAGGTGTTGTCAGTGTGAATTTTTTATGGAATTTAGGGCATGAGCTGACGAAGAATTTACAGTGTGAGGAGGTTTCCTGGCCTCTGATGTGAAGCCCAGAGCAGATAGTAAGATTTATGACTGGGGCCCTCAGATACCCATCTTCCCCCTACACAGCTGTCTGACAGTCTATCACAACTCAGTTATGGCAGAACTGCAGGGTGTGACATGTTACACATTGATAGAAAAGAATTTTATACAGAGGAACTGATGGTATGTGATATGGACATATTTTATGTAGCACAATAGAGACGTGTACATTTGTTCCTGTGAGTGAATTTTAGAAAATTGTATGGTGACTTTGACAACATAATGAGTAAAGTCCAGCTACAGTAAACAATCTGTGACTGGAGGGCAGCGATAAGAGAAACAACCCATTGTCACCTTCTTCCTTTTGAAGTACCGTAGCCTTCCCCCAGGCTGTGTCACTGTGTGGTAAAATATGTGTGTCCGCATGCTCTTGCACGTGTGCTCACAAGCACGCGGCGTGTGTGCATGCTTTAGCTCGTATGTGTGCGGCCCACCTCATGAGCCCTACCTTGTTGTGGGGAACACATACCTGCAAGGACCCCTCTACCTCCTGTCCTGCGCCCGTTGTCTGTCTCTCCCTCCCTCCCTCCACATAGCCCACATTCTTTCTCCTGACCTCCATTCATCCCTCCATCCACCCCCTCCTCCTTCTGTCTGGGTTAATAAGAAGCCTACTGTTCCCTGCACTTTTCTCAGGTGGGTCTCTGCTGTCGCTGGCACATTTTACACCTCCGCTCCGAGAGAGTGGCACTAAAGCTGTGTGGGGAGGCCGAATGTAATCAGCTAGTTGGAGAAAATTAGTTAAATCTTAACTTATCCACTTAGGGACTGTACGAAAATGATCAGTGGAGGGTGGAGGGGTTAGAAAAAGGGGAGGCTATCGTTTTTATCTTCGCTGAAGGGAGGGTAGCTCTTTTGGGAGAGCAGGGGAGGGTCTTTTATTTATTCTTGCAACATATTCATATTTAATTTCAGCCTTCCCTTCTGAGAGAATCGATATGTCCATTTTTAAAAACACAATACACAATGTGGAGTTGATTAGGTTATCTATAGCATAGAGCCCTTCAATCTTTTCACCAGCAGTCGCTCCTTTATTCTGCATCATAATAGCAGCCACAGCAGCAGCCATGAAAAGGGCCGGTTTGCACATTCAGTGGCTGTAATGACTGTTTATTTAACTGCTCCATTCAAAATGAGTAAGTGGCAGAAATATTTCATTTATCTATAGATCCATTTTGTTTTGCTATTTTTTTCCATAAATATATTTATAAATATAAATATATTTTGAGATACTGGGGGTTTTGATTTTTGTAAACAAATTGGAGATTCAGCCCTCCTCCCCACCTCAATCATTTTTGTACAGTCCCTTATCTTAAGCATGCTTCTGTTTTGTAAGGTTGCAGGAGGGCAGGTATGTATTTGTAATTCATTTTCAGGTCTCGTGCTGCTTTGCATTGTGGTCCAGCACAGAGCTTGTCAGCGGGGTTCTCTGCTGCTCTGACTGAGCTGAGCCTGACTTAACTAACCACGACAGGCCCACACACACTCTCCTGTAAAACTCACCGATGCACACACAAACACACTTGTGCACCCTGCCTTACTCACCAATGAAAGGTGGCTCCACGCCGAGACATTGACTCCAGAAGTCAGGGCAGCAGTCAGAGACAGTGCGGTTGCAGAACAGGTCACAGTAGCAGATGGTGTCCAGATAGGGCACTGTGCACAGGTCGTCTCTGCCAGGGCAGCAGCCTCCTCTCCTCTGGCAGTACGAGCCATATGGGTCCCTGATGCCGCCTACATGGAGCGGACTGGCAAGTTCCCTTTTGGTCCTCCTTGACAGGATTCTTTCTGCAGTTCCCTCTCCCACCACCAGGAGTAGCACCGCCACAGTTAACAGGAAGAGGTTCATGATAAATCTGTGAAAGGAAGGGGACAGGGAATAGGATATAAGATAGAGGATTTGCGATACAAGTAATAGATCTATAATCCTTATTCTTAGGGACAGTTATAGGATGGAGTGGATGATGTTTGTGAAAGTTGGCCTGCTTTCCAAAGAAGAGACACTCCAAATACTTTGCACTTCACAGGAGAAGAGGTGAAGAGGTTAGAGTGTAAGCAGAATAATTGGTGTATGACTGCTGCCAACACACCATCCACTTCCCGCTGTGAAATTCACATAGATACACTCTCACATACACTTGGTAGCACACACACACACACACACACACACACACATGCACACACGTACGCACACAAAAGATACCTTTAAACAGAGCTGGTTAGCAAATGGTCCAAACAGAAACCCACATGATCCTTGGAGATCATCTGCTTATTTTTTTTTCCAACTTTCCTCTCAAGTAGCCAAGACAAACAGCAGCTAAGTATGAAAATACACTCAGCAAGAAAGTGGAAAACAAGTGTTCAATGATAGGCTCTTTAAATGTTGAATGCAGTCATTTCAGCTCTCTACATATGTACATGTAGGTCCCACATTTTACTGTATTTGGTTTTTTTTTCTTCATAAATGCTGGTATTGTTTTTATTCCTGCAGCACTGATTGCATCGCAGTGACGTATTTATGCAGCTGCACGGTGATCACCTAATAAAATATTTTATCTCAGAGGGACCTGCCAGTGCAGTTACTAGTATGAGGGAGGCACATTATCATCCAAGATTAGGATGGTATCACAGTCACGGAAATAAAGTAATGTCCTGCTGTCAAAGCTAATCTGTCACACTCAAGGAAATTATCTGGGTGAACAGATACAACCCGCATCCAGTAATAACTGACCTCAGAGACAATGAGGTTTATCTAAATGCCCTGTTGGTGCATGGTAACAGGACACACGGAGGGAAACTATACATATACTTTAAAGGCCTGTTAAACACAGTCACAGAAACTAATACAAACAAACTCGTGCTGCAGGCTGTGGTATCAACAATCTCACAATGAGCATTTAAGAGCAAAGATGAGGTCAGGATGTTAGACAATCAGCACTTTGAGCAGTGTGAGGAACTAAAAAATGGACTTTGGTCTAATTTGAAAAAGCAATAATGTGCAACACTGTTTGCAGACTGCTTTTAAAGGAACACTTCACCAAATGTGTCACAGGGTCTCCAACTTTATATGTTTCCACGCAGACACAGTGTCAGTGATTCAGGTTTGTAGAAGCCCTCCACTAGTTTTAATTGTCACACAATTTACTCTCCTCTGTGTGTGTATATACACGTGAAACTCCTTCAATGACCGGGCTTAGCGCGTGTGTGTGTGAGTGATCCAAACTCTCATTCTCAGGCTTAACAAAGGTCAAACAATCATCCATGTGTATGTGTGTGTGTTTATTGGTCTCATGTTACAGAATGGTGCGGTCTATGTGGGGCCGGACAAAGGCGAGGGGTCGGCCTTCTGCTTACATAAATAGCATCATTAATTATCCAATCAGATCTCAGAACACAATAGACACTCTGCACATAAAGCGGGGGCTCCGGAAAAGATCTTTGCTGTGCTGTTTTCTGCATGACTGTGCCTTTAGTTGAAACGCACACACACACACACACACATACCACACTAGCACACACACACACACACAGGAGCATATGGCAGCATGGGATGGGCAGGTCTCCTCCTTTACACAAGTGTTTTGTTGTGGCAGACTCTGAGCAACAGTGCAATAAAACACCCACCAGTCTGCTAAACGAACTGCTGAGGCCTTCAGGTCAAACTGTCAAAAAAAGTGCTGATCATAATGCTGGCTGCTGATAGTACTTTAGCAGTAGCTTCCCTATACAGATAAAATCCACAGACTAAAAATCATCCTTATTCTCCCAGTAGCTCTCAGATAATGTGAGACAACTATGATAATTTTAGCACATTATCCAATTTTCTTAGCCAAAATATCCTGTAAAACTCAATACTTCTAACATTTATTTATAAGGAACAGCATTTAATGCTGAGCAACAAACACTTGAGCCTTTCAGTACATAATACACGCCTTTAGTTTTGCCTCTGAGTTTTACAGAGTGTCACTGAAGCTGCCATATGGCCTATCAGTGCTCCAGACAGCTGTAGCCAAGCTACTGATCCCACACAGCAGCTACGGGACACATGAACCCTTAGCATGGTTCACACACTCACAAACACACAAATACTGTACATACACTCATCACACAAGGTGCATTAGAGGAGTCGGTGTCATCCAGCTGGACCTTCATCCCAGCTTCAGGACCACGTTCACAAACTCAATTGGTTTGATCTGAGCATCACTGTATGTATGCAAAGACTGATTATATCACACTTTAGAGGCAGTTCACCCCAAATTACAAATGATGTATGTATTATCTCACTTGTCCCTAGTGGTATCTAGCCATCCAATTTTGTTTTTATTTTTCCCTGAGATTTAATTCAACAGCAGCACCTCTTTCCAGAAACAGTGTTGAAGCTAGTCTGAACAATGCACAGACGTCAATGTGGGCAAAGTGAAATTACTTTCTAATAGTCTGTAGACAACATGATCGACATGTTGTAACTTTTCAATGCTGTGGGCACCAGAAATCAACTAAATATCTAAAACTAAAACTATCAGTGTGGCTAGATACAGATAGAGGTGAGTGAAAAAATCTTTAATCTTTAATTTCCCTTGCTTAGACGCGCTCTATGACCACACTTTTTACTTCACACAGCTGAACTTTGAGATATCACTGCACCACCCACCAGATAAATCAGCCTTCCTGGCTCAGTATACTATTTGTAAAAAAGCCCCTTTCGCACAGTCCTTGACTATGTCTGTCCGGCTCTATTTTTGTAAAACACCCACCAGGTCATGGCAGTGGAGAAAAGAGAACATTTATAACGCTGTACAGGTGTCTAATGAAGTTCGCACCACAACAGGTGAGTGAAGGGTCTTGGTGCACTATCAGTCTCGTTGTGAATTACACAAAAGGAACAGCCATACACTCGCTGGACTCAATAACCTCTTGCAAAAAAAAAAAAAAAAAAATCTCACCAGTCATCCACTCTTATTATCAAATCTATTAATAACTTTGTGAATATTGTGTCCTACAACGTAACACCTAGAAAGTAAATATGTTGTAACAGTTAAGACTTGACTAATGAGAGAGATATTTATGGTAACATGAGGAAAAGTGCCACACTGTGACGTTCAGCCTGCACCTGCCTGGAGTCTGGCAGAGGAGAGGGAGAGGGAAAAGCGAAGAAAGCAAACAGTTTCTTTACCTTGTTTGAAGAGAGAAATCAGATTTTTTTTTTTAATCCGTTAGAAAACTGCAGAGCTGTGTTGATATCTTGCTCAGGAAGTCCTTCACAGGTAGAGAGTGTTTGGGTAAAAAGTCAGTCTCCCTTTTTTTCTGTTCCTCTCTCTCACACACAGGATCTGCTCTGTCACACTCTTCTCTATATACAGGCAGCCAGCAAGGCTAACCACTCCCCTCCGGCACCCCCCCCCCCCCCCCCCCTCCACTCTCTGCCCTGTCCCTTGCTTCACTGCCTCCTGCTCAAAACCTCTGCTCCCTCTCTCTCTTTCTCTCTCTCTATCACATACACACTCACTTCTTTCCCTGACTCCCACAGGTTGGCTGTCTTTTCATGCCTTTCCTTATCAGAACTGGAACCTCTAATCTGAGGGAGAAAAGGTTTGCGCTCAGACACATCTATATTCACTCCACCGTTTCTCCTGGTATTTTCTTTCCGCTGTCACTTTCACTAACAGCATCAACTAACAGCATCAACGACAACAATAGTTTCCCCTCCTTTCACTGTGTGATCACACTGCTGGGTCACATCTACTTGTCTCCTGTATTGTAGATGAATACTACTGTCTACCATCTAGTGGCCATGGATTGCATAATTTCACCTCAGGCAGACCTCCCTGTTTCTAGAAACGTACAAACCAGCCTCTAGAAGTCATGTTTTGCCAGGCGTGGTTTTTAGGGAGGTAAAAGGCCTGGAATGTACAAAATATTACAGATGTTTTCTTCTGTGTAATCCACATGTAAATTGTCTCTAATCTGTTCCTACATCATCTGCTTCTATTTCATAACATCTCCTCATTTCCAACTTGACTAGATTCAGTTCAGGAAATTAATGTTTTTTTAAGTGGATTTTCCGAATCACCATTAATTATTTAAGCCTCTGGTGTGTATATGAATCAGTCTGCTGAAAAGATTGGTGGATGGTTTATTTTATATTAGATGCAAAATTCAACAAATTAAATTCTCACTGTTATTGTTCAATTGTTAATGATTTATTTCAGTTATCTTGTATTTTTCGAGACAAGAATGCTGAATGGGTATTTAGGAGACTGACATGGTGGTCCCGAAGGAAGCAGCTGTGCCATAGACCCCCCTTTGGGTTGATCAATAAGCTAAAGGCTGAATCAATAACTGTGACACAGCAGGGTGTTAGACAGTGTGGGTTAGGGCGGAGGGAAGGGTCCCCCAAAAAATATCCTGTTAGGACAAAAGAAAATACGAAATTATCAAACAGCAGGCCAGATGTACAGACGGGGGACAAATTAAAGGAAAAACATGAATACAAGAGTGAAGAAAAATGTCAAATGCAGACGCTTCTGTGCTTCCGAACACCTATGGAAGATTTTGGACCAACGTGTAAGACAATGCTCTCCACCACCATCTCCATAAGACCAAATGATTAGTGATGTCTGTGATTGTCTCTGATGCTATATGTCATTTTGTTATGTCTGGCTATGTTTGTTTTTCTTTCTATCTGCTGGACTCAGGTCTCTCTTGCAAAAGAGATCTCGATCTCAATGAGATTACCTGATTAAATAAAGGTTGTATATATAAATGAGGGAATATCTTGTGGAGGAATGGTGTTTCATCCCTCCTATAGAGTTCCACAGACTTGCCAAAGAGCACTGAAGCTGTTCTGGAGGCTCGTGATGGCCTGACTCCATACTAAGACACCTCATGTTGGTTTTTCCTCTAATTTGTCACCCATCTGTAGGTAGACAAAGAAAGATAGATAGATATACACTGACCACAGTTACTGTAGGTGCTGTCAGTTCAGCATAAATAGTATCAATTTGTATTGGCCAATACTTGTCACAAATGATTTAATCAATGGTCTGCAAATTTTAAGAAGAGAAAAAATATATATACTTATATGCTTACGCCATCTGAACTCCACAGACTTCAGATGGTGTTGCTTTAATGACTTGTTGCTTCCCAGACTGATCTCTGTTTACTCTGCAAACATCGAAAACTCTGGTACGTCAAAGAAATTATCTCCTAAAGTTCAATTTTTGTTCAGCAAATTTGAAAGGCAGCTGCAGTATCATCTCCCTTTTTGACAATTTTACCAGGTGTCTGATAGAGATGAAAAATGGCTGTTGGAAATACCAGTTGAATGTTTAAGGTGCTCTGCTGGAAAGGTATGTGGAGGAGTTGACCTCGCCAGAATTTTGAAGGTAAGGAGAACACCATTTCCAATTTTGGAGATGAGATCTGATGCATATTTCATGTCTACATACTGTGTGTTTTGGAGTATCAGGCACCACCTGTAAAATAACTTGGGTTAAACGTGGACATGAGACAACAGTTGTGGCTTTCACCAACTTTCCTGCGCAAGAACTTTTCTGTAAAAACTGATTGTGATGTTACATTTGCTTGCATGATTCAAAATAGTGTCTTTAACCCACATGACAGAAATGAAAAGCTCTCAGACAGCTTCTGTCAGTAGTGTGAGCGAAGCTGGAATGGCTTGAACACCTCTCACGTAAACTCCTGAAGAAATGTGCTCTAAGCTACAGGATGTTTACAGTGTTTTATGGTCACCACCTTCTCAATCATTATTATACCTGTTACTGTACAAGTTGTTTACCTTCCAGAGAAGATTGATTCAGTTGTACTAACATGTAAAGAATGCTATTTTACACAGCTAGTGGCAGCAAATGAGTCATGTACAGCAGAGTATGGCTATGACGCTTCATTGACGGCAAATGCACAACAGCTTGATTGTAGCCATCTGTATGAGAAGGTTTGTGTGTGTGTGTGTGTGTGTGTGTGTGTGTGTGGGTAGGTGAGGACCCTCAGATGATCCCTAATAGACCCCTTCATCAGAAAAGGAAGTCACCAGATGAGGGAGTGTGTGTGATTCATTCTCAATTCATCAGTGAAGACATGGAGAGTGAATCACCTTGGATGGTTGTTAGCAGTGTGTTTCACAAGATCTGTAGGCGGTGTGTTGTAAGACTCATGTATGTACATTTGATATGTAGACACGACCCAGCCTGCAGTGACTCAGGCCTTAACAAGCGCTCCAGATGTTTAACTGTGACACATAAGTCTTCAGGTCAGAAGCAGAAAAAAGGAACCAGATATCAGATCACCAGTGCTGCTGTTTGTGAGGTCACTTCCCGAAAATAGCCTGAACTGTGGAGGCCGAGGACACACATGGTAACAAAAGAGCCTATACATATGCAGGGAGTGTTGGAAGCGGGTGCACTCCAGGGGAAAGCAGCACACACACACACACTCACATGCACACAAAAAAGCAGTTGTGTGCACTTACAGATGTGAACGCATTTATGTGAATGGACTTCAAATGTGTTTTATAAGGAAATTTCATGGATAATAGCTTTGAGACTGGAGATAACAGGCGCATTGCGTGTGCCAGACACACACACACACACACACACACACACAGAGAGGAACAATTCTCTCTTTCTCCCGATTGCCAATTGCTGCATCACAATCCTCCCATGAAGCTACGCAGCGATGCTGGGAATCCCAGCTGCTCTGTGTCAGGGTGGAAGCCTGCTCTCCTGACTCCACAGGGGAGTGGACACATATTCCTCTCCATCTCTCTGGTGCATTTCCTGTTCCAGGAACATGCCGAAGGAGTGTGGCGGATAGTAAACAACAATTGATGTGCTGGCGGCACACTCGTGGACGGAGTACAGCACATCAGCAGTCTTTTTACTATAGATGTTGAGTCAGTGAGGGGCAGGTGTGTGGAAAAACACCCACATATTAGTGTTGATGAGAAGCACAGACATTTGGGAGAATATCAGATTATTATTGTACTGTTTGTTCTCTCTTTTTCTGCAGCTGCAGCACTTGACAGTTTTTGTTTCGTTTTTTTTTGCGAGCAGTCAGTGTTCTTTTGGTTGGATTCTCCAAAATAACCCTCACACAAACAACTTGATGGAGTGGAATATAAGATACATTCAGGTCAGTTTCAGGTTCAAATTTCCTCTCACGTTAAGTAAAACACGTTTCAATCCTTTATTCCGATCTACATTTGGTTTTGTTCTACTTATCTCCAAGACAAATCACCTGCCCCATAGTTAGTCAGCATAGAAAAAAAAGGGATGGTAAAAGGAACTTTTTTTCCTGCGACTGCATGAATGTCAAAATCCTTATGATGCAGAACTTTGGAGATTTGAAACTAAAATGTGGAACAACGATGTTGGGTCAATTCCTGAGAATGACTGGCTGAACTGAAGGGCAAATAAGACAGTGTAAAAACCCACACTGCCTCTTGTCAGGAGCATATATTATATACTCTCTCACACACACATGCACACACACAAAGCTGTACATTATCAAATAAGAAACTCTCTCTCTGTTTTTTTAATACTAAAAACAAGAAAGGTATCTATTATGTGTGTTATTAATTTGCATAGACAAATTTCTTTGCCATAGTTGCCATAAATGTCAAACATATCCACCGCCATGAGAGGAAAGAATGGTTTGCTCACGATGTCCTGGTGGCCAAGGGGTTAATGCAACGTACCTGGTTCACATCCAGCAAGGTACTTTGTTGCATGTGGTTCCTCCTCATTTCCTGTCATCTCTCCACTCTCGCTATAAATAAAGGCTAGCAAGACCAAGTTCACAGTGGCTCTGTGAGGCTGCTGGATGGTGGAAAAGTCACCAACATTATTACAATTCATCCTGCGGGGGACATGAATGAATGTACCAAGTTTCCAATCCATCCAATTGTTGTTGAGACATTTCACTCAAAACCACAACAAATGTCAACTTCATGGTGGCACTAGAGGAAATATCAGGGGATCGCCAAAGTCATTAGGATTCATGCATGGCGATCCATCCAATAACATCTCACTAAAACCCAAAAATTTCAACCTCATGGTGGCGTTAAGGGAAAAGTCAGAGGATCACCAAACAATGAATGTCTGTGCAAAATTTCATGACAATCCATCCAAAAATTGTTGAGATATTTCAGTCTGGACCAAAGTAGTGGGCCAACTGACTGACCTTATAACTAAAAATGCCCCAAAACTTATTTTTGGCTTCCTCAGCATGAATCACAGAATAAAAAATGCCATAAAGGTCAGTCTGTCTGTCACCTCTGCCACCCACACGTGTCTGGGCATCTGTCGCCTTAGATTCATATTGATTGTGAAACCACTGACTTGCAGAATAATTATTGCTGACTGGAAAGTGAAAGATTCTGAATCATTCAGTTGCAGGAAAAAACAAATTGCTGAAAAATTTCTGAACTTCATGTCAGCAAAATCAAAGTTCTTCTCGATATGATTCGACAATGACAAGCTCAGCAGATGCTACAAGCCTCTATGCTCTGGAGAAAAAATAAGGTATCATTCCAGGACTACATGGCAATAAGAAAGAAAGACAAAAACATTTATATTTGTCATTAATTGATGATGATTAGAATTACAGAAGTGTTATAACTTTCTTTAAAAATTGACAATTTGCTTTACACGTCAGCATTAAAAACACTGCAAAACCCAGCATGTCATGACCTATTTTGAAACTAAACAGGAAAGTGCTGACACACAAAAAAATCTTTGAAGAGTGAATAATGAACTATCTCTCAACAAACACTTTGTTCTCTATCGCTCTATCTCGCACCATCAAATACAGTCACAATAAATCTGTTCAAAAAGATCCTTGTTGAGATTTTATTACTCTAAATTAAATTGCACAGTATCCTCACTGCCAAAGATGACACATTATGAAACAGAGTCAGTGCCTCAAGGTGTCTCTAATCAAGAAAAGACTTCATTTTGTCGCCACTAAAGAGGCAACTAAATGGTCTTTTCTTAATTTGGATACTGTATGTGGCATGCAGGGGCTTGTCGCTTTGTTGGTTTTGTATTTTTCAGCTGCACTAACATGTCTCGTGGTGTGTGAGATGTGTTGCTAAACTATTGGTTGGTTAAACTGTTGTAAATCACCACATTTTATGTAACAACAAGAAAATAATCGATTCAAGACTCATTTGGGGGATGAGTCAAGTCGGGGGAACAGATTCTTTGACTTTCAAAGGGAGGAGACGCAGCACTGGACAGTGAAGGAAACACTGGCCAGATTAGATGTGTGTGTCCACTGGGAGAAGGAAGAGGAAAAGCACCTCATAGATTTGCTTTCAAATACTCACCCTCTTCCATGTCAAACCAAAAAAACAAGAAGAGGCCTCAGGTGGTGTTTCATTCCCCCAGCCTCCCCCAACCCAGGTCTTTTATCCATCTATTCCTGCATCCCCACAGGGACTGACCCGGCTGTGGTGGTCTTAACACCCTCGCTCAATACCTGTCACCCACTCCTGCACTTATCCATCCAGCCATCCATTCTCTGAATGTGCTCAGCTCCTCAGTGGAGCATAACACATCTCTCAGGCTTGTCCTATTGACCTGTGTAAAGGCCCGCTAACACCATTTAAATGGATAATTATTGCTATGAAATTACATAGTAAATCTGCACAAAATTTGTTTTTGAGCTTTGATAAATTTAGGCACAGTTGACCAATAGCAAGGCATCTTGGAAGTGCTGACTTTTGATTGAATCCAAAGTGAGAGTCCAAAGTGGAGGATTGTAGTTTAAACTTTCATTCAAACCTGCAATAACGGGATTTTTGGCCACTTGGGGGTAACAGAAACAAATTGTGAACACAACATCGACATATCATAACCTTTTAAGTTTAGGTTTAAGTGAACAGTTGTTTATTTACACATCCAGCAGTTACGGAAAAACACTATCATTCATTTGAAGTCGTATTTCTGGCCACCTTATTCAATATTCACCATTTGATTTTCATTTGATTTTTAGCTCTGTTTTTCATCGCTACTGACTCCTGAGGGAAATATTTGACTCTTTAGCTGTTCTATGTTCACCATCTAGTCACTGTGTCTGTTTGCTGTTTGGTGCTGAGCAGGTAGTGTACAGTGGGGTTTTTAAGAGCTTTTTCTGCCTTCTGCAGCTGAAAGCAACACTATGAGAGCACTGAGAGTGAACCAAAACAGTAAAGTTGCAGACCGCACAGATGAACAAGGAGCTAAAACTTGCTAAAGCTCTGTAAAGGCGATGGGAGCTGCAGAGTTGGCTGATAGTTCTCTGTAGGTTCAAAGTAATGCCTCTCACATTGCACGTTGTCATTTGATACCTTGTTATTATAAAAATATCGATTATAACCTCTTTAAACCTCCGCTGTTGGAGTATAAACTGCTCCTCAAAAGATGAATGGTTTGCAGACAGTTATGAGACAGCTGAAGATACAAACATGTCTTTTGAATAAACTGTGTGAACTTATTGTCCCATTAGCGACCAAGCTAATAGGCTTGCTAACTGTTAATCATAGGCTGTGTCCAAAACCGAAACACTCCCTCTGACACTCATTCCCTCACTCTCTATATAATGTACAGTAGACGCTCAATATAGTAGTGAGCAGTAAATAGTCATTTCAGACACAATGATTATTACCAGGTGTAGTGTCTATTAGTTTTTGCATCTCTTTTAGCAGGAAGTTGTGTAGGCTACATACCACATACTATTTTTTTTCCACTGTGGTAATTTTTGACAGCACTATATAGTACAGAATTTTCACGCACAGAATTAGGACGCTCAAATAAAATGGTGGACAGTTAATATAGTGTATTATGGTAAATAGGGAGACAGTTTGAACACAGCTTCGGGCTAACCCACCTGGGTGTACCTTTGTGGAAAAGCATACATTGCATATGAAGTAAAGAAATTCACAAAATACACAAAATGCTAGTCACTAAATACCATTCCTGAGGACAAACGAGTTCATGTAAAGTGGCATGACATGTAAGTGTCTAAAAATGCTGAGCTACTGTGTAAAAACAGACTTTATTTAAGTGAAAAGCAGTGTGACTCGTATGCAGTTTGATTTCCCCAAAAGTATCTTTTCCACAAATGAAGTGGAAGTAGGTTTGGCCCGAAGGAAGAGGTTTTATTTTATTTGGAGCAGAGTGGAGTTCAGAGGGCCAGCGGTGAGGCTCCAGGGACAGCAGCATCAGCAGCGCTCTTTACCTCTCCTGTATTTATCATGTTTATCCTGTCTCAACCTCACAACTCTTACACAAGCGATCTATTGATATCCACAGGGACTCAAGACTGAAGAAACATCATTTGGAACTATTTGGTTTCTTTGTTTACGCTGGTAAATTAATTTTTTAAAGGACTTGCTAAGTGTTATTTTAGGCCGATATTAGACATTCTCTGGTAATTTGATCTTTATTTCCTCCCTCTTTCCTCTTTCTCCCACTCTTTTCTAAGTACAGCAAGTTGTTTACCATTCACTCTCTGGCCTCAGTGGTTTGTGTTCAGACACAGTGGGACAGTTGACTGACTCACTCAGTACAGGAAGTGTATTTTGCATAAAATAAGCGCGCAAACACATGTATGTCCAAGAGTGGGCAGCAAGGCAGGGACAGTCTCAGTGCCCCTTGTTGTTTGTCAGTGTCACAGGCGCAAGATTGTCTCCGTCAGAGGCTACAGCAGGCTGGCAAAGACTTGAGATTACATTCCTGGACGCCTGCGGAACATCCAGCTTCATGTTCATTGTCAGGCGGCTGTACACAGACTGTTACCACGGAGACAGGGACAGAAACGGGCCAAACAGAAGTGTCAAGAAGCACGACGAGCAGACAGCGTTTGGGTTGTCTCACAAATGCCGAGAGGGCGAGAGAGGCAAGAGAAGAACAAGTTCGGTCAACGATATAAATGGAAAATGTTGTTAATATAACATGCGCTCAATATAAAATGCAGTTGCGTCACAAGTTTTTAAATGGAATCTCTTAACAGCCTGATGTTAACAAACATCAGCAACACTTTGCACTTGATCAGGGACCAGTCACAGTACATTACATCACTCAGCGGGTGCTTTTGTACATTTTTTCCAAGGGATACACACATTCAAATCACCAACCCTACGATCAATGGCCGACCTGCTGATGTGGTCCTATTGGTCACTAAAGACAACCAGTAGGTGTTAAAAGCCTCATTTTCATTTTCTACATTGCTGTTTCACAAAGCTTGTGAAATCACCCAAAATTGAAATGACATGTGGACCTACGGACATCATTTTGGACACCAAATGTTTTTGACATTGATCCTGAATCCTGTGTCTGCTATTCCCAGTATCAGAAATCAATAGGTTTAAATATTTTAGCTAATATTACACCTTTTAAGGTCATTGTCTGTGTCTTTATCTCCTCTTTCCTTGATCTTTGCAATTCATTATTTACATGCCTTTACATGGTGTACAGCTGGTGCAGAATGCAGCAGCGAGGCCTCTGACAAACAGTAAACACAGAGACCGTATCTCTTCCTCCCTTGGCTGCATTATACTGACTCCCAAGCAAAACATAAACCAACTAGTATTGATTCCTGTGATACGGCAGGAACAGCAAATAAACATCTTTAAACCTCAGCAAACAAAAACAAAACCATGTCAACTGATAGACAGCACTCCAAATGAGAGAAAAATATACTTGTTGGAGGCCTGGTGGTCTTGGTATTAAGGCACAACGACCATGAACAGCAAAGTCCATCGTGCATCTGGCTGGGGACCTGTGTTGCAAATCATACCCCATCTTTTTTTCTCCCCTTATTTCATGCTATCTCTTTACTAACCACCACATTCATGAAAAAAAAGCTGCTACAGTGCAAATCCATGCATCAACCAGTACATATAATGGTCCTGACCTCTGACTGTTGCAGCTGTCAGAAACCTCTTTGTCCATAAAACCACAACACTGATCCTGTAAGACCATCAACACTGATCCCTCAAGACCATCACTATCTGATGACAGCACCTGTTATCCATCAATACGTTTTACGCTGAGTTGCTGACAGCATTGGGTTAAAGAGGGATAGTATGGCGAGGAGACGCAGAGCAGACAGTCCCGCAGATACTATCAAACACACATTAAAGGACAGCCACATCAGTGAGGGTCTTATCTTGAGAGACTCACTCTACCTGTGGCCCCTTCCCATTCCACCACCATCTCCGTCCCCATTGTCCCTTCACCCCCTCCTCTATATTCCTCCTCCTTGGCATGTCCCTGCATGGCTCCTCCAGGATTCCCAGAATATTTTAGATACACTATCACACAGCGGAGGGAAAATTAATAAACAATGGAAAATAAAAGAAGAGAGTGTGCTCGGCACGAAGACATAACAAAGTGGCTCTGATTTCTGATGTTCCTGTCTGGAGCGAGTCGGGCTGGATATTTTCTGAAGCAGAGAAATAAAACTCTTTGTATGTGCGTACGTGCGTTGGTATCCAGTCTGGTGTTACAGACCACCCAAAGATAAATCTGAGGACACTAAATTATAAGGGATGAGACTGGAATAAACTATTTCTGTAACACAAAAATAATAATATTCATACATTTAATTCATAGAGTGCTTTTCAAGATACTCAAATATGGTTTACACAACAAGTTAAAAAGATCCTAAAAAACACAGTGAAAGCACATTACACATTAAAATATGTTTATTTATTCTGACCTCTCAGATTTTAGCTGTTTTCTTGTGAAGTTTTGGATACCTCACCCCTCTAAAAATCCTTCAGATGAAACAATTTGAGAAGGAATAGTTCGAGTACGGCGGCCCTGAGATGCAAAACACAACACAACACATTTCGGAAAACGACATTTCACGAAATTTCGGAACGTCGTTGTGTTTTGCGAAATGTTAATAAATGATCAAATATGCTAAAATAATAGAATTATCAGAACATTTTGAAAACAGAACACACAATAAAACAGTAAAACAACAAAGAGCATAAAAATAGAAAAAATAATAAACACATACAATTTAAGAAAAGGCGTTTTGACAAAAAAACATATAGCTATAATATAAATATACAAACTTTTACCTTAAAGATAATCTCACCTTCTGTAAAAGCAAATATCTTTAAATATTATATTATTTTATTATTATATATATTATTATATTATTATATATGACTTACATATAGAATGAGTATTTTTTGCTATTAAGTTTGATGAAGAAACCGTTCTGAATATGTCCCATAAAAAACTTAAAATTAATGTCAGACTGTTTCTGCTGCCAAAGCAAAGAGTAGAAAAGTAGTTACTGACTGATGAGGTCTATCTGACCCAAATGTTGCATTTATAATCATGGGAGCCAATTAACAGTGTGTGGATTATTTTTCTAATAAAAAACAATCTTACATTTTTATTTCCAATTACCATCACACAGGTGTCTCATGTTATTCTGAGCAGCAGTGATGGAATCAGAGTGTAAAATCATCCTCGCTGTCAGATATCACTCCAGGGATAAAATCAACTTAAACAATTAAAATGCAGCTAAAATCATCATCATGTGTTTAGTGTTGTAAACAATCTCTCTGTTTGTTAGAAGCTCTGTTTTAAAACTAGAGAGGTTGTGATCCAGTCCTCTGAAGTTAACCTGCTCCGGAGCAGGTTAGCTGTTCAGCATAAGTTGCCATGGTGATGTAGCGGAGCCACCGTGGTAACCCCGAAAACCCAGAGTTAAACCTGAAGTTACCTCGCTAACTCCAAAGCCTGCTTCGTACAGGCCCCAGGTCCAGTGTGTTTGTTTCCAGTCACTGTATCTGATGTTGACATTAACCTCGCTGCTCTACAGTATCACAATAAGCTCCACAAACAAAGGAGCTGAGAATAACCACGCTTCCTTAAGGACTCACATGCTGTACTGGCTGACCCTGAACAGAATAAAAAGAGCTCAGTAACAAAGTTCACTCTCACCATGACATCATTAGGAAAAGTTTACTGTTTCACACTGATTCATTCATTATTAAAATACTCCAGCTGGACTGTTCCATTGTTGTACAACTCTGGTCACTCTCTTCCTCTTTCTCCATAGTCGTGCTTTCAAGCCAAACAAATGTCCATACATGGAGTCTCTGTAAAATATCAATGAGGGGAATTTAACATTTTTCCTATACAACCTTCATCTTAACTGATATTCAAATGTGATAAATGTCACCTTTATTTCTACAGATGTATCGACGAAAAGAAGCAGATTTTTATGCTTTGAGAAAATCGGTGGCTGCAAATTTTTTCCTTTCTGCTGTTTTTCAAATAACATAAGAGGGCGAGGAGATAAGATGAGGATAAAGAAACCACAACAAAAACTAAACAGTGACCCTATGAAGAAGGTGATGGTGGTGTAAGTGTAATCATATGGCTTCTGTCTTTGTTAAACGGTCCTCCTGCAGGCCTCTCTGGGTGGGGATGCTGCGTTTTTGGAGCCACGTTAAGCCTCTTAATTGTCTGAGTGACATTTGGGAATATAAGGAAACACAGAGGTCAGGACAGATAATGTCATTGGGCTTGGAAACATGATCAATTCGGTAGCACTTACCGCAGGAGACACCACTGACGCTGAGTGGTCTGCTGCCACAGGGCCCCCTTAACACTGAGTTGTTTTGCCTAAACATTGTTATCACTCTGGGTACCCTGCCTTAATTTTCTCTCTTCTTCTCTCTTTCTGTCTGTCTTTCTTTCTATTGTCTCACTGTCGTATAAACCCGTTCTTACCTCACAACATGTTCATTCAACAGAGGCACAGGTGAGTGTAGACGGCCATCCAGCGAGTAAAATCCGTGACGGTAATCTCTTGTTCTGGTCTGAGTGGAGCGATGCAGAGATAGAAAAGGAGGTTTCAGTCGACTTACTTACTAAGGCAATTGTGCTGACGCAGCTTCAGCAGCTTCATGCAGCAACGTTCCTCTTCTGCATGTCTTCCTTTATTATCCTCTCCATGTGACAACAATTGCAAAGTTTTTTTAAGTTAATGTTATGACCAGAGAGTTTGATTATGTTGGAGTGGAGTGTACGGGGGACCAGTGGTGCAGCTTGGCAGTTGAAAGCACCTCAGAGTACCAAAATACAACAATGAATAATTGAGTTTTAATGAGAATCTCATCAGTCTGATTTCTGTTTTTATTTAACGTTGAATAAAACTGAAATCACAAGCTCAGGGCCGTAGCCAGGATTGTAGAAATAGTGAGGTCATAATTCCCTTTTTCATGTTATTTGTTCTTTATTTACTTATTTTCTTGTTGGCCTATCAGGCTTTAATCAACGCCCTAAAATCCCCAATTTCTTTAAAAAACGCAAAGGACATGACCTCAGTGTCCTCTATTGTAGCCATGGCCTTGCACAAGTTTATTTGTACAACTTTTCCGTGGAGACTGTTTGGATAGAAACTAGTGAAAGCTGCTCTCTGGAGGTCATAAGACGGTCCCGCCATCATCCTATTGTCATCATTTCACAGATTATTACGTAGTATTTGGCAAAGGTACCATTCCTGCCATTGCATGCATATTACTTACATGGAAAGATACGATCACAGACAGCAAACACCTCCCAACATTCCTCAGCTGTTACATCTTCTCACCCGCCTCACCTTCCTGCCTGCTAGGTTCCAGTTTTGATCCCGATAGATCTAATGAGCAAGAATCAAGTGCAATTACCACGTAGCAATCAACAGACGATGACAACAGCATTATTTTAATGATCTGACTCAATTATGTCAGGTTACACCC
The DNA here is from genome assembly GCA_038419695.1 of Scomberomorus guttatus. Lineage (NCBI taxonomy): Eukaryota > Metazoa > Chordata > Actinopteri > Scombriformes > Scombridae > Scomberomorus > Scomberomorus guttatus. Next base: position 14,944,452 of record CM076461.1, read on the forward strand.
TGTATGTAAAGTGTCAAAACATCAATTTGACACAATTTTCTCTCTCTTCAAGCCTTTCTTTGGGTTATAACAGCTGGATGTGGCCCCGTTGTGGGCCCATCATACATCCTCTGTCACTGTATAAACACTAAATTATCCCAGGCTGTCAGTTTTCATTATGACAGTTTAAATACAGTTCAATTTATCACTCCAATCATCATCAGTATATCAAGGATGGTCTAATAGTTAACTTATGGCTAATAGGTTAATATAGTGGGTATTTGTGTTAGATCATAATACATTTTGAAGTGAGGCAGGGGTAACTTCGCTAACACCTTACCTGACAGGTCCGTTAATTTTATACTAATTTTAGGACATTTTACAGAGAGGATGGTGCAATTTGGTACAAATCATAAAAAAAACAGTGTTAAGTTGGTTTAGTGGGTAAGTGCCCACTCATTGGTATCATATGTTGTTAATTTGCAAAAAGTTAGACTCTTAACAATTCTTTAACTGACAGAAAATATGTAGTTTTTCAGTGTGTAGTTTTGTGTGTCAAACTACACGAGAATTACAGTTACACAGCAGGAAATTACTGAAAAAATGTCCTGGAAATTAGTGGGATCCATAAAATAAAGTGTTACCAAAACTGTTGACAGATGCTCGCTCATTATAGTGGTTTTAAGAATCAAATACACTAATATATCGTTTGACAGACAAACTACACACCGTTTCTTCTGTCTGTTAAAGAATTGTTTTACACTTTGTTTCCAGTTTTTCTTATAATTTGTTCCAAATTGCAACAATCTTTTTGCAAAATGTCCTAAAAAATGAACCATTACACACCTGCAGATTAGTATAAAAATAAGGGACCTATCAAATAAAACATTACCATAACTTTAATATACACCTTTAACCTGTAACTTCAACCAGTTTAAATAACAAGAAACTGCATCATTCATGTTCTTAACCAGTACCTATTATAAAATGTTATAACCTCTGTGGATATAAAGTGGATTAACATGATTAGATTTAGTGCTGAAGATGTTTGGGAGGTCTGTATGCCTCTGCGACCCCGCTATAATGACTTCTTGTCTTTCTCCACCATCTCATCCTTCATGTCATCAGTTGAATTATTCGTAATTACTGGTTTATTCAAAGAGGTCAAAGATAAAAACAATTACACGGTATAATTTATCTCTGAGAAAAATTGTATAATATACCGATATGACGATCCATTACCAAATGCTCTCAAAGAAAATGTGATCATGTCATTTGTCTTAAGTTTTAATCAAAGGTTAACTGCACTGTGACTTCATTCATGGTCAACTGTAGACACCAGATACTTATCATGGTAATAAAACTGGCTTATCTGATTTGCAGCTCAGCTTGTGGGTTTTTAGATGTTTTTATGAGGCCAAAGGCAATGCAGTTGAAGAGCCAACACAACACTGTTGCATAATCATGACTTGAGGGTGTCCACACCGGATATTCTTGGCTCCTCTTATGGGGAATATCAAGGTCTGGCTGCCCTATACTGGAATGTGGATCAACAGGATCTCACATCCACGGCCATCCTGGAATGCTGGGAATGAGCGGAATGAAATGAGTATTTGAGCCAGGATGACTAAAAATATTTGGAGAGATCTGTAAGGAGTTAAAAGAAGAGCTAGTTTTTTTGTTCAATCCTGCGTAGGTTGTACAAGAGTTAACAGGCGCAACCCCATTCATCTTTAACTGGCGAGAAGCTTCAAAAGAAGAACGCAGTGTCTTTCAGAGGTGATGTCAAAACAATCTGGTGAACAGAGATGAAGCTATAAATGCAATGTTGATAGTAAAAACGGAGCCTGCCCTTTCTTGTTCCTGATGCTCAGGTCTTGTCAGATTGAACACATTTTACAAGAGAACATCTAGTCATCTGAGACAAACGGGTCAGTCAAAATGTCCATCTGTGCTTCAGCTACAGGCTTTACAAAGAGGTGCATTGGTAAGTTGCCAAAAGTTGTCACAAACTATTTGCCTGATGAAGGTCTAGCTCTGAAACGTCAAAAATAAATGTATCATTGCATTTTAGACCGTGTGTGAGAGTTTGTTTTCAACTTTTGATCCATTCGTCCCTCTCCTACACACCAAGGTGGTTATAGTTAACTAAACTAAAAACTAAAACTAGGTGTGAAAGAAAAAACATTTTAGGTAACTGAAACAACAATAAAAGCTAGACTTTAGAAAAAAAACTACAAAAACTAACAAGACAAAGTTTTGTACTTGTGAAACTAACTAAAATAAAATAAAAATATACAGAAAATGTCTTTAGTTTCAGTCTTTTGGTCAATTTGGTCGAATTTGTCAACACAACAAACATGAGGATGCACTGGTGCATATGTTTATTGAGACTGGGATGTTTACATGACTGTGACTTTGCTTTCACAAAGTGTTGTGTTTGTATTGTAATATCTATTCTGAACTTGTTAAAACTTGCCCCTGACAAATACCCCCCTTATTATAATAAAAATAAACCTAACACTAATACTCAAACTGGAATTGAACATGTTTAAACAATAAAAACCAGCAAACCCACTCTGGAGACTAACTGAAACTAAACTGTCTAATGAAATAGAAAAGTGTTATTCTGTTAGTTTCCATAATCAACAAATTGTTATCATACTGATACCCAGAGAGGTGACATTAGGGTTATCAGGGTTTGAAGAAAGAGGGATGTGATCAATATTCAAATGATTAATAACAGGAATTAGCATAAGACTGAATAAAGCAGGAATATACATTTTCTTTTAGCGAAACAATCTAACCTCAAGGTCCACTTACTCGCTTGTTCCTGTGCTTTTGACCGTATCACAAGGCCTTCATCAGCACATTTAGGTGGCTCAGTGGTCATTGAACTGTGGATGTTCAAACTTTCATGATCCTGTGCACATCTACAATAGGACTTCTCATCCATGTTGATGCTTTCGACTGAGTCACATGGTGTTTATAACTCAGTTAGATATTGAGTCGAGATGTGTTGTTTGGGTTTGTTTTTTTTTCAACTGAACACTGTGTGTGTGTGCGTGAAAGCAGGACAAGGTCGCTCCCTGGTGGCTGTGAAGAAAAGCTTCACTTTTGACTGACCGTGTCGCCCTCACTCTGGCAGGTTGGTGTTAATAATTTGATAAATGTCTTTACTGGACTGGTGAAGAAGCTGCTGGGGACAAGAGGTGGACACTAACAAAGCAGAATCAAAAGAAATCGATGATATTAGCGTTTTGAAAAGGAAACTTCTGGTAAAAAGCGCGGACGTTACTGCGTCCGTTGTCAAGGCAACAAGTACACCGATCTAATTTCCTGTGACCGAACCGAACTAGAAGCTCATTGGCTGTTGGTGAGCACACCTGCCGCTGATTGGCCTGTAAACGCCTACAAGCTTGCTGCTTGTTTGTGAATATGAGCGAGTCTTCACTGTTTCTGTAACAACATCCCAACAGTAATAAACATGGCAGGAGAGACTTTATGCGCGTTTGAGCAAAGTTTTTCCTTCAGTCTTCTTCCCTCCAAGAGGTTCTCTTTCCTGCAGGACAAAGACACTTTAGCCCTGCTGATGAAATGGTGACGTACGAAATTTAACTTTTACAAGTGAACTAACCGCCATCTCTTTCTGTCAGTTAGTTCCGGTGAAGCTTGCTCTGACTTTATATGGCCCTCTAATCAAATTAATGTGCGTGTGTGTACATTTCAGGTCCATGCTTGGGAGGATTTCAGCTCAGTCTTTCAGCTTTGACCAGAGTTTTTACTCGTACAACAGTGAAAAGTTTGCACTGGTAAGACCCACCATAGTAAGTTAGGTCACTACTCAGTCAGAAAAATTAACTTACTGTAGGACACGACGCTGACATCGCAGCAAAAGTCTTAACGCTGTTTAAACCCACTTTCAAATTTGTGAAATTTTTATTTTGCTCATGAAAACAGAAAAAAGTGTGATTTCACTGATTTTGACCAGGTCCAGATCAAAAACTACTAGACTTTGACCTGTCAAACCTGGACTAGATTAAAAAGGAGACTCCAGAGACTGTTTGAAAACAGAAAAAAGGGTGATGTCATTGATATTTCTCCATCCAGACCACATTAGATCAGTTCCAAATCAAAACCCACTATATTTAGACTTGTCAAATCTGGACTAGATTACCAAGGAGACTCCAGAGACTCATTAGAACAGTTTCAGATTTGTGAAACCTTTACTCTATTTGTGAAAACTGGGGAAAAAAGGGCAATTTCACTGCTGTTATCCCATCCAGACAACATTAGATCAGGTCCAGATCAAAAACCACTATACTTAGACTAGTCAAATCTTAATATTAATAAACTAGTCCAGATTTGACAAGTCTACACATAGCGATTTATGATCTGGACCTATGTGACTAATATGAAGCGCATCAATTTCATGAGAGTAAATATTTACTGTTTAACTGTTTTGTGGTAACTTTTCAATTATTAAATCACATTTGATATCCTCATAACGTCACTCTCCATGCAGTGTTTCTTCAGAGACCCAGATGTGGTTTCCAGTCTGAGAAAGATGGAGACAGGAGCCTGGGTGCCTCTCGGTATGTCATGTCCCCCCAGAAAGTCTTTCATCACTGATAATAGGAAATTGATCTCATCTGCTGGCCAATATTTGCAGTCAGATCTGTCTGTGGAATGTTTTTTGATTACTATGTGTGTGTTTTGTAGAAAGGCCAGTGGTGTCTGTTGATGTGGAGGTGGTGCCGTGCACTAAGGTCTCCATGGAGCTATTTGACCCAATCTACTCTTGTGGAGTCCTGAGGCCTTCTGGACATGTAGTTAAATGCTTCCATGACGTCTACCCTGACTATGATGAACTCAGACAGGTGATTCTTTCTTTCAACTCTCTATCTGTCTGTCTCTCTGACATGAAGTCAGACCAAGTCTTTCTCTGTTTTTCCAGATGCTGCAGGAAGAGGACTCTGACCACTATGACGTGATTGGGAGAGCTGAGCGAGGGGAGTTTCTGTTTCGCCTCTTTAAGCACCTGTGTCTCGGGGGAGAGCTTTGTCAGTATGAAGACATAATTGATCCTTATATCAGCACCACAAAGCAAATTTACAAAGACCTGATCAGGTAGATTTACTCAACTTTACACTGTCCAACTTTAAAAATCGCTGCATCTCCTTATACACACATTTGTCTTTCCTGCATAAACCATGATCCAATAAAGACAATGTAATTCTGTCTTTTTATTCTGTAGTGTTCAGAAGGATCCAGAGACAAAGAAGATCAGTGTTGTCTCCACAGTCCTCAAAGTCTCTGCCTACGTGAGTGACTAGTTTAGTGTCTGAGTCAGCTCTACATATACAAAGAAGGCTATGTGTTTATGTTGAAAACCTTTTCTCCTTCAGAGCAATATCACACTGTACTATTTATCCTCTGTAGGATGAGTCTGGGCGATGTTACCCTGGGAGACGAGAGGAGGAGCAGACGTTTGCCTACATGATTGTCGACCCCTTCAAACGACACGTGACTCTGTTCTACCACTGTTACGGCGTGGGAAACTTCACATTTTGACAGTGAAGACTGGGAGATGGTTTTGTTGCCTGAGTCAGTCTCCTGCTGTATACACTGACGCAGACCTGCACCTCAGCATAAAGAAGTAGGTCACTCTGCAGTCATCAGCTTTCCTCCGTCACTGCTGTGAGAAATGTGAGTATAATCAGTCAAACGCAGAGCACGCCAGATAGCAGGTGCATTGTACCAAACCGAGGATTTCCAGATGGAGTAACAAAGTAGGAGGAATAACTAATTTGTCCTGTTAAAATATGCCAATAAAATGTTTGGAAACAGCCTCGCGGTATTGGTGATGATGCCGTATGAGTCACCCTGAGCCTCTAGTTGGTTCTCTCACTGTCCACCAATAATGTCAGTTTAATAATGTCAATAATGTCAATAATCAGTTTGTTGGCAGCCTGCCTCACCTGAATATCAGTAAACTAAAGTAAGTAATTAAATTGTTGAACATCTCATTTTTTAAACTCCCAATCAATTTCAATTCTACCATATTATTGACAAATGACTAATTAACTCTTTTTAGTATCTTAAAACATAACTTTTTAGATGTATGTATTTTGAATTTTTCCACCTGATTTGAACTTAAAGGTCCAGTGTGTAGAATTTAGTGACATCTAGCGGAACAGACTTAGCAGAAATGGAAAATAATATTCATAAGTATGTTTTAATTAGTGTATAAGAATCGTTGTGTTTTTGTTACCTTAGAATGAGCCTTTTATATCTATAGAGGGAGCGGGTCCTCTTCTACAAAGCCTGCCTTGTTTCTACAGTAGCCCAGAATGGACAAACTAAACACTGGCTCTAGAGAGGGCCTTTCGCATTTTTCATGAGTTTCGTGGCTTGGAAGGGGAGGGGCAGGGGAGGGGTATTCATTTGGCTGCAATCTACAACCTCACCGCTAGATACCACTAAATCTTACACACTGGTCATTTAAACAGACATCTATTATTCTGGAAATACAAAACATTACATACAAGAGACCAAAGACAACATACAGTCCAAAGAGCTTTATTGAAACAAATAAATTAATAAGTTAGTCAAGTGAGCTAATTTTATTCTCAGCAGATACACTTTAGTGCATCTCTTTCAAAGATCAAATAGAAGGTGTGCACTATATTAGAAAATAAGAACTTTGATAAGCGCCATATTTCATCAACAAGTAGCTACATCAATTGGAAATGGAAGACTTAGGTTTTGCTTATTGCTTTGATCAGTGTGTGTTTCATTTTAACAATTCCAACACCTAAGAGAGCAGTTAAAGGGCAACGAGCTGGAATGTCAAATGGCAGCAAGTCAGTGAACGATGGATGGTGGGATGTCGTGAGGAAGAGCAGGGTGAAAAAGAGAAAGAGGAACATGCAGATCGAGTCATGCATAGCATTCACTTAGACATTCAGTTACTGGTTCTCATACTTGGTTTCCTTGACTAGCGCCCCCTAGTGGCCTCAGAGGTAGTTGTGTGGAAGCCATTCTGACGTATGTGACATGCTTATGAAAGGACACATGCCTGCAGAATTTCCTGTGACGATACAAATGTCCATGCCTCCAGCCCCCCCACCCACCCCCCTCCCCCGGATCTGACAGGTGTTAACACAGTAAGGGTGTTGATGCAACGAGGTCCGCTTAGAGTTACAATGATATGCTAAAAATACAGTAATATTCTCAGAAAATATATCAAAGGTTGCAACAGTCATAAAAGACTTACATGTTTAGAACAATTTTGATGGTGTTTCTTTGTTCGATCAAAGTTTTGCAAAAAAAAAAAAAGCATGGCTATCATCATTTGATGCCCCTATGAAACACTGTTTCTCGTCAAAGCAGCATAAATAATATTGCAGTCGCACCAGATCGCTTACAGAACAAGGACATAGAAGGCACGGGTCATTTCCTTTCATGTCTTGACTCAAGACTTAACAGGAGAGATCCTTAAGTTTTTTTCTCTCTAACACTGGGGCCACCACTAACAACAACATGCAATACAGTGGTCTCGCATACATTTTTATAAAGCTCAACATTCCAGGTGACAATGAAGTGATAGCACTGTTCAGTCTAATAATGCCTCTAATAAGTAGGCATCTTGTTAGTATTTTTAGGCCATAGAATAAAGCTACCTGGCATTTCTCTATGAAATGAATGCAAAAATTGTATGATGCCAACAGCAAGCTTTCAAGTGCCTTTTTTTTTTTTTTAAAACTTATGGCAGCAAGAGCATCAGATCATAAATAGATCTACTGTAAATAGACCGAGCAATGAAGTACATTCACTGTTTGAAGTCTTGGCTTGAATGCAAAAGTGAAGCACCTGAGTCAACTGGCTTTACTGGACCAAATAAATCAAAGTCTCATTACAGGACAGGACGAATGTTTTTACTGGCCAAATACAGTATGGTGAATGATTTCTTAGATGAAGCTGGCAGCAATTATCTGATGACATTAAAAAAATATACATATGAGCTCTGCAAGTTGTGTGTGTCTGAACCTGATCGGCTGTGCGTGTAGTTACAGTTGTGTCATCCATGATTCAACTTGATGAAAATGCTACATTTAAAGATCATATCTAGCTGAATTAAATATATTAACTTAAATCCTACATTCACTTTAACAACCAAAATCATTAAAAAAAAACAAAAAAACATAGAAATTTGCCGTTATACGTTACACAAAATCAAGTGCATGAATTACAGTAAAGAAATCAAAACAACAAGATAGAATGATACATGACAACAAAACGTGTTATATTTATCAAGTGCCAAAGTATTTAAGTAAAGGAATTGCTCTCATTGTGTATGTGTGTGTGTGTGTATGTGTTTGTGTGTGTGTGTGCACTCTCCAGTTTTGTCCACTTGCACAGAGCTTTTACTGTGCATGAAACATGTCCAACAAAGAATCAGAAGAGGGAAGAACCGCAGAGAGTAAAGTTGAAAGGCAATGACCTTTGGGTGGCGACTTGTGCCCAACCTTATACACTGTCTGTTTTGTAGTTTAGCGTACCTAAGACACGTGCATTCATGAGGATAACGGCCTGGAATTCATGCGTTAGACCCGGGACACCTCGCAGGTGAAAAACGGCACCATACTGGCCAAAGAGTTTCTATGTACATTATCTCCACAGCTGCTGTGCATGTAGCATCTGATGACTAAGAGTGAGAACTATCCTCCTGTGAGAAACCAGCTGACACGGTAAATCTGACCTAGAGCGACCTAGATGCGAGTGATGAGGAGCAGTGCAGAAAATGTGACAAAATTGACATATTTTTTTAACAGAACTGGTCTGAGGAACATGCATGTCTGGAGGGTGGGCTGCAAGACAGAGAAGTTTAAACGGCATGTGAAAAACACAGAGTTAGGTTACTGAAATACTCAAGGAGGTACAGTAGCCTTTGAAATATTGCAAATGAGGGATTCTGGACCCGTGAAAGGACATTTTGGCTCTATTAAATCCTAAATAAGTAGGAACATTCCTCACTTGAATGCCAGCCAAAAAGGGAATAATGTTTTGGTTTTTTTTTTTGCAAGTGGGCTTGTCGGAGACAGAACTTGTCAGAGAAGGAATGGAGATCAAAACAAACAACGACATACAGTACACATCAGTCACTCCAACACATTCCTCCAGCTCTGTTTTCATGTGACACGTCCAGGCAATTAAAGCAGGATTTACACACATAAAAAGCCCCGGTTTAGGAGGGCATATGTACCGTAGAAGTTTGGTGCTTTGGCGAGGTGGCTGTCAGCCCAGTCTGCACATCCAGGTCCCAGAGAGCAGATTATTTCTGTGTCGACGGCTCCTTCAGTGCTTGTTTGTTTTTCTGGTGACGTGAATGCATAAATGCAGGTGGGACCCATTACATTCATCACAGTATCAAGAATTGTGATGCCATCTAAACAGTGGCTGTCAAAGTACTGAACAAATGACACTTGCAGCACTGTCTTGGTCAACTGAGTCAGCAAACTCTCAGAGGCAGTTGATTCAAGCAGCCGAGAAAAAAGGAATAAGGATGGGGGGAAAAAAGGCAAGATTTCTCCAAAGATTTAAAAAACTTCAAAAGTCTGATTATCTACAGTTGAAGCTTTAAAGTAGGCGTAGATATATATATATATATATATATATATATATATATATATACACACACACACAGCATGAGGTGGTGAGTGGGTGAAAGTGGTTCAGTAGTCAAGTAATCAGTCATCTCCATCCTCATTTAGTGGGTTGAGAGGCGTGTGCGGTGAGCAGCTTTGGCTGAGGCTCCCTGTCAGGTGGAGCCATCTGGTGGGTATGTCTGTATCAGCTCTGGAGACATTCACTTGAGGAAAAAGAGGCGAGGATGCAGATTTGAGATGGTAGCGGAGGGTGGAGGGGCCAGAAATCATCGCAGACGGAAATGAAATGTAGTGAAGAGAAGAGACAGACACTTAGATTGAGCTGCTCGGAGTGAAGACTCAGCCGAAGGAAGAGGGTTTTGTCTGTGCTTAAACAGCCACCAGCTCACTGTCATTCTAAATTGCCACTCTCAGACTGGGAGATGTTGAGCGTGTTTACGGAGGGGAAGAGGTCTCTTTGGTCCGTGGGGCTGTGGTAGTCAGATGTCAGGTCCGGGTCCAGAAGGGAGGAAAGGGTGAAGTGGGACGAGCCTTTCTTCAGGCACTGAGAGTAGAAGTTGAGCAGGAGGTCCAGCTTGTTCTCTATGGACTGCACCTAAACCAACACACACACACAAGTGTCAAGATTTTTTTTTTTCTCCACACTTTGTATTAATTGAGAGCCCTCATATCCATATTTCTTCTGTTCTTCCTCTGTTTGAAACAAGTTCCTGTAGTTTTCTGTCCCTATTCTAAGATAAATGGGTGTCTACTACAATAGTAGCTACTAAAATTCACTTGGTCAATTGTTATTATTCAAATACATCATATCCAATGAGTCTCTTATGAGCAGTAGAGAAGAAAGACTGATGAAAGTAAAAACCCTTTGAGTTAGTAGAACAGAGAACATGATCTACTGGAGTACTTTTGCTTTCCAAAAGAGTGAGTGAAAACACTGCATTAAGATTTTTTGACTAATTCACACCATTATACAAAGTAAGTTCTGCACTCACTTTGACTTAACACATTGTTACATAAATACAATACAAACCAAACTACCCATCTGTTACCTGTTTCTCCACCTTGACTACACGTCCCATCATGCTTAGCTCATCCAGTGGGTCCAGTTCTGGCGGCGTCTTCTCTCCCTTTTCAGGCCGCGCCTTCTTATCAGGCTGAACGGTCCCTCGCCCAATGATCTGGTCCACCCTATCACACAAAAAACAGATTACAATTAATATCATAATAATCATTTTGCACAAGCTTAAAGTAGGTTCAAAGGCACAGTAGAAAGTGAATACAGTACAATATATAATATATTTCAAACAGAATGAGGAGCAAAGAGTATCTTTTGAAGAAGCAAGAGTACAAAGAGAAAAAATTAACCATTGCATGAACACACAAAGGAACCTACAATACATCCCCTGCCCACACCAATAGATTTTACTGCATATGTGTGTGACACCTACCGCATCTGCAGGCTCTTGATGCGGCCCAGCATATCCAGGTGTCCAGCAGAGTACTGCTCTATGACGTCCTTCACATCATACGGACGTAATGTCTCCTTAAACTTCCTTTTAGCCACAAGGAACTTCAAGATCCTACACACACACACAAACACACTGTTAACGCTCCGCTGGGCACCTTTAAAAAGCCTCACACTGCACTTCCACGTACTGTATATGGATGTACAGTAAACCTTCAGAAAAATGCAGGGGCACGACAGCTACCAAAGGGATGCAGGCCACCCCAAGAATAATAAGATTAATTACAGTCAGAGTGACCTTATCATTCACAAACAGCCCCATAAAGAGAGCAGAGTCGCAGAGGGAGCCACCCCCCTACCAAACCATTTGCTTATCAGTGCTTGCTGTTTCAGCAATTAGCACAAATCCGTAGATAGTAATGCTTAACACACACACACACCTCTATCAGAACTCCCTCCTGTTTCTGCTCTTTTGTCAGTATGACAGCCATGTTGGTGCCACTGGACCAAAGCTGCTCCCACTCCCAGCGCACACAGCTCATCATCGCCGCCCACTTCCCACTGACTGTGGGGGGAATCACACCGAGGAATGTTGACCCAGCATTACTGTACCGGGCCAACACATCACTGACAACATCCTCGGCCAGAGTCGCTCTGGTTGGACCTCATGCTTGAGGGAGTGGAGGATGTGGAAGAGATAATGGGAAGGGAGCACAGGAAACTTTAAGTGTGTGTTTACGTGTGTGTGTGTGTGTGTCTGGCACTCCATGTTGGGTGGGTCAGTCAATTCCATTCTTATCACTTACGCGATAGGCAGCCCAGAGATGCTGGTTCTGCAAAAGGACCGGAAACATCAAATGTAAGCGAGAAAAAAATATATACACACTCGAGCTGTCATCTCACCCTGTGATGGATTGCGCTACAAGTCAAGCCGGGAGAGACGGAGGAATGAGGGAGGGAGGAAGGACAAGGGCAAAGTTTTTTTTGTTTTTTTTTTTGACAAGGAAATCCTATCTCTCACACCCAGACCACTAAGTCCACTATAATACTCCCACTTGCCTTCACAGGACGAAGAAAAGAAATCACATCAAAGGTCTGGGGAAGCGGAAGATCAGAAATGCTCAGCTGTTCAAGAAAAAGTCACACACACACATATCAGTGTACACAACCATACACACATGCACAATAAAAAGAAATATAATGCCACAAATGCATGCATGAGTATAGCTACACACACACACACACACACACACAGTCAGAGGCGCACTAACACTACTACACACGTGAGCTAAGCAGGGGCAGGTGAAATCTAAACTTGTGAGAGGGGTCAGTTTTCTGAAATAACCACCGTAACCTTTGTTGAGGTCTGCAGCGCTTGCACTTACCGCAGCCACATGCAGCGCACCGTTTTGTGCAGTGACCGCTGCTGCGACAAAGAGGAGGAGAAGGTGCGAGGGAAGGAGGAGTGGGGATCTACAGCTGGTGTTGTAGCAGCCGTCAGCGCACTCTTCCCCCTCACGCAGCACTCTGTGTCTTGATGACTCCTACATTTTGGGGTATTTTTGCAGGCGGCCTTTTCTTATTTTGCAGGTAGATGCAGATTTTTTTATGAGGGTGGGTCTCAGGTGTGGGTAATAGAACAGGTTGGGGGAAACAGGGAGGGTGGGGGGGGGGACTTTTGATTTGGATCCCAAAGGGTTTCTTCAAAATGCTGACTCTCTTCCTCAGACGATGAAATGGCTTTCATAATACATGGTCAGGTTTGAGTGTGGCCCCCCTCTCCCTCCAGAAAACTCCCAGCAACTGTGCAACAGTCCCTGGCAGTGGTACAGTACAGCTGGCACAGCTCACCGAAAGATATTATACCTTCCTATTGTTAGGAAGTTGAGACGTAAAAACACAGCAATGATTGGAGGGACAGGAAGTGTCATCTGTGCCCCAAAATGCTTGCATAGCTAGTGCAGATATTTTTTGCAATTCAGCAAAGGTGGATTCCTGAAAGTCTCCGATGGCAAGGTTTTATCTGTGACTTAAAAATGACTAATGCTGACACGAATAGGTGGGCCAAGTAGGGTGGGCCACTGCAGAGGCAAGACTGATTCTTTGCCGGATATGACTACCTACCTGCTCAGTGAGCAAAATTTAACGCACAGGCTACAGTAGGTGGATTCAGTTACTCTTACAGGAAAAAATATACTGGGTAAACATTATGAGTTTAAAAAATTACAGCTGAAACGCTATGATCAAACTCATTTAATAAACTAGGAGCTTCATCCAAAGGCTGCAAACATGCAGACATTTTGTGTTTTGTGCAGTACTGGATTTGTGCATGAGAGTCACCGTAGAGGAAGCACAGAGAGATATCAGGCCTCGTTTCCCCCTCCTCCTCCCCCTCCTCTCTTCTTCTTCCTCCTCTTGAACCCACTACCAATCCCTCCGTACATAAACAGAACACCACGCATTTATTCAGGCACTGATAAACCGCATGCATCTCTCTAAAGTGAAGTCTCAGCACTAAGGCCTGCTGAAAAATTCTGTGTTTCCCAGACATCAATCATGAACACTGCATGTGCATGTGTGTGTGTTAATACAGTGAAGCACCTGCTGTTTACACACCCGCACTATCTATAGACACTCCCTCTCGCCTATTGTCTGCAGCACAGAGCAGCTGAGGACAGAGTTATCTGCTGAGTCAAGTGCAAACCCGAGGAGAGATCATATAATACCCTATCAGTTGCACAAAAATATCAAACAATAATATATCGGACAATAATAGCTGCTCACCAACTGCGCCCAGAGAGTCAAAGGAGCCCAGCTACCACTTCTCTAAGCTACAGCTCGCACTGTCTCCGTAGAGCCACCGCCATCTGCAATGACCCGACACAACCCTGCCACCACCTCTTCACTCTCCTGCCCTCCGGACGGTGCTATAGGTGCATCAGTGCCCGCACTGCCAGATTAAGGAACAGTTTCCACCCCAGAGCAATAAATCTCCTGAACCAATCTGCCAAAACACCACAGAGTTAGGACCATAAGGCAGCTACCTTACCTGCACTGCACTGACATGTTTGCACATCATAAATAGCATTGCTGCTAATGCAAATGTCTTACACAAAACTGCTTACTGACCTCAGTACAACTTTAAAGTCACAATTCTACACATACAAGGATTATGCTCAGTCTCACATCCAGAGACACCTAAGACTGTGACCCATGCATTGGTACAGCACACTGAATCTCGTTCATGTACAATGACAATAAAGGTATTTGTATTTGTATCATTCTGCATCGATATAACAGAAACCTGCTGTACATCTACAAAAAAGAAAGCTTCATTACACACCGTCGGTTTCAGACAGCTCACTTATTTTACCAAGATTGACAATAATGTTGCAAACAAGACATATATGAGTCATAATCATATTGGGTCGTTCACTTCATTGTTATGAAGATTATGACATTATCAACACAATTTTGTAACCCGGAGCAGGATGGAAGTCAACAATTAAAGAGCGTGATAATTGAGAATATAACAAAAATTCAAGTATATAAAGTACATACTGTAGGTTTAGTGTTTGTAATCAGCATTCATATGAATGAATGCCCAGATAAAAGTAGGGATGGACATGAAAGTTAAACCAAATTTACAAGAACTAATATTAAATCAATAACAGGAGAAACAGTTTTGAAAACTAAATTAATCACAGGATAAGGATGCAAAGACGCACAACAAACTTCAATAATATGCAGGTTTTTCTAGCTTAATTTAAAGATCCCCTCCAGACTAAACATAATCTGCTTTGAGTAATAATTTGTGTCTAATATGGTTTTTATACAGAAAAAAGTTCAATTACCGCATTGAAATCCTTCTATGAATATGCAAATATTTTTCATTTCAGAAGTTTAACTGTTATATACAAGTCCTTCTTCACTGTAAAGTCCATTCACTGTGTTTGTGCACTGGAGGATTTAAGTTTCTACATCACATTTGAGCAGGTGGCATACTGGACCGTGATTGGCTCAAAACTAATTGTGATGTCACAAATCATGCTCGTAGGCACACACGTTAAATTCAGATTTTTGATGAGCACAGAGAAACTTTCCCCTTTCCCATTTAAGAGCTTCACAAAATGTTCTACCAGGTATGTAGTAAGCAGACCTGGAAACAGGAGTGCATATGGAACCACACAAACAGCGTCACACTACCATGAGGATTGCTGTGAGAGTACAGCGCTGACATACGGGACGTCGTTATTATCTGCTCTCATCAAACCCCTCCGGAGACCAGCTTGGCCCCAACACCAGATGTTTGTTGGCAATTGTTTTTTCTGCCACCATCAGTGAAAAACTGCGTGTGTGTGTGTGGGTGGGTGGGTGTTTGTGTGTGTTTAGGGGGGTGGCGCACATGTCCCTATATGTCCCTATATGTCCCTATATGTCTGCATTCAAGGCTTTGTTGGTAGCCCTGTGGAATATTTGCAAATTTAAACAGAAGGTTGTGTATATTAGCATTTATCACATAATGATTAATGATAAATTACTATAATTATGGAATAATTTGCCAACAGAGCAGTTCCTCCATGCACACATGGAGATTAGTGCAGCTAATCACTGTTGTCTCTAAAGCTGAAGAAGGCCATGCCTGTTTATTCAAACATCTAAACTCATATTGTGTAAGGACATCCACCATTGCAATACTACAGTAACATTACATCAAAGTGTGTAATCCATGAATTAAAGGAAGAGATGACACATGACAGCAATCAATATCAACATCAGCAGCTTTTAATCATTTGTTATTACAGTTGTCCTTGTCTAAAATGTACAATATTGTTTGTCTCTGTACAGTCGTACTGTACTGTGATCCTCCATCTGTACCATATTTGTGCGTGTGTGTTTGTAATCTCTAATAGGCCGCCCTATCACGCCACCTCACACATGACCAGCCTGAGCCGGGCTTGCTGAGCGACAAGGTCGCACGGGGGAACTAGCCATGCCTGCAGGAGGGCTCAGTTACGTCTCCTAAGTGGACATTTCTCCTCGCTCAGCTGAATGTGTGCACGCCAGCGCGTAAATGGAGGAGCAGCATGTTCATCTATTAATTCAGGCTGTAAATACCATGAGAAGCAGCTACGATCCGGATACACATGCATCTGACCAAAGTGACCTTATCCTTATCCTTTCAGGGACCAGCTTAAGGTTGTAATGTGCCAGGTGGAGCCTAGTAAGCAAACCTGGAAACACTTTTTACTGCTGAAAAGTTCATGGATGAAGGTTTTCACATCTTAATATAGTTTAAAGAAGGACCTAAAAATGTGTCCAGATTTGTTGATGGCAGGACTCACCTGACAGCTCGAATAAGTGTCTTCACTGCTGGGATTACCTCCTCCATGGCCACGTCACAATACGGTTTGTCTTCCACACTGTCCTCCCCAAGCCCCTCTACTGGGCCCAGGCAGAGGAAAGATATTCAGAGGCATTATTATGCAGAAATGACCAATGACAATGTGATTAAAAAGTGTTCAGATCGGGGTGTTACTGCTACCTACCATCTGCAGGAGGGCGCGGTTTAAGGCGAAGGGAGGTGCGGAAGCGCGTGCGGTCATTAAAGCTCCAGCTCTTCTGGACCTTTCCCGGGCTGGTGGCCTCAGGGACGTTCTCCTGGCTGGGAGAGTGGCGGACACCGGAGCCGGGTGGCAGCGGTGACGCCTTGTTCCGAATGGTTTGGGACGATCGGGAATTGTTCATCCTGATCCGATCCCGGAAGCCAATTTTACTGCTGACAGTGAAGATAAAAAAGTCAAACATCTGTGGGCGCAACATTGTTTTCGGATCATGATAGGAACTGTGTTTTTCTTCATTGATCACAATGTCCATGCCATTGACCTTAATGGAAAACTAAGCTGTGTTATCCTGGGAGCTTTGGGAAGCAGCAGAGGGGCAGCCTGAGCTTGTTAGAAAAGATTTTGTTAGTAATTGTGAAGTAACACAAAAAAAAAGAAAGTGACCTCTGATTTTCATAACAATCATCACAGAGACTCGTCAACAAACAGATAAAACAGGGACAAAACAGACATTTACATTTCGTCTCAATGAAGGACAGACTAGCTGATTTACCATGGAGGCAGTTTGACCATAGGGAACACTCAGTATTGCTAAAAACTGATTCTGCCCTGAGGATTTGCTCATTTAATGTGCCTATCATAGCACCTGATTCAGCAAAATCAGACTGAAACCTGATTCAAGACTTGCAGTAGTGCTGGGACGGCGGAAAATATTCCACCTACCATCACAATAAAGACATGCTTCCTTAATCCCTTCAACAGAGTGAATAAGCATTAAAATATCGGCTTCAAAGTGCAGCCGTACAAGAGGCGTCTCATTAAGTACTCTATACCACTCACCGCAACCCAAAGCCAGGGCTGAATGTGAGGTCATCTATTTACAGGAGGAAAGCTATTTGGCGGCCATGCTCCCCAACAGATTGACTCCTAACGCTGCCGTTATAGCATGCTCTTGACACCGCTCCTTCTCTGTAGCGTCTTGCATGTTACACAATATCACGGATCCATAAGGCAATGCAAACGTCATGCACCACAGAGCAATTCCAGGCCGAGTCGTTCACTCCCAACATTTTATTACGATGATATACTCTTTGTTGTGCGTGTGCTATAGCCGGCCATTTAAATTAAAATTTAAATAGTTAGGGGATGTTAGTGGAAGCATTTCATACGAGCAAGCTAAAATGCTTCGGGTAGATTGAAGGAAAATGGGGATAGATAGAGTGAAAGACCTTTGCATGCTGTTGGGGAAAGGAAGTAAATGATTTGGATGCATTCAGGAGCATAAATTTCACTGAATCCTTCCAAAACATTGAAAGAAAATCGCATGCAAACTGAAAAATTTTAGCACTTAAAAACCTTTTAAGTAATATACCGCAAACATACTGAATACAAACAAAGGTCATACAAAGGTCTACAGTATATGACTGATCTGAGACAGGAAAGCATGCTGAATCATTTAAGCCTTCTTCTCTCCAAGAAGAGACAAACAAACAACTGAATTGAAAACATTAAGCAAGTCAAGAGTGGGGCAAATCCTTTGACTTCAACTGTTCCAATTTGGGACGAGTCTTTTTTTTTTTTTTTTCTGTGTGAATATTTCATTTCCTTGTTTCATCAGACGTTTGATGAAACATGTTAGAAAGAAAGAAAAACACACACATTCATAAACCATCGAGGACTTCTGCCGTGTTTGACAACTGATGGTTTATCATGACCTTCAAGCCAAAGCAGGCAAAAATAACCTTACAGTAGTTTCTCCAAGCGGGAGAAACTTCCTCTCAGGAAAAAGGAGCACAACATTTCTTCACTGTAAAGGATTCACTCAAGTATTTGTGGACCGGAGTACAGTGCCTTTTTAGAGTATTTAATTGGTAAGTCCATAGTTAAAAAAAGAGAAATATGGCATCTGCCATGTCAAACTCACAAACTGTAAATGGTTTACAATAACTGAAAACATTTAGCAAACTGCTGCACCGGTCCATAAATGTTTGCGTGTGTCAGGCAAGATGAGCAGGATGTGCGTATTTAAAGGAGGTGTTAATATTGGTGATGTTCTAGCGTGCCCCGTGCACAGGCTTGTTGCCGTGGATACCTCTGCTTGCGGCCAGCGTGAATCCGGAAGAGACCCCGCTTTTTAGAAAGGAGCTGACTGGGGAGACACACAAGGCAGAGGGAGAGAGGGTGAGGGGAAGAGAGGAGTGGAAGAAGGTGGGGTGGGTGAAGGAGGACAAGAAGTTCTGGGACACAACGTGGGTACATGGTGAAGCCGTGAGGATAAAGGAGAAGCCGGGTGGTGAAGGGGTGAGGTGGAGGTGCTGAGGTGTGGTACCTCAATAGTCCAAATAGCCTCTTCCTTTCCTGCTCTTGTTACCTTGCCTAAAACTGGGAAATGTAGTCCGAGAGGCAATTTTGGATTATGGAGACACACTCAGAGGAGTAAGGATTTGGGTTTGTACCAGTAGGTGGGGAAGGATCATGCAAAGGTAGCAGGTAATGGTTCACCTGAGTATATTCATCAAGACAGCCCATTAATCATCATGGTGTGACAGCAGCTCCTCAAATCCAAGACATTTCCACCAACAAAACTTGTATTATTCAGATACACTAATGTATCATCTAATGCATGCAGAAGTCTGATATACACCATTTACTTAAAGGGTAATTACAGTATTTTTCAACCTGGACCCTATTTTCCCATCATTTGGGGTGTAAGTGACTAATGGAGACAAACATTTTTGGAATTGGTCCAGTATTAAGCGAGATTGCTTCAGCCGGCAGCTGATTATGAGGACGATCGTGAGTCATTTCAATTTGACTGGCCAACTGTATTTATTTGAGTCGGAGTACACAGAGAGCAGATAAAACAAATGAAAGAGGAGAAACAAAGAATGGAGGCAGAAAGGCAACAGGACCGTCAGGAAAGTCGACACACAGTAACGGTTACCTTAAGAGAAACTGCTGCTGTTCCTGCAGTCACTGCTCTCCTCTCCTGCAGAGTGGAACCTGTTGCTGCCAGACTCGGAAAAAAAAAACTGCCCCCGATGTAGTTCACTATGCAATTGGCCATAATGCTGCTCCAGGCAGCCAGTTCCTGTGTTTACGTTCATTGTCAGACATCTATAATAACAATCTGAGCCTGTCAGTGGCAAAAACAAGCACTTTTAGTGGACATACTTTGACGGGCACAGCTGCCCCCAAGGATTACATTGCAGCCTGTTTCGCGGCTGTGGGCTGAAGCGATCCCCCCATTAGTCACTTAGACCCCAAATGATGGAAAAAAAGAGTTCAGGTTGAAAAATACCAGAATTACCCTCTAATTAGTCCTTTATTTCCTCGGCTCTTGTTTAAAGTTTAGGCTACAAAAGTTAAATTGTATGTAGCAAGTCCATTTGACTACCCTTAAATCAACAAGCACAGCTCATGACTTGAAAAACAAACCTGCATGGAACTTCTGCCTTCCTGAGAACAGATGAAGGATGAAGGATGGATGGCATGGAAACGATATGGTGGAAATAAAGAGAAAGAAAGAAAGAAAGAAAGAAAGAAGAGGAAACCAGTGAGTGAACAACGGGAGGTGGCGGAGATGGCAAGAGTATGAGCTAAGCAGACAAAGATGCAGAGAAGCAGGGGGGCCTGTAACACAGTGGTCTCAGATCAGCATTAGTGAAATATCGTTAGACACGACACATCCATGCAGAAAGCTCCGGGGAAGCAGTCAGCCTTGATTGTTGTTTGTGTTCACCTGTTGAATGTGTTGTTCTATAAGTCCGTGTTGTTGCTGTTTGACTGTGTTTGGGCGTCTGTGTATGAGCATGACTGCAGGTTTGGCCACCTGTCTGAGTGTACTGTGAGATTGTGTGAGGTGGCGGGGTGCGTACCTGTCCCCCGACAGGTAGGGGGAGCTGTAGGGCCGCAGCCCAGACAGCAGCGTGTGGTAGGAGTTGTGGAGAACCTTCTTGGTGTTACGCTGTCGCTGGAGGTGACTGAACAGTAGCGTCAGTTCTCTGACACCCACGTGCACAAATAAACAAAAAACAAATGACAAATGAACAAAAAAAACAACAAATGATGAAAAACTCACAAAAAGGCCAAATCAATGGTCCGAACGCTCAAAAGAAGAGGGATACTTGAGAGAGATAAGATGTAAATCATTCAAATTTAACTTAACATTTTTACTTGATATTTATATAAGCATGTTTCTATTTATGTTTCTCATCTTCCTCTCCTTTTAAGCAAATCAAAATTAGTCAAATTAATACATAAATGCAAAATATAAGAAACCACTGCGCAGAAGAAATGAAAATGTAATTGAATAGTGGTGGCAGAAGTATTTGAACGGGCTGGACCCAAATTTAATTAAAAGAATAATTTAAAATTTGAATAGAGAGGAAATCAACACTATTACGTTTTATTGAAACCACCACTGCACAAATTCAACTGAAGAGGGTTCTTCATGGACCAAAGGTAGCAGGTGCGATGTGCTTTGTTTGTTCACAATGATATGAATGTATGAGCAGGGGTAAAAGAAAATATCACTGACTACTGTAGACTATTCACAGTTCACAATCTAAGAGGTTTTGTGATGCAACTCTTAAATCTCTGTCTGCATTTATTACAACACTTCAAACAAATGACCAAAGACAAACACGGATTTCTGATGGTTGAATCCACTCAGCGCTGAACACGTAGACTGATGGGAGCACCTACCTGAAAGATGGCAGCATGCTGTCGTAGAAGTACCATGTAGCTGTTAGATAAGAGTGCTTGGCATCTGTAGAGTAGAGACGCCATGCAGCCTAAAGAAAGACACAAAACAGAGATACAAAGTGAAAGATTGCACCTCACTATAAAAGTAAGAGTGATTTATTAAAGGACGACTCCACCTGCGTTCCTTTCTGGGTTTCTCAGATGGAAACGCCTGCTCAGCCGTTAGCAAAAAGCAGTGACGTAGGTTAGAGCCAGAGCGCTGATGCACCCTTCACCACACACACACACACACACACAGTTCGCTGACAGTGTCTTCCTAACATACTCGCTCGCTGTAAGTTAGAGCACGAAAAATTGTCCAGATATACTATGAGGGATGTCGCAGCGCTGAGTCTGAGTGTGTGAGATGTTTATAAATGCAGAGTGCCGGGAGCTCTGGAGGAGCGCGCCGGGAGCAGAGCCGGAGCTTCGGGACAAATAACACCTGCGAGTCACACTGGATTCTGCTCTGATCCGGAGCCATTTACTGGTGGGAGGAGAGCTCAGAGCTTAATTTTTAAACTTTGAGCAGCAGCAACAGTGAGTGCTCCGTCTGTGTGTGTCTGTGTGTCTGTTAACACGTTTAGCAGAGCAGCAGCAGCAGTGAGCGCTCCGTCTGTGTGTGTCTGTGTGTCTGTTAACACGTTTAGCAGAGCAGCAGCAGCAGTGAGCGCTCCGTCTGTGTGTGTCTGTTAATACGTTTAGCAGAGCAGCAGCAACAGTGAGTGCTCAGTCCGTCTCTGTGGCTACTGGCTAGGCAGGTTATGGGGTTTATATTGATTTATATGTAGCAACATCATCATGCAGAAACCTACGTCAGGTCACATGGGAAAAAGTTTTTAGAAGGGCTTGGGAAAATAGCATTTTGACGCTAAAACGTACGTACTTCGATCAAAATTTGAATTTTCGGATTTGAATACATATGGAACACTAATGTGAAGCCACAGAATGATATAAAAACCTCAAAAACTCCAAAACTACCGGCCCTTTAAACACCATATGAAAATGAATCCCACTTACCTGTATCAGGTTGGCGGCAGGCATCCTCCGCTTCTCAAAGTGCTTCTGCCGGTGCTGCTCCTGAACCTTCAAGGCAAAGCCTGATCCCAGAATTCCCTGAGGGTCAGCCATATTAAAGTCACACATGCAACTCTGAGCAGGCTGAGAATAGTCACAAACAGGGCTGTGTGTAAATATAAGAGACTTACGGCAGGCAGGGCAAAGAAGGAGACTCCCAGAAGAGCGAAGCCGGCAGCTAGGAGCCGTCCTTGCCAGGTACGAGGGGTCTTATCACCATAGCCAATAGTTGTCAGAGTAATCTACAGACAACCACACATTCATACATAATATGATAAGTCTGTCAAAATCTAAACACGGGGGATGTATACATAACAAAGTGCTAGCAGGTGATATCATTAACATTAATGATGTTCTATTCAAGTGTCACAGTAAGTTATGACAGTGTGACGTTGAGCCAACAGGACCCTGACAATGAATTTAGCCATCATTCATTTTATTATTTACACCTGTTCCTACTGTGACATGTCAAATGTGTACAAAAAGATTTATATTCTTCCAAGAATCTTTACTTTCAAACACAGTGATTTGTGTGTCCGGGATTATTTCTATATCTGAACCCAGTTATTCATAGAGCATACACCACATCCTGCAACCCAGTTACACCTGTCATCTATGTAATTCTATTTTTTTAAGAAGATGTCTTCATATGTTTGGGGTAGTTACTAGGGATAGTCAATTTTTGGAGTCACATTAATCGAGTGTTAGCGCTGGGACTCTTTAATGTTGAATCTCATCTCAATCAGCAGTTGACACAAGGGGGAAAAGAAAATAATCTTAAATTATTCCTGACATCTGATCAGTTTGGATAAATAATCTGCTGAATATAGCAACTCTGGAATGCATGAAAGCAACTGAATAATGCTCAGTCCACTACAGAAAAGCTACTACAGTGGACATAACAAACTTTATATCTCAAAGGAACTGAAAAGCAGACGCATTTGTCAAGGATGATAATGTACTTGTGATCTACATTATTGTTGTTTGAACATACAGATCCCAGATGGATTTGATTTAAAGGGGATCACCTGTGTTCTTGCTATTTAAGAGGCATCTGTGCTGCATAGCTGTGACACTGATGATGGCCAAAAACATTTTGTCTGTAAATAAAGTGACGCACCATTTTTCCGAGCTACTTGTAAGCTTATCTCTCTTTTTATTGATTAAAAAAAATAATTTCTACATCTACAGAGATCCTGAGTTTGTGTGCATCATGCAGTACTCACAGTCCCCCACCAGAGGGAGTCTGCATAGGTGTTGAAATCTGAGTTGATGTCTTTCTCTGCCAGGTAGACGAGGAAGGAGGCAAAGATCAGGACCAGGAAACCTATGTACCAGGCTGTAATCAACTCCTGAGAAAGAGAGAGAGAGAGAGAGAGAGAGAGAGATAGAGAGAGAGAGAGGAGGTAAGAGTCAAGTGTCAGCAGCAGCATCATAATCCCCGCTGTCATTACTGTATCACTATCATCATTATTGGCTAAAATCCCATCATCATCACATTTGGCTTCCACTTTGACTTTGCTTAGACAGCTGATGCATCAATTAATCAGCATCACCTCGTGTGTAACTGTGTTCTGTAGCTGACTGGTGGGTGTTGGGTGTTTAAGTCAGCACAAAAACTACTACAACTAATTGCCAAATATGAGCAGCTAAAGGGGAGTTTGGTGTTTGAGAGCAGTGAATGTAATCAATTAACAGCTGGTCATCAGTCGCCGCTTATTCCTCAACATCAGGAGTTATTAAGTTATTCATCCCATTAGTAACCATCATGACCATTATCACCAGCCTTTTAATAACACTCTTTAACCCTCAGACTCCTTCCTGCTCTTATAATAATCCATAATGCTGTATGTGTACTTTTAATTTTCTGTCTGTACAACTTTAAAATGTCTTTAAATGTAAATGATACTCAAAAGTAAATCAGACAAAGTGTGTCTTTGTGTTTGAGCAGTTTTGAGATGAGTACTATATTTAGTATTCCCACCTTGCTGTGAGCGTAAACCACTGAGCCCAGTAGTTTCCAGGTGCCTCCTCGCCGGTCCATACGAACCATGCGTAAGATTTGCAGGAAGCGCATGCTACGCAGGGCCGAGGTGGCGAAGATGTTGCCCTGCGTTCCTGCGGCGATCACTGCCAACGATGCCACAAATACTATGAAGTCTACAGAGAAGATCAGAGAGACAGAGGAAGAGGTGAGGACAAGATAGTTATTAAATGATAAACACAGACGCAGCATAAGTATATGTTTGCTTATATACTGTTCACAAAAAAAAAAAAAAAAAACACTAACCTATGACACAGAAGGGCTTCCTGGCAAATCTCAGCCGTCCCTGCCATCCACGGTATCTGCAGCAACAGCCGGCTGCCCAGATCCTGATGAAGTACTCCAACCCGAACACCACAATCATCACAAACTCCTGCAAACAAGATATACACACAGAGAGATCAGAAGCAGGACAAGATCATTTCATTGTTTTGCTCTTAAAGTCGTTTAAATTTAGCCGTTGCGTGTGTATCATTTTCTCAAAGTGTCCTCTACACAAGATTTCCAAATTATCCATTTTATTAAAGCATCATATTTGTGTATCTTTTTACAACTCAGGTTGTAGCAGGTTCAAGACTTAATTTAAAAAATCCAGTCAAACTGTTCTCATCTTCCATCAGCTTGGCATCTGTGTGCATCCTGTCAGTGCTGAATGGGAGAGGGGACGTACGCTGTGCGAGATCTCCGAGTCAAATGCTGCACAGCAAGGTGTGTGAAACCAGGACGACAATATACAGTATGTGCATATATTACTGTGGTGGAAAGGAAAGAGAATATGGCAACATAAAAAGTAAAAAATCTTACAGTATGTCATTGGGATGGACATCGAAGTTGGGAATTCAATTTCCCAATATTTACGATGGCACATGAACACACCTCCCCTACATTGCGAACTACCACACATAATTTCTCAGACTGTTGAAAACACTGATCAACTAATATGAACAGTATTTACACATTATTTACATTATCCTTTCTTTTATTAGTTACACCTAACCTCGCGAGGCAGCTGGATTGGCGAGATCACACAAGAATCCATCTTGCACTTGTGGACCAATCAGCGTCCTACGAAGATTCTCGCATGATCTCGCGAATCTAGCTGCGTCGACGCGTCAAAGTTGAGTTACACTTGTGCCATAACATCATTGTAATTTATTCTAATTGCCGTAAACAAACAAAATTTACTTGCTGATAAAAAAAAAAAAAAGTTGTGCTCTAATAGTCTATTAATATGTCACTCTAGACGTCTTCTCTTTATCTGTTTCTTACTTGTTTCTGGGCTGTACGGGCAGTTTAAGGTGCGCTGAAGCAATCTGTCATTAGAGCATATGTTCGTGTAAGTAAAGTCCACTAATGGCTGATTGCTTGCTAATGGCTGTGTGATCGATCGAAAGAGTGAACAGAGAGAATGCGAAAGTCAAGAGTCCGACCATTAAATAACACGTAAAGATGAGTAAGGTGGGAAGAGGTAGTGAGAGGGGGCAGGGGGGTTGAGAGGGGACGAGTCAGGTTAAGAAGGAGAAAGCGAGTGTCCATTACCCTTCACTAAAGCAGCTGGAGAACAGAGGAAGAGGGGAGATTATGGGATAGCTATTAGGATTAGTGGATTGTGTGTGTGACTTCCTGCGCTGTCAACAACACCTGAATCCTCCCACATGCTTACATGGCTGTCTGTGCCACCAGCAGCTAACAAAATAACACGTACGCAAGCACATACGGATGCAGTAAGTGAGATGGTGTGCGTAAAAGGAGTATCAAACGCAAATGGATGCTGAAGTAGTCAGTGTGTAATTGTGTGTGTGTGTGTGCGTGTGTTTGTGTGTGTGATAGAGGGGTCTTACCAGGATGAAGAGGCCTTGGTTGGCAAACTTGTGGTGGTCGGGGATGGTGGAGAACACGGACAACACCAAGCAGCTGAACACCAGCAGAAAACTGAAACACACACGTCACGCACAGGTCAGTAAACAAAATTCAAAAACACACATGTTGGAAATAAAAAAACACTCTTGGGTTAATCTCTTCAGAGAAAAACAATTGGACTAAATGAAACTCATTAATATAAGCTTTGTTCACTCTCTGTGTGAATAACCAACAGGGGAAAACAAAATTGCAAATACGCACGCAGGAAAACGTTTGTTGATCCATAACAATACGAGCACAGCGTGCCGAGTCATACGCGGTTAGAGGCACGAGAATCAGAGCAATGGAGCCAAGTTTACCTGTTTGTGGTACACAAACTATATATCTTAATAAACATATATAAGAAATAACTTATATACGTTATTTGTTAGTTTAAAAAAAGTATTTACTGTATTAGGTTTTATGTCATAGTGTGCTGTTCAACATATTTTGATCAGTTTCTTTCTGTTTAAAAACGATGAATACTGATTAGATAGACAGGTCTACTGATTTGACCTACTGAGGTAATTTACTGCTGTCAGTGAAAGTGTTTTTAAAGGTTTACATCTTCAGTACAAAACGATGTGGTTTTGGTCTTTTTCATGTTATTTGTTGACTAACAACAATTTATTACCGTCATCCTTGTCCTTTAACTGCTAGGAATACATGTATGTCGCTTGTTTTATAAATAAAACAGAACACTGATATTCAGTTGATTGGAGGAACCTTTAAGATTAACCGTTGAAATGCGTCCTGTACGACTCGTCGTACTGTCCCACTTCTTTCAGAGGAAGAACAGGATGCTGCAGTTCTGCTGGGACAGAAATTACTGTCCTGTAGAAATAATGGCCACTTCAGTTTGAAAACTGCTCCAGAATAAAACACAACATAAATTCTGGTAAATTGTGTCTCATGTTCGTATAAACACTTCATTTCTTCCGCGACACTGGAGAAGTGAGAAGTCTCCACTAGACAATCTCCATTATTAACTCTGGGTCAAGACGAGAGAAACATGAATGTACAGACTTGGAGGTCTTAGGGGGGAAAAAAAGCACTGTCCATTATCTCTTTAAACTAACACTGTGATCACATACTGTAATTGTCACACACAGCTCTTACATCTATGATGTGAATTCCCTTTTTCGTGGAAAAGAAACACAGTGCGTTCCCTGGTCAAATATTTTTGGGAACAGGTTATTAACTACCTGTCAAATAGTAAATATTTCTTGCTGCCAAAAAATTATTTTCCTCAGCTAAGATGATGCATTAACTTGAACTTCAAAGTAGAAACAGTAGAAACAATGTGGCATTTATGTGGCAACCACCACTGTCTGTCCCACTTAACCAGTGGAAAAAATTATTGTTACATGTGGTTTCAGTGGAACTGTCGGCAGCGAGATTAAAAGGAGCTATTTATCAGAGAGTAGAGGGGGAGTTGTGTTGTGAATCAGGTCAGAAACTCTAAGTAATACCATTTTTGTATTCTCTTAATCTGTCAAGCATTGTGTGAGGGTGGGCCAGAAAATAATTAAGGGGAATTTTGTAAAATAAATAAATTTCATTCAAAAAAAATCCGTATTTTACTCCTGATGTAAATACTGTATCACGTGTTGGGTACAGACAACCACACAAGCAGCATACAAGCAACAACATAATAAAGCGACTAAAAGAGCTACTAAAAACTCATAAAAACAACAAAAATATCGTACATTGTGTAATACATTTAGTTTTATTTCCTGTGTTAAATAAAGCAGACACAGTTCTCCTGGTTATATTCTGCATTTCCTATATTTTTGTATCACAGCATGACCTTATAGTTGTTTCTACAAAGCCTTGTGACTTAAATCATGGACACAAAAGAAGAACTGTGTATTTTATGCTAACAATTTTTAGGGCAGGAATTATATCACGGCCAAACGGCCAGTGCCGTGGATGCCCCGGAGTGTGGCCGTAATGCCCCTTCTATAATTAGCTACTCACACGGCCAGTTTGGCATGCCCTGTTTTGAACTTGGCCGTTGTGCCCGTAAAAGAAAGTTGTGGATTTCCCTGCAGATTCCTCATTTTATTGGCTAGCAATTAACATTATGTGAAAAGCACAAGCAGCTAAACACTGTACAGTGTAAGTATTAATACACAGTGTGTTTTAAAGTGTACCAGGATATTGCGGCATAGTGTTAGCTAACTAGGAACGTACATAGTTTATAACTTACTGCGAGATCTGATGTGTTGCTACATTTTCAGCACGATGCGACGTTAACACACACACACACACACACACACACACATCCATTTCTCTGTAAGCAGACACAGCCACTTCTCAATTAAGACAGATCAGGAGAGACTGAGAAGCTTCTCATCAGTGTGTTTTAATGTTCAACATGTAAAAATGGGTGTTGAAACTTGTTCAGATTAATTTTGATTTAGTCCATTTATAGACTTTATTTTATCTTTATTATTTTAACATTTAATATAATGAATTGTTCAAATTTTAAAAAATCAGACAGTATTTCATGAAAAAGTCAAACATTCAGTGTACAGTTTTAATTAACTCAGTAATGTTTTTCAATACATGACTCCTAATTGTTGATTGTATACTGTTTTGTCTTCATACAATGTAATTATCACTTATCATTATTATTATTATTGCACCATTGGTTTTGGCCTTGGTGCCCCAATAAATTTGTTTTTAGCAAAGGCCAAAGTGGCCTTGCCCTAATAATGACTTAATTCCAGGCCTGATAAGAGTGAAAATACTTATTTTCAATAAGTCATAAATAAGTAAGCATTCACACTGAGTTATCAACACTGAGACACAGTGTTGGCAGCGCAGGGTGACAGTATATACTTTTTTTTTTTACTATACAAAACCTACAGATCAGTGTTAGATGCACATAAAATGTTGCAGGGCACATTCGCAGCAGCTCAGTGACATGATCACGGCACCTTAACAATCTGTGCCATGTGAGAATATGCAAAGAAAGAAAATAAAGTAAGTGTTGAGAGAGAGATAGTGTTGCACACAAACACACACACCACCACTGCCTGCCCTGTGTGCCATGTGAATCCAGAGCAGTGAGGCAGGATTAGCCAGCTGGCAGCTGTTGGTCCAGCTGGTCTAGATGTCAGAACCCAAAGTTAGAGAACACTTGTTAGACGCTAAACCAATTCTCATGGCCTCGCACAATGGCGCCCTTTCTCTTCGATTAGTAATGCGATCAACAAGTCTCTCACTGGGCTAATGTGTGTGAAATTAAATACATTTTATGTGCTCACATTAAAAAGCTGCTTTTTAAAAAATGGGTATGAGTCAGAAAACAAAGTAGCGGTGGACAGCTGCTGTACAGAACTGCGCGTAATCTATACGAAATGTATAAAGGTTATACATCATTAAAGCCACAGAGAGATTTCCATGGCAATAAAGCTTTATTCCCACAGGAATAAGGAACAGAAACACACAAATCTGGAAAAAGAAAAGAACAGAAATTTGCAACTCACAGATAAAATAATATGTTTATCAGCAATCTTTCAGCGGAACAATAAAGACACATTTCCTCTTAGACTATAAGCCTCCACATCTAATCAGTTGATATCAGTATATTAGTCTGGCTTCAGCCTCTACATCGTATATCATACATGTCCAGTTAGCTTTACACAATGATTAGAGGCTGATAACTGCAGGATATTAGAGATAGGTGACCAATAAAGGACATTTCTCATAATGCAAATATATCTCATAATATGTTACTAAAAGTCTGAATATTTTCTCCATCTCGCTCTAAAAACACTTTTTTGTCATAACGTATGGAGTCACTGAATGAGCAACTGTTTTTGTTTTTGTCTGCCTGCCCGGCCACAGTTTCCGGATGGCGAGACACTCCAAATAGAAAGTAAGATAAAGTAGATCTTAGACAGCTAGGAAGACACCGGACACCAAGCGTGAATAAACAGAGACCCCCAAATTACTACTGTATAGTTCCCAGCCCAGTGATGCGTGCACGGTCCTGAGTTTGTGCTCCAGCCACGGCGGAGTTACTTCAGATGACTCTCTGCTAACAATGCATTTTGGTCGTTCATCAACTGAGTAATGTGCTGACTAAACCGTCTGTCTTTTTCCCCTCAATTAACTCAAAGAGCTGTGTGTATTTCCATAAAGAGGAGATTAGTTGGGGCAGCATCTCAGGTGGTTTCTTTCATTGACTTGTGCTTTATGACAGGAAACAAGTTACAGCACAGATAGCCGGATCGACAGCTTGGCTTTTACAAAATGCAGACACAACACTCCCCGTAGAAACGAGTTATGAAAGCAACTCTGCATTTACCTGAATATAATACTATCCCTTACATGCTGTACACTAACTTCAAACCACTGCACCGAGTTACTGCCAACACAGCTCTCCAGATCTGTTTATGCAGCCAGTTTCCATAATCACAAAGTAGATTTCTGCCGGGTGTCATGTAACAAACCCCTCAAACCTCATTTCATTCAGACCACAAGCCACAGACAGACCTCAAATCACAACACCCGCCAAACTCACATTTGGCTGCAAAATACCACTTATACCATCTATGTTGAATTCCTGCAAGTGTCCTGTGTTATCCAGAAAAACAAGTGACACTGAGTGTGTACCAAAGATGATATTAATATGATACTTGTACTAAGGCTGGTGAAATTCTCCATTTTGTAAGACATAAATCTTTAAAAATGGGTCACAGCTTGATTGTTTCACTTTTATTAGCCATGATAGAGATGTGGCTGTACAGATGGCAGTGTTGGTAGGATGGTCCGCCACTTTGACCCCCAGTGGGTCAAAGTTTTCACTTATCTTGTGTAATATCTCAACATCTACTTGATGGATCAGCACATAATTTTGTACAGACATTCACGGTTGTGAGATGATGTTGATATTTTGCAGTTTTGAGTGAATTTTCTCAACAACTATAGATGACGCCTCAGCTTGTATCTGCTTTGTCGTCCCAAATGAATTCATAAATATACAGTTTGGACACTTTCTGATTCAAGAGAATGGGATGGTATGTCCAAACTTTTGACTGGTACTGTATATATATAAACAAACACATAAATAAATAAATGAAACAGATAAGGAGACATTTGGGCCGTATGTGATGCATGGGGAGAGGGAGTCGCATTTCTACTGAGGACACGTTTTCAGCCGCAGCCCCACCACAGCCCGTCATCCACCTCAGTGCCACCATCTAACATCCTCCCCGCCACCTTTTCAGGGAAATGTCAGATAAGAGCAAAGCATCAGTCGAAATCACCAAATCAGCAGGGTTGGTCTCGGGTTGGAGAACGTTGAAAGAAGATCTGCTCAGCTTATTTGCCGCTTTACTATCTCGTCTCCACAAAATATCTTCATACTGGAATATTTCAATAAAGACATCATATAAGAATATAGACCTTAAGAGGGGAGGGGATATCAGGGGTGAGGGGAGGATAAAGGGTGCCTGACACCTGCACCACATGTCGTGTGGCGAATCAAACAGACTTTCATGATATAATAAAAAAAATAATTTATGAAAGCCAGCCGCTCAGAAGGTTTACTGTGAGGCTGCCTACATTAGTAATTGCTCCAGAACTTTTACAAAGAATAATGCATGCACTGCTATATACACAGAATATCTGACTTTTCTCCAAAAGCCGGCCGAGTGTAATTTGTCTCATGGACACTGTGAATCAAGAAAAATGCAAGCACAGGAAGACATACTAGAAAGAAAGAAACAAAGAAAGAAAGCACACACAGCTCTTTGCATGTTCGCCTAAACAATTCTTATTCATTCACATCCCAATTATCTGTCCCCCGAAACTCTAACCAAACACTGTTACACACCACAACCCCTCTGTATGTATAAAGTGCATACAAATTGGTTCATGGCCTGTAAAGCTCCAGAGGATCATTGGGCTGCTGTTGGGGCAGAAAACAAATAAACGTACAGCAGCAACAGGGCAACCAGATTGCTTTTAATGGAAGCTAGGCAGGGTGCTTTTACTGCTGTTTTCCTGTAAGCATACATAAGTGAAAAGGGAGATCTCATATTACTTTGACTGGACTATGAAAATATTTTAGTGTGATAAATAGGTATTACCAGTGCTAATAAACATATATGGCATTGTGTATTGCTGCATTAGACTGTGTCTGTGTGTGTCAGAGTGTGTGTGTGTGTGTGTGTGTGTGTTTCTGTATGGGTTTATGAGGTTTCCACTCTGTGCCAGTCAGTGTGCCTGGCAGAGAGAAGCGGATCTGGACTGTGGGAGAATGCACCTTTGATTCAATCACCGCTGGATGATAAAGCAGCTATCAGTTACACACAACAAAGGAGGCGGAGGGAGAGGAGGGGATCAGGACAGGGTGATGAAGAAGACTGAGAGGGAGGATGCAGAGGAAAAGGCATGAACAACATAAACTGAGGTTAAGAGATGTAAAGATAGATGATTCTTGTGAAGAGAAAGAAAGAGGGGCCTGGAGGCATGCTGGGAAAAAGAGGGAAAAAGTGAAACTAGGGGGGAAAAAGTGCAGGTGAGGGATGAACATAAACTGAAAGGACCCTGGGGTCATGTTGCTCTGTGTGAAGCTTGGACACGCATGTGCATACCGGTGCATGTAAGGTGTAAATGCACGTGTAATGTGTGTGTGTGTGTGTGTGTGCGGCGCCAGCCCGAATCGATGACGCTCTGACGACGGCTTCCAAGCATTGACCCGCAAGCCGTGCACGCGAGCAGGCGCACAAACACGCAAACAAAAAGAGAAAACGCACACAAACACACGCGCAGGGTCCAGTTATTGAACACACCCTCCACAAGGACACACACAGGTAAACATATAGACCTGCTCAAACAAACGGAAAAAGCTCAATTAGAACATGGGATTTATATATAGAAGCAGCTGACGGACATGTATGTGAACCGCTGTCAAATGTCACCTTGGAAATGTAGCCCTTCACACCTTTACAGTGTTTACAAAGTGTGAGTACAGCACACGCAATGCTAACAGCAGCTAAGTGCTAACAAACAAGCAATAAATAGAGGGACTGTCCAGAGAGGAGTAAGGCAGCAAAAAGGTGAAGTATCGGAGGGTGAGAGGGAGGAGTGAGAGTGTCGTCAGCAGAGGAAGAGGAGGGAGGGAGAGGAGAAAGAGAGGAGAAAGGTGGAAACAGTAGAACGATATTAATAGCATTTCACTCTCCTTAAATAGCGACTGCGGGCAAATTGTGTGTAGGTAGGCTGCAGAGCACGGCTCCGTACAGGCCCGTTAGTTACCCCTCCTCCTCCTCCTCCTCCTCCTCCTCCTCCTCCTTCTTCCGGGACAGCAAACTTTTCAAAGCAAGAACAAAAAAAACCAACACACAAACAAATAAAAGATGAAAAGTGCTTTTTCACGAGGAAAGAAGCTGAGTGAGCGATTCAGAGGCTCTAGTACTAGCACATGCCCCAGGAAGAGAGAAGGGAAGTGAGAGGAGGGGGGGAGGGGGGGGGGGGTTAACATGAGTGTAAAATCAAGAGGAATGTTTTTGTTTCCCTCTGAATGCCACAACCTTCAAGAATATTACGTGACAAGATCAATTATTTACATAACTGAGACACTACTCCATTACTTGGATTAATGGTGCCTTTGTTGGTCACGCTGCTCACAAAGGTGCAACCTTGGTAGTTTGCATCACGAGCGGCGCTACCTGACACTTCTGCACAAATAATTTGCTTTATTACATACACAGGCTCTTCACATGTTAAAAAAAAGCGCAGCACACTCTCCCTCGCAGACACACACCTTCTGCACTGCCAGACACACACACACACACACACACACACACACACACATCCACTACCATGCTGTTCCACTGTCTGTCTACAGATGACGCATTTCAAACAGAGTGCCAATTAGACTGATACATTTTCCTTGCTGGAGAATGTCACTCCCAGTTACAGCGGTCATGAAAGTATCTGTCATCAATACACACACACACACACACAGTGCCTGCACTCTTTCTCAGCCAATGTTACATCACATCATAACCCGTAACGAGTCTTTTGTTCCCTGCTTTTGATTCATTGAAACTACTCTTTTAGTTGCATAAAACGTCAGGTAAACAGAAGGCTTCCTTTCACTGGAAGTTTGTTCCCAACTCACACAGAAACGTCCCGGACCCTGTTCACTTTCATGTGAGTGTGTGTGACACTGAGTAAATAGATTACTTGGATTAATGGTGCAGTGCTCCTGGAGTCATTTCACCAGTTGTGAGGAGTGCAGTGATTTATCAGTGCCTTCACCCAATACAAAGACACATTTCAGCGACTTTTTTTCGGAGAATGAGGCTTAATTAACGCAAAAAAAAAAAAAATCCAAGTGACACTTCCAATACCGATATTTTAATGGTTGTTTCCAGCCTTTTCTAGTTCCATGGTATGAATCCAAATGCATTTTGGAATAATTAGACCACAAGCAGGAGAGAAAACACTGGAGCACAAACTCCCCAATTAAACATTCCCACTCTTGGTTACGCTGTTTAAAACTTAACAACTTAACAAGCCTATTTTTCTCAACCATAAGGTCTAGAAAAAAGGGTGAAAAATCATCCGCTTTTATCTTAAGTCTTTGTCAGATGACACGTTGTACAACAAGCATACTGAACCTTACAGCAGCATTGTTTTGCCTTGTCGTTCAGAACAATGTCCAACTAGCGGAAGTATGCTCATACGCTCATATGCACTGTTTATATACATTTTGGTGAAACTCTAATGTACACAATGTGCACTGTAGACTACAATACACCACATGTTACAGTGGCATTTACGGCCTTCGCTGCAGTTTCACTTATGAGAATCTTTTTGAAACAAGTAACAATTATTGTGGAATGCAGGTCATCAGTCAACGAGTGTCAGATGTGCAAGATGTTGCAAGAAAAGCTGATATTCATTGCCGACAAGATACATTATCCTTCACTTGTTTTGAGAAAAAAGACGTGACAGAACTTATCAAAATGTCTTTGCAGGGTAGAAGAACATAATTTGATTGTGTACACAATAATAGCAACACCTGCACAATATAGAATGTAATCCAGTACAAAAGTCTTGCAACAAGTACTACTAACACTACAGTTGTGGCCACATGTCTGCCTCATGAGTAGTCACCCCCCCCCTAAATAAATATAGCATCTAAATATATATATTTAGATTTATGAATTATATTCATTATAGTGAGTGCAGTACTTGACACTAGTGGTTTCTGGTGCCTCACTGACATGACTCTGTGCAACTATGTGGTCCAGATGGTTAGTGACTGCAGAAATATGTCCAGTGTGGTCACATATCTAACCAGTAAATGGAGTGAAATGAAAGTATAACCACAGAGGACGGATAAATTCATGATGGCTGCACAAGCCTGTGTGTATGTGTTTGTCTGTATTGTCTGTCGGGAACAGGATTAATAGTAATTGCACACAATTTTTTGGTGATCGGTGGTGCTTTGACCTGGTGGGATGCGGTTTATGACATCAGGACAATTCAGTGTGAAATTGTTCAAATAAATTATAGAAAATGTATGTGATTACGGGGAAAAAGAGGTTGGAAAAACGAAACCATGTGTGATTTACACACACAATATTGACATCAATTGTCTACTAAGCTGGAAGAAATGGTGACCATCATAAAGACCTGGGTGAGCTTATAATTAGACATAAGCACTGACCCATGTGCTCAAGCTCACACCCCACTCCACTCTGATTCCTGCTCTTTGCTGCTTATGGACTTGTTGTCAGTGAAGTGTACCATACAGAGCTCAGAGATGTGAGCACGGCTGAGGCGAAGTGCTGAGAGAGCTCTGACATTTAGCTGTGGCATTGTTAGCGCCAGCTAGCCAATTAGCAAAGAGTCTACAAACCCTTTAAAAGGTGTATGAGCTGCCACTTTACACACCAGTGTGCTTGTGTAACAGTGATATTTCACCATTGAAGCAGCGAGCTTTACCCTCCCACAGCTTGGATCAGCAGGCCTGGAGGTTGGGGAGGGTCTTTGTTGATAGTAAAGATGGTAAAAGGGAGGACGAAAGAACATCTTGGCACTTCTGTGTATGTTTTTCTAACTGTATTAAAGTATTTTGCTCAAAAAAAAAACTCAAAACTAAAACCAGAAGATGCACCAGTAGCAGTCAGGACGCAACCATGTGACTTCTCAGAGGTTTATTGGATGTGAGCCCCGCACCACCCAAAACACACATGCACCCTACACCATTTTACCCCCCTCCTCGACCAGGGCTAGGACTGAATTTCAGGCCAATCATCATTACTCTGTGACAGGTCTAATTTTGTTACCATGGCAGCGGGGATCTCCAGTGATGGATCACAGAGGGTCAGGGGCAGCTTTCGAGGATTGAGAAACAACAAAAAGAAAGCGGTGGCTGTAACATTTGAACTCAGGGTAATAGGATTGGCCTGGCAGTTGAGTAGAGGGGGTGTAAGCCGGGGTCAGACACAACCCCGGTGGTCAGCGGATCTCGAGAAGCCGACAGGATTTACAGAGGACTTAATGGTGCAGTAATGTGAAGGCCACCGTTACTAATACCAAGGTTTGAGATCATTTAAAGCACTGTGCGAAAATGATCTATGATCCCATCTGAATAGAGCGGTGCTGCAGTTTGTGTTAAACAGCATTTATTTTGAGATAATTCTCAAAATTCAACTGTGTTTTTGACAGCAAACAATAGAGACTGGCAATAATGGATTTTTGAGGCTGTTACCAATGTCAAAATTTGAGAGTTAAAAACCATTTACTGGCCACCCGTTTCTAAATTACTGCATTATCTTTGGCTTTTCTTTAGGGCAACATCTTGTTACTTTCTTACCTTTTTTGATAGAGTACAGTTGAGAATCTGACAGGAAATATGAGGTCAGAGAGAGGAGTTGAAATGCAACAAAAGTCCCCAGCTGGATCATCGCATCCACATGGCACACATCCCAGACCACCAGACACCCCAATCTCTTGTTACTTTTCAGCTGACATATGTGCCAATAGCGATATATCTATTGAAGTAAATCTCTGCTGATATGTTGTCAGTTTATCAGTCCGTCATTTATTGACATGGACGGACTTCCTCACAACTGATCTGCACCTTCTTCATCACGTCTTTTTCCTGCACCCAACTGCGCTGCAAACATTAACTATTAACACATCCACAGTCGGACACCCATTGTGCTAACTGGAAAAAAACATTATTTTAATGGCGTGTAGAGCCCAACGGTAATTTAACAAACATCTGCATACACACACACACACAAAGACTAGAAACAAACACTGAAACTCTCAAACACACTTGTTCTTTATGTTCTCTGACCAGTGCCACGCAAGTGTTAAAGTCAACACAGGCACCTTGTTAAAACACAGATCCCTAAAAATCAGCAAACTGTCTCCACAGCACCACTACTCTGTTGTCAGTTGGTTACCATGGCAGCAACCTCATGACCCTAAGGCTGAGGCTGGAGTTTATTCTGATGGTGATTTCTCTGTTGGCACGGGACAGATATGCAGTAGCTGTCCGGGTGTTCCACACTGAGGTCCCACTATCTGTCCGCTGACATTATCTCTGCTGTTATTTAAGTCAAACACTGGTACCGAGGTCACGTCACATGGTGGGGCTGCACTGTGTTACTCCTCAGTCCAGTTTGAGTCCCGCTCTCCCTCCCCGTCGGACCAAATGTTTGCGTGTCTGTCTTTGTGTAACTGTCAGTGTCTTTATGTTCAGTTTTAAGACAGAGTCCAGAGCCATGTGCAGCAGATTACATCACCACCCAGTGAAGCCCTGCAAACACCCCCCACCTTCCACACAAACATACCTCACACTCGCATTGCCGTTGCCATTTTCCATAACTACTTCCTGAGCTGCACCAACAGTATAGCCACAAACAAAACATGTCAGCCAATACAGAGCATTTAGTGTTGGGGAGCTGGTTTATTCTACTCCTTGCACATTGAGCAATATCACAATCCAAGACAGTGGACAAAAGAGCACAGATAACGCGGGGGGGGGGTTTCTTGTAGGATAAAGGGTTCTGCTCTGAACTGTACAACTCTGTAAAAACTGTTGACCCTTGTTCGCTTTCTAAATGCATTACAGGAAGCCTGTTGTCATCGCCTGGACTTTGCCTTCTGTTTGCCAGAATTTTGGGTCATAAATATCTCGTCCATGTACAGTGTGGTGTTATTTTTTTTCCTTCTGACCCACACATATCCCCACACACATAAAAAAACATGAAGCAGGATGAAGAGTTACGCATTCTGTCCACTCTCCAAGTCCCTCCTTCATGTTACTGGATTGGATATTCAAAAATAACTCCCACACGAGACTGCAGACGTCAACATTTGGTTTAAACTTATTATGTTCCGCTCCGTCATTAAATTCTGACCCTCTTCTTTTCTTTCCCACTCTCACCCTAACTTACTTCCTTAATCTTCTGTTTCTTGCCTCTCCTCCTCCTCCTCCTCCTCCTCTCTTTAGTGTAGCTGACGCAGAGCCAGGATCAGAGTGGGCCACTTGTGGGCCTCTCAGCCACACCCGCTCCCCTCTTTAACTCATTACGACCAATTAGGTGACAGGCGAGGGAGTGGAAGGGCAGATGAGAGCGGAGAGATAATACTCTTCTGAATTATTAATTCGTCTACTAAATCTCACCCTGCTCTCTCTCAGTGCCCAGACCTCTTAGTTCTCCTCTTGGTTGCTATTCTCTGTCTTCTGTCCCGTCAGTCTTTCTCTTGTCATATTTCTTCTGTCTAAATGCCATATCCAGATTGTGCTACTGGCGCCTATTAGTGTGCACTATATGATGCCGACACGTGTTGCTGTTTAGACTACGTTCACAGACTTTTGCCCCGAGTGATAAAACAGGTCAAATATTACCAGACAGCAGTGCAAGGTCATCCAGCAAGGCACTGCAGGGACCAATCAAATACATGCAAGCTAACATTCACGGTAGATTACTTTGTAATGCGAATGGGGTATTTCTACTTTATCGTTGCAACAAAGGGTAAAATGATTGTTACTGTGACGATTTTCCAAAAAGTCCTTCAAATTAGTGGACTTCCTAAATTGTATTTCATCATCTTCTTGGTACCTGAAGCAACACATCCCCACCACTGCAACCCCTTGCATTTTAAAACATATTTTTGTCTCTTCATTGTAGAGTTTTTCATGACAGGAAATTTAGCTTTTTTCGAAAATATTGTCCACAGTGGTTAAATCTGAAAATGCTGGCCTTGCTGAACCAGCTTTTTGGTCGGCCTCTATATGGCAATAAAGTCAGGTAACCAACTTCTAACCCTCGCTGTGATCACTCACTTTAAATGTCACTCAAACGGGTGTTTTCATTAACTGTATTATTTTGTCAGACTCATTCACAATCATTAAATAAGGAGTTCACCTTGTTCACCTAGTTAACTGGTGATTTCTATGACCAGTTTTATGCTCATTCAATTGTTTGACAAGAGAGACAGAAAAATATGTTAATGAAAGCCACTAGACTGTAAGTTTGTCTGTATTAAAACACATTAACACACGTATGTGATCACAGAAAGCATATACTGGATGGTATTCTGGCTCTTTTATCCCACAGGGGATATGACAGTATAACCAGACTTTGTAAGAAAGTAATTTGGGATTTTGACATATTTTACTTTGATATTGCATTTTTATGTTGTTTTTATTGAACCCTTTGAAGCAGACGGGGACAGACTGTGATGCACAATTTTGTTGTTTACTAACCTAAAGAAAAATAAGAGAATTAGTAAAACCAACTGAAAACACTTGCTGTGTTTGGACCCATGTTGTTTTTAGATTTAGACGGTTTAGTGTGGACATAGGGTTCACTATGCCTGATTCCCCAACTACTATATATGTATTCCTTACTACTCCACTTTTATTGGCCTTGTATGAAATGCACTCTGGGACACAGGACACGGCTCGGACATCACAGGACACCACAGGGTCTGGCAGCCGGGGACTGAAATGACTGATTGAGCTCTGATAAGTAGCACAGAGTGAAAGAGAGAGAGTGCTAAGAAGAGACAGAGGGAGAGAG
Source organism: Scomberomorus guttatus (assembly GCA_038419695.1). Taxonomy (NCBI): domain Eukaryota; kingdom Metazoa; phylum Chordata; class Actinopteri; order Scombriformes; family Scombridae; genus Scomberomorus; species Scomberomorus guttatus. The sequence goes on from CM076461.1 coordinate 14,984,978, forward strand.
AGAGAGAGAGAATAGTACAGTAATAGATGTATAGGAGGGAGGAGAAGTAGCAATGACCACAAGGAGTGAGTATCAGTCAGACAGAGAGAGAGAGAGAGAGAGAGAGAGAGATAATGAGAAAAAATAGTGGACAAGAGACAGAAAGAGGTGGCTGAATAATAGATTGGACAGACGGGGGGACAGTGAGACGAAGAGAGCCAGAATGGAAAAGAGAGAGAGAGATGAGGTATCGTCTGTGAGGTCTCATCACACACTTGCTGACATTGCTTTAATCTCAGGGCCAAGAGAAGACCAGAGGGCCCACCGACACATGCACACACACACACACACACTTGCAGAGTGAACATGGTTGCTGGCATGTAGGGACATATTTACTGTTTGTGTGTGTGCAGCAGCGGTAGCGGCTGTTTTTTTTGCAAAGGAAATTTTAAAACAAAATTAAAAAGTCAGGCAGGACTCCTGCATGTCATCACAACAGGCAAATACGACGACAGTTTGATGTGGCAGGTTTATGTTGATGTTTGTATTTCACACTTGGCCTTAATATATTTCTGTAGTTTCTACACCAAAACATGTTTTGACATCGGTTGAAACCTCTTCTTCGTCAATAACCCTTTATTATAGTCAATCTCTGCTGTAAAAAAGGACTGAATTAATATAATGTAATACCAGAGCAACAACAGAAGCAGCAGTAGACAAAGCATTCTTGGAAGACAGGGGCAAGATGACTTTTGGACAAAGTTTCTCTCCCTCCTCCTCTGCTCATAATGAAGCCTGTTGACATGGAATCATGTCAAGAGATGAGCAACCGAGAGAGAGAGAGAGAGAGAGTGAGAGTGAGAGTGAATGACAAAGACAGAGATAATGAAAGTATGAGGAGAAACAGAGGGAGAAGCAGTCCAAAAGAAAAAAGACAGACGAATGCAGCTAAGAGAAAGGGAAAGCATAGAGTGCTGATGGAAATAAACAGATACGAGAGCAGGGAAGCATATTACAGCGACAGGAACTGAAAACGTAACCATCACACGGGAATAGAGGAAATGACACTGAGATTTAGTGATGCAATTGTGCAAATCAGACATTTTAGAGCAGGAGGGGACAGAGCGCAGGAAAAAACAATCTCATGAGAGTGGCAGGCAGCCTGCGTAATTACGGCTCCGTCGTTAACATTTGATTATTGTTTATGCTCTGCCCACAAGCCGCTGGCCAGGCATATACACACACGTACACACACACACACACACACACACACACACACACACACACACACACACATACACACATGCAATTTCCATAAACCTACACATGCATGAATGCACACACATTTTGCAAATGTGCACACGCCAATCAAGACCTTTTTTGACAGTATGCACACTCAGCCGCGTGAGCCATGACACGCACACGCACACACACACACACACACACACACACACACACACACACACACACACACACACACACACACACACACACACGTATATATACACACTGCAAAGCGCTTTCTGCAGGCCAGGCAGACCTTATAAATACTGTCCTACATTGTGATTTTGTTTGAGCTCCGTCTCCATGGTGCTGCTTCCTCACATGTTTATAGTGACTGCCGTTATAAATTAAAATGATCTTAACAACACTTAGGCCAGGCTGTGCATGCGGGTGCAAACAGGCACGGATGATAGGGGAAAGACACAGAGACTTGGGGTATCCCAGGACAAAGAGAGACAAGAGACAGAGAGTGAGAAGAAGAAAAGACAGAGAAAACAGGGTTCGCTCTAAAAGATGTAAAGCAGCTCTTGACAAAGGTAGACTTAACGTTTTTAATGGAGGCGGTTTGTGTGCGTGCATGTGTGTCTCTACATCCATGTAAACACGTCAGGTATGCCTGCACAGTCATGCAGCCTCCTCAACCTGGAATATACTGTATACCCAAGGCATTCACTGAAGCCCGCAAGGCACGTGCCTGAGGGGGTAAAGTTACAAACACGTGGACAGAAAATAAAATCTAATGCCTGAAAAATAACCAGCCAGAGAGGCACAGTCTGATATACAGAGGCTGTTTGAGGTTAAACACATCAGAGAGACTGGCCCACCTCATGTGCAACATAGATGCTCAGTCTTCACTCACACCAAATTAAGGTTCATTTTTAATCAGCTTTTATACAGCTTTCAAGCTTATATCCTTACAATCTAAAACGGTTTGAATACGCACCTTTACTTTTACTAAAAGGCTGATCTGAGTTGAGTTTACATTTCACTGCAGCCAAAATCCAACAAATGAAGCTTAGCGAAAGTTCAGTCAGGAAGACAATCTTTTGCACGCTCAGGTCGTTATTATTTCTCAAACCATCTGTCATTCCCATCCCTAACGCATGCTCACTTATTATTTCCTTGCTGTCATTCCACTGGGTGTCAATTAAGACATCAGCTGTTCACATCTAACCAATAGCTCGGTGACACGCCTTCATTTGTCAGCCTATCATAATGCGGCTGTCTTTTTAAATATGTTTTCTCCTTCTCTGCCTTGCTGCTTTCATGCTGCCGTTTTGCGTGCCCCACCACCTCCTCACCGCCCAGTCTTCGCAGATTCATCAGTGCATCGCCTCATCAGCCTCATCAGCCTCATCAGCCTCATCAGCCTCATCAGCTTCAGCAGAAGTCATCAGCCACCAGCAGTGTCTGGACTCCATGGGGGGATCTATCTTGCTGCCCCTCAGGACTGATGTCCTTCGATTCAAAATCTCCCTGTAGAGTCTAAGCGCCGAAGACTTTTGTCGACACTTTAATATCATCTGTATAATAAACAATTCTTTTTGCTCATTCACTTGTCTCTCCTGATTGAAATAACCTGCAATATGACAATATATACTCTGAGATTATATACATTTGACTAATGTGAACATATATAATGACTAATGAGATTTTGCCCTTTATTATCTCCGAGTGTATTTCAGGCAATTGTGGGCAATGATGCAAATCAATGACAAGGACTGCTTTATTGGATGTTATATGATTTTTTGAATCAATGTGATAAACCTTGGTATGTCAGGTATTTGCTGGATTAGCCAAAAACAGACTATTTTATCCATAACAGTTTTTAAAAAGTTTCTCAATTCGATTTTCCAGGAAATTTGCAATATCACAGAGTATATATCGATATGATGATACAAAAAACATCATGATAGAGGATTTTATCCATTAAAAATTAGTTACATTAAACTTTACTTACAAAGGACATATCATGCACATTTCCAGGTTTATCTTATTCTGGCCCTTTATGCAGCCCCTCAGTTCAGCCTCTGTCTGAAACAGGCCGTTTTAGCTCCTGTCTAACATAAACAAACAGGAGTAGTAGGATTTCACTTCTTTTTCTCGTTTTTTTCTTGAAATGGAAACTTATGAAATACATCTGTACATGTTCGAGCCCGAATCTGATCCAAAATATGCGAGTAAACATGAACAACCAGTGGAACAACCTTAGCAACAAAGGATACAGAACGGACGGCCGTTTGTGGGCATGTGCAAACAATCTGACGTCATCACGAGGAGGAAGTAAAAAAAGCGTTCAGAGCAGGCCGATGCCCTGGTATACATCATCTGAAAGTTCAGCACTGTGTGTCAAGTTTTTCTAGTAATAAATCTATAATGAACGAGTGTTTTGGTTAGGTGCCTTTTCAAATTTTGAAAGTTTTGAAAAAGAGTATAAGGGCTTAGAACATTATGATGAAAGTATATGATGGCCATTCCTATGCTCAATTATGTCTCATAAGTTGTTGCAGCAATTTTTGGGTTGATACCATTTGTTACACAGATTTGGTGCTAAATTTAAACATTTTTGACCACCCAAGAAATTGATAAAATTGGTCAAAAATCCCTCCAAAATACCACATGAAGACACCAGGACCTTGAGGAACACCATAGAAAATTTCATGCTGCAATTTGGTATCAAAAAACTTTTGACATCTGGAGATTTCTGTAAGAATTGCATTTTTCAGCGATTGGATGGCAAGCACTTCTGTTCTGGAAATTGCTCAGAAACTCCCTTATTGTCAATATACCTAGGAAAGCCACACATCCTCTGAAGGCCTCTAGGCCTCTAGTTTGTAGTTGTAAAGTTTCATGCGGCTGTGATTATCCTAGAAGTCACTATAGGTTATTTTATACAGTGAGGTCAAGTTTCAAAAAATGGTCTCACTACAGTGAAATGGCTACTATGTGGACTAACATCACACATGAATACAATTGGGCTCATTGAATCCACAAGAGTCTCAGCTTTCCAGTCATACCAAATGTATGCGATTCCAAGACTGTTGTTCTAGTTTCATATGATACCAGCATCTTCACTGTAGCTTTAAAACTGAGCCCGCTACAGCCTCTGAAAGACAGTAATGTCACCTGCGGACACCGGTGTCCTTGGGGAGTGCAAGAGATTAAAAAAAGCAATTTCTGAAGTTGTTGATTAGATTTAGATTTCTATATGAGTCTCGCACCAGTTGCTCAGATTTTTACCTTTGAGTTCATCATCACGTTTCCTTGAATCCCTCAAAGTCGTTGTCATGTAGACCAGTGAATGAGATAAGCGGGAGCAGCCTTTGCCACATTTGTATAAACTAGCATGTTAATTCCTTATCAGTGGTTAGCTACAGAGTTAGTTTCCACATTATTCAGCATCTGCTGATAATCAGCTGCGTGCAGGTGCAGCCACCCATTAGGGTCAGGCCTTAAGTGTGCTGCTGAGAGATAATGGCAGGGCTAAAGCTATTGATTTATTTTCAGCCTGCCTTATGGTCTTCGCAGCGACACACAGACCCAGCTCTAAGCACTCTTCAACACTCAACACTTTTTTGTTGTTGAACAGAAAAATAAAAGGTGGCTGTGGATCACGGAGGCTCAGTAAGCAGCTGATTGTGGACTTTGTGTCAACACTAACATAGTGAGTTGCCAGGGGATCGTAAGTGTACAGAAGGGGACAGAGTGCCCAAGTTGCGGACAGTTCTCTGCCTTTGTATACAAAAAGTATTAAATAGCCGCATATTCATTGCCAGCAACTGTGCTCATTTACACAGGGTGACATTACAGCCCTGCTTTCCCATGCCGTGTGACACATTACATTTCCAGCTAAAAGAGAGTAAGACTTTACTGGCAGGCCCATCGTCATAATTGTTTTACCTAACTGGTGAATTGCCACTCTGGTGTAACACTGATCTAAAGCAGAGTGAGATCAAAATCAGTGGCAGCAGACCAGGCAGAGAGATGGCAAATGAAATTTTGCAGTGAGATAGAGAGAAGCTAATGTTGATCACTCAACACTAATCAGGATTGAATGTGTGCAGTTTTTGCCATATTGTACAAACATATAGATCAGGGATGGGAATTTTGTTGTTGAAGCACAAGTGTAATGCTAAGCAGTATCAGTAATAATCGTTGTGTAAATAAAAATCCCAGAAAATTAACAAAATCCGTCACCTATAGGATTTTGCTCAACTGAATGACTACAAGAAACAATAATAACATAATAACAATAATAACAATTGGTCAGTATTTGCAGCTCCTGTAGTACATCTACTTGAGCAGACTCACCACCTCTGAAGAAATTGCTGCTGCTATATATTGCAGAGCTATAGAGAGATGAAATAATAATATATGGAGGGGAGCTGGAAGACTGCCTCTGGATTTTCCTGGCTGTGAAAGCAGACCTGGAGTGTTTAGAGGTTCTTGACTCGTCAAAATAAACTCTTGGCATTTCCCTTCGACCCTGCCGGCCAAATGCCGCAGGATTCCTGGCCCGCTCCAGCGACAATAACATTACATAAACACAGATTACTGCAGATTAGGGGGTGTCAACACCCCCACTGATTACCTACCTGCAGGATAATGAAACAGGACCATTGTCTGAGGCTCAAAGTCTCTGCTGAGTCTGTCTGTATGTGTGTGTGTGTGTGTGTGTGTGTGTTGCATGTATGCTAACTTTCACCTTACACCTTTTTACATGTTTACTGTCAAGCAAATAAACAACAATCGTTTGCTTTCCCACCTAATGGTGATAATGTGTGTGCATGTCCTGTTCCTGGCTGAAAGTGAGCACACAGAGCAGCGCTGGATATTGAGAGAAACTTGATTCCTGGTTGGCCATCATAGGACAGACAGTTCCCTCCCCGGGGAGACACATTTTGCCCCGAAAGGAGAAATTAATACAGCAACTAACCTCGACTCTCCCCTCTCTCCAACTCACTACTATCCCGCTCTCTCTGACTCTCCCTCCATGTGCACACAAATCTCTCGTCCTGCTATAAGCCCTTCCATCCTTTGAAGGACGATCAAGGCTATGAACGCCTTTTCTTTACATTTTAAGCTACTGTTTCTGTGCATACTGTATGTTCCTGACATAACCTCCCATCTTTTTCCCTCCCTGCTGGGCCGGTCTAAAGAGGCTACCTTTCAAACCAAGTCACCATTAGCAAGCATCTGCCCTGCTGAAGTGTCCTTGAGCAAGACAGGATATCTGTACAGCTCTCGGGCTGGAAAGCGGAAAGAGAATTTTCCAAGAGATCAACAGAGTATCAAATTATCATCATTATCATTCATTTATAGCAACCGAAATCAAGCTCCCTCCTGCTCCTTCCTCCCCCCTCTGATTTTCCTCTGTGTCACACGACAGCGTTAGCACGTTGCTCTACAGATAAATAAAACCACAGCAAGCAAGGAGGTTTAAGCGGTTGAAGCAGAACGTGACAGGCCACCGAAAGAGACGTCAAGACACATGACATGAGACCTTGAGGCGGACTCTGACACGCACAAAGGCCAGGTGTAAAGAGACGAGTGGACGGGGGCTTCATGAGTCGAGTTAAAGACCTGAAGATCTTTAAAACATGAGGGAACAACCATCACGATAACGTAACAGCGAGATATGGCTATTGTAATTTAATAAAGTAAGTTAAATGTTCACCCAGTGGCCAGATTGGTGGACAGCTTCAGCCAGAAAGAGAATCTCCATTTAGGGAATAATTAATAAAATAAATAAATCTCTCTCAAACTCTTATTTCTTATTATTTAGACATTCCCGCTCCAAAGTCAACTTTCTGGCTTTTAAAGTATGTGTGCTTGCAAAATAAAACTGATGCTTTGGGCGTATGTTCAAGGAGGGAATTAAAGGACCAGTGTGTAGGATTTAATGGTATCTAGCGTTGAGGTTGCAGTTTGCAACCAACTGAATACCCCTGCCCCTCTCCCTCCCCTGCCAAGCGTGTAGGAGAACCTACGGTGGCCACGAAACTCGCGAAAAATGCGAAATGCCCTTACTAGAGCCAGTGTTTGGTTCATCCGTTCTGGGCTACTGCTGAAACATGGCAGTGCAACATGGCGTGCAAGATGTAGATATAAAGGGCTCATTCTACGTTAATGGAAACACAATGATTCTTATTATTAGGTGATTATACACTAATTAAAACATACTTATGACTTATTATATTCTATTTCTGCCAATTCATCCCCCTAAATCATACACACTGTCCCTTTAAGGCCCCGATCTCTGAAATTACTTCCAGTATGCGTTTGCCCCCTTTTAAATATTGTATTATATCCCCACTGAGCTGCCGCCCTCACAGGAAGTACAGCAGCACCATATAAAGATAACTTGACTCAATCCTGACCTCATGCCTGTCTCCAAAACTGTGTCTTTAAAGTCCTCAAAAACACAAATCAGCCAGAGTTGTGCAAAACAATCTTCTCTGAGTTCCTGCCCAATCCAGTTACTCTGGCCTTAATCTCATTAGCAGCTCGACTGGATGTTAGTTCCTCCCTCACTCAAATCAAAGGAAATGCCAAAGATACTCCATCACGGAAGCATTACTGGCGCTGTAGTGTTGGTATGTCTTTACAGAAGCCTCTACATACGATTTGAAGACGTTCTTTAAAGAGCTTTAAAGTTTCTGAGTATACGGAAGAGCTTTTGAGGCACAGATTTGTAACAACTCAGCGACTGTTGAAAACAATGTAAGGTAGTCTAAACATACATTTGAGAGCTAAAGCAATTGTTTAGCCTCTAAAATGTGAAGATTTGCTGCTTTTCCTTGTCAATTGAACATCTTTGCATTTTGGACAGTTGGTTAAGTGAAACTATACATTCAAAGACATGAACTTGGGCTCTGGGACCAAATTGCATGTTAATTTTTCACCATTTCCTGGCATTTTATTTAATAAACAATTTATGAATTATTCAGAAAAATAATCAACAGATTAAATAATAGTGAATATAATCAGTTCTATTTATCCTCAACACTGTTCTCAGGGTAGCTAATCCTCATACACTTTTACAGAAAGAGTGTATTTCTCAGAAAACAACTGTCCAGCCAATCAGACCTGGGTGGAAGAAAGACAGAGAGAGCGGTAGTGAGGGAAGGGGAGTCAATTAGACAGAGCAGTATGGCAAATGAGGGATGATATTCCCACTCAGGAGGAAATAGAAGAAGGGAACGATGGAGGAGAGAGAGAGAGAGTGAAGGAAATGCAAAGGCATTTGGGTCATAAAGGATTCTTAATGGAGCAGAATTTACACAACCTGCTGAGGTGAACAGATAAAAAAAAAAACAGCAGCGATAAATGAACAACAAGCATCCAATCTGCAGTCCTGAGCAGGTTAAAACCCCACACAAAGTGCCGAGTGGCTTTCTCCCTTCACCATTTTATGGTGCCACTTCCCCACCCCACCCTTCTTTCTCTCTTACTTAGTCATCAATAAAAACACATTCATGTGCTGACTAAAAAGGCAAACAACAAAACAAAAAGCTATTTTCTGACACTACTCAAACCATAAATAATAAAAAAAAAAAAGGTCCAACACCAAATGCATCAGTGGTTTTTGGAGGATGCCAGAGGGGGGCAATTTTAGTGGATTTTGTGTCGCGTGGTTGAAAACCTGGAAAAGCGGACCAGACCCAGGTGAGAAAGCAGATTAGCTGGCTCAAACTAGGCTCTGAGGGAAGAAAAAATGCAAGAACAGACAGATAGAGGGAACACATTCAATCAACAAGCTGTCTGAGCTAAATGAGTTTAATAATGTCAGAAAGGCAATTCACCTTTAATGAAAAGCTTGCAAGATGAATTCTGTGTACAGCACTGTTAGCTGTGTGGAGAATTAAGTATCGCCATACAGTCATTTCAATGCTTCTTTGACCAAGCTATAAGAGGACAGGTTATGGAGAGGATTAGGCTGCCAGTACTGTTGTGGGTATCTCCCACCACATCTATAAATAATGTGGCTTTAGGCTTAAACTTTCATAAACAGACACCATCACTGGTGCCTGTGCCATAAAAGGTTAAAGTGAAGGGATACCTACACACAAAGGAGACTGAAGGGTTTATCTAGCAAAGATTTATCCAGCATGAGAAGTTTACTTTGGAAGCTACTGTTTCAAAGCAGAAAAAGGAAGGGAGAAAGACAGAAGACTAATGATAACTGAGTAATTTCTCTAAAAGCATAAACAATGCATTATTAAAAGCTGTAACAGATTTGCAAGCACTTAAGTGTTCTCTCAGACATTCAATGATTGCGTAGTGATGTTATGTATAAGTGTATTTGTTCAAGTTGACGTCCAAACGTGCGGCTTGCAAAGAAAGACATCTTAAAGGCGTACCGGCCAAAATCGAAGCAGCGGAGGCTGACGTATCCTCCCATATGGGTAAAGCTCCAAGAGCACTTTATAGTACACTTTCTCTAATGCAACTTCATAATGTGTTCTTTGTTAGATCGTCCCTCCCTGGTAAACTCCACACCTCCAGTTTGTAACGCAAACTTTATAAATGTGTAGCTTCCAAACCCCAGTTTAGAATTAACCCTGATGACATCACTATGGCATCATCAGGACTTGCTCCTCCAGAGCCACAGATATTATACAGCTGTTTTCACAGCCTGAGTAAGAATAATAATGACTATTAAATTAGTTTTGATTTGGATGTGCAGACAGCTACGTGATATTCTGGAAAACAACCCTGCTAAATTCTCAATTAGCCTGCCAGGAGGTTTAGCATAAAGCACCTCATAAAACAACTACCTGATACTGATACCGATGATACTGTATGAATCTAACTAATCTAACTCCACATTACTCCCATTTATAATTTCTCTCTGCTCCTGCTTTGTAAGACATCAATAATACATGGCCGGTATATTTTCACCCTCCTTAGAACCAATCAATCACTCTGGCTGGTCAGTACTCGTCTTGACTGCTTTTCCTGTCCGTCCACATGCATTATTACTGTATATTCAGGCTGGGGTCCAGCGGAATGCTGTACCAAGCCAGAGACTAAGATGGCAGCCGAAGCCAAGATCAAGACTTTTAACTGTGCTGGTATTAGTTGGCACCAGGTTGCGTGACCTGATCAGAGACTGGTAGCCCAATTTTAGACTACGAGTTCCACAGCCCCAAGGGACCGCTGCTGTGATAAATTATTATGGTCTATATGTGACGGTCTATATGTGGCACTGCCTAATATATGGTGGAAATGGACGAGGGGTCAAAGGTGAGGGGAAACACTGAAACCGATCCTTCTGACTGTTGTCAGTCATCTGCCAAGCTCAAGTTTTCACACAGACACTCCACATTCATGAAGACACACTCACAGACGATAGAACTAAAAGTAAAGCTGAAACGATCAGTCGATTTATCAATTAGTCAAATGACAGAAAATTAATCTGCAACTATTTTAATAATCGATTATTTCTCTGTTCTCTTTCTCTGTTTCATATCATTGTAAACTTAATAACTTTGGAGTTTAAACTGTCATTCAGACAAAACAAGACATTTGAAGATATTTTCACTGTTTTTATCGACTAAATTATTCAATTAATCAAAGAAATAATCAACATTTTATTACTCAGTAATAAAAATAAATCATTTGTAGCAGCCCTATACAATAGCTCATCAAAAAACATACACATACACTGTTTACACCTTATTCATACTTAAGTTCTTGAAGTGCAATACAAAAAGTTTTGAGATATAAGTCTCAACTATGCAGATTCTTCACACTTTCTTACAAGCTAAACCTTCTTACAGGGCTGCTGGTGTTTGTACAAACTTAAAAGTCTGAAATTGTCAGTACTTAACCATAGAGCTGCAACTAATGATTATTTTCATAGATTATTCTGTCGATTATTTTCTTGATTAATCGATTAGTTGTTTGGTCCATAAAATGTCCAGAAAATTGTGAAAAATGTTAATAACTGTTTCCCAAAGCTCAAGGTGGTGTCCTCAAATGTCTTGTTTTGTCGCGACCGACAGTCCACAACCCAAACATATTCAGTTTACTGTCATAGAGGAATACAGAAACCAGAAAATATTCACATTTTTTTCTCAAAAAACAATTAATTGATTATTAAAATAGTTGCAGATTAATTTAATAGTTGGCAACTAATCGATGAATCGACTAATCGTTGCAGCTTTACTAAACCGGCTCAAACAAGCAGACAAGCCCTCCCAGATGAAACAAAGAGACAGGACTTTTACTGTGAGTGAGTGAGTGAGTGAGTGAGTGAGTGAGTGAGTGAAGAGACACTTAACATTTCAAACCGTCCAGCCGCCATTTAAATCAGAGCCTCGGCGAACGCAAGAAGCAGTGTCTAAGCAACCGATCGGTGAGCGGAGGAATTCTTTGTAGCTGGCTGGTTTTTTTACAGCTACGATTAAGTTTCCGGGGAAACTATTGTCTCTTTTAACAAGTCTCTGTGTTTTCAAGCCTCCCTATTTTCTCGGTAGTGTAGAAAACAAGGCTTTTGGTTGAGTCTGTTCACATTTCACCCAACTAACACCAGAGGAGAGGAGAGGAGAGGAGAGGAGAGGAGAGGAGAGGAGAGGAGAGGAGAAACTAAATGCCAGCTCTGAATTAGCATACAGCTGTTACATCCAAACATTCAAACATTCAAATGTGAAACAGTTTACAATATTGTAACCTGAGCCGTTCAGGAGGCAGGATGTTAAAGTTACCCTAAGACTTTATTTAAGGAGGAAATCTGTCTCTGTGAGGATGCATCTTCTGTGCAGCTGTAGCAGCGACACTGAGGGTTAAGGGGGGTATGGTGGGACTTAAGTGGGTGCCCGTGGAGAGACATTACAGTGGAGAGCTACTTCACCCCCTTTTCTATACACACTCCAACACACACCTGCAAAGAGAGGCTCTCTAGAAGCAACGCATCTGCTCCAGTGTCCCCAGTTACAATGCAGGACTAATTAAAGAATCAAGGGAAGTTAGCACGGTGCCCTACACAGCAGTGTATGGCTCAATGTAATTACGACAGATCAACAGCGCTTTAATTGAGCTTCACCGTACAATGAATTTACCTCACACATGCTACAGTTCTCAGCGTGGTGAGCACCTTACATGTAATTAATCAAAACAAACGCACAGCTCAGGGTGATACAGTATCAGGGGAATGATGCACTCAGCAAGACATATGTGCACCCGACATATTTCATATCAACGAGCAAGGACAAAAGCCTAGTTAAGGTTTTAGTGTCAGGTACATTCTGTCATCTTTTAACACAGCAACATAGAACAGGACATCACAGAAGCTTCTCATTTCCAAAGTCAGTCCAGCTCCATCTTTGAGGCCGTGGCATCTGAAACGTGATCTGGGCAGCTCCGAGCGCCTGCCCTGGCTCCCTGACAGAGAAATAACAACAATGGCAGAGCTGCCATCCACTCCTGACATCTAGTAATGTCAGGGAGAATGCCACCAGCAGCTACCCTGCAAAGGCCACATAGCTCTTAATGAGAAACACGGTACATGACATGTAACTCTGTGTGTGCTGAGTGTTTGTGTCGTGGGAATAGAAAAGGAAGAAAGAGGTGAAGGACACAGTGAGACTACAGTTGCATGCTGGCCTGCACTCACTACAGTAATGTGCCGACTAGGCCTGTCACAGTAACATAACGTAATTATTGACATTATCATGTCCATATATCGACTTATCGTACGATATATGGACATGACCTTGATCATTTTTGCTGACCTCGATCTTGCCCAATGTGTTTACATATTTACATAAGAATTTAAAAATTTAAAAAAGGGGGAAGGCGGCACATGAGACCCGCTCTTTCTCGGCCTCCACATCACAGGCAGATCTCCAACACTCCGCATTAGCGGCTTATAGACTAGTTATGTCATATTGGCTAAGTAAGTAGTCACCGCCATTGCTCACTGCGCAAGTGAGCGGCGCCACTCATATGGAATTAACCGTAGATAACGAAAGCGTAACGCCCACCCTCCAGCCACCCCCCCCCCATGTCTCCCCAGTCCCTCCCTGCTACCATAACTGCCCGGCCACTTCCATGTTTTACAATATTGGAGGGAGCAGTGTGCAGGACTAACCTCATGGGAAAGATTTTTTTCACATTTCAATTCCAATGTCTGAATATTCTTAAGAATTAAAAGTTCATTGCTCTTTGAAAAGGTGTACTTGCATGATTATGCTATTATATTATCATTATATCAGTGGCATAAAATTGTCTTAAAATGGCAATAATATTGTTTATCGCAATTATTTCTGGGACAATATATCGTCCAACAAAAAAAGTTATTGTGACAGGCTTAGTGCCAACGGTATATGATGAGAATGCATATGAGAGTTGCGTCTCTGCAGTGGGATTTCCCTCTGATATAAACACATGATGGCATTGGCAGAGAGACAGCTGTACTTGTCTAAACAACGACATGGAAAGCCAAGGAGCTCCCACACATAATGCTCTGTCTACTATGTACCAGACGCAGACACAGCTGCAAGACTGCTGCTGCACAACTGTCCTGGGCTTCACATAAAAAAGAATACGCACTGAGTGAACTTTGACTTTTAACGGGGCGCAAAGGCCTGCCATTTCAATTTGAATCTCAAACAGGTTCACAATCAACCCAATAACAATTCTGCACGGTTTTACTGTGTTGAGAGTCGTGTTTTATGCCCTGGTGAGCCTTGTATGTTTCAAATATAACTCCTGAGCTGTTGGGCTGTCAGAGGGGAGCACGCACTGCTAATAGTGAGCTCATACTTTTCCAGTGTTTACATGTTGTATACTTAATAAAGTATATGGCACAGGGTACTTTGAAGCCCTGACAGAATACTTTCTGCACTGGGGAGGAGTTGCATTAGTTTGAGCTCTGTTTAGTGCGTGTGTTTAAGTGGTAAGATTTAGCTGCCAAGTAATAGTTCAAGTCTTTTTTGTATCATTTACCTGTCTGGAAAATCTTGCAACAAAGAAGTCCAGTCAGAATAAAGTTACTTTAATCACATTTATAATTAATAGGTGATGTTTTCTTTTTAATTTACTGTCATTGTAAACTTTTTGAGCACATCGCCCACACCTCTATTATTCTAACTCATTAGTCAAGCATGCCAATTTATAAAAAAGCAAAAAACTTACTGAAAAGTGTGACTATCAGCAGGCATCAAAAATGTTTACAGGGAGACTTTGGTTTATAAAAATGTCAATTACTCCCTGTGGATTTGGATAAATTCAATTTCATATCCAACGTCTTCCTGATGATTTAATCAGACAGAGACAAGGGGAAATTGAACAGTGGACCCCGTGTTGAGATGATGTATGGCATATGGCCGAGCTAATTGCCGCATAAGCAACTCTGCTTGGTTAATTGGAAAATTCATCAAAGTACTGCCGGCGTATAGTGATCAAAACACATGATTGGAAACAAGTCAGAGTAGTCTATCTCGTAGCATGTGGCTGCGCGCTCTAACTTTATGAGACTTTAAAAAGTTATTAAGACGAAACAGAAAATAGCAAAATGTCGAGTTTTTGCTCAATTTTGTCACTTGCAAGTAAAAACAACAATGATGTCAAACTTACATGAACGCATGGTAGATGAATGCCCATCCTCTTGGTCTTTCCAGCACGTTGTACAGGCAGTTTTGCAACTTTCTGAAGCGTTTGCTTGTGGCGGACGTGTTGGCCCGGGGTCCGGGCGGCCCGGGCAGCGGGGTGCCCAGCAACCCTGTGCGGTGGGACGGGTGTCCGCGCTCCGGTGTGGACGGTTCGCTTCTCTCCGTGTGGACAGCGGTGAGAGCCACGAACTCTACCCGCCTGTCGTCGTTCGGAGCCGGGGGCACAAGCATTCTGATGCCGCCGTTGTTTGACGGGCTTCCTAACATCTTCAGGCCGACGCGATTAAACTACATATGATTTGACACTTTTCACTGGGTCATCCGCAGGAGCGCAGAGCAAAGTTGTGACCGAGTCATAGTCCGGTTTGTCTTTGCTATAAAGTGGACTAAAACCAAACAACTTCTAAAACACATGAGTAAATATCATCCCTGCTTTTTTTTCCCCCGGTGTCGGTTTGATTTGTTAAGATGTAAAAGTTATCTGTAAATCAAGTCACGGTCGCCAAAGAAACGATGCACAATAATTGGCCAAGTGCGTCGCGTTGAAACGTGACCTTCAGCGATCATTGTTAAGAGTCAGATATGAGAGGTAATCAGCGGGGTGCAGGGAAGTATTTACACATGCACTAACTCCAAGAAAACAGTGAAGTTGAGCTGCTAACGACCTGCCATCACTTTGAAGAAAATGATAGCACAAACTGGCCTCAATCAAGTATTACATCTATTACCATAAATACACTTTAAACATGCAGTTATAAACCACTAAACAAGGCTACAAAGCAAGCGAAGCGCAATGTGGATCCACCTTATCTAAACCAACTCTATCCAACTATAGTAAGCAGCATTCTTTCATCAAGTTCGTCTTAGCTGTTTCTACAGTTTTAACTGGCAGACTGAGACTCGCCACAGCCGCTAACATCAGCCTGCTCTCCCCTCCTTGTGCGTCTCTCTGGTCCAGCGCTCCGCTCCGGCAGGCGGGGTGGAGCGCGCAGAAGTGAAGACCATCAGTATGATGTCAAGAATCGCGAACGACCAACTCTAAAACTCTGTTACAAAGCACAGGGAGAAAAAACACGCCTGCTGATGTTTGCATCTGGTTTGTAAAAGCTTGCAAAGACGAAAAGAAAGAAAGAAAAAAAAACACCCCCTCTGCAGCGAGTTGACGTGCAGAAACAGAAGCGCTGGCGAGAGCCGAGGACGCTGCGCACGGGATGGGTATGAGCATGGGATGCACGCAGTGACGGGGAGAGGGAGACCGGACAGTGATTTTCTTGTTTATGAGTCTTTCCCGGAAGAATGAGAGATCACTGGTCGATCTACTAAGTTTGATAGGAGCTGCTGATGATGCATATTCACCTAAATGCTGTATAATCATTATGAAATGATCCAAGGAGCAGTTTATAAGTATCAAATTGCACCAGATACCTTCTCTGAGTTATTAGGGAATCCCAAACATGCTTTTTTTTTTTCAATGACCAGGGTTTGAAATAACAACTTGCTCTGACATGAAAAGGCCACTTGTGTTTATTGTGGGAGGGGGCTTGAATCCATGGCTACAGGAGTTTGGGACAGGTGCTGGGGGACACAGCGACACTAGCCACAGCCTCCTCAGTAGACAGAGCTTTCTAAATCTATGACTGTGACACACACGAGCCTGCGGTTATGACATGAATACTGACGGGTTATGGAGCACAGTGCCCTGTAGAGAGATCACCTGTCGGAGGGCCTCCTGGGAATGCATTGTGAGGTGGTCCCCAAACTCCTGCTGGCCTCGCTGTATCATCTGACCACCAGATGTGACATCAGCAAAATGCCAAGCTAGCTCACAGTGATCTATGTCTTTAAACATAATATCTGTGTTCAGCTAAAACAGAAGCACCAGGTCATCTGTTAACTTTGATGTGCTGGAAGTTAAATTCCACAGGAGGAAAAAAAAACAAAACAAAGAAGAACACATCTGCAGAACCTCATCACTCACAACTCTGGTCTCCACTGAAGTGCACACTCTTCAACGACAAATATAACTGTGAAATATATGATTGTTACACGTGAATAAAATGTATATTACTGCCTGCATCGAATAGAGAAACTGAGCGTGTAGCACAGACGCGCATTTGGCATTGTGCAAGTTTTTACAGTGTTCCATAACAACAGCAGAGGGAGGTTACTCATGCTAACTATGTGTGCGCTCCTGCCCATTGTGGCTGCTGCAGTTTATGGAACATGCAGGTCTGTGGAATGACGTGTGGGAATGTGGCTGGAGTCTCTCACAAGTCACAAATCTAGACATTATTCCCAGGGCCCGCTCCTATTGCATAACTTGACATCACTAATCCTTAACTCTTTACTTAGTATCACACATATAGACTGATGGATGAGTGTTGGCTGTGAAGTGGTATCTACTGTTGACAGCTGTACTTGTGTTAATACAGACAAATCAGTCTGAAATGTTATGTGACATTTTCCAAATGGATCTTGTGTCTTTAAAGTGCAGCATGCATGTTGTCATATTTTAGTTTTGTTTGCTTTTAGAAACAGCAAGAGCTTAATCGACTTTAGGGCTGCAGCTAACAATTATTTACATTATTCCTTAATCAAGTCAAGTATTTTTTTCAATTAATGAATTAATTGTTTAATCTATAAAAGGTCAGAAAATTGGGAAAAATGCCAACAAATCTGTCGCCTTCAGTGGTGTTTGGAAATACAGGTGTAAAATAGAATTATATTTTTTATTGTGATCGGTTGACAAGCACATAAAATGGTGATATTACATTTATAAATTAAATTATTTCAATTATAAGTGAATTTAGCTCTTTATATGGTGGAAAAATGAAGGATTAGGCCTTGCAGAGGTGTCTTCTTAAAAAAGGAGTGTAGATATGAATGATAGAAAGGTAAAGGACAGGGGGATCTAATTTAGGAAGGGGCTCATCTAACAGTAGAGTCTTGTGGATCCTAACCCATCCCATGATGAAAGGATGAGGTACAATCAAAACATCAACACAGCGGCATCCTGTGAGTCTCCCACTACAACTCTCTCTCTCTGTAAGCCTGGTTTCCTTTCCTCCCCCAGTTTCCCTTGCCTGCCCTCCTCTCCGTCTCTCAGCAGTCCACACCGGACCAGGGGGGCGACAAAGGAGGAAGGTGTCGATGGATAGGTCGGCCCTGCTCGTACCCTCGGGGATTTACATCAAAGTTTCACAGAGGCAAAGCCGTGCACCCCCCACTCTCTGTTACAGTACCAGCCCTGCTGCAGTGTTACTTTCATCCAGTAATCAACACTTAGAGCTGGGCTGAGGATCCAGCGTGGGCTCTGGGCTAAAGGCCAATCCGTGACAACATACAACAGCTGAGCAAGGTCAGACTGTAAACTGTGACTGTGGAAAGACCATGAGGAAGAGCTCACCTCCACAGCTCGCACATACATACTCACACTCATACAAACATTTAATAACTCGTCAACAACTCTTGTATGAGGGTGGAATTACAGTCGGGGATGGCCCAGACTGGACTACAGGGGCCCAGTGTTAAGAGGCGGCTGTTGTGTTCCCTTTACGCCCACTTCTCCCCTTTCTGTTGTTTTTCCACTGCACTCTTCACTCCATGCATTCACTCACGCCCCACAGAGCCCGCTGAGCTCCGGGACTCGACAGCCACTCAGGGCATCTATGGGAACTTAAAAATACTCACATCAGCAATTGTGCACTACACAAAGTACAGTGCAAAAACCCGCTCCGTCCGACCCCCACCAACCTTTTATTTCCGCTGCGCACTTGGACGTTTGCTTATGCCACTTAATGGCTTTCCCAGACCGCACTCTTGTTTGCCTTTATTTAATCTCTTTTCTCCTCTCTTTTTTTTTAAAAAATCTGATTCCTCCTCTTTAACACAGATTTTTCTTAATGGAAAACATCAGAGGAACGTGGAGAGAGGACGAGCGTTTGGGGGGGGGGGGCTGGCAGATGAATTGTTGACATAGTGTCTGTTGTGTTGGGCTAATGTTGTTATGATACATCTGGTTATAGTCTTTGGAGAGATGAAATGACATTGTATCAAACAGTGCCGTGTTGGGAGCAAGAACCCCCGCCGTGCCACGCACTCCAACCATCACGTAGACGCTGTAAAACATCAGCTGACATGAGGCAGTTTTCCTGTGCGCGATGAATATGATATGAATATGTAAGTGTGACTGACTGAGTGACTGAGGCAGGAAATTACAGTAGTTTGGGTAGAGACCTCACTCAGTGGCCCATTCATGACTAGTCAAAAGATCCTTTGTAACTTACTACCACTAGTCCTTTTACAGCAGTGACTGAGCAGGCTCCTCCTAGAAGTAAGCGGCGTTTTACTAACAACCATTTACTGTAGAACGGGGGTGGAGGGGACTTCAGTGTAGACACTACCTCACTTCCCTGACCCATACAAACTGTGCTATAAAAAGATACACAATGAAGAAGACATATTTAAAAGTGTTAGAACCTGGCTGGTTTCAAAAAACATACAGAAGGCCGAAGTCCCTGCCTTCTTATTAACAGTCAGACTCAGTCCAGTCCATGAAAAGGTAAAAGGTCAAAGTCTGAAGGGTTAAAAGATATGTCTCCAGTCTATTTAATGAGGCTACAATATTCCTAATAATTCCTAAAAGTCATTCTTCTGTATCTGAAACTGAAGTCTTTCTGAAGGTGGAAGAGCTCAGCTGCTACAGTTCAAGTGTTACTAAAAGTTTCATTTAGGGTGGTTTCTACCTTATGGAAAACAATGTTTCTCAACTGTTCTGAACGAACCAAAACAATTTGGAAAGTGGTGTATTAAAAAGGACATTCTTCAACTGTTGGACCCACCTTTGAGGCCTTTGAGCTGAAGAGCTGTTGACAGGGTATCAGAAAATAATATTTATCTTCATAAATTAAGAATCTGTTAAGTTAGTTAGATCATTTTTGGGGTATTTTTGTCTTTATTTGATAGTTGACATCATAGAGACACGTACAGATACAGATAAGGGTATGACATGCAACAAGGGGTTCGAAAGTATCTGTCATCAGCTCTACATGCACGCCATGATATTCTCACATCTATCATACTGCATCACTACCTGGTCACAAGTCTCACTATAATTATATCATTATATAACCAGACAATAAAAATCATAGACAAAAAAACCAATGAGGTGGTACCATTGTTACATCTTGGAGAAACACAATACGTTCAGCTTTGAGAGCTTCATAAGCTATTCCAACCTAAAGCTTATTTTTAAATGCCTACATGGTCGTGCTCCTTCTCTGCTTAATGGATTTGCTATAAGACACCAGCACTCCAGTAGAGTCAGCACACGGGCCTCAATAAACAGTAACTGTCACATTGCAATACGCAAAACCTAATTTGGACAATCAAGACTTCTCTGTTAAAGGAGCCAAACTATGGAACTGTCGACCCACTGAGTTGAAAATGCAACACACAATTTTAATGTTTTCAGTAGAGGTGTTAAACCAAGGCTAAAAGAGAAATATTATTCTCACACCTCATATCCCTGTACAGACACACCTGCATTTTTGTGGATATATTTTTTTCCTTTTCTTTTCTTTTTTCTATTTTAACTTTTTAAAAAAGCCTCCTGTGGACAAGTGTTTTAAATTAGCACTTCAGATTTAGACTAACACTACATATAGTGCATCTGGTGCTTGTGCATAATTGTATGTTGCAGTTCCAATGCAATTCATGCTAGTCAAATAAAAGAAACTTAACTTAAATGTATTCAAACTTAACTATTTGTGCTTTTTACCATAAGAACTGACAATATCCTCATTCTAAATTAATACATGGACACAAATCCAGTTTTCTCTTACCTGAAGCAAACAATTTAATATCTTTATTAACAAACTTTGGGGCTTTTAATACAATTTAAGGCTTGAATTGATGTACTGTGTTTTAATACTTTCAATGCACTGGAAAATAACCTGGTTGTGAATCTATTTCACCTCCAGGGGTGCTGTTCAGTTGCTGAGCTTGCACTCTGGGCTCCTTGTGAAGGCAGATCCAGAGCTCATAGAAGTGTCACATTATTCTTACACAACACTGAAATGCCAGGACCTGGGAAAAGTTTGCATTATGGTTTGATGGTGATTAAAAGAAAATATCCCAACACCTCAGACAGAAAGAAAAGAAGATCAAAAACAAACCCCATCTTAGTGACTCTCCACTGGTGTTATGGGTTTGTTGCTAACTTGGTGAGACCAACTGGTGTTGTGGCCCTATCACAAGGTCCAGACCACAGCCAAAGTGGTCAGCCCCAATTCATCTGGCCAAGGTTGCCTTGATCTGACCAGACGAGCCAGCCAAGAAAAATACCACCAGACAATCCTTTTCACGCTTGACTTAAGCTCAAACATTCTCACAATCCTCATTCCTCTTATTAGAAAGAGCCAAGCATGAGTCTGCACTCATTAATGCAGTTATTGTTCGGTGATTAAGTCGATTAAGAAAGGACCCTCAGGTTTAAGTAATGTTTACTTGTGGCTCTGACTGCTGTGGCTCAACCAGACAATTGTGTAGTGAGTGGTCACTATGAGTATATATGTGGGGAAATTAATTTTTCACACAGCTAGATAAGAAAGTACTTCAAAGTGATACTTGCCACTTTTGAACTTTCAGCACTGACACAATGTTGAATGTGAGGCCTATTACTCAGGGCAAATTGGAACATTATGAGCAGTGTGCATCTCTCTGCCTACCTAATTTTCTGTTCTGCCGTAATTACTTCTCTTCCTTTTAAGATTTAGGTCGGATAAGGAATGCAGTCTGATCTCACAGGAGCTGAGCAGTCTCCAGCCAAATAACTCGTGACTCTATTGTTAACCGCTTGCCCTTTCTGGCACATGAAGCTTTTTCAGCACTCAAGGAGGGCAGCAGAAATAAGATTAGTGGTGTTAATATAGTCTGGTTTGGGTGCAACGTGTTGATATTGATTGCACATTTTTGCCAGACAATTGTAGTGCTGTGTACTTTGGGTAAACCCATGCTACTACAACAATGCTAGTGGTGAAGAATGCTAAACCTGTGCTTGGTAGTAAATCAGGTGCCCTTACTATAACAGTGGAATTTACTGGATGAGTGCTGCCCTCCTATGGCCGTTTGGAAAAACAACACAAGCCTCACACAAGCACTAAGAATATTTTCTTGTGTCTCGAGCATTAAAATACTTTTATCTTTTTCTTATGACATTGCTTTCATTTCACACCTGTAAGAGTACCTATAAAAGCAACAGAGGAAAATATTTTGGGCTGTGCTGCTGTGATGTGTCTACCTGGAAATATAGTAGGGGCTGACAGTCTTATCTCCTGCTGTGCTGTTGCATTTCTCACCTGTCTCCCTGTCTACTGTCCACACACCAGTAAGGTGCTTAACTCACCTAAAATAAAACAACAAAAAGAAGATGATGAGCTACCAGCACAAACTCAAAAAAAAAAAGAAAAATACTATGAAAACAAGACTCTTAGACAAGTTATGGTTTTTTATTTTTTCTCACAAACAAAGTTTGTTTACAAAAAGGAACATCAAAAATAAAATTGTACCTATCTATTGCATGTCATGCTGGCAGTTTGAACTACATGCAAAAACAATAAGAAGAACATTGATAATAATCATTACTGTACAAAAAAATAATGAGATAGATATGAGGCCAAACATCATTTCAAAATCAAAAGAAAAACACTTGTATTGAAAAAATGAGAGATCTATAAAAAGGGTGTTTTTTTTTTTTGTTTTTTTTTTTGCTCCAGACGGAGTCATGTGTTTGTACATGAGACTTAAACCAGGGCACAAGACTCCAGAACCACCCGAGTAGAGTGAAACTGCATAGAGGGCAGAGAAGAGCTTCCCCGCTCTCAAGACAGAGGGATGAAGAGAGGGTGAATAAAAGGAACAAAATAGAAGAGTAGAGATGTGTCACATACAGTTAACCTATACAGTTTGAAGCCCTTACAATGTTAAGTCATGCTTCATCATCAAAGTGGAAAAACAACACAACTACACGAAATTATCATTGAATCTTAAAACCTCTTCTGGCAATCCCTTAGATTGACTTGTTGTAAAAAGTGATATCTGAGGTATATGGCTTCATTTCATCCATCAACTACATGACAAACAATGAAGAGGGTGTGATTCATGTCTTCCCATAAGGAAAGCGAGAGGAGGTGAAGAGTCTCACGGCTACCTCCAACCACAGATAAACTGGCCAGAAGCAGGTCATGTAGACAGAGATGGACACTTTCCCAAATTATATCCACATGGAGAACAGGAAGGAAGGAATAAAACACACACGTTTTTTTAATGTTTTAAAAATCTTTGAAGTTTGGACATGAGATGAGAGGAAGAGACTGTGGCAGGGACTGTGGCAGTGGGTGCACACTTTCGGCACAGATGTGGGGTTACAGAAGGTACAAAAACGTAAACTGTGACAATGCGTTGATGCAATTTAACATGTTTTCATGAGATAGTCAATCAGTGTCCCTTTGGTTTTTGATCCAGTGTACTAAATTTATTACAAAAAAAAAATGAGTGTTACAAGATTTCAGGTCCCTCGTCTAAATGAGCAGTGCTTAAAATCAAGATTATCAAGTGTCCTTTGACAGAGTCGGTTGCATGTGTCGGCATCACATGGGCTGGTGTGTGTGTGTTGTGTGTGTGTGTGTGTGTGTGTGTGTGTGTGTGTGTGAAGAAAAGCTTCCTGGTTGGGCTCAGTCAGTGCTGACCTGCGTGACCTGTGCGTCAGCTGTCTGGTTGGTGGACTGAATGAACATTGGTTGGGTCAGCTCCTGTCCTGCTGGCATCGTCACCTGCTGAATCTGATACAACTGCTGTAAAACAGAAAGACAGACAAAGAGGTTGAAGGTGTGGGTGTAGTCAGATGTGGCATTACATTTGGAGTTTTTTTTCCCCCCACTTTCCTTCAAGAGGTACCTGTGTGTACTAATTAAAATTATGCTAATAATGCTAACAAGCCAGAAATGAACAAACTCAAGTAAGTCACATGCCTGAAAATAGACCAATAGTCAATACATATGGGAATCCCTCCTATGTTGCTCTTCCTGAGGGTTCTTTGTTTATTTACCCCCATTAAAGGGTTAGTTTTTGAGCTTTTTCCTCATCTGAATCAAGGGTCTACAAATAGAGGGTGTTTTATGCTGTACAGATTGTAAAGTACTGTACTGTCATTTGTGATTTCGGTCTATATATATAAAAATTGACTTTGTATCTTAAAATATCAAAGGTTAAGCTTTGACACATTCAATTGTTTTTTTTTTGCATTCATTACCTGTCCATCAGTGAACTGGTTGAACTGCTGCTGTCCTTGCTGTACTTCTGTCTGTGTGATCTGAAAACAAAACAAGTTATTCATTTACCGTGCATGTACAACACATAACTAATTGAACCGTGTGAATGCTCGGATATAGGAGGTAGATTCTTTTTATGAATGGATTTTTTTTTTTCTCTCATTGTGATTACCTGCTGGGTGTTGGCGAGAGTCTGAATCTGTCCTTGAACCACTTGTGTTCCGGACACAGGCTGGGCTAGACGGATGTATTGTAGCTGGCCTGTGTTTAGTTGCACCTACACCCAACCAACACAAGGGGGAGACAACGTTCGGTTTAGAGCAAATGTCATTCGAACGCAGAGGTCACAGCCATTTTCCTATTCTAGACAACAATAATCATTCACTTGCCTCTGGCGAATTGTTAACTTTCTAAAACCGTATGTGTGATGACTCACATTAAACAGTGAAGGATGAATAATGCATTAAAAACAGTGTTAATTAAGTACCACAATGTCAACCGCCATGACAGTAACAACATGCAGCAAGCACGCTACTGTGGCATTTTGTCTGTTTCAACCTGGGGCTATCTCTTCTTCCACTCATTCAAATCCCTGACCTTTCCTTCCACTGCTTGCTTCATCACCGAATGCTGGCTTCTCCCTCCTCTAAAGCCCATCACTTTTATTTTCCAGCTTGATGCCATTTCTTACCGGAATTTGCTGGATCTCTCCTGTGTTGGTGATGATCTGCTGCATGACCTGCATGGTCTGGCCTTGGGCTTGAGCTGTCTGAGCTTGACCCTGGGCTGTAGCCTGGACAATCTGGACCTGTTGGCCCTCACCCACCTGCATGGCCACTGGAGCGCTCTGAGGAAGAAGAAGAAAAGAAAGAACAGAAAGAAAGAAAAAGACAGAAAGACAGACAGAGACAGAAGTAACATATTAGTTGTTTAATGACAACTGGTACAGGCATGTGGTTTATGATTGACACAAAGACCCAGGAGATGACTAACTTTCCAGGAATAAGGTTATAACCCAGCATTAGGAAGCTCATGTGTCCCTTCATTTTAAAAGTCTGTTAAAAGATCACCATGCAGGCACAGAAGACATGAGGACATAAGGTGACAAAGCAGATTTCAAGACCTCTCATTCTCTTCGGTCTGTCACACCATCCAGGAAAGGCCACCTGATCTGATGCTAGAAACTCAGACTACAGGAGGTTTTTTTTTTTGGCTGATTTATCCCTGATTCACCCCTCCGGACAATCGGAGGAGAAATCTGGTCTGAGACCTTGGTCGATACAGATGTTCGGTTCAGATTATCTGGTAATTTGAGGGGTTTACAGATCCAATCTTAAACCTCCAGAACTGCTCGCAGACTCGTCGGGGCCGACCAGATAATTTCAAACATGTCTGATGTTTAGGAGTTAAAATCTGGATGATTACGTCACTACTTTCCGAGCGGGACCACAGTAGCCAATGAGAGAGAGCTGACGGTGTTGCCAAGCAACTGTAAACATTCTAGAGGCCTCGAGGCCTGTTGACAGACATTACAACTGACAGTTAAAATCTCACATCCAGTTCTTGCTGCAGGACAGACGAACCGTGTTGACTCCCCAACCACATTTTCCATCCAGACTCATTTAGCCTTCTGCTTTTGTTTTTTTCTCACTGCAAAGCATTTTGTTTACATCTGCCTGAGATCACATGAGATCACATAAGGTGGTGCATTGCATCTTAATATCCTGTAGTGTGTGATGCACCGTTATTTTCAAATCTTGTAGTGTGTGCATGTTTGAGATTAAAGAGAAGAAACATGAGTACGTGATGCAACCCTTAGTTTACTAACTTTTAAAACTGTAGTCTGAGCCTGGCTTTACAGACCTCAGTCACCGGAGCAGGACGACAAGTAATGTACATATAAATGGACGTGTGCATGTGCGTTTACCGTGATGGGTGTGCCCTGTGATTGCACCTGCACTTGCTGTAACTGCTGCATGGTGGCACCTTGAAGCATCTGATGGCCGACAGAATAAACGACCAGGCGGTGGAGAATGAGAAAATGAGAGAAAGACACACAGTGAGAAAGCAGCGATTTGCAACAACTTAACACATGAATATAAGCATGTGTGGGGTGTATGCGCAGAAAGCTTAAATGTTAGAGCGGCAAACTGTGACATATAAGCAGCAAATGACATTTAGGAGCATGTTTATCAGATATGCAAGTAAAACAGGGGAAATGATAAAAAGCTGCAGTGAAATGACAAAAACATGTAATAATCATGGTGGTGTTAGGACAGGTTTTTAAAAAAAAAAATGCATGTACATCACAGTGACATTTACAGCAGCTTAAATAATGTCAACTGTGATTTCATAAGAGAGAGTTGGTGACCTGAGAGGAAAAATGGCAGAATCGGTACAACAGTGACAACTAGTGACACTGAAAGCTCACAGACACAGATACAAAAAGAAAGGGTATGAAAGGAGCCTATCACCTTTCACTATTCTAACTTTCACTGTCTTTTCTTTATATTCTTTGTCCATCTGTATTTCCTGTTAGCACCTGACTCCACAGACCAAATCTCTTGTACCAAACATGACATGTGCTTGATGGGTAGTGGCACCAGTTAACACTGGTGTAAAAAAAAAAAAGGAATGATAGAATCTGAACACTGAAAAGAGGGATCATGGGGATGCAAAGGTGCACTAGGATTAAGCTGGTAAACAACAAACCAGATACTTGAGGGGTACAAAACATACAATTACCAAGTTGCAATGACAGAAAGTTGTGGTGAAGCTTTGAAAATTCCAATTTTTTATCTGATCTCAAAAGCACTTCAACAAACAAAATACATTCTTTGAAGATTTAAATGTAAACCTTTCACTTATTCCCGTAAGGCGCACCTTTTAAAGTGCTACCTTGTAAATAGCTTACAATGGAGTCTACATAAGGTGAGTGTCAAAGTGTGACCTCCCTGCTCTCTGCAGGGACTGCAGCAGTAGCAGCGCTAGTGAATCAGGCCAGGTCTAAACGAGTATGACAGCTCAGCTAAAGGCAGTCTGCTGAAGCAGCATGAAGCACCACAGCAACCCAGCAGCATAACTACATGACATGCAGAGACCAAGCTGGAGAGAGAGTGCTTGGGAGCAAAAGTAGTAGGAATGACACAATTAGAGAGAGAGAGAATTGAAAGGTTTCCCCTAAATATATTTGTGAGCTTATTGAGTAGTGAAAACATTATGATCTTGAGGGGGAATGATCACTCCCCAATACTGCGTGCGTGTGTGCGAGAGATTGAGTGTGTGTTTGTATGTGTGTGCTAGGGACTTCATTTTAGGAAAGAGCTATTAATTCCTAGTTTTTGTTTGTTTCAGCTCATTTGTCTGAAGCACACTGCGCTACTGAGAATGACAAACAGGAAAAAAGACAGAAATGATTAATTTTTAAAGATGTGGACAAGTTTTTTTTTTCCTTTGTTGTTGTGTTATTAAATTATAAAGGCAACACATACTGTATGTAGCTCATGCTTATATGAATCAGAATCTCAGCCCAGATTCATACACTGTAAAGCTGTATATGTGTTTACTTTGGAGTCAAGGATTTAGCAAAAAAGAAAAAATAGACTGACAAAAATTTCAATCACTTCAGTTACAGAAAGTATTTTATGTCTATAAACAATTTATATACTAAATAACATATAAGGCAATATTCAGCTAAACAAAGTGTTCAGATCAAATGTTTCCTCGGCAGGGTTTCAGAGGAGTGTGTGCAAGTGTGTAGTTATGTGCACTGGGTGTGTTCTGAGGTTCAGTTATTCCTGCTGGTGGGAGAGCGGTCAGCTCCTAAATGTGAGCTAAGACTAATATCAATAAAGCCAGGTGTTATTATCCCAGTAACAGGCCTTTTACAGCAGGATTCCCAGGATCGGGCGCAGGTTAGAATGTGCTACTTAACATTATTCGGGAGACTGGTAATCCTTCAGGTGGTACACAGACACACATATACAATATCTTTCTTGGAAGTTCAGCAGAGGCGTCCTTGACTGCTTATTTGTGCGTTTTTGTGGGGGCAGCTCAGCCTCTCCGCTGTAGTCTGTAATTCACTTGCTTCTCCACACTGCCTGATTCTCATATCTAGTTGCGCTTTCATTTTGTTGTTGCTCGTTTCAATTTTGGTGCGAGCCCGCTGCACTCTGTGAAGCGCTTTGTGTCGAACCCTGGGACAAGTTGTTAGCAGTACCTGTCCTTGCTGTGGCTGTGCGATGATGATCTGTCCAGGCTGGATGGTCGTGGCTGTTTGTGCGCCCGGTTGCTGGCCCTGCTGTGTGCCCTGCACCTGTACAGCTCCAGGCTGCTGGGCCAAAGTGAAGTAGTACTGCACCGGCTCTGCTGGAGCTACTGACTGACGCATCTCCTCCTGAAAATGACACACACATACACAGACACACACACACACACACACACACACACACACGCATTGAAGGAGGCCTATCAGTCCATTACATCTCCATGAATTATTTTTGCAGGTGTAACGGTAGAGGAGGGCACATCTGATAAATAACTGATGGGCTGTGGCTGGGGAAGAGTAATGTAATCTGGACCTAAGATCCATTACAAGCATCATACAGGTCAATACCAGAGACTTCAGGTATGGAGGCTGGCTGGACTGTTAACTATGCTCAACCTGCACAATTTACACCAAAAAACAGTACCAAACATTTATGACTCCAATGTATTATAGGTAGACAAAAACTGAATAACATGACAGTTATTGATTTATGTATGGAAATGGTTTCTCTGTTCGTCCTCTTCCAGGGTCAGCCACAGAAATGCAGCGTCAGAGCGTGTTGGGATTCAGTTTACTCAGCACTCTTCAGCAGGTTGGATGCTTGCTGGCACAGGGGCTTGAGTCCAGGTCTAACAATTATCACAAATTAAGTGCCGGTGAACACCGACCTGTGTCGTCCTACGTCGTAACTGACTAATGAGCAGGGCTTCATCTTGATGAGGTTTCTCCATCACCAGAAGCGTAAACACCCCCCTCCCAGCTCCATGACAACACAGCTGAGAGTGTAGGATGTTTACATGCCTGGAGACAGTCTACTTGACAACACATTTAAGTACCCCTAAATTTGTATACAGTACATCAAGCTCCAGCTTGAGCAAAACTTAAACATAATATTATGTTTTCTGTAAGAAAAGGAACTTGAATTTGTCCAAACGGAAATGTCCCTGGTACAGGACATATTCCAAACAACAGTGTCATCGCTGGGGTTACTGTTGACTGTCAGAGGCAATAAGATGCTGCAAACATCCGACTGAAAGCCCTTGCTGTCCAAACCCCAGCTTCCAGTCAAGGATGTTTACAGCACCTCCAGGTTGCCAACAAAGATGAAGACACAAATAATCAGCTCTGATGCCTAACTTTACCGTGTAAGAAATGTATTTTCCAAAAACTCAGATCATCTTTGGATACACCAGCTGTTTTGCCAGTCAGTGTTAGTGTGCTTCCCTACCTGTCGTTTAGGAGGTTTCAGGTCGTCCCGGGGCACAATGTCGATGAGGAAGTCAAACTGGTCAAACTTTGTTATCGCCATGGCAATGTCGTTCCTCTGTTAACATGACAAAGACACAAAAGGTCAAGTGATAAGGTCAGAGTTTGATTATGCTAATTCAATACATGCAGCTACCCATATATAAACATACCTCAGGGGCTAAGGTCAACCACCCTGAAATAACCACATGAGAGGCTGCTGTAGAGCTAAATTAAGCTCCCAGTAGCACTGTAACAGGTATTTGCTTTGGTAATTCAGCTCAAAGGAAGAGAGGATATGTTTAGAGCTGAAACAAATAGTCAATTTTGAAAATCAATTAACAATGTGAGTCACTTTTCGAGCAAAAAAGGGAAAACATTCCAGCTTCTCAAGTGTGAGGATTTGTTGGTTTTCTTCTGTTATTGTAAATTGAATGTCTTTGGGTTTTGGACTGTTGGTTGGGCAACTTCATTGTGTTACCTTGGACTCTGGGAAACTGTGATCTGCTTTTTCACAATTTCCTGACATTTTATAGACAAAACTATACAAAAAGAAATGTATTGGCAAATTAATCAAAGATGAAAATAATGAATTGCAGCTCTCGATAGGTTACATGAAAGTTCAACAACTTTCTTTTTTATCCAACAGTTGCTTAAGGCAAATGGATTAATAAAAACCCCTAGCATCACAATCATAAACCTGTGTGTGTGAGATGGATGGAAATTAACAGGAATGACATTTTCCTGCCCTCATGATCACAGCTGCTATACTCCTTCCTATATCCACGGCAGTGTGCTGTCTCTGTGGAATTTTCCACAGGATATTGGCTGTCAGGACCCCCCATTGTGGCCCTCCCTGCACTGGAGGCTATTTATAGTCGCTTGATTAATATCTGGTAGCACCAGGTCACATCTACACTTGTTCTATTGATGAGCGTTGCTATGGTGAACCCAATTGGCGTGCCCTCTTCACAAAAGGACTCGGGCTCTGCACGTGTGTGTAAGTGCAAACATGTGGAAACAGAGAGCACCGTTTTCCCTCACGTAGACACAAGGAAATCACACATTCATGACTTGAAGCGTCACGTGTACGTAATGAGTCATCTGTGGTGTAAAATGTGATTAACATGTAAACTTTTGCAGTAAATGGAGTTTCTATTTTAAGCTTTCAGTGCAGAGATCCTCCAACTGAGAGTTTCATCTAAAAAAAAAAAAAAAAAAAAACAGAACTCTGGGACAGAGATAAGCCAAGACAACAGCAAAGTGAACACACTTCCAAAGTAGGTCTTCAATTTAAGACTCACTGCAATGAAAGCGATTACGCTGTCTTTTTTCCAGCCTCTTTTTCTACCTGCGCTGGCATACACACGCATATCCATGGGCTGCTAATCTCTCAGAGGTATGTGAATGGATAAAGTGGACTTAAGGACTTTAATGTTCTACTCCACAGTTTTCCCCCCTTGACATCCAGGTGAGACAAGCTCTAGTCTGATTTTCCCAACTGTTCCCATCAGCACTCTCATGTTCCCGGTTTCCTTTTTTTCCCCCCCTCGCATCATTCCCAGAGTCCATCTTATACAACTTTGGGACAGCAGAGCAGGCAAAATGGCACCGGAGGGAAAAGTGGGTCACCGGAGCCCACATGGCTTTGCTTTCAAACAGAGGGATATTCCTCAAGGGGATGCTGGTATGGGGCCTCTGCTTATATATGCACACTGACACAAGTACTTTGTGAATATAAAAGCAACAAACCAAAAAATGCGGTAGAATAAAGATGTGTAAAGAACCAGGAGTGAGGTAGGGGAGCACAAGTGTGATCTGATGTGGAAGAACAGGTAAAGAACATGACGAGAACAGAAGTCACACAACTCTATGCGTGTATCTGACCTGTAGTGTGCGTCTCTTGTTGTCCTCGGTGTGGATCCACGCTCTGAGGGTGAGCTCTGTGATGAATATCTGAGCTGCCTTGGCAAACAGGACCGGAGCCTCTGCACTGATCATCTGTACAGTCGAGATGGAGTTACACTTGGTTAAATACACCCACATGCTATATGCTACATAAATCACTCAGGACAAGACTAACAAATGGATGCATCAATCTCACAGGTGCTGTAAAATAAGCAATAAATTCAGTAATTTGTTTAAAGTCCAAAACATCACACAAACAAAACCCTCTTCAGTTGTAAAGTCACACAGCCTCAAGAGGCAAATGTAGCTTGAAAATCTATTTCTCCGTACTGAGTGGCACTGAACTCTCAGGCCAGGCCACACAGTAGTTAGTTAAGAATATGGACATAAATGTGAAGCTTGAATGTACAAGACGCGCTGATATAATACCACACCGCTCACATGTGCACGCACACATGCAGTGAAAAGCTGCTGTGTCAGGGCTGCCAGAAGGGTCTTGTCTTCAGATATGTTAGTGATCTCCTGATCTCTTTACCACTTTAAGCTGCTGCTTAACTAAGGGGATAGTGCTCTTAACACGACACATTCAAGCCACACACACACACACACACACACGTACACATACATACACACATACACACACATGTTCCAAGGTTCTGTCTTTAGAGACCATGAACAATCCTGGCTGATAATCTCTTGTAATGAAGGAAAAATAATCGCTTCTCCATGTGCCTTAACTGTCGAATTGAATGCAGCTGACAAATGTTAGCAGATGGGTGTTTCTTTGAATAAAGCTTCTGAACTGGTGTATTTTGAGTGATTGGTATTGGTTATAATAAGCCCAATAAAATCAAATCCTTCTTTTATTTTATTGTTCAACATTATACACAACTTGTCAAAATGAGGAATATGTTTAGAAAAGCAGCCAGAATCTCTGCAATGTGCAGCTATACAAGGTCAAATCAGCTCAACAGCTACTGCCAATGGCTACACTAAGTGGTATTAACAGCTACTTACTACACAATCTGTTTTGTAATTTTACTTAATGATGCTTGATTGTTCCTCTATGCATGTTGTTTTGATGTAAACCCATTTGATATAAATAATGGACTTCTTATCAACAGACACTGCTGAATGTATAAAAGCTGATAATATTATTTCCATTATAAAATAATCTTTGCTGTTGAGTCCAACAGGCCATTCATAGGTACTAAGTGGTTTGAGCACTTGCTACGTTATTTTTTCCTAGTCTCGCCTGATCTTATGTCTGTAGTTATTGAAAAATAATCAGGAAGCCAAACACATTTGTAGTGCATTTAATTTCTCTACTTTTCTGAAGTGTATAGTTGATCTACTGTATGTAGTTCCTATTACACATTACTGTACACCCACCTCATAATAAATATTGTCTTAGAATGATGTGTCAGTTACTTTGACTCTCCTCTTACCTTGACATCCTCATCCAGCTTCATGATTTTCTTGATTCGAGCCAGAGGCAACTCCTGCACACGGAAATCCTTCTGAAGTTAACAGATTGGTGTTCAGTTGGTGGCAAAGAACAGAGCACAAAGGGATTTTCATGAGTCTTAGGAGACAATATTAAACATGTGAATCACAGTGTTCATTTTGTTGGTATGTGTGTGTCGGTCTGTTTCAGCGTGAGCGTACCACAGTCAGGTTCCTGATCTCCTCCATGACACGAGGCCAGAACGACTGGAGGGTTTGCTGGGCATCGCTGCTCCCGGGTCCAAACGCATCTGCAGACATCCTCTACTCTGCTGCATGGAGGGATGACAGGGGAGAGGGGGGGGGGTGAAGGCAAAAGGTTAAGTATTAGAAAACAAAAACAAAGACATGGTATGTTAAGATTCACAGACACTCAAAGCAGGTCATTCGCCAAGGACACAAGACACCAGGATACAGGATACAGTGTCAGTCCAAGCCAGGCCTGTGCTGCCCACAGCGCTTCCCGTGTGTCACAACCACATATCCTATCACAGCCTATAATTATAATACAGTGAAATCTAAAATAAGGCCCTGGCAGGCTTCTATTCTTGTCCTTGTGGGATGTTGACATGCCCAAAATCCCACCACCGGACTGGCTGCCTAATTATGAATGGCTCTATCACCTTCTGCACATAGCTGCAGCTTCTTTACAAACACAAGCATGTTATGTGTCAATAACTGCTGGTGACCCCACACACTGAGGACAATACTGAAGCCGCAGATCTAGGAGACACGTGTATTTCTGTGTTTGTGTCACAGAGACACAATCTCCTAACAACAACTGAATTCCAATTTTAATAGATCCACATTGTGAACACGCAGACAGAGACATGCTCGCAAACTAACCAAAAGTTGTTAACTGAAATGAAGTAACTGTTACACACATAAGAGCCAGCGCTTCTACAAGGGGTCTGACGGCTGGAAAGAGGATCCAGCAGGTTACTATGGCATGCCAGGAATCTGCTGGGGGAATATTGGGCTGCCTGTCTGAGCACGCAGTGCTTGGAGAGTCTGGATCGCACTCTTTCACTCTCCCGCTTTTCTCCCTACCTCGGTGAAAAGATTCGGCAGGGAGAGAAAAAACAAGAAACATGGAGGCGGGGGGGGGGGGGGACAGAACAAGAGATGAGTGTGTGGAGCTACTCAGGAGAGACGGGGTGTGTTTGTGTGTGTTGCTGAGGGAGGGGTAGTGCCTTGTCCAGTTCAGCATTAATCCAGCGCTAAGACAAAGTGCCAAAGGCTTTAACAGGGGGTGGTAAGAGACAGACAGGGCCACAGTCACACTGCTGTGCAAACTAGCTATGTGGGTCAAACAAGACAGACAGAGGGAGACACACAGAGAAAGAGACACATGACAGTACAAAGAAAAAGAGTGTTAGGAGAAGGGGGGGGGGTCTCCTATCCTTTCTTTTCTCACTCTGGGCCAACAAGCATGAATGGCTGCAGCTCTGGTCCAGCTGACAGACCACTACAAAACAAAAGACAGCCTTTCAAACCCCACATCCAGTGTCTCCCCCTCTAGGTTCTGTTACAGTGGGGTGGTAGGGGATGGTTTTGACTTTGGGTCCATGTCAGCTCCTTTATTCATACCAGTTAAGTGCAGCTGTAAATATTTTACACTGATAAATCACTAATTCAGAACGTAGGCCCTTTACTGGATTGATTTTTGACAGGAAAGACTGCCTCTCTGGCAGATGTGGAAGTTACTGAATAATACAGAAGAAGCACTGCTGCATCCCGTTCTGTCGTTGAGTTTTCGACAGAGTGTAGCCTAAATCAATGAGACAGAATGGCAGTGGGGTGGGAGGACGGGGGGGGGCGGCTTTATATAAATCAATCAGGCCGCATGTAGCTATGGCATGCCAGGCTAGTGATTGACCTTGACAATGTCTCCCCTTCTCTGTCTGACGCTCCAGTGTCCAGTTGCATTTCAAGGTTGATTGAAATCCTGCAGTCACTAGAACAATCCCGGCATTCCACGTGGCAGGAATGACAGATGGGAATTGTAGTCTTTTTTTCCTCTGCCCAAAGGGTGAACTCCCCTCTGCCGGTTCTTTCGTAGTCTCTGTGTAGTCTGCCACTAAGCTGAACAACGTGACCATGACCAGCACCGTGACCATGCAAATAGGGTGAACAGAATAAGAGCAATGAGAGCCATTTGTTTTTCCAGCTAAACAGCATTTTACCACTCGTATCAGCACTTGATCTTGTGATAATTTTGAACAAGACAGCTTTGTGTATCTGTGTGTGCCAGCTTGTGTGGCTCTCTGCTACTGGTAGCCTGTCAAGAAACAATAATTGAGCAATTCACTTAACAGCATTACAATCAACCATCAGACTAATTACCATGGTAACAACACTATGGCCCAGAGGAAACACAGGAGGATAGAGGGGTTAAAATAGCAAATGATTCGATTGACGAGTAGATAAGTAAAACACGCAGGCCACCCCAGCTCCTCCTTCTGCTCTCTCACTCTCACACACTCACACACACACACACACTTCCCTTCTCTTAAACTCTTGCTTTTTCTTTCAAAAACACTTGGAGAGAGAGAGCTGTTATTAAATCACACATACACCCCAACCCCCTCTTGGTGACCCTGTGACCTTCAATCTAAATACACCAACCACAGCAGTAGTGGGAGGTGAAGTGTGTGTGTGTGTGTGTGTGTGTGTGTGTGTGTGTGTGTGTGTGGGGGGGGGGGGGGGGGGGGGGGGGGGCTGGCGTGGGTGGAGTCAATATGTGAGAAGAAATGAGACAACATGTGAGAAAAGGGAAGGGCTGAGTATCAACACGCACACTTGAGCGCTGCTCCTCCAGCTAGTGTGTGCAACCTACAGTATACCAATATTACCATATTTCCCATGGCTTTGTATCTATGGAAAGTATGCGTGGGAGACCGCTGAGGTCTGACACACGAGTGCAGAACATAATGTCTTCTGCTGACTTTGTGCAGCACCTGCTCTGGTCTGGGTCAGGTCGTAGTCAAATAAAAACTCTGCACAAAGGAAATCAATTAGGACACTCCCTGAAAGCTAATAAATGTCAGTATTATGAAAGTCGTTAAAGGTCTGGAGGTTGATGCAGACAACTTGAGAAAACAAGTGTCAAGATGGCTTATTTTACCTGCACTGATAAGTACACTTGCTTCTGTATTTCAGGTTTCTAACCCAGAATAAGCTTTGAATGACTACTTAAAATAGAAATCTGTAATAAAGAATTTGTTAAAGCTTGTCCAGTTCACTTCCTCTAGCATTTCTTGCGCTTAACGGTCACAGCTTTGCAAGTCGCTATAGATAAAGTGTCTAAAAATGTTATGAATGGTATTGTACTGTCATGTGTGCTTCTTTTTCTTCATAATCATTCTGTTGTACTGTGCAATGAACCCGACAGGCTCATCGCTGCTGTGGTGTCCTAAGCTGCTACTGTATGCTATATTAGGGTACATTGTGTTGTTCTGCAGTGTGCATCTCTCCTCTCCTCTTCCCTGCAGTTGTGCTGTCCTTCATCAGGTCATCGAGACAGAGAGATGACGGTGTTGGGTTTCCTTCAAACTGTGTTCTCTCTCTCTCTCTCTCTCTCTGCGTGTCTTTGAGGATAAATGTGATGTCTGTGCTTTGTCACAGCACACAGCAACTTGCTCTTCCTCCTTAAAGAGGCTGTACATCTCTCTTCCTGTCTCTTCTCCAGTACTTCCCATCGCTCTCTCTGTCACTCGTGGGTGTGCGTTTCTCTCTTCCCTCTGTCTTACTTACTTTCAGCTGATCCCCTCCTTCCAACTTCTCTGAGAAAGTCAATGCTGCTCCGCTTGCAGCAGCTGAATCAGCGCTAATGTTGTTCTGCCAGCCTGTTCCTGCACCTCTCCTCTCTTCTTCTCATCCCTCCCTCCCTCCCTTTTCCTACTGGCACGTCACATAAAGTGGCCACTCACAGCAGCATCAGCAACTCGCTCCGACTCTGACATCACACCACTTTACATGAGCCTTCGATTCCTGTCCAAATAAACCTGATAGCAGAGCAGAAGACCGGAAAAACAACGAGATAGCATCACTTAGCCGTATGCCTCTTCAATTGCTCTTTAAGATTACTAGAAGAGGAAGGAAAGGGGCAAATTGTCAGAGAAAAGTTTCAGCCTAAAACTGCACATTGTCTACAGAGAGTGGAGTTGAGCGAATGGATTCATTTGTCTTTGGTTCAAGTGAAGTGTTCTGCAGTTAATTGCCCCTTAATGACCTGACAGTTGGTGTAAATTGAGCTTCATTTTGCTGAGTGCAGTTGATGCATAATGAGGCAAGGCAGTCTGGGACAACCTGAAGGCCTATTTGAGGCAGAAGAGTGAACTTTTCCCTGAGGAGTTTCAGTATCAAATTGTCGCTGTGGTAAAGAAAAACTCATCTCATCCCAGACCTTTCCCCTGAAGCAGGACTGACACCTTACATTGAGGCAGATGTGCTCCGAGAGAACCTGAGCCACACAGAAATACAAGAGGCACATACCGTACCAAATGTTGGCAAGTCTTAGAATTTTGCAGTTAGTGTGATTTTTTTTTTCCCCCTTGATGGCAGAGAAACTTTGTCAGTGTAAACACATCAGCGCAGCCATTTAGTTAATGTGTCTGGTCGATTTGATTCATTTATTAGTGTGAAAAGCTGTGAGAAAGACGATTAAAAATTAACACATAAGCTGTGAGTTAATGCAGTGACAACCCAGATCACTGCTTCAGTTATACCAGTTTTTACAGTGCTGTAAATCATTTCATATTACATAGTTGCTAAGAATATAGTTCAGTTAATTTCAGGTTATAACACAATTTTAAAACCAACTTTTAAAATTTTTTTACTACTGCCTTTCAATTTCCAGTAGCTTTTAGCATATCAGTACATGTATATGGGCAAATTAACATAAACTGTGTTAACAAATGATAGAGGGAGATTAGGACAGAGAGAAAAAAAGAAATGTATAATTTCTTCCACTCATATTATGACCTTAAAGTAACCTTCCACGCTGTTATTCTTACCAATAGATAAAACATCAGGCAGTACAGAAAGCAAACATGTACCCACATGGACCGGGTAGCGGTTACCGCTCTGTTTCACTATAAATGATGAAATCAACCGAAAGACATTTTTGGATAATATAGTACCAACTATGCAATGAGTGTTGCCATACTGACAATGTCTTTAGCAAGAGGTTTCCACAAATCCCAGTGTGAAACTGTCAATGATGTAGAACAGGCAGTTTTTAGGAAGGTCACTAAAGGTTGATGTCTGCTAGGTTTAAAAACTGGCTTCCTAAGCAGAAAAGGGAATGCTACTCTGTTTACACAACATACATTACCATAAACTAGAATATATCACGAACCACTGAGAGTTCAACTTAATGTTTAACCTTTAGCGTTTAATATGACAGCTTCATTCTGATTTACTGTACCCAAACAGATTAAATAAACACAGTCTGGGTACTAAATGTTGTACTGACAAACATTCATTTTAAATGATGGCCATAAGTCAAAGGGGGCGTATTTACAAATCCTGAACTATTAAAGCTTTCACCTTGATGAACCCAATCACAAATACCACACAGAAACAAACTGGCATAGTTACAGCATGCAGGGTAAATGATCTACTCAGGCAAAACAAAAAAAACAAGAAGTTCCCAGCCAGGAATTACAGATTAACTACTGGGGCACGCACAACATTTTCACAGATGTTGGTGCAAATGTTTCGTGATTAAAAAAGAACGAATAGGGTTATAATGATGGACACGCTCGCTGTGACCTGCAGTGCAACATCCCTTTGGCGTGGTTGGACCGAACCAGCCGACCAAACAGCCCTGCAAACTTTGCCCTTGGTTCTGCTTCAAGCCAACTCCAGGAAGTGCTAGTCACTGATCTCCCAAGGTCATTCAACAGAGGAGAGGGAGAAACCAGAGAGGGAGGAGGGAGGGAGAGAGAGAGAGATGAAAGAGAGAGGGGGAGGGAGAGGGGGAGAATAGAGAAGGACAGGCTTTTCAACTTTCACTGCAGCACTTAAGTGACCCCAGTGGTTCAGGCTGTGTACTTTCTAAGTAGCTTAATAAAAACATCACATACTGCACATATTAGCTGTGTTCCGTATCCCGCTTTGAGTTTCGCTTCCTCTGTGTCCTCTCATCTCCCTCTACATGTTTCCTTCTCATTGCTGACAGAGAGACTGCAGGAGCCAATCTCACATTCCTGTGACCTTCATCCAATGCTAGGCCCAGTCTCTGGCGTCAAAGTAGGCAGGGCTAAAGCTACCTGCATATTACACGCTGGAACACAGCTGACTCCCCCCTGGCTGCCCACACTGTCTTTAGTGACAGTGTACACATGTAAAAAAAAAAAAAAAAAAAAAAAAAAAAAAAACCACACAAGAGGGGGCAAGGGCAAAAGAGTGAACACAGAGCAGTAGTGGTCACCTTAGTGATAAGCTGAAAGGCCTAGCTATGTGTAAGTGGTGTGTTTGGTTTACTTTTTCCTCCCCCGGTGTGTCTATGGTACAGCGTGGGGCACAAATGATATTCAAATCTCATGCAGACAGCAGCCAACCCTGGGATTTGGCAGCAAGGGCTTCAACTTAGGAGTTATTTTTAGTCTCTCTCGCTCAATCTCTCGCACACTCTCTCTCTCTTTCCCCAACGGGACTTTGTTTTGTCAAAGGCACCAATGGAAACTTTCAATTAGGGAGCAAGGGAGGGGAGCGAAAGGGAGTCAGAGGCAAGTGAGAGAGAAGAGGCGCCCTCCAAAGATTCCATCAGAAGAGATCAGATCAAACTATTAGCCTCCTCTGCCCCTGAAGCTGACAGGCTGACAGTCTGTCCCATCTGGGCGTCTGGCACTGCTGGGGCGGGGGCCTGGGGGATCCTGAGGTCACTGCAACCAGCTGCACCTCCACCCCTGGGGACCCCTGACACCGACAGTGACAACACCGCAGAGATATCTTCTCAGAGACCCCCATATACAACAAATCTCCTTTCAACATGGATGCCATCTTTGCTGCTCAGCTCTGCGTCACTGTCTGGCGCTAACGTGTAAACAAGGACGTCGAGAGGAGGGGGGGGGGGGGGGTAGCGGGGTCGGGACCAGCTCACTGAGGCACTGCGGCCTCCGGGACATCAGCACCACAAAGAAAGTGAAGTGCATGTGTGCTCAGAGTCTGGAAGCTTTGCAGTTCCATGCAGTCGATAACCCGGCGCTGAGTAAGTGTTTAAGTGCGTGTCTGTGTGCGTGGTGGTCCAAAGTCAAAACAAGTGACAACCAAAGAATGAAAGACTTTACTATACATTGTTACTTTGAGGGTAAAAAAAATACAACACACACACACAACATTAACAACCATCACAGGTTTTTTTTTTTTTTACCACAGTCTACTCTGTAAAACCATCCAAGCTGTACTGATGTGACAACTGAAGGACATGGATGAGAGCAACACACACACACACACACACAACTCCAATCTTCCAAGGAGAGTACTACAGGACAGGAAAGGGAGAAGGATTGAGGACAGATGTAAAGGACAGACACTGTCTCATCACTGCAGAGCATGATGGATAGAGAGACAACAGAAAGTGAACCGAGGCAAACTATTTTTTTTTCAAAAACTCAAAGCCTAACCAACTTGACAGGTCTTCTCTCCAAGTGTGTTTTCAGCGGTCAGACTTACCCCTGTGCCCTTCATGGTGAACGGTCTGCCCTGTTGGAGCAGAGCAGAATAGAGGGAAACAGATAGCCCGGTTCAAGTCTCCTTGAGAGCAGCAGCTGCAGCAGCAGGAAGAAGAGGCACAGAGGTTGACAGAAAAACTCTATCAAGCTCCTTCACTTCCTCCAGTCCCCTGATCGTATCAACAGACAAAAGGCACTCTAGCTCCACTGGATGGCTTTAAAAAGGCTCTCAGCCCGGCAAGCCCCCCCCCCCCCTTCTTCTACCCCTCCCCCTTCTCTCTCCCACTGCCCCGTCTCCTTCAGCAGCCCCCCAACGTCCTACTCCTGCCTAAACATAAAGCTCCGTGTCTCTTCTGTTTCTCTTCTGACCAAGTCCCCTCAACTAGCTGACCTTCTCTCTTTCTCTGCCTTTTTCACTCACTAACCCCTCTCCCTCTCTCTAGCCTGTGACCCGTGCGTTTGTCTTTGAGCTGACCCCTGGCCCGGCGCAAAGAAGAGGGCGAGTGGGAATAGAAAGCCAGCACAGCAGCAGGCAACAGCGCAACAGCAGGCAAACAGTACAGCGGCACTCCCGACTCACAGACAAAAATCTCTAGCCTCCTTCCCCTTTAACATTCAAAAGTAATCAATCTAGCTTGCTACATGATACTAAAACCCCGCCTCAGACCCGGCTCCCACCTCACTCTGACACTTGCAACCAATGAGAACACAGTGTCCTCCTATGCCATTGGATGTTGAACACACCAGTCAGCGCTGACACATCCCCTGCTCCTCCCCTTTCCTCCACCCAACCCCCTTTTACAGACAGCCAACTTCCTGCTCTAAGTTACCTTGAGCTGCAGGATAGGGGTCAGGGAAAAGAAAAGAGGAAGAGAGAGTAAAGAGGAGAATAGGTGAAAAAGAGCAAATAAAGTTGTGGAAAGCTCCTCAGGGAGTGTGTGAGGGTGTGCTAGTGGTGGCTTGCCTCGGCATTGTTTGTTCTCAGGCGGTCCGTGCCTCCCCTGCTGTTGGACGGATGAGAACGGTTCCACGGGCTGCTCTCTGACAACTGCTCTCTGCTTATTTACAATGTCAAACTAAATGTCTCCCTCCGCCCCGCCTCCACTCTGTCGCTACAGGCTGACAGCGCAGTGATGCAGGCAGCCACACTGACCCTCACTGGCTAAAAGAAGTGCCAGAAAAGATGCCGCATGTTGCATCCACATGATTTAAAGTACAAAAGCATACTGGGCAGACTCGCTGTCTCATACGTGTGCACAGGCATACATGCACATCCACACACACATACACATTTTGCCCTTGCTTTCTCATTCATCCTTGCTCTCAGTCACAGGTACACACCGCACACATCTAGCCTCTAACCAGGCGCTTGTTATATTGAGATTCATTGTACTGTTATGCTAACAGAGGAACAAAATTGTCTACATGTGTGGTCACTCATTACCCACATAGAATATGAATTTAGTTGAATTAGACTTTATTCAACAATTCTCATGACTCACAGAAACATTTAGTTATGCAGCTTACTGCAACCACAACATTAATCCGATGAAATCCTAATTATAGCGTCAATCAAATTTACACAAACACTAATTACTGCAAAACAGATCATCGCAGTGTCTTTGCACAAAACGTAGGAAAAAAAAAAATCAGCTGACTGGTGAGCAGCCACCAGGGGAAAAAAGAGTGCATTTAATTCTCGTCCTATTTGTGGATAAACAAGACTTTAGAGATATGAGTGAAAGTCTGTAAACAAAGACATTGTTGTCTTGACCCCAAAAACGACGCTCACAGCAACTTCCACAATTAAAACGTCATCAAAAAACCACGTCAGCAATGTCATACAATGCCCTTCTTGTTAACTCGCAACTGGTTTAATGTGCATACCTTCAACACAGTAACCTTTCCTTTAGATCATCAAGACAGGACACTGCTGCTTCATGTGCACAACTCATGGTGTTAATGCACCACTGACTACATAAGTAGTTCCACATCGTGTATGCAAACTGATTAAGACTAAGTAATGCTTAGACGATAAAGTGTTGAGAAGTGACAGAAGCTTTGTGTAATGGTAATGAAATTTTAGCCGGAGTAGCCTTTAACTGATAACTTGTGCAAAGGATGGAGGTACGACCTGAAGCTTATGCAGCATATTACTGCAAATCCCGACTGTAGTGAGGAACACAACCAGCTTAAGTGAGAGCGAAAGAGAGCAAACCTGCCCCATCAATGAAAAACCTAGAGGGGGAGGGGAACCGGAAGGATGGAGAAGGACAGAGAGGAGAGTTGTTACAGGATGGGAGGGGTAGAACAAGTGGAGAGAGGGTGAGAGAACAAGATAGAGACTCAAGAGAAACAAAGCTAAATGTTCCCTTTTCTATTTTTGTGAGGAGCATGGGGACTAGAGCAGGTACTACAGCCGTCCAGTTAATGATTTAAGTGGTGCTGCACAAAGATTAATCTATTCAGCATGGCTGCCATTCCAGAGCAGTTCTCTGTAGGTGTATTCTGGCTACCCAAAATGCCTCAGTAATGACACCTGGCAAGGTCACTGTACAAATGAGACCTTCCCATGACCTGTGCTGCCCGTAGCAGAGACATGTTTGCTCTCACTGACGTTGTTTAGAGATAAACATACACCAGCCAGACTGCTGGTTTCATAAACACACCGCTTCCTCCAAACCATGCACTCACCCACAAACATGCAAAAACACATGCACACCTGCATATGACTTTAAGATTAAGTTCCCTACTATATGAGTGACCTTCATCGTCATTTTAAATATACTGTAATGGTAAAGAACAGTAAATTAAGAAGAGAACAATAATGAACCTCATTTAGATTAATAAAGTTAACTAAACTGTAGGAATGGCACCTTGAAATTATTGTTTACCAGCAGAGAGATGGTATTGTTTGTTATTTAACGTTTCTTTAATATACAATAAGCACATTCCTGATAGACATTTCCTTTCAAGTCAATGACTTAAAAAAAAAAAGACAAAAACACAAGTGCAGCTTCATGTTGGGCGATTTTGTTTTGATCTTGTGGCTGAGTTTCAATCATTTTATTATCTAGTTTTATGAAGAACAGGAGTGTTGCTAGCATTGACCTGAGTAGGAAAACAAAGACTCATATTCATATTTACACAAAGATAGCACTGGGAGTAAGTTAGAGTAACTTTGCTCTTGAGTTAGTCATTAATACGCTGTTGTCCGTTAACGGTAAATAACGTTAGATGATGTTAGATGATACATTAACGTTACAAGCCAGTTAGGATGAACAAAGTGGCTAGCAGGAGATGATAGCATTGAAACAAATGTCCCAGTTGAGGTAGCAGGCAGAAGTCAGTTTTCAATCAACAGAGAGACCAGGGTCGCTAAAAGAAACTAGCTATAATTATGAGAGCTGTGGAGCTCAGTTGTGAGATATCAGCAAATTAAACACTTAAAAGGCACATTCAGCGCTAGAAGCTAACGCTATCATGCTCATTGCTGACCGTGACTTTAATGCTAACGATAGTGAAGTTAATGTGAGCCTGTCGCAGATGAACACTGGTGACAGTTGCACAACACAGAAGACCATCCGCAACGTGTCTTAATTTTCATCGCCACTGGACAACGAGTCCTGCCATCAAATGAAAGTTAGTAAAGCTTTCCAAAGCTAGGAAGAAGCAGTCTAACCAATAAAGACAACGTTTGGATCTGTCCTTCAGACCAATCAAACCTCGGACTAGATTCCACCAATCAAGGTTTTTAGGGGCTAAGTTCCTTCTGCAACTGACGCCATTCGGGGGTCAAGCAGGAATGGCCAGTCCGTCTGATAACCACTCAGACAAGAGCCAATATGGCGGACACAGAACACCAGTTTCCTGACCGCCCGTGATCCCTTCAGCGGGCCACCAATAAGCGCCTCAGAGAGCGGGGAGGGAAATGGCGCCTGTGTTCATCTTCCAAAACAATCGTCTATTGGTCAAGAACAGCAAATGAAAAGAAGCGAAGTAATTGTCCCTGCTTCCACCCAACGCGGTCCACTTTCTCGTAAACGTTCAACAT
Source organism: Scomberomorus guttatus (assembly GCA_038419695.1). NCBI lineage: Eukaryota > Metazoa > Chordata > Actinopteri > Scombriformes > Scombridae > Scomberomorus > Scomberomorus guttatus. The sequence continues at coordinate 15,029,851 of CM076461.1, forward strand.
ACAAATGAATTTTTAATTTGTTACTCACTTTGTTTTACGGGGTCGAAGTGAAGTCCGGCTCAGCGTATTATTTATTTTATTTAGCTAGCAAGGGGAAACAAGATGGCTGCTATTCGAACCGGAAAGACTTTGACGCACGAACGTGATGACGTCGCAAGTACGCTCCCTTAGCGATGACGTCTATTTCTTAGCGTTCTTCACTAAATTGAAATAGAGAAGATAATTTATTAATTCTTGAAGTATTATAAGTCAAAGTGAAACATGAGTGAACTGCTAAAAAACTACAGTAACTCAACTTTTCATATAGCAGTTAAAATCCCCCTCCACTCAAACGTGTTTTGCTTTTTGTTCCTACAGTTGAATGTTTGAGCTTCACTGTGCAGAATATGTGCAGAGTTTAACACTAAAAGGCTGTTTTCACATGTATCTGCTGAAAGTGGAAAGTTTCTCTGAGTTCATTAAAAAACAAACATGATTTGTGACATCACAAATAGTTTGGAAGCCAATCCGGGTCCAATATTCAACTTACACAAGTGTGATGTGGAAACTTGAAGCCTCCACTGCACAAACACTGAAAATGGACTTTACAGTGACATAGGAGACATCTTGTGTCCAACTGTTAAACTTCTGAAATGAAATATATTAACATATTTATAGATTCTTGAATTTTTAATAAGGGAGAAGGAGTAGTTTCCATTTTAAGGATTTTAACAAAATAATTGAACATTTTTATGGAAAAAAAACCCTATTAGACATAAATTATTAGTCAGAGTGTTTTATATACATCTTAAACCCTCCACAACAATGTCTGGAGGGGATTTTTAACATAAACCAGGAGAGTAATACACTATATACACCTAATCTATATCCAATTGCACTCAGTAACCATGATAAGATATGAATGTCACTTCTGCTATTTTCTGTCTTTATTGACATATAAAACTGTTACAATTTCTGCTTCCACAAAATGATTATACAAAATATCAAAATATTCATCTTATGGTTTGCAGAAGTTTAAAAAAAATATACACATATAATAAGGACATAAGTAAAACAACAGGAACAAAAAAAATACAAACAAAACAAAAAAGGAATGATATACAGTGCATTCAGAAAGTATTCAGACCCCTTCACTTTTTTCACTTTGTTATGTTGCAGGCTTATGATAAAATTGTTTGAATTAATTTTTCCCCTCATCAATCTACACTGCGAGCGAGAACAGGATTTTAGAAAGGTTTGCAAATTTATTAAAAAGGAAAAACTGAAATATCACATTGACATAAGTATTCAGACCCTTTACTCAGTACTTAGTTGAAGCACCTTTAGCAGCAATTACAGCCTCAAATCTCCTTGGGTATGACACGACAAGCTTTGCACACCTGGATTTGGGGATTCTTCTCTGCAGATCCTCTCAAGCTCTGTCAGGTTGGATGGGGACTGTCGGTGGACAGCCATTTTCAGGTCTCTCCAGAGATGTTCAACTGGGTTCAGGTCAGGGCTCTGGCTGGGCTGCTCAAGGATAATCACAGAGTTGTCCCTAAGCCACGTTGTTTTGGCTGTGTGCATAGGGTCATTGTCCTGTTGGAAGGTGAACCTTCGGCCCAGTCTGAGGCCCCCCCACAGCATGATGCTGCCACCACCATGCTTCACCGTTGGGATGGTATTGGGCAGGGGATGAGCACTGCCTGGTTTCCTCCAGACATGATGCGAAACAGTTCAATCTTGGTTTAATCAGAACAGAGAATCTTGTTTCTCACAATCTGAGAGTCCTTTAGGTGCCTCTTTTGCAAACTCTAGGCGGGCTTTCCTGTGTCTTTCACTGAGGAGAGGCTTCTGTCTGGTCACTCTGCCATAAAGCCCAGGTCGGTGGAGTGTTGCAGTGATGGTTGTCCTTCTGGAAGTTTCTCCCATCTCCACACAGGATCTCTGAAGCTCAGCCAGAGTGACCGTCGGGTTCTTGGTCACCTCTCTTACAAAGGCCTTTCTCTCCTGATTGCTCGGTTTGGCCAGGCAGCTAGCTCTAGGAAGAGTCCTGGTTGTTCCAAACTTCTTCCATTTATGAATTATGGAGGCCACTGTGCTCATGGGAACCTTCAATGCAGCAGAAAATTTTTTGTAGCCTTCCCCGGATATGTGCCTTGACACAATCCTGTCTCTGAGCTCTGCAGACAGTTCCTTCGACCTCATGGCTTGGTTTTTGTTCTGATATGCATTGCAAGCTGTGGGACCTTATATAGACTGGTGTGTTACTTTCCAAATTATGTCCAATCAATTGAATTTACCAAAGGTGGCCTCCAGTCAAGGTGTAGAAACATCTCAAAGATGATCAAGAGAAATGGGAGGCACCTGAATTTCAAGTGTCATAGCCAAGGGTCTGATGTGATATTTCAGTTTTTCCTTTTTAATTCGCAAAAAATTCTAACATTCTGTTTTTGCTTTGTCATTATAAGATTTTAAGCAAAAAAAACAAAACAGGTATTCATAGTTTTCACAGCCTTTAAATTAGAGGAAAATCAAATTGACTTTTGCTAATAATAACAGCAACAGGTAGCACTGACGCAACAGCTTCAGTATCCATCCAAATGTTGATGTTCATTTAACTCCTACTTTGGACCACATTAATCACAAATGTCTCCGGTAATAGTCTTGATCAATAAACCAGTTAGGTTAATTTAAATTTAAGTTGAATTGAATCAAATGTGCTGCACAGTTCAAGACTAATATGGGAAAATCAATAATAAAACTATTCTTGCTGTGGGTGACAATAGTAATATGAAGAATTGAAAGAGATGAAAGCTGCATTAGACAAATGTTTTAATGTTTACAGAACTCACATTTTTTAAGAATTACATTTTTCTACAGCAAATAACCTAAAAAACAATGAGAAGAAAAATTAACATAAAATCATGTTTTCAAACCCAATATTCTATTAAAAGTATGAATATTTAATGATTATGAATTAGAACTTGAGTGTACAGAATATTTATGGAAATCTCATGATTATTTCCTGGCCACAAGTTCCAGAAGGGTGGAGGTGATTTTGTCCAGGCTGTTGGAGTACTGAGGGCCCCTGTGCATCCTGGGTCCTCGCTCCATGTGGAGGGGAAGTGCAGAAGAGTGGGAGTCAAAAAACTCCTCAGCAGCGGGCCGGTAGTCACGAGGCTGCATTGGTTCTTGAAACCTTTCAGGATAACGTGCCGGCTCATCTGGATGCGTAGCATGCGGTGTCCGATACGTCTCGGGCATCCCAAAAACTTCTGAAAGAAGAACATTAGGGAAACAAATTTAGTAGATTTTCCAAGTGGAAAAAATGTGAATCATTTATCACGTCATAAAACAACAAGATGAACTTACACTACTGTGTACACTGCCTCCAAAATTACTACACATACACTTGACAGCCAATGGTACAATTATAAGAAATAATTTCAAATAGGTTTTACACAATATAAACAATTCCTCCATACAATGCTTTTAATGAAGAATATTTTGTTGTATTTGACCCAAACTCTGAACTTCCAGAGGTGTCTGTGAACTTACCAATTAATGCCTGCTATGCAGCGTATAGAAACTCATTTATTTGTGTTTGATGTGGAGCACACTGACTGTAACTGCATGTTATACATCATACAATTTACCTTCGTAACGGCGTCTGTTTGAGCGTCTGGGTTCCCCGTGCACAGGATGGTAGTATTCTTGGTGCCGCTCATCAGGTTTATGCTCATGCTGCTCCCAGCCTCTTCTTCTGTAGAGGTCTTCTGATTGTCTGATATCTGAATCTTCTCTGAAAGTTTCCTCATACTGGTGTCGTGGAGACGGCTGCATGTCCGGCTTTAAGCTGTTGTAATCTTTGGAGGTGACTGCACGACCTTGGCTATTTTGCTGTAATAACAAAAACCCATAATTCTTTGATTCATTTCCACTCCTTTGCAGAGAGGAAGAGAATTAAACAACACATCGCATTAGAAAGACTGGCCCTTTGCAGGGTGGCACATACCACAGCCTTCTCAGATTTTTTGGCCTTGAATTCTTTCAGAAGATTGCACAGTTTGTCTTTAAGGAACTCAGCGTCTTCTGCATTCTCAATTTCAATGTTTTTCTATTAGGGAAAAGTGACAAGGGAAAAATACATAGTTAAGATCACATATGCAGTGAATGGCTGCATAACACACACGTCACTGCTATTGTGAGTTGCAAATTCTAATACATAATCTTACCAGCATATCAAGAACCCCCCCTGGCTCAGAGCGTCCTCTTTGGTAGCTGTCGGTTTCATGTGGGCTCTAAAAAACAACAGGTCTGACATCACTACACATTCTGAATTAGAAAGAAGTATGAATTATTGACATGTTACTAGTTCATCACAACAAATAGCCTGATTTTATAATTAACTACCTGTGATTCTGCGTAGAGGTCATGATGTTGTGTTCTATGGACTTCAGGTTCAAACGATACACCACCTGGTCTAGAACGACCGCCAAACTTTGGATTTTGAGGTCGATAGTCATCACTGAACCTGAAGCAGAAATCAAACATAAAATGATGTATGAAGATGAAAACACAGAGCATTTAGTTAAATAATATAAAACATTTGCATTTTTGATAAAGGTATCAGCCAGCCAGCTTCATGGAGAGTAATCTTTACAGACAAACGACCAAGTACATTAAATCACTCACATCTCATTCGCGGTTTCCATCTCCTCTGCAGTGGCATCAGAGAAGCGACTCTTTCTTCTTCTTTTACCGTGTCCCTCATCATCAGCAGCCCCTTTTAGGAAGTTCCTAAATGGCTCTGGGATGTCAGACGTGGACCTGGTAACTTTCATTGGTCTCTGGAAGGTAGGGGGTCCTGTCCTGCTAGGCCTAGTGCTCGAAAACACCTCGTCTTGATATGGTTCTCTTGTTTTATGCTGATAATCTCTGATAAAATGTGTCTGGTCACTCTCCATAAGTGTGGGAAAGCTCCTCCTCTTGGCCTCTGGTTCACTCGATCCCTGCCTTCCTGCTCTATTCCTGCTTTCATGTCTACCAGATTCCTTTTCCAGAGACCACTCTTGTTTATCGTCTTCTGGATACACCGGCAGCGAGGGCTGATACTCAGCAGAACGAACTCGGCCACGCCTGACTTCCTCAGTGTAGAACTCCTTCAGCTGATCTTTTTCTGGGTAGGACCTTCTGTACGGAGGAGCCTCTTCTGGGTAATAATCTACATGCTGAGCCTGGCCATGGGGCATCTCCTCCCCCTGTGGATCTTCAACATATTCGTCTTCATACTCCCTACGATAATCACTGTCCATATACTGTTGTCTGTACATATCACGTTCCCTGTAATCTGCCCTCTGCAGCTCCTCTTCTGTGCGGTCACAGCTGAGTGTGTCCTCACGTGAGTACATCTGTCTGTCTGCATTCAAAGTATAAGGGTCATCTGGATGGGATCGGGGTGAATTTGGGAAACCTGGGGAATACCTCCTCCCTCGGTAAGAGTACTCATCTTGATAGTTCTCGAGTTCTGGTGGGTGTGGTGGCACATCTCGTTGGGTCACACTCTGTGGGATATTTCGGTCCCTACTTTGCTTCTGCCTTGGGGGAGCTAGGAAACAAAAGTAAACATAGTTTAAGTTAAAAAATAACTGAGAAAGTTCCTTTACAGTTGCAGTGGTCCTCAACCATATGCTACATACAGTAACTTGTAGTAAACTGTTGTTGTAGTAACTAGTAAACTGTTCAACTGCAGGTGAAATGAGGTCTTCAAGTATTCTTCTGCTTTATAGCAGTAGTCATTTCGTCATTTGTTTAGAAAAACATTAGAAATATAATAGTAAAATAATAGTATTTCCCATATGAGCTGTTTAATTAGGTGACTATGATCTATCATTAGATCACATATGATCACATTAGATTCCCTTAAAAGTATTAAATGCATGTCACAACTTTATGAGAACTTCCCAAAACCAAAGTCAGACAGGTTTGTGGTATTTTCGTAATTGCAGATTTTATATTACACCTATATTGTAGATATATCAGTATTGGTATATACAGTACCAGTCAAAAGTTTGGACACACTTTCAATCACTTGAATGAGAAAGTGTGTCCAAACGTTTGAGTGGTACTGTACGTTAGCCGACAAGTAACAAGAAATTCCAGTAGATCTATGCCAAAGATTTTAATCTAGAAACTGTGTTTCCATTACATAGCTTGTCCACCAGAGAGCACTGACGAGTTTATTTTTCAATTGTAAAATGTCATGTATTTCATGTGTTCATTATCGATCGATTCAGCCGGGCTATAATTATTAGTTAAAAAAACCCTCTAACATGCATGTTGACATCTTGAGGAACAGTTACCAAACTTTTTTGTAATACCATCCTTTAAAATTCTGAGTGAAATTTTGACTTTGACCCTGACAGGTTAGTAAAAATACTTAGCTTAACTAAGCTTGATTTCATTTTTGTATGAATGTACCTCTAGAGATGTTTAATTTGCCCACAATCCCCTTTTTCTTCATTGGCTGTAACATAAAGAACATATGTTATTCTCCAAAGAATTTTATGATTTTAAAAATATACATCATTTAATAATATTCAACATGTCATATGGTTATTAATATCGTTGTGTCCTACCAATGGAGATCCTCTTCCATCCTGTCTCTCTATTATCTCTGCTCTGGCACGTATGATCTTTCCTCCTTGGGTCATTATGGATTGCTTATCCCACGTCACCAAATCTGGCCGTTTCAATTCCTACAAATACACAAAAGGTAAGACATTCTCACTTTGTTTTCATAATTAAAAAGCAAATCAGACACTCAAAAAGTTCCACTGGAGTTTTCTGAAAACGTTCATTCACAATGCTTTACCATGTATTTCTGCCTGTGTTTACGTCCAATCACATGATGGACCATTTCTGGTAGGTTTGCAGTCACATTACATATCCTACATGTGTATCTGGGCCCTGCGTGTTGGTCAGCCATATTATTAGGCACTTCATCCAAATATTTCAAACCTAGGAAAGAAAAGCAGGCGGCAAGTTAATAGGCATACAATTAACATAGAACAAAATGGAAATTGTAAAAAAAAAAAAAAAAAAAAAAAAAAAAGTTATTCACCGATGATAGGCTCATCAAGCTTCAGGTATTCCAGATATTGTAATATGTCCTCAAATAATGGTACAGTGTGTTCTCTGACACCAAGCCCTGAGAAACCCAAACACTCAGTTAGCAAAAGAAAACATTACAACAGAGAGGGGGTGTTAAGATCATTAAGTATTATGTACAATGTACGGTCTAACCTACGTGAATATTTTCGTGCTGTTTAGCTTACGTCATATCTTTTCGTGAGATTAACTCACTTTCAAACAAACAAAAGGTGCAATGTTCCGATATCTTTTGTGTAATTTCATTTTATTTGCTTAAGGTACAGCAACACCCCAATGTGTTATTGCACATTTCTAACCATCTTTTGTGTTAAACTTTTTCCAGACCTCCAAGTGCTTGACAAGACAGAGGTCTAGTTACATGAGATTTGTAATAAGTATTGAGTTTGCTAAATGAACTGCTTCATTATGCACTTGATGTCAAGACCATCGCCCTCAAGTCTTACTAGTGGATGATCCCATATTCCATGTATATGACAGAACAAGAGGTGTAAGGGTTCATATTTTAGAGGTAATAAGTGAAGACGGTTACTGCGGTTGCAGCTCAATGGGTTGAATTCTTCAGTTTACATACAGACATCAAATCTGACTACTCCAAATGAGTAACCATACACCATTATGTATGATCTCCACTGCCTCAGCTTTGAACACTTGAGTCCTCAAAGTCTGCTCTACTTACATCAGCACAGAAGTGATGTCTGAAATAAACATGGTACAATCTTCTGTATCTCATGATTGTTTGATGCAAATGTCTTCTTTGTGAGGAAATGTTGACCCATTAAACTATTACTCGTACCGTGCAAGAAAGAAAAACATGGTAAGGCATTATGGTCTTGACCTCCTGTGACATCCATTGTATGACAAAAGCAGCTAAATGCTGATGTTACCCACATCACCAACAGTAGACAAAAAAGATTTTTTCCAACTGTCCAAAAAAACATCTCCAAAAATATTTTGCATACTTGAAGCACACTTTTTTTTTTATTTAAGCGTACACCACATTCCTTAACAGGTAAACCTGGAACATGGTTCCTGGGGCTGCACACGTGCATAGGTGTTGTTTGGAAAATATTTTTTGGCTGTTTCTTTTATGCATGAATGTAGTTTCTCTTTTCCGTTTTGAATTCACCTCCCAACAGAAAGGTGGATAAAACAATGAGCTTGTTTCATGCGCAGGATTGCACAACACGTTGTTGATATTAGGTGTGGGGATCGGTTCTTCTGCAACCTACAGTTACCCATAACACCCTTCTCTGCGCAGGATTGCATAGATGTTTAATTGTATCTTTCGTCACCTAATGCCATTGCCAGTAGCCAGCCGAGTCAGGATGATTGCAGTTGAGTGTTGGTGAACTCATTGATGTTCCAGCACCAGGATGATTGAACGTGAGCCTGCTCTACCCCAACTATAGCTGTCAAATTTGGCTACAGTAGTTTTTGGGGTAGCCCTATAGGCACAGGTGGGACTGGGCCACCCAATTTTGTCCAAGTGCCACCCATTTGAATGATGGGTGAATGAATGACATTTATGAACAACAAAGTGTCAAAGAGCACCAGCAGAAGGAAGGTGTTCTTTCAGCAGGCAACAACAGGTCTCAAGTCAAACTCCTAACAGATTGTGGGTGATGAAGGTAGCCAACTGTAAATGTAAAGTCCACAAACTCATCCTGTACAGGTGGCGAAACAGAGCTCTTTAGATTTTTTTCTTCAAGAGACTGCAAAACGAAGAAAACACTCGTCCTTTCCCCAGCAAGATTCAACCATCAAGAGCGATTATCACACTGGCCATGACAAGGTGCACAGTGGAACGCCTGTCCTCCATGATAAACAAGATAAAAACCCAACAGGCCATACATGTTGACAAGTCGTCTCAACTGTTTGTTGCTACTTTCATTCCAAAGAGAGATGACAGCAACAATGAACTATGATGACTTTATTGCATCCCTGGAGACTAATCCTCAATGTCTTGTACTGTAAAGCCATCTAAGGGCATTTTCAAATCTGCCGTTTAGTCCGGTTGAATGGGACTCTAGTTGGTTTACCTCCTTGGTACGATTTGTTTGGTTAGATCTGTGGTTCATTTGTGGTGGGAGCGTGATCCAACCTCGATTTGAACTACAAGGTATACTCTGCGAGTTTGAGGTAAACAGTGCTCTTTGCATGCTAGGATGTGGATCAGCGAAATCACCAGTTGCAAGCAGGTAGCCGGAGAGTGAACCGAATTCTGACCTGGACCTAGCGCAAAGAAGAATGTTGGTTTGTTGGTATGAGCAGATAGGACCTTTTTCAGGACCTTCTTCCAATGTTTGCGTTCTTGCTCCCACCCCAGACACAACTAACCAATAAGCACAGTTTTCACGTGGCTTTTGGTGATGCATTTTTGTTCACTATATGAATGAACCATAGGTTTGAAAATGCCCTAATTTAGGACATAACCAAGTGTTTGCCTCTCCCAAGCTTATCTTTGGCTCATAGCTGTAAGTTATACTTGGGCCACCCTATTATAGGCCCATCCATCATGATATTTCTGGCCACGGTTTTGGGGTGCAGACTGGGAAGATTTGAACTGACAATCAGCTCCAGTTATCTGCACTCTGGCTAGCTTTGGCCAGTTTCAGAACCCAGAAACAAACCAGGGCCAGTTCAGGCACATCATTTATTACCAGACCTGCATTAGTCTGGCAACCAGACGTGCTGGATTTATGCAACCGTTGAGCCATTTTGGCTGCCTGGAACACTGTTCTCTCTGCAAACCAACTATGCTGTATAAATGTCCAACATACACTATGTGGACTACCAAACATTACACTTGTGTGATTGTTTGACATCTCATTCCATCCAATGTGTTGCTATAGCCGCCTCTTCTGGGAAGGCTACAGGGACCTGCTACAATTCAGCCACAAGAGCATTAGGGAGGTTGGGCACTAAGATCTTGCTCACTGTCCATTAAAACCAGGCAACAGATTAGAGTGACATCCTGTTACCTCCATGTGTAGACTGAATTACCTGACAGAACAGACAGCAAATAAACTTGAGGCCATAATATAACAAAATGACCAGACTGAAGATGAAGTCTACTTACCCGCAGCAACAAAGGCATCCTCTTTCTGCCAGGAATGAAAGGAGAGCAATGAAAATTAAGTCAATCAGTACTGGGCACTGGTTAGTGTTCACCACTGCTACAAACAGAGAAAGGGTTACATCACGGCAAGAAACATATTTTTAGACATGTTTAGTTAAGTATGTGTAGTTAAAGTAATGAAGGAGAGGCTTTTTCAAATGTCATGTGTAAACATAACTGAATATAAGTGGCCTTCGCAATGCAAGAAGTATGTCTTATGAACTCACTGGGAGAAGGTTATATTGACTGTTAGAGGCCAAATTAAATGTGAAAATGGATATCTGTATGCAGAGCAGTATCCAATTTTCTTCAAGATAACCAAGACATGGACCAGTGCTCAAGAGGCCTTTTGAAAATAGTTGATCTCAAAAGCTTCTTTTACGCATGTTCGCCACTAGATTCAACTATCTGAATAACAGAAGGTTTCATTGTTGAAATATAGTGTAAAGTTTGTTACCATATAACATTACCCTTAAGGACGGAATAGGCCTTCCTCATGCAATACTTACAGACTGTGTGACTTTGACCTTAAGATTATTTTTATGATTCAAGTCTATTTTCTTCTTATGCGTGCAACTACAGTGATTGTGCATTGGACTGTGAGCTCTTCCACTGCACGGCTGACCACACAGCACTACTGCAGCTGAACACAACTGGTGTAGACACTGACGGAGGACTGTAGCTGCTCAGTTGCTGACAAGTTATTGTGGCTATACAGCCACTGTGGACAGGGTGTTATCATCTGTAATAATCAGTTGTCAAAGTATTGTCCATGTTTATTTGTTTGTCTTCTAGGCCTCATTGTCCAGCAGTACGGCGTGTGAAAGCATTGGGTCTGAAATCAGTTGTCAGACCTTCCCACCAACATAAGTATCTCCTGAGTCTCCATACCACATTCACATGTGCTTTACCTGTGAGTGTTGCAGCTTTTGGTCAAATCAACACTCTCGCAGACGATTTCCAGAAATCTTTAAAAGGCACAGAGCTGGTAAATCTCCGGAAAGAGTTGGAAAACATATTTTTCCATATGAAGCAGACACAGAAAATTGCCAGAAACTGTCTACATCAAAGTGTATGTGAGACAGTAGCTCAAGGACATCCCCCACATGAAAGAAACCACTAGATAGACCTGCTCCCACAGAGGATCTCTCACGACATACTGTTCCACAGAATGACTAAGGTCTTTTGACGTGGTGTGTTATGAGTAAGAACCATGGCTTCAAGCTGGTTATTATTGCCTTGATGCTCAATACATGACTCATGTGGACCAAGACAAATAAAAAGGATCATCATAGGTGATGGCCTCCAGAAAACAAATAAAAGGATACATTTTGTAGTGCAGAACTGTTACACAGCATGTTTTTCTATTCTTGAAAACAAGTTGCAAGCATCACAGTCGTCCACATACAATGATGTGAAACAACATGAAGGAAATGAAGATCAAGTCTTATATAGGTCAGTCTGCCTTCCTTTGTGCCATAAACATACTGCAAGGTGCACCCTTCAAAGACACAGTCCTCCTCCAGAATGACAAGGGCCTCATTTATAACCATTGCATACGCACAAGACGGGGCTTGAAAGATACACACGTCACTTCCTACGAAAAAGTTGGACTTTATCCTGGCATTGCTGAAATGCCAGGATGTTGCAGGTGGCAGGATTCAAGAAAGTCTGGCTTGCCTTTCTTTTCTTTATACAGTAGATACTTAACAAATATCAAGTGGTGAGCTTCGGTGTCCCCGTGTCTCCATACCCTGAAAGTGTGCAGCAATGCGCTTCTTGGCATCTACCTCCATGCATTAGATGCATTAACAGCTGCTGCAGCCGTCAGCCTTTCAAACTTTCTTCTGTTATTGCTGCTGTTCTCCACAGGAACAGCATGAACATCAATATTCATGAAGGCTTTTGCATTGACCATTTTGGTTAACTGTGGGGGCGAAAAGCACGTATGCACAAAATGTCAATGTGCACAGGATTTGAGCTTCAAGTCTGACTCAGAGGAAATGTAAAACACCTTGCCTGTTGTTGACACTGATCTGGTACTTACTGTACCACCAGCGCATCTGGCTTTGACATACCAAGATGCAATGTGTTTGACTAGAATAGAAAAGGGTTCCGGTACAAACCGTAAGTAAGGTCACAGGATATACAAGCAGGCAAAACATCAGAAATAAGACTGGATCGGTCTTTTAAAAAAAAAAAGTCTCTTGTTTCTAGCTGTGCCTTTTATCGTGAACCTGTGGAAGAATTGTGACTGAATGAAGGAAAAATCTGCAGGTCAAATGAACAACACTAGTTACAGTAAGGGGCTCACTGAACCTATAAATCAATCACTGGGTGTTTTAGTAATAACAGTACAACTTTCACAGATTGCACAGCTTTCTGCTCTGGTAAACTGTGTTGTGTACCTTTATATGTCCTGGTGTAGTCAGGTGTATCTTGTACAAGGTGTCACCTCTTATGGATTTTTCACAGACCTGGAGAAAACATAAATCAGTATCATAGACACACATGATGGTATGATGACATACAATCAGTTGCCAGATTATTTGCTACATGTATCTTAAGCTAATGCAATCTTTATTCTTCCCTCATTGCTATCAACAAATAAGGTGGGGCTTGATTCAGGGCTGCTGTATTAGACTGCTTTAGGTAAACTGTAGCTAGGTGCAACAACTAGTGTAGACACTCAAGTAAACCGTTTCTTTCTTGAACCTTACATCCACCGACTTCACTGGGTAACGTTAGCTTACCGTGCATTCAATAAACTCAGTCGAAGCTTCATCTTCGTACGGTGTTTCGAAGCCGTCCATTGTTAAATGTTGTACGACTAGCGTACAAAACTAACGAATTTAACACGTGTGTTTGTTTGTGTGTGTGTGTGTGTGTGTGGTTTATATAGTTTATATTGTATGGCACTCAGCTCGGCTCAACCAATTTCACAACGTTGGCCACGTCCTGACCGGGTTCGTTTGTTCTAGCACCGTGAGATGGTAACCCCAGACCCGCGAAAGATCTCGCGAGAGTAATCATTTTAACCCAAACCATGATCTTTCACTAACCCTAGCCAAGCGTTTTTTTTTTTTTGTCCCTAAACCTAACCAGATCGCAACCACGATCGTTGTCACATCACAAAACATAATCATTATGTACAACGCGCACAATAAAGAAACAACGCGTACAAATCTCGCGACAGTTTCGCAAATCTAGGCTAACCATTTAAACACATACCACACCTGACATCAAAAACGAGTGCACCCTTTAGATGAATACGCACATTGTGGATGCCCGTGTCCGCCCCCTGTCGTCTGGGACCTCCACTGCAATCAAATTCAACTGCTTATGCTGGACACAAGGCTGCAAAGATTTGTACATATTCTGTTTATTTGGTTCTAAGAAGAATTTGCTTCATATGTACAAAAAAAACAAATAGCTGTTTTGTTTTGTTTTTTTGGAAAATGGGGCACTTCTCAAGCTGTGTGAGGCATCTGCACAGCATTCAGGAGACTGAAGGATACAACTATGAAGCAGTATGATCCAGTAAACAAGACCACAATGGACTCCTTCACACATTATTTCAGTACATTGGAGGTCTGAGTAACTACAAAGATATCAGTCTACAGATACCTCAGTAATCAGTTTAAATGACCATTTCATTTCACAAGCCATGTTGACATGGATACAAATAAGGACTTACAGGTATAACTCCCATCATATTTACATGCAATTTTGAATATGTACACTGACCAATGATCCACACCCCCCTCTCCTTAGGAGGCTTTATGTAAATTATAATTACATACGTTGATTTTAGGAACATGGCTCACTACTCAGCTTCAAAATCTGGTTTCCTAATGATTTCACAAGTATATCGTTCTCTCCAAAGGCCATTATCACGCTGCAGGAAAACAAACAATCCCAGCTTCTGATGCAATTTACAGAAAGAGTAAAAGAAAGTTGTGACGGCAATCCAAAAATACTGCAACTTATTATGAAATATCACAGTAAGGGGATATACTCTGGTGCATTATCTTAAGTCACTATAAATACAAAAATATCACACCAGCATCATCCATACCACTTTAAAGCTGTGAAAGTTAGATGGGCAGGCGCAAAAGCATGAAGGGCCTTTGTCTGATGATTATAAATCTTAATTTACAGTTTACTGCTTATATTTCTGTTAATAAAAGCCAGGTGAATAAATAAGTTGCTGAAGACAGAATGAGAGCTTCAGGATGCCATACAAGGAAACACTGACACTTTCCAAAATCAAGAACAAAGGACTATGGCAATGTCACTCATCAAATATCTAAGAGATAGGTTGAGATGTTTCAGTAGCAGGAGGGTCAGGCATCTGGTCAGGTGGCGTAAGGTCAGTTTGTAGAGTTGTAGCGTCCTCCTGGAAGATTGTTCAAACGGGAACGTAGCTCCTTCCGGACCTGGGTCACCCTCGCCAGTTTGCGTTTGTACTCCTGAAAAAGTCCACCACAGAAAAGGTCCATCAGAGCTCAAAGATCATTGGTCTGGATGAGTGTGATTTTGGGCTAGTAGACAGTTATAAGTAAAGGACTGAGATCATGTAATTAGAAAATTTAAGTCAAGGATATTAACACCACATAAAACTGTACAAACAGTTAAAGATCTCACTTAAGTTTAATAACATAAGTTTGGATTTCTTGCCAAAACTTGCATTAAAGACTTGGCACATTTTGTGTTGTCTCTTTCAATTAATCTCACTAGAAAACTTCACCACATAAATGAAAAATCTAAATTTGTAAAGATATTCTGTGAGCATAAAAAAATTGATGTTTTAGGCTGTTGAGTTCAACTCTGTCCTCCCTCAAACCACTGGATGTGTGAGATTTGATTTTTTTTTTTTTTTTTAAACAATCTCTACATTTTTACTCGGCAGGTTTATGACTTCACTTGCATCTATAAAATCTATGAAATATCACCCAAAAAAAAAAATTTGATTTTGAGAATATACTGCCCAAAGAAGGTTGAAGTATTTAGGTTCATTTAACATTTTTGTAGTAAAGAAACTAAACAGCAGCGGACCATAAAGACATGTATGAACTTTAAACAGATCAGGGCTGTGACACAAAGCTAGAAGCCAATCAGCAAAAAAAAAAAAAAAAAATTTCTCCTACTTCACGTATATGCAAAGATTGTTACTTTTAAAAAGGTACAGTAATATAAAGTGTCAGTCATGTCTCATTCTCTGCTCCTGCTTTGTTTTACTTTTAAGTTGTGCTTATTGTATATAAATCACCAAACAGCTGGTGTGTGTGTATGGGTGTTGTGCAAGCAGAACCGATTTCTTCATGCTACAGGAGGTTTTTAAAGTTCATCATGAATCACAAACCTCAAAAAACTGTTTCATCAATACTGAAACAAATATCACTATCACAGTGTTGTGAACAATAGAAATAACCCTGATAAATACAAAGATTCCTAAAATCTTGTTTTTTTTTGCTAATTTTGGTTTGACCTTTGATAACATGACATGATTTGCTCTATCTGAAGCTCAATCGAGTGTGTAGCAAATATTTACTGTGTGGATACCACACAGGAAAAAAAAAAAAAAAAAAAAAAAAAGTGTAAATACTGTTAGTACAAACCATCTTTGAAATTCAAATTGGTACAATGCATGCATCACCGGGAGCTGCAAGTGTTACAGCAAAATAAAAGCACTCACAAGATCAGTTTCCTTTTTTATTTCCATTTTTTTATTACAGAGACTTGACTGTGTGAAGATACAGATATGAAATACTTTATACTCTTGGTATCCTGTGGATAGAGGCTGGACAGTTATTGTCAAAGCATGGCTATGAGAAAACAATACAGTCTGTTAAGTTTTTCAAAGTGTTTTGATCAATACTTACCTTGTAGGAGGTACACACTAAGTGAACAGAGCTTTAGGAAAACCTGACTTGGATGTCAAGTGTGTATTTAATTAGGAATATTTTGTCTGTTTGTAATGCAGCAGGCCTAAACTAAAACTGAAATCTACAGTTTGATTCTATATCAAAAACAGGCACTCTGAAGAAGTATGCAACATGCTGAAATACATGAAAGGACATGTTAAGTGTGAGCATGCAGTTATGTAGACAGGTGGACACCAAGAATGAATAATTATGACACAAAAGTGAGGTGGACAAGACACACAGGTACACAAATGGTAATTGAAAGAAGAAAAGTGATTCACGCACTTCAAGTTTCTGCTCGTTCTGGGCCAAGCCGTCCTTCTGGCTTTGCAGGAAGACCGTTAGTGTGCGCGTGAGTTGCCTCCTATCATCTATTTCTGCGGCCAAGCGGCCACTGTAGTCTGCTAGCAGCATGCAGGCCTCCTCCACCAGCCGGGAAAGCCGCTCCCCTGACTCCTTATCTAAAGCACAGAAAGCATACAAAGAGCACGGCACCATGCTTAAATACAACCAGGAATGACTGAGGGTAGAGGTCACTCAGTTATCCATCAATACTGGTAAAATGCAAATAGCTATTGTGAAATCACTGGCAAATCAGACACTGTTTCATATGGTAGATGGAGGCATTTTTAGCCCTTTTTATTCCTCTAGTTTTATTGTCCTGCTCAACGGCACTTCAGTTTCTATTGTTGGGCGAGGCAGAGAGACAAAGGTAAGGGTTAAATGCTTCATGTACATACAATATGTCAAAGTGGTAAAATTACAGACACACCTACTGGTTGAGACACATACCACATAACTGCTGTGGTTTGTTTCTGGCCTAGGACCTTTGTTGCACGTCATACCTTTCTTTCTACCCATGTTACCTGTCTCTCTGCACTTTTAACTATCAAATAAAAGGCAAAACATTTAAAAAAGTGGTAAAATTAGTAAAACATTGATAGTGAACCATCTTTGAATATCTAGAAGAATCATCCACTATAGGTTACTGAGCAGTAAACGTACATACTGTGTGTGTTTTGGGTGTCTTTTCATCTGTTTTGTCTTGTTCACTGCATTCCTCTCACACCCATATTAATAACACTGTCGCTAACAGTATTGTCATTTCTTTGTCAGGGTTGAGGTGAGTAATAGGCGGGGAATGAATGTGGTCTTATGCAGGAGTGGAGAAGAAGGAGTGAATGTTCCATTTATTTATGCTTCACTGTGTTACACTGTTAAATTTACTGAAAAGAAAAGGAAATTGAAGGGCACGTGTGCAGGGCAGGTATCTGTTGCCTCAGAGATGTGAACTCTGGTGTTCTAGATTGATAGCTGTTCTAGTATTTACCCCACCCTGCTTCCCATGAAGACAATTAACTAATCAGTACATGTGTTTATGTGCTGTGGGGAAGACTTGTGTGTGTTTGTATATATACACACACACATGCACAGTACACAATACTGTGCTGCGCCCTGCCTCCTACCTGTGATCCTGTGAAGCAGTGACGTGTCCTGCACCTCAGCAGGAAGGGAGGAGATGCGCTGACGCAGCACTGAATCGCCAGAGGCTGCATTCTCCAGCTCCTGCAGAGCTCGGATTAACTCTGCTGTCTGCGGGAGAGAGAAGGTGATAAGCAGGAAAGGGAGATGAGGAGCAAATGGGGGAAATAGGTTATGGGAAAAGCCTAGTTATGGTCAAGGACACTTTGTGTGTCATACATGAGAAATATTAGATAGGCAGCATATTAAGATAAGAATCCATCTAGTGTTACCATTAAATGACTTCAATGTGGTTACAAGTATCATTTCATTAAAACCCTGTATTTATGGTTACACTGTTTGCCAGGACCTGTGGGGGCTCAGTGGGGGAGCTCTGAGAAGCAAAGTCCTCATCATCTGGTTGGGTCTCCTCATATGACCTCTTCTTAGCCTTTTTCTCTCCATCTAGGATTTACAAGAAAAGAGCGCAAGACAAAAGCATTCATCACACACACACACACACACACACGTTATTTAAAAAATGTGAGCAATGCATGTGTGCAGACAAGTCTTACAAGACTAAGCCAGTGAGGTTTAACCCTGTAGACCAGCAGGGTAAGCAGTCACATTATCTCACTGTTGTAAACATGGTTTGGTGTTGAGAATGAGCCTGTGCAGGTTTGGGATAATATTGTGTGAACTTACATAGGACTTGTGAGAGCTGATCCAGCAGGTTGTTCTCGTACACGGTTCTCTCCTGCCAGATGGACAAAACCCGACCCAACTGTTTCTTACAGCCCTCCTCGCCCTCTCTGGGTACATACAATACACACAACAGGCACGTACACTTTAAAAAGCTTTGAGAAACTCAACTAATGTTGACTGGACATCACAGAAATAAAAGGTGACAACTTCAATGTCGATATACAGTATATGTATATATACATGTTTTAGTATAGGAGGTGGAAAAAATCTCCTGCAATTCTGTAGTATTTTCAGAAATCACTCTTGATGAAATCTGACTTAATTTCTTATTATTGCAATTTCTTATTATTATTGCTTTGTATAATGACTTTAGCGACCTACAACAAACAAACACATTACTTCAACACTGCATTTTCTTGAGCTTTTTACAGATATTTAGACAACGTAGACATACTAATGATAGATAATATTAAATCTGACCTGTACACATGTTTGAATGCGTCGACGATGACCGGTGCAAAGTCCTGGGTGAACTCTGGTCCTTTCCTCTTGCTGTTCTGAATGACGTCATTGGCCAAGTAAAGGAAGGTCAGCTTGCGTGATACCTGAGCTGCATGTGTCCAAATGTACACACACACACACACACACACACACACAGGCTTGAGGATATGATTTACATGACAGAACTATATGTTGGATTTAATAATTAATCATTAGTGACGTTCAGAGAAATTATCACAAGAAAATACCAAATTGTAAATGCAATGCCATGCTATTCCAACCAAATCACCTCACATTAATCAGTCACAACTGAGAATAAAATCTATCCAGTAACAACCATTAGTCACACAGCTCATTCTTCACAATAACATACAGACCCAAAGGACGAGGGCATTAAAAAGAAATTAATTTTTTGTTTTCTTTCTAATAACACGACTTGTTTTATGTCTTTTTCATTTAGGTTTTACCCACCGATCTGCACCTCAGTGGCACAGTCAGATTATACATTTGATGATGCATATGCCTTCATTGTTTTTGGACAGGTCACAGTCAACACTACGCCAAGCATGAAGCTCCAGAGAAATGTGCTATCTCTATCCCCACTGCTATTAGCGCTCCTTTCAGCCTTCAGATGAGCTCCCAAAATACAACACCCACTTGAGGTATCATTAGGCTGCTGACTTGCACCCTAAGGAAAAGTGTGCCAGTATTAGCTTCAAGTACTGCAAAACCTGCCATCTATACAGCAGGCTACAGCACATTTTCACGACTAATTCCAAAAAAAAAAAAATTTCAAAAACAGCTCAATCATGTAATGACTGAATCTACACAATACATTTAGAGCCAGCATTTTACTTCACCAAGATTGCTTACAGTGTCAATGGCAGGTTAGTGATGAATATCTCCCATCTGACACACTTTAAATGGCGCCATAGTATAGAGAAAAGAAAAAAAAGTACAAATCCATGGGCCACTCCTTACATTTTTGTTACACAACACATTCAGTACCCTGTTTTGCAGGTGAAAGACTCTTGCACTCTTATAGGCAGTGTAAGAGTTGTATTTTGAATCTTTATAGTTTCAGTGGGACATTTGTAGCCTGTGGGGCTTCAAAAGACACATTTCAAATTTCAGTCAACCTGAGTATATTTGTGCCACTGCTTGAGAGAGAGAAGGGAGAGAAATTAAGAAAAGAAATTATGGAGAAAACCACTTTTGGCCTAGCTTAGGGTTTCTTACATCCCAATAGATATGCTTTTGCTTTCCTGCGCACTCTGGGGCAGCAAAACCAATCAGTCTTGATTGTTTGTAAACATCTGACCATTGCTTATTTACAAATCAGGCAGATGGAGTTGTGTTGCGTTTCTAGTCGCCTGAATGCTTTGTTTTGGTCTCCACCTACTCCCTGTGGAAATATCTGGCTCTAGTCTGCCATTTGGTAATGGACAGCTAACATACAGTGGGTTTATCAAAGCTTTTTAGCTGAAAACAGCTGCTTAGTACTGCTGGAAAAGAGGTAAATGACCATCAAAAAAACCAAAACAAAGAGATGAAACACGCTAAAACGCTCTGCAGAGCTAAATTGGGTGATAATTCCCACTATGAGCAGCCCCTTTCATATAATCATTAGCTCAACTGTTAGTATAAAATCTATTTATTGGTGCAGCTTTAAGGAATTTGGCTTAACTGTAATAAGTTGATGAATTTGAATAACACTTCAGGATCCTGATACATGGTGTGAGTCTTTCAGCAGGGGCGATATAAGAGACACCTATAATCTCATTTACCAAGGCTAACATTAATGTTGTGCAATTGTAAAAAAAAAAAAAAAAAAAAAAAGCCAGTCTTAATTTACAGAGTAACTTCATTGGCTTTAACATAAACAATACATAAACAGACGAGAGATAACGTGGTTTAATGCTACCTTAACGTTACTGTTATTAGCCAATGTGAGTCAACACGTTTTAAACTGGACGTGCTCGTTAGCTAGCGTTAGCAGTTACTGAGCAACGACCAGAGCTGGATAACTTTGACGTTAGCTAAGAGTTTGACATTTAAAATAAAGCTACTTGTGACTTGTAGAAGAATGTTAGCAGTCTTTGTGACTTGTAGGCACACGATGGCAGTCTTTTTAACGAGGCACTAGCTAGCTTATTATGTCAACCTTACCTTTTCTCAGTTCGCTGAACCAAACATTGACAATACTCTTCGAGTGTTTTCTATGATGAATGAGCCACAACGACAACGTCTGCACACTTTGCTGAGAGTTGCTAAGCTCGGATAGTTTCTTTTCTAAAGCCGCCTCAGAGAAAGCTGACATCTCGACGAGATTAGAGAGAGTACGAGGCACTGGGAGAGGCAGCTCTAAGGTTCTCCCAGATGTGTTATAAATCAGCCAGTAACCACAGAAAACGTATCCATCCAAATTACATATCCTACGCCACCTTTTCTATGTTAAATACTGGTTGTTAATGCTAACGCACCGCCCTCTCGGTGGTGTTAAAGGGTCACCGGGCTAGCTAGCTGCCTTTGCTTCGGGCAAACTACAGCAGCCTGCAAGAGGCGCTTCCGTACGCCCGCTATGCTGCTTTCACGACCGACGGAAATAACAGATTTAATCATGAAAACCCACCTGGCACAGCTGGCAGCAATAATCATTAACTCAGATATAGCAGATATTGTCTAGTATGTTACTGTCTCCAAAATGTCTTGTATATTGGATGTATTTTATGTTCTGTTTTTGTTGTATTTTTTTTCTTGTGATTGTATTGTTATTACCCTCTTGTCTTTGTACCATTACTACCTCTGCCAATGTTGACCTCATCCTACAGTGTTTTTTTTTTTCTGTATTGGAAATTCTAAAAATAAATCATATATTAAAAGACACATATCAGATATTTTGCAAGTATATTACATTGTCAGGTTCGTCTGTTGACTGGTTTGAACAAAACCAAAGAAGTCTTTCAGTCTCTGCCAATTGCAAAAATAAATAAAATATATTTTGCAATGTTTGTGTTCGTTTACTTTAGGGCCGATGTACTGGTCACTGACTGTGATTCCACCCCTTCACCCCTGAGGACAAAATTCCTTATTGAATTGGACTCATACACTCAATATCCTCCTACACTTTATAATATTAACTTTTATCTCTATTTTAAATTTGACATTGACAGAGACCATCATTATTATTCATCCATCAATCCACTTTGTCATAAAGCAATAAGCAATTGCTAATGTAGTAAATTGATTTAGTGATAACTCACTTATGCACTGGGCACACAGACCAAAAAAAATCATGGTCTGTCAAAATCTTCAGCAGTCTCCTTGTTGATGCCATCAATGGAGGGTTAGAAGACTGGACACTTGGACACAAACAGGTGTGCTATACAGACCCAAATGTGGTCAAATGGCTGAGTGAATGTGTAAAAACTGTGAAACTAACTTTGAAACTTAAGTACAGCAGACTCAGGACACATCATATTAAGAGAAAGACAAACCACACTACATAAAAACAAGGGGAAACATCTAAAGAGAAAATAACATTTAATCTCACATCCTTTGATTATATACCAGTCAACACAAATGTCTCTAGTGGTGCACCAGCTAAATGGGTCGAAATCATCCAGGATTCAGCAGTTTCCAATAACATTTTATATTTGATATTGTTTCATGACATTAACATGACCAAGTAAGACAATTTCAGAAAATCCACACAAGAACAAACTTAAAGTTATCATCACATATTTAATGAATGTAAAGAGTAAAGTCTTGTTGGAGTTATTCAGGCACAACTTGCAAAACAAATCCAGTCACATAGGTGTAGTAGTCCAAAAGTAGTTCAACATATTTATTGACAAGCACAAAGCACGGCCTCAGTGTGATTTTAAACTTCAACGATTTCTTTTTTTTTTGTCATTCTTAAAACTGATATAAAGCACTGAAAAACCAACAGCTTTATAAAGTTTGATGCTTAATATTACTGAGCGTGTTTCTTACTCTCACTTTGCTTTGGGAATGTATGTAAATAAAAGTAAACTGTAGTACTTTTCACTTTAAATTATCTCATTATCTTCTGCTAGCATGGCTTGAGTCAATTTTATATTTCTCAGGTGTTATCATGAATATGTTTAATTCTAAATCAAAAAGCAGTAGTTTTTATTTATATGTAACCAGATAATCTAACAGCTATTATAGATATTGGGCTATACGAATAAAATCGACTTGACTTAAAATTGACCTGGAGCCTGAAATTCAGCAGAAAAAAAACCATCACATTCAAGAGTGTAAATGCACAGAATTAGCATTTCTGTCCTTTTTGTAACAGCAGTTTAGCCCATGCTTGTGTAAATGGTTGAGTCATTACAATTTTTTAAACAGTCAATTTCATTATTTGTAATGTCCCAAAATCTGGATAAGTGGCCTCCCCATGTTCCCCATGTCACCATTTAGGCTCATTTCAGTTTAATGGTCCAAAATCTGACCTTTTTCCTCAATCTAGGTGAATGAAAAGTCAAAAAAGCCTCATGTCAGTTTCATATTAAAGTAGTATAAATGTTAAAACTGACAGTCAAATGAGACAATGCTAAATATATTGCATATAACATTTAAAAGCTTCCTCCATTAGGAGATTCCCATTTCTCAGATCACTGTACATGTTTTCTTTTAGAAAAACATGAAGTAGAAACCATTAGAACCCAAGTCAGAAGTGAGTGGAAATGTGGTGTCAGTGAGATGAGGTGCCATATGCAGAATTGGGATATGCAAGCATAAATGGAGGTGCACCACCTACATTCCCTGAAATCATCCCACCGGACAAACCAGTGCCCCTGAAGTTAAGATCAGAGTAGGATTCATAACACAGAGCTTGCCCAGATGGGATGAATGCATTTGAATGGGACATACCACCACCACCACCACCACCACCACTGACTAGATGAGGAAAGTGCTGATCAGGGTTTGTCCTTTGTCCAATATTGTAACCGGGGTTAGACATCACCCCATGGCCTACTTGGATGGCTTGATAAGCCAAAGGTTGTGTCATATAACTTTGTGGATCCGTTTGGACATGGCCAATCGTGAACTCCATGTATGTTTGCAATTCTCTCTGTTCCATCTCAGGAGACTGTACTCTAGGTTCTGGTGCAATGCTGTCGCTGTGAACATGGGAATCTCCTATGTGAGGATGCGCGTTGATCCCGGCAGCATCTAAATGAGGAGCCAGTTCCCCAGACAAACCACGGGGCCACACACTTCCCACAGGATGACATGTATGAGCTTGCACCATGTGCTGTGTAATGGGCTGTTGTTGGTAATACTGTTGGGTAGCATCTGAGCTACTAGGTACATTCACTCTTGAGCCAACTTCATTCTGGAAAGGTGAATTGTACCACTGCTCAGTGTAACCCTCCTCACGTCTGTCAGAAGAGTGATAAGACGACCATTCCTGAGCGTGGGACACGGCAGGTAACTGCCCTTCATTTTGCCATTCTTCATAACAGTTCTTCCTTGATCTTCCTTGCGAACGATGCCATCTGTTGTAATTCCTTTCCTCACAAGCCTTTTGGTTTTGTATATTAATTATGTCTTCAGACTGGTTGAAGTAATCACCGTAACCATCTACTTCTTGATACTGAGTGACAGTGATGTTTCCTCCTGGTCCCACGTATTGACCAGAGTCTGCATCCCCACTATCCAAGTCTTGCTGAAGTTGCGAGGGTGTACACATTGAGGTGTGCTCAGAGTGGTTAATGGCAAATGTACAAGAGTCACAGTCCGACTCACATTCCTCTGTCTGGGTCTCTGGAGAGGGAATGAGATCTGAGTCGGCTGAAGGTGAGTATGATGACGCAGGGAGGTTGTCCGTGCTGAAAGACGTCCTCTCCAGCAGTATTGAACCTTTGGTGAGAGGTACGCTTACCTTGAACACCGTATTAGTCACTTTCCTCATCTTTCTCTTTGTTGTCATTCTTTCTGCCCGTTTTGACAGCACTATAGCACGTTTCTCTGGCATGCCTTGATTGAAGATCTTGTTGACAATTGGCCCTTAAAGAAAAAGTGTAAATTGAACACAGGTTGAAAAGCAAGAGAAAATTACAAAAAAAAAACAAAAAAACATTTTCCCCTCTTCAAATTAACTGTAGCTTTGAAAGACACACACCTTTGACAGCTATTTTCCTCTTTTGAATGTTATTGTGTGTCCATCCATTACACAGCATCTTTATACCTGGGAAAAAAGAAAAACAATACAAAGGGTATACAAAGAAAAAATACAAACATACATAAGTGTGTTCACAAAATGCATTGAGTGAAAGAGTCAGTAAGGACTTCAAAATAGCATGTTTGAATGCCAGATAAGTACAATAAGAGAAAAAGAAGAATGAAGCAGATAAAAAGGGGTGAATGAGACAACAATAGATAATAAAAAGGATAAGTTCCAGGAGGAAGTGAGTGTTTCAAACTTGAGACCTTGTGGAGTATCATTTTTTATGCAGAGCACCTATTCAAGAAATGAGAAGTAATAAAAAGTAAAAATGTGAGGGGGCAGGGAGTTAAATAATCTTTATACTTACATCACGAGTCCCTCCTCAAGAACAGAGAGTTGGGGCTAAAGAGGTGAATGGTTTATGGCCAAAGAAGAAAACAGTGGATGGGCATGTATCTGTACTTACACCAGTGGTAACTTTTGCCAGTCAGTAGGATACAGAGGGATTCTGGTGCGTTTACCACCTAGAAGATGAGATGTTCAAGTGAAGTAAAGACCTTTTTGGTAAACAACTCAAGAGCAATTTAACACCGGACATAACCAAGGCAGAATTTGTGCATAACGGTAAATAAGATACCTCCAGCTCTCCTCGGCCCTCCTCTTGCTCCACTTTCTTGGCCAGTGATTGGAGAAGCTGACTGTCATTAATATCCTCCACCTGCTCAGGATGAGATTCCATCTACACACAGATGTTTTCATTGAGCTTGAAACTTACTTCTAACATGTTACCTACAGCCTTTGGTTAACGGTTAATGATTTGTGTTCTTGTTTCAATTTCAATTATTAACACACTACAAACTGACCAAGTAGTTGACAAGATGGGAAGTGCTGGTTAGGTGATCAATGATGTCCTTTTTGTTGGTTCTGATGCGGCAGCAGTGACATAAGAAACAGTATGTGTGACCATCTTCACTTTTACACTCAACCACAGTGAAAAGACCTGTTGCAAACATGTAAAAGCAGCTTTTTTAAAGCAATAGTTTGATGTTTTGGAAAATACACTTATTCTCTTTCTTACCAAGAGTTAAATGAGAAGATTGACACTGCTACAAATGTGTCACTGGAGCCAGCAGCCCGTTAGCTTAGCATAGCACAATGACTGGAAACAAGGTAAAACAGCTAGCTTGGCTCTCTACAAAATCCACCTACTTCTGAAGTTAACTAAATGACACGTTATATCCAATTCGTTTAATCTGCACAAAAAAATTGACCTGTAAAAATGACAATTTGCCTTTTTATGGGGGGTTATGTGCTGTACTATTTCTTGGCCAAAAGTGGTTGCCAGGCAACCTGCAAGTTACTGGTTCCAGTCAATAAATAAGCTAAGCTCAACTAAGCTAAGCTTGCTCTAGCTACATATTTACTGTACAGACATAAAAATGGTATCGATCTTCTCATCTAACTCTTGCCAAGAAAGAGAATGAACATATTTCCCAAACTCAAACTTGAATTCTCACCAGAAAATCAACTATGAAGGTAGGTTAGATTAGGGTAGGTTTTGAGTAACTGCAACACCTCTCGTTGCTATTCTTTATTCATACTCACCAATAAGAGGCTTGGTTCCTGTGTAGCCATCTAGAAAGCTGTTGCTGTTCACTGATGTCCGAGTACTGTCTAACGGTGATGTAGAGACGTTATCTAAGCAGCCTTTTGAGTTGATAGAAGCTAGAGTTGACTTGTTAATCTGCGCTGGGGTCTTATGTGATTTCATGTCAGCATTGAAGGATTTCTTGGAAAGTGTCCGGTGGTCCTGGCCGAGTAATACAATCCTCTGCGATTGGATAGTGTAGTGCTCCAGCTGCGCAGATGTAGTCTCTGAACGGCTCTCGGGGTCACTCTGCCCCTGTCCGTGTCTTAAGGAATTTATCAGGGTTACTGCTGTGGTGTTAGAGAGAGGAACAGACATGTATGGAGTAAGACAGAGGCACATATGGAAATAACGCAAAAAATATATACATACAAAAATGGTGACAGATGGGAAATGAGAAGACTGAGGGTGATAAAGACTGACCGTCACTGTCACTGTGTCTTGCCATCTTCTGGAATACAGCGTCTTCAACCTCTAACAACTTCATATGAGGGTGCAAAAAAAAAAAAAAAAAAAAAAGAGCACTCATATCCAAAACTCTCATCTGTTTGCAAATGGAAACAAAGACGTACACAGTCAAGCCAATATACCTTGATATCCCCAGGTCCCTCTTTTCCCTCAAGCATCTTGGCCATCTCCATCAGTGGCCAGGCCAACAGAGACAGGTCCGAGTTCTCCTTCCATTTAGACACAAAGTGGGGGTGCCTGGCTTTCTGTCAAGCAAAACACCAACAATTATTAAACTACAAATCACTGGGCAGCTCATAAACTTGCCATCATGATTTCTACAATACTACTTACAATGTAGTTGTATCTGTGGAGACTTCCCATAATATGGTTCCGCATGTCAGCTATACTAAGTCGACACAAACACACCTCGCACAGGTACAGCGCTTCTCTGCTGTCTGATCCCGTCTTCACACATTCTATAATGCTGTCCAGGCCTGAATGTACACAAAATGATACAAATTGTTTCAATACACACAGGACACACAGAACAAACATACAAAATAGAGATTTGTTGCTACAGACCGATAATGGGTTGTAGTCTGTTCTTGTTGTTCAGATACACCTTCAGAGAGTCAAACAGCTCGCTAGAAACTCCTACAGAGGATGCATAAGACAAACATAATTACAGAAAAAAAAAGCATGATTAAATGGTCTAAGAATGGTAGCTCACATGCACAGAGTGAAATACTTAGCTGTTTGAGTCCCACCTCGCTGCATGCTTGTAGAATCAACCTGCACACAGTTGAAGTTGGAACTTAAGTAATTAGGATTCAAATTCAGATAGAAAAAATATAAAGCCTTGTGAAAGACGCAAAAGGAAATATACAAAAAGGTAAGAGGAGAAAGAGTATGAACCAGGGTCAGCCAAAGAAACCTTCTAAATTTACTATAACAGGAATGTAATTACAGATCTTTGACCACCATCATCATCATCATCATTATACTATTTACTCTACCAACTACACCAGTCCCCATGTAGAAGCAATGGTAATTTACCTTGATATATTAATCACTATACCATATAACTTTACTTATTCATGTTTGCATGTCTCTATTACGCTCAGCAAAGTTTACCAAAATATATCATTTCAATACAAAACTACCGCTTTAAATGATGAAACAAAAAATAACAAAAAAACAATATTCTGCATCTAATTTTCTCACCACATAGTGAGCCAACACCGTGATCCAAGATTTTCAGGCAAGTATGCAACACACAACACTAAGTGCCTTTACATTAAAAATATCATTGCAATTAATGTTACCAGACTATTTTTTAAATTAATTTTACAACTAATGGTGAGCAACTTTGATGTCCCTGTATTCAAATCTGTTGATATTATATCTTCATACTTTGGGCTTTGGTTGAAAATGTTTAGTTTTTTTAAATAGTAGTTTTATGTATATATATAGGATTATGTATAAATCCTGTGGGATGATTGAAATTCTGTTTGAAAGCTTGAAATCTAATAACAGTTAAGTTGCTAAATAACAGTTTAGCAAGATTGAAACCACTGCAGCGCTCTTTTTACACTGTTTCTCCAACATATTTTACCTGTTTCAGATTTTTCACTGCTCTCTCAGTGTATTTAGTGTGCTTTCCAGGTTTGAAACCTTGTAAATGATGATCTGAAAACTGGTGCGCGTATGTTGAAACTTGAAAAGGACGAATCTTTATGTTGAGACACTTTTGCAGATGTATTTTGCAGTCTCATTGCAGACTGTTCTTTCAGAGCTGAGTTTACAACACTCATTTTCAGACATCTGCCCACACAGTCGCGAGCTTGCGAGTGATGTTATTTCCTTTTTTTCAGTCTGTTTCAGAGTTTCCAACCAGAGCTGCGACAAAACAGAAGTCACCAGGAAAACAGAGTAATACACCGAGAACAGTGACAAAATCTGAAAATGTGTTGGAGAAACAGTGTAAAAAGAGTGCTGCAGTTGTGAAGAAGGAAAACTCAAATAGAAAATAATGTTTGCAGAGATTTCAACATTTGCAAAACATTATGCAAGCCTTTAAAACTTGGCTTCAATCTTGCAAAACCTTTTTTTATTCGATTTCAAGCTTTCAAACACTGAGTTTCAACCTTTCTAAGCTTTTTTTTTCTTCCAGTTTCGAAATATGACACGATATTCATCCCATATAATCCTGCTTGTATTTGGACATTAAATCCGTAACCACAGACACAAATAGTGTAAAACTGTGGGCTCCAAACTGAACTATAACCACCAGATGACGCTGCAATAACATCAGACTGTTCAGACAGGATACACAAGACAGCGGTACCCTACAGTGAGGATGTCAGACATTTTTTATGTTGTGTATTCCTTAAAAAAAAAAAAAAAAAAAAAAAAGTCATGCATTTGACACCGAATCTGACAAACTGTAGCTTGTTGTTGTTTAAGTGTCACCGAATTACACAAATAGCTCATAATGTGTCATTTACAGACAAATATGAAGCGTCACATCAATCTAAAAGTTGTAGTTTACGTTACACACACTGCAGGTCATTGGCTTTTTTTTGGTGCCCTCTGTTAAACCGAGACATAAACTAGTTTTATGTGCTTCCAGCTGGGCTGAAATTATTCACTTTTTCACTGCGCCAATTAACGTTAACGTTAAATATTTTCAACAGCCGTTCACTGACGTTAACTGCCAATTAACGTTAGCTAATTTGGCTATATAGAAAGTGAAGAAAGTGACTATAATTCACCCAAAAAGTTTCAGTTGTCTAGTGCTGACCAACTTTTCAGCTAAGCGACCAAAACCAACTAAACTTTAGCCGTCGACACAAGTCTAATTACCGTTAATTTGTTAACAAGGTAAAGGCACTGACTTCCTACTTACCGACAGAAAGTTAGTGTCTGTTTGCTGCTTAGTGAAGGAAATCAGTTGAGTGAAATCCGCAAAAATAACGTTGCCAAACACGCTCAGACGGCGTGCAAACACCGTCACAACACATCAACCGCTGCTTACCTTTCAGTTTTACCGAGTGGGCGTGAACGCCGCAACAACCTCTATCTCTTCGACCAATCAAATCAAATCAATCAAATACGTGCGTTTGTGTGCGTGCGTGTGTGCGTGTGTGTACCATTTAACAATCTAATCCAATACACAGTTTATTCAGAGGTTTGTTTCTGAACATTAAGACACATTAAGACACATTAAGACCTTTATTTACCCCTGCCCCCCCCCCCCCCCCCAACAATTGTCATGATACTTTACCCAGAAATAGACACAATACACAACATGGAAGGGATTGATGAAAATATATTAAGATAGCAACTAGATACTAATGCAAGTGAGTCAGTGAAGAAGATTTTCTTACTTTTAGCACATTAATATGTGCCTAAGCTGTTAGGATGTTTTCCACGTCTTATATTGCTTGCTGTTTTCATGCTACACTGTAAAAGTTTTGTTAGGGATATTTAGATGAGGGATATATTTTAATTTCCAGTCTTAATTATACAGTCACCAAGCACTTTGTTAGGAACACCTGTGCAATCTAATGCAATCCAAAACAACAGATCTGCCATAAATTCTACTATACATGCAACTATGCAGACATGTTTCTTTTATGGGAACTGTTAAGTGATTCAGGTTCTGATACTCTGTTCTGGATTACGACATCTCCTCCTTTGATGCAGACACCTTGTTTCTCTGTTGGGATTTATGGCTGCAGTTGGGAGGTTTGTGTTCAGGCATCTCAGTCTGTTGCCTGTTCCTTGTCTCTTGAACAGCCGATAGCCTGCATGTGTTGACCCTGTGAACTTTAAAACTTACAGGCATTATTAAAACTAAACTGACCTGCCACACCCTGATTACTTACACATCTCAGTTTTTGTTCCAAACTCTAGTTTTAATTCCCACATTATTTCAGTTTTTCAGCACGCATTTTCAAAAAAAAACAAAAAAAAAAGTCATCATCAAATTCCAGTCACCAATTGCAAACATTTTTCTCCTATTTGTACATTATGACATTCTTGGGTCTCAGGTTATGACTGAGGAAACACCTGCTGTAATATTTTGGTACCACACAGTATATAGCCAGACACCTGTGTCTGCTGCTGAGTCAGGGAAAGTCTTCTTTGGCATTGGCACAGAGACAATATGTTACAGAGTCTTGCTTTTTGGAGGAAAAGATAACACAAAGTTGTAAATGTAAACAGTTACTTTAAAAAAAAAAAAAGTGTTAACTGAGATTCAAAGTTTTCTTGCAGTTTTGTCCAGATCAGGAAACATTTTGGGTGAGATTACTGAAAACCTTTTACGAGGAGGCAGACATCATTCTCAAATAGTTGCCAGACTTGCTTAAGAGTCATACATTAGTTGAAATCTAACAGCGCAGTGTACAATTTGATTCTTTTCACAGTCTAACTCAGACCAGAACAAGGACAAGGAATAGAGAAACTCACGATGAAGGACAACAGTACTGGATTGCTTTGTCTGAAGGAAACATACATTGTGACAAATGTTCTTATCTACAGATGCTGCTCAACAGTCGCCTCTTAGGCTGGCGTAGATTTCAGCAGGCACTTACATCAGTTATTAGTCAAATCAAACACTTCAGGAGATATAATGGTGAGAGATCAAGGACGGGCCTGATTCACTCACTCCATTAACATTTGCGGTGGAGACTTTCCAATATATTTCCCTTCTGTAAACATGAATCTGAGCCTACAATCCATACAACATTAGACAAAGCACACATTGAGTGACTGTGATAATTAATGACTAATGATAATTAATTAATCTTGGTTGTAGCCCATAAACACACATTTAAGCACAGGTCTTCATCCCACAACCCACAAGTTTATCAAATTTGCAAACAATTTCCCATCATCTGTAACAGGAAACCAGTCGTGATTAATTTCTCATAGAGCTCTGGCCTTGATGCGATTCCTTGCGTGACTTTTAAGCTCTAAAAAAGTACCTCATATGTGGGGGAGGACACCTGAAAACCTGACTGATGAAACAAAACATGAACCGATTATGCTTCTTCTACTCCCCACCATTACTTGTATACTACTCTCAGGGACTGTGCGCATATATCTCAACACAAGGAAGCCCAGATATATCCTCAACCAACACCAGACGTCCCCACATATACTGTAAAAGAATATTCATGCAGTCGTACATGCATATTTTAACAGTAGTTCCACCTGTGCTTTTCTTCCCTTATGTCAAAATCATAACAGTGTATTTAATAATGCATAGGCTAAAATCACTTATTTCATATGCAGCATTGCATAGGCTTAACATCTTCTTAGATATGTAGTCAGTTTATCCCCTCCTGAAATGATGTAAACATTTCAGGAGGAATTATGTTTGAGAATTGAGCATTAATGTAAGATTCAATGCCGATCCTTCATGCCTACTTTGCCAACAACCTGATTCTCTTGTGTACTTTGGGGGAAATTCTTCTAGGTGCAACACAGCTGCTTAGTCTCAGAAATTTTTCCCACAGAGCTGAACGATGCACACAGTATCTGACAGCTTAAGGTCAACTTTGCTCACTCCCTGCTCGTTAGTCCCATTCCCATAATCTCGCAGGTGGGAGAGGGTCTGCCAGTTAGACAGAATGATACATGGACAATTATGACGCACATGAGCATTGACAGAAAGTTTTAGTCCTGCTCTTGCTGTGGAAGAAATGTGATTCATCAGGCTGCGATTTATTTATTTATTTTGTAACAACAGGCTCTAATTAAATACAGGAGTCTCTTTCAAAGAGTGGAGGCTGTGCTGCAGCCAGCTGGACAATTATTAAAGGCAGCAGAGGATTTATGATTTTAAATCCCAATTTCATCAAACAAGCATCTGTTTACACCTCTAAGTCAAACTGCCCTGAGGAAAGATTCATGAGCTTTAAACAATGAGATTTACTTCATGTAATTTGTATACAAAAACATACAAAATACAAGAAGTGAAGTTTAGATAAACAAATTTTAGACATTTTATGGAAAAAAACAAATATATTTACATTCAACAAAAGATCTAAATTTTACAGCAACTTTATTAAAATGAACAAAATATGAATATAAAAATACAAAAATCACAGTAGAATTAAAATTGAATGTCTATTAAAGTCAGTTTAAGGGGAGATTTTGAACCAATCTTCCCAACTATAAAGTTCCCTTTAAATGACAGATGTGAAATGAAAACTGTCCATTTAAACATGACACACTACTTGTGGCAAGAAAGAAAAACTGCCCAATATTTGAAAACTTGAACATTCAATGTTACCAAAATGCAAAAAATCTAACACTCCATTGAAATTAAAGTTGAACATTGAACCAAATGTTGTCTGTAGCGGCTCCAGATGTTACACCTTGACGAGCTGAAGGGGTAAGGAATAATAGAAATGTGTCTTCTCCTTTCAACACCCAGATAAAATGCTCAGAGGCACTAGTGCCTTTATAGCCACACATAAAAACACACTAATAAATCATTTGCAGCACATTTGGCAAGGTGGTACATCTTTTCCTGAGAGGACACTAGTGCACTGGTTAACGTCCTGTACTGCATACTGATACAGGCTGGATATTTGGGCCACATATCTAAGCTTAATTATGTCTACGAGGGACAAATTCCAAACAAAATTTAACAGGTGTACTGCAGAAATTTCTTAGCATGCAATTGTGAAAATAGTTTTTTTGTTTTTTGTTTTTTAAATGGTTTTTAACCAGTAAAGTCATGGGAAGTAGCATTGACCACAGTGGGAGATTGAGTAAAAACCCCTCTGCTGGAGGTTAAAAAGGACTTTGCAGATGCCCAGGATATGTTTTTATTGTTGGCTGTAGGAGGATAGTGAAGGACTAGAAGGTCGAGGAAGACCTGAGGAGTGTTCTGTCATTATGTTGTGACTCTTCTGTATTGGAGTGATTCTGTTGGTTGCTGTATTCGTTCAGGTCAATTAACTTTTGTGATTGCTGGAGATGCAAAAGTGACCAATGATGATGCCTGCTTAGACGCTGTTCCAATCACCACTCCAGCCAGTCAGGGCAGCATGTGTCCATGAGTAGTACTGCTGCTGCGTCATCTGCTGTTGCGTCATCAGCTGCTGCTGCTGCTGCTGCGTCATCAACTGCTGCTGCTGCTGCGTCATCTGCTGCTGCTGCAGCTGCTGCATCATCAGCTGCTGCTGCTGTTGCTGCTGCGTCATCATCAGCTGCTGCTGCTGCGTCATCAGCTGCTGCTGCTGTTGCTGCTGCATCATCAGCTGCTGCTGCATCATCAGCTGAAACCCGTTTCCTTCCTGCTCTGGGTAAATCTTACTTTGGTATAAACTCCCAG
Source organism: Scomberomorus guttatus (assembly GCA_038419695.1). Taxonomy (NCBI): domain Eukaryota; kingdom Metazoa; phylum Chordata; class Actinopteri; order Scombriformes; family Scombridae; genus Scomberomorus; species Scomberomorus guttatus. The sequence continues at coordinate 15,064,375 of CM076461.1, forward strand.
AGTATACAGTAGGGATGTCTGGTGACGTGTAACCTGCAGCAGCCTCAGAGGAAGGATAACCTGAATGTCCATTTGTAACATACGCCATGTAGCTAAAGTGACCGTAACCTCCTGAAGCTGGCTGAGCGCCTCTGTGCACCTCAGCATGTTCCTGTTCGTTATAGCGCCCCATAAACTGCTGGTTTGTGGGGTCTGGCATGACAGTTGTGATGGTTTTAATGGGCAACTGACAAACCACAGTGTTATCAGTCTCTGTGATGCCTCGTGGCTGCGGTATCTGACCTGAATTGTGGTTGGTGGCTACACGACCATAACCCAGAATAGGCATGATCTTGCTCACATTTCCAAACGTGCTGTGAGCAGTGACACTTCCCTGGTGTTGTTGGTCACTGGAGTTGGCAGTGCCAGCAGTAGGTAACATGGAACCAGCAGCTTCACCTTCAGTCGCCCTGAACAGGGAGTTGCCTCCGGTTAAACAGCCTTCAGGAGGTGAGTTAATGGCAGAGGGGGCATAGTTGGCATTAGGGTTGACTTGTTGGTTCTCATAGCCCAAGACCACAGAGGCTGCTGTCGAAAACTTTCGCTCCAATGAGTTAGTGGAGGCTGGACCTTTCTTCACTCTAGCTTTAACCACTTGAATCTTTGAATCCCATCTTTTTTTGTTTTCTGCCATTTGAGATCCAGCTTGTACACTATTTGAACCCCATCTATTTGCCACACTTTTGGAAAAATTGGTAGCGCAGGAGGTAGTGCTCTCAGCATTACCTGGAGCTGACTTGTTTTGTCCGTCAGGTCGAGGCCCTGTGTCTTGGTCATTAGGAGAAAGAGGTGCGAGGGTTGCAGCAGCCTTAACAGAAGTGGACTCCGAAGTTGATTCAGGGCTGGGCTGACTGATAGGTTGCAGTGAGCTGTTTGTGCATTTGGCTGCCAAAGGATCCTTGAGTTTGGGGCTATTGGTGCAAGATCTGACCAGTGTTTCAACAGAAGCAACAGTTGGCCTTTTCCTGGTTGGAGGGTATTCATATCTGGGAGACACTGACAATGTTTGACTGGTTTTAGGACAAACAGCAGAACATGATGAGGATTCGGACAACACCTCTGCCTGTTTCACTTGCAAATCAATGTGCGAGATGGGATTTTGTTGCTGGTTGATCGGTGATCTGAGTGCTGTTTGCATAGAAAGGTTTCTGCACGTCTTTTGGGGACTCAGACATGTGCTAGCACCAGGGTAAGAAGGGTCAACAGAATTGGCCTTTGAGGGGACACTGCTCACATCTGGAGGACTCAAGATTCTTTGTTTGACGCCATCCAAATCTCCAACCATTGCAGCCTCTTTCAACCTATGTTTCCTTGTTTCTTGTCTTGCTTCTAAAAGACATTGAGAGAGGAATGAGAGAACACTAGAAAAAAAGATTTTTTTTGGTAAGAGCAAGAAAATGATAAGCCCCTTTTTTGAATCCTGTATATATCTCAAGAAATTATTTCAATCATGTAACTTCAATATTGTAAGAGATATAAAAATGCACACCATTGCCTGTCTCAGATGCCGGGACTGACTGCATCTCTCTGTGAAAAGATTCCTCTCGACTCTGCCGGCCCTTCGGCTGCTCATCTGTGCAACAGAAACCAAAACTCACACAGTAGCTCAAACCTATATGCTCTCTGTACTAATCACTTAACTTTAGCTGTGTATAAGAATAATTAAAAAATGACCTTGTGACCGGGCTGGAGAGACTCACCCTTTTGTTGTGGAGTGCTGATGGGTAGACAGATGCTCAGTTTCTGCTCTTTGATTTGTTGCACCACCCTTAGAGCTATAAAAAGCAAACAGCAATGGAAAAATACATTATGTATACTTAAATACAACATGTTATACTTATTCTGATACTTCATTGCTTATACTTTGGTGATATTCTATGATCTTGTGTATGGGTGTAACTACTTTGTAGAGATAACAGAGGCCAGCTGCACCTGTCCTTTCAAAGTACAATGACGGACTGTGTGTGTGTGTGTGTGTGTAGAGATAATGGAAAAGGAGGTTGACCGTACTTATCTGCTGAGGGTATAAATAATGGACTGTTCAGAACATGATTTTGTACTTTATGTAAGACAGCTCTCTGTATCTGTTGTTGGTATTGTACCTGCTTACAAGTGTGATATTAATCTCAGAAAGACATTCTCTGGTTTGTGAGTCTTATTACAGAAACTGCCACCACAATACTCATCTGTATACTCCCACACACACACACCATAAACTCTGTAGACTGTTGCAGATTAAGTTGACTGCTACCTTTATTGAATGGAGCTGTCCCAACATACTTGTGTAACTCCTCGCCCAGAAGGATCCCCTTAGCAAGAGAAAACACAAACAATTAGCATAATGGATGTATGTTCTACTTTGTACATTGAGATTTCACAAATTTGTTTTAATTGCCTAGAAAACCAGTTAAACGTATACTATGGATTTGGTTACTATTTGTAAACAAAGCATTCAAAATTGGCCCCTCCTCCCCGGCTCAGAGAGAGAGAGGGAGAGAAGCAGTGGTTGAGCGAGCTAGAGAGTGAATAAGCTGGTGAGAACAACGCTGTGAATCAGATAAATGAAACGTTTTCATTTTCTCTGCTGTGGCCTCTCTGCTCTGCGTGTGTGTAGCTCAGCCCCGCCCTCGGTCAAGCAGACACACAGACCTGCAGCTCTTTATACGTCCGTGACACAGAGACAGAGAGCAGAGCGGAGCAGAGGAGAGAGACTGCGATGTAACCTGGTCACTATGCTACGAGTGCTGACCTCACACCCTGCACGCCGTTATCGGCTGGGGGCTACACACCCACTGCCCAAAGGTTGACGCCCAGAAACGTCCTGAACATAGAAAAATAATAAGAAAATAAGAAAATATAGGCAGAGGGCAGAGTCTCTGCAGATAAATACACCACCACGAACTTCTAGTGGGTCATAAGTGATGATTGAGAGTGATTACTTTTGTATGAGTCTATACATTGTTTTTTAGGAAAATCCTGCATAGTATACCTTTAAAATATCTTGTCCACCATAAATGAGGCAGTTCCTTACTGTGCTAATCAAAAATAATTCAAATAAAAAATAAAAATATGAATACATAATACATACAATTTACCGTATTTTGTCTAAATTAGCCAAAGGACATTTGAGAACATACATTAAAGTAATTTTTATATGTTTAATGCTTAATGTAACTCTGATCTTTGATGCCATGAACTTTTGACTGCATTTGTACCATTTGTACCATTTGTACCAATGATGTCTGTTTGCTGACAGGAGCGTCTGCGCTCTGTGAAAGAGGAAGTCAAGGTATCAAAATAACAATGCTCTTCCTGACTTCCCCCACATCTATAACTCATGCTCCACATTCATGCACACCAACATCACTCCCCCTCCCTTACATGCCATCCTAAATCTATCCTTTTCTCAACCATTTTCTTCCGAAAGACTTTGTTATACTGCTTTCTGAAACGGTTTGTCTCCCAAGCGCTCTCCAAGAAGACTGCTTAAGACAAACTCTGCCTTCGAGATCGTCTTTGGTTGTGTTATAAGAATTTCTTTTATCACCTTAAATAATGAAGACTGGATCCGAAGAGTCAAAGTAAAAGTTCAATTTTTTCACTTGTACAAGGAGGAGCGTTTAACAATGCAACATCAAGTAAGGTTACAAAGAAAAGGCTCCCATATGGAGCATCTACAATCAACCTTATATGCTGTTAAACTGGGCGGTTCAGTTACCATGGAATATTTACTGACACATAACTCTAATCACGCCATGGCACTCTCTAACTCCTCCAAATGTGGATCCTTAAATCAAGATGACCGTCTTCTGACCCTCGTCCCTTCTAACTTCTCCAAACACACATATATTTTGCTGACACTTCTCTATGTTTTCCCTGCTATCTACATTATTAACGCAGTAAAACAAAAGAGAACAGAGACATTCCTCATGACAAGTCTGTGCAGAAACATTCACATGGTAAAACCTTTAATCACAGTATAAACCTAATTTTTATAACAGGTTGGTTGTTTTTTTCCCCCAACAATGATACATAGACCTAACAGGTTACCTGCGCATCTATCTTGTTCCAACGTTCCCGGGCTGAGATCTTCTCGGCAACCTGCTTTAAAAGTTCCTGTCTCATCTCTGGGAGCAGAAAGTCCACCGTCCAGAATGAGAACAAAAGACCAGCATGTTCTCTTTGCTGAAAGACAAACAATCAAATCATATTAAAAAAATGTGGATGCAACATGACAATGACTTTGAAATTTTAAAAGATCTTGTTGTTTAGAGGTTTTCAATGCATTATTGAGACACCACTCACTAGGAGTGTAACGATTCTCCAAATCCACTGTTTGGGTTATACCTCGACGGGGAGGGGTGTTTAATAAGAAAAAAAATGGGAACATTTTTTTTTGAGATTAATAAAATGAAGAATTTTTTCCCCAGTTTTTTCAACTACAATTTGGAACACTGAACACTAAAGAACACTGAAGGTAAATTAACTTTATAAATTAACTTCACATAAATTAAGTAAACAAAAATAAACTCTCTCTTAAGACCAGTGTACATATTAACTAAATTAATATGTACACTAAATTACCCTATTTCCTCAAATAGTGGCTGGGGCCTTTATTTACTTTAACTGCAGAGGGTACCAGGCCTTTATTGGAAGCAGACTTATATTAGAGAGAGACCTTTATTTCTAATTCCCTCTGTTTGACAAGTATATTTGCTCATATTTTAGTACGAAGTCTCCTTGTTTTCTGATCTGCTTGTGTTCACTCTGTTAATTTTTTGTCACTGCATTACCAGTAATTACAGTAATCGGCACCGGAGACTTCCGCCAGCTAACTTCCGGTTAGCAGAGAGCTAACCGGAAGTTAGCAATGGGGATTAAATCATTTAATTGTGTGGATCTTCTAGACTTTCCAAATGTTATTGGACCGAATGGATCATATTCTGATATTGAAACGAATCATTTCGTGGGGCTTGTGTGACTTTTGTCACATTAGTAACGTGATGAGAGCTCAATGGGCTGCACTTGCAGAAGCGGCTAAATAATGGAGACTGGATCCGAAGAATCAAAGTTTAAGTTGAATTTATTTTCTTGTACAAGAAGGAGCGTTTAACAATGCAACACACAGATAAGGTTAAAGAGAAAAGGCTCCTGATGGAGCATTCACAGTCAGCTTATATACCTTAAAACTGGGCGTTTCAGCTTCCTTAAGATGTTTACAGAAACATTCCACAGATAATATCATGACATTTTCTCAGTTCTCTAATTAGTAGCCAGATGGAGATCCTTAAATCAAGATGACTCCCTCCTGACCTGTCTCTGACCTTTATTCTCTTCGACTTCCTCAAACACATATAATGCTGACACCCCACTATAAGTCTTTTCTGTTGTCTGTACTATTTATGCGATGTTGCAGAATGGAGCAGAAACATTCATCATGACACGTCTAAACAGGAACACACATATGGTAAAACTTTTACTCACTGTAATCCTAATTTTTAGAACACTGACCACGACACGTAAGACGGAACTGCGTCGCAGTTTCGGTCTCAGTTTCAGAACTGTAACACCCCTAACCACTCACCATGTAATTGAACTGGTGCTTAGGGCTGACCATGTGCTGAAAGATGTCGTTGCAAGAGAGCGTCTCACTGCAGCTCTCACACAAGTAGAATGTCTTCAGAGATTGCCCTCGACACTCCCACACACAGCCCAGACCTGATGAGGAGACGTCATCTTTAAGCGTACTGTATGCTTTTGTGAAATAACATGAAATAATGGGAGTGACTGTTGTGGAAGGATAGACACACTCACCTATGATTGGCCCAGTGTCTGGTCCCTGTACATTCAAATACTTTGACAAATTACTGCAGCCTTCAATTCTTTCCCCTGTGACAGTGATATAATAACAAATCAGTACATATCCAGTACAATATTACCATGCTGATTCATACAGTTGTAAATGCTCAAGACCTACCTACTAGGAACACCTGTGGTGCACTGTGCTGCTCAGGTCCTGGTCTGCATCCTGAGCTTTTCATCACATGTTCTGCTTCCTGGCTGGGTCTTGATGGGTTCTGCTGTTCTGCGGTCAATGATGCAGCAGCAGCAGCAGCAGCAGAGACTCGGTCTGGGTCAACGGACACTGAAGGTAACTTCCTCTGAGTGCCTTCCAGCTCCTTCTGTGTGTCCTGTAACTCTGGATCACTCTTCTCTTGCTGTTGCCTGTTCTCAGGAGTCTCTTGGTGTGCATCAGCAGTTGGGTCAAACGTGCCTGTGGAGTCCGAGTCAGTGGCAAGAGGATCTGCACAAACATGAGGTTTCTCCACGTTGACTGCTCAGAGGTAGGAATGAGAGAGATGGCGGAAAATTAAGTGACTAAAAATATTTAAGAGTGAAAGATGGACCTTTAGTCGATGGTATGGTAATTATATACATTATAGGCACAAAAGCTAAAAGGAAAACTTGGTATTTACCAGGGCTCTCAACTGCAGGTGTGACTTCAACTTGAGCCTCCATCTCCACATCAGGCCCAAAATTCTCCTGCTTAGTGACTAAACAGAGCATGGACACAAACAGAGTATTAGTCCAGCTGTTAACATGTTCATTGTTATAAGAATTTCTTTTATCACCTTAAATAATGAAGACTGGATCCGAAGAGTCAAAGTAAAAGTTCAATTTTTTCACTTGTACAAGGAGGAGCGTTTAACAATGCAACATCAAGTAAGGTTACAAAGAAAAGGCTCCCATATGGAGCATCTACAATCAACCTTATATGCTGTTAAACTGGGCGGTTCAGTTACCATGGACACATTACTGACACATAACTCCTCCAAATGTGGATCCTTAAATCAAGATGACCGTCTTCTGACCCTCGTCCCTTCTAACTTCTCCAGACACACATATGTCTTGCTGACACTTCTCTATGTTTTCCCTGCTATCTACATTATTAATGCAGTAAAACAAAAGAGAACAGAGACATTCCTCATGACAAGTCTGTGCAGAAACATTCACATGGTAAAACCTTTAATCACAGTATAAACCTAATTTTTATAACATTCATTTTGTTACAGTTAGATTTCCTGTTGGGGAATAATTATCTATCTGTACTGTACCATCTTATAACATAGACTTAAAAATCTAGAAAGATTTCTTTTGTGTGGGGATTTAGGTTCTCACATGGCATTTCATTGTGTGGCATGTACATCCCTAAGAGACAAAATTGCAGTATTAGGTCGAACGTTATTCACTTTAAATTGAAGTATGCATTATATCGGGTAGATGGATAAGTGAAGTCATGAAGCTATGTTTCTGTAGAGGCCCTCAAGGTCAAAGGTCCTAGGTTAATGGAAATGGCGATTGTTATTTGTGTATTCTGAGTTATATTCTCAATGAGATATCTTATCATTTATGGAATCCAAATGTTATGAGCTAGAGCCTTTATAAGCTACCATCTACTAGGTATTTCTGTGTCTTCTGAATGCATGTATCAGATGATCCGGGCTCATTATTAAACGTGAATTGAAGAAAGTTTCTGTGCCGTCCTCCAGATCATCACAAAAAGCATCATTACAAATAATTACATTTACATTTACATTCCACTGTGTCTAATTAACAGGTCTTCTAATACACATCACAGAGACATATGATGAGTTTCTGAAGTCATTCAAAGTAGAGACCCAGAAAATCTCTTAACTCCGGCTACAACAAAAAAAAGATAGCGATATCCACTCAGAACCATGTGCAGGCCAGTGCAAAATTTCAATTTCAAATGTATTTGCATGCTTTCGAAAACCCCATCAATTTTGCACTTGCCATTCAGAAATTGTGGAGGAGAATGTAATTCAAACTATGGAAGGAATATGAAAATGTCATGTATTCTTTATTAAGTGTGATCTATAGCAATAAATCATTCTGCGCTCGCTGCTTTGTTTTACATTGTACTTGAAAGGATGGATGTGGGATGATGTATCTTTCAAAGGAAGAGCTGGCGAAGTTCTTATTTTGTAGACGTTTATCAGTCGATGTACATCAGTTACATCCATACACAAAGTAAGTTTGGACATTGTACCACTGTCTCTACATAGCTTATATACGAGTACACATCTAATCACCTGAATAACATTTTCTCTCCATTAGCTCTGCATATATTTGGGACACCATCCACCAACTGATTAACATCTTGTCTTACAATTACACATCTAGAATGGCTCCAGTCTCACCGTGGACCCATTATTTATGAATGTAAGGGCCCCTCGGAAAGCTATACCATATTCCCTATGGAGACATGTAGACTGTGGAATGTGTCCATAACATATCCACCATACAAGGTCCACAAAAGTACATAGGTTCAGATAAAAGTCATACTAACAGTACTGCTCTACAATTTACCTCTGGGTTCTCCTGGATCTGGCTGCCCCCCCCAATCACTCATGTATTCCCTATATACAGTATGCTGTGTTGGTGGTGAAATCCCCTAATCCCCTGCATGGTACTATGTGTCTATTTTCCTCAGCTGCAGCCTAAACACAACTGCGTAAGACGAGGCCTGTCTCAGACATTGTGAAGTGGCAAAAAAATCTGATTTACTTTTCTACACCAAGAAATGACAGTTGAATTTACCATCATCTGGGCTTGAAGCTTCATATGGACTGGCAAAGGAAACGTGTTGTCCTAAAGCCGCCGCAGTGTCGTTTGTGGAGGATGATGAGACCTGCCTGTCTCTCTGTCTCACCACTGCCTTCAGTTTTTCTACAGCTAAGAGAAAAAAAGAGAGATAATTAAACATGGTCATATTTATAAAACAAACAATCCATTTAAATGAAAGTGAAAAGACCTCTAATATTGGAAAAAGATGCACTGCATGCATTGTGTCCAATACTCATTCATCACATAACAAGCAGAGAAGTGTATTTCTATCAGACCTACACATTATAACAAAACAGTGGGAGCTCAACTGGACACTTACCATTCAGCTCTAAACCAAATAGTATATATTTTGTAGCATGCATTTAAGTAAAATTTGCTTTAGGTGCAATTTCATAAGTCTGTGCTGTCACTTAACAATAATATCCCAAATCTTTGTAGCAGTCATGATCTATTATACTGTCGGACACTATGGACAATTGGAAGAAAAAAAAAATCAAATTAATGCAGCAGAACCAGAGATATCTTATTTTTTATTTCACACACCACAATGCAACTCAACCGCCGACAGTTCAGTCGGAGTGTCAGGTGTGTTCTCCTAAAAACGTCTAATATGGTCTGGAGCCACTAGCCTCAAGCAGAGATAATGATTGAACTACAGAGATCTGGCAAACTCACTTCTTTCTATCTCCACAGCCCCAGATTTTCTTTTATTTTCACACTTGTAGTCTCCAGCCCTGACCGATGCTGAGTCACTCCCCAAGACCAGTAAACAGATTTTGGTGAGTAAAATTGCTGGAGTTCCCCTTTAGGGCATTAGCTTTTGGTTGCGAAATTTAACATAACTCAATTGTTTCTATCTAGATTGATAATGAGTCTGTGTAATTACACGCCGCTCATCCACAATGAATCATGAGAAGTATGTGACATGATGAGAGTGAACACTTTAGATGGATCACATTACATTTAACAACAAGGACGTCCTAACAGCTGCTCTGCAAAGCACCATGGGATCTGACCTCATGGCCCATCTGACTCACCTGCATCCGGGGAAAATGTAGGCGCAAGAGCTCAACAAAGGAAGAAGGAAAAAGAAAAGGGATGATTTTGGTCTAACATGTTAACATGCAGCTTTACTGTGGACTGAACTCTGTATGAACCTCATGAAGGCTTATGCTGCTGACAAGCACACAGACAAAGCCGATGCACACAGAAGAAAACCATGTCCATATATGGACACAGTGGGGAGAGTCCAGGGATGTTACTACTGTGGGAAATTAAGTGGGAGTCTTTTCTGAGACATACTGGTATGAGCGTCTTTTTTGGACAACCTGGAGAACAGCTGTTCTCCATGGCTAATCTGAGACACATGATTGTAATTGACTTACTGACATGATATGCTTAGAAACTATTTATGCATTTGTTACATTTATATGATTGGGTGATATATATAGCAGTCTCTACAGGATTTTCAAGTTTTTTTGTGATTGTTGCTATCAAAAATGCTTGATTTTGGAGCAGCTTTTCTCAAAAATTGCGATGCAATTCGCAATGTTTTATGATTTTTTTGGGGGTAAAGTCGCGTGAATCGGCAAAAATGTCAATTTTCCCCCCCTTTTTGGTTTTGCACGGTCTTTTACAGTTATTTTCATTGGCAAATGAGAGGAGAGGGTTCGCTTTCTTCATTGCATAATTTCAATGAGCGATGCGCAGCAATTTTAATGCAGAGAAATCGCAGGAATTTTACAAAATTGCAAGCCCCCGCAAATACTGCAGAGAGTGGTTGACTTTGCATTATTTATTGCCATCACAAGATTGCGATTTCCTGGAGGGACTATGTCGTGGGAATTTCTGGAGAACAGAGGACTGCAAGCGAGAGTAGTCTTTCCGGTTTATTCAAACACTTGCAAGTGGACACCCTCAGTCATCAACAGGAAATATTTCTGACGGAGAGCACACTGAGTCTGCCTTTATACGCACACATGACTACACTTGTAGTACATATGTCACTCTTTCTGACAGGTTTACCTTGTTTTGCCACTAAGCCAAATAAAGAGTCGACATGAATAGAAGACGGCACATACACAGGTGTTATATGACCAAGACCTAAATAGAATCTTTGAACCCTTCTCAACTTGGTGTTTGAGAAGAATGCATTTTCCTACTACAGACTAATATAGGGTTTTTCTTGTTTTTTTTACATTTAAACAAATTCAATTTACGAATATAATTTCGCATTTAGCTAATCTAGTAGTTACAAAACTCAGATTATTGTTATAGTTTTTCTTTGGAGAAACATCCTGATTCTGTTTTCTAAATTAAATAGAAATATAGAATTTCTCCTCTGGATTTAAAAAATTTCCGCAATATTGTTATTTTGCCAGAATATTTCTCTGTTGCTTCCCTCTGGCCCGACTGCTAACATGGCAGAAGAGTTCAAAATACTGTACCAGTCAAAAGTTTGGACATACTTAGTTTGAACACACCTTCCCATTCCCTTGAATGAAAAAGTGTGTCCAAACTTTTGACTGGTACTGTAGTATTAGGCCTGCTCTAACTCAACTTTTCACTTCATAAGTCAAGTAGGACAACATTTTTCTGAGGAATATTAGTACATCTTTACCTTTGGCTGGTGGAAGAGCAGCCAGCTCTCTGTACAAGTCGCTCCTCACTTCCAATATCTAGCAGAAAGAAAGACAAAAACACTCATACAATGGTAATTAAAAAACATACAAGTCACAAATCAAAGTTTGATAGGAATCAAATAGTTTTATCAACACGTTCATTTTTCCGCATTTAACAACCATATTTTAGTACTATCTGAAATCCTGTGTTTCAAAACACATCGACAAAGAACACTGAAGAGTTTGCCCTGAGAAATATTGAGAGATTAATAAAGGAAACCTTGTAAATTTCAGACCAATCGAATCAAGGAAATGCTACTGAGTCTAATAAAACATTGATGACTCTAAACATTCAAAAACTATACACTTCAGGTCATTTGTCATCATTGATGAACCTGACAAAGAAGATTATATAATTTTTAAACAGTACTTTGCCTTAAAAGTCATTACAATGTCCGGTACGTTTTCCCTTTAGCTCAGCATAACACCAGTCCGGTCAATTGGTGTGCCGAATGATGGAGACCGATATGCTGGCAATCAGTCTGGTGGAGGGCGAGGAATTGATAGAGCTAGTTTGGTACCTCGAGCCCAAGTTATGCCATCAAGAACTACTGTGACTAAACGTACTGGAAAACACTTTGAGGAGAAGAAGGATGTGCTAAAAGTCAAGCTAGCCAGGGCACAACAAGCTAGCTCTGACCAGCGACTGCTGGACAGCTCTCACAAACAAAAGCTACATTTCAGCTTTTCTTAAAAATGAACCGGTTAGTTACCAGTTAATGGGTGTCGGTCTATCGAAAGCAAAATTAATCATACTGACATTCCTAATAATGACCTAACAGTCCTTTATCATTACATATCATTCGTTTTTACCACATTCTACAACAGTGTATATGAGCAATTAGGACTGTGAGAAGACTGTAGTGGGTCACCTGGATGCCCTGAGATCCTTCACTTTTCTCGACCTCAGCCAAGCGGGCCACCAACTTGTCCAATTGTTCCTCAAACTGCGACGGCCTGACACTCCACCCGGGGAACTTCATTTGCTAGTTAGGACATTCAGAGCACACAGATAACATCAGTGATACTAACCAGCTTTACAAGCTTTCCAACATTTTCTAAGAATGGATTCATGAAGCACGCACCACATAGTTATGCTGGTGGCCGGGGCTGAATACGTGAGTGGAGCGTTTCAACCTGACTGAGCACAGCTGACAGTAGACTTGCTTCCTTCCTTTACATGACACTTTAATCAGGTAGTTTAAGCCTATAGAGACAAAAACGCAAACATCCAATTAAATCAAAAGGAGACCAATTCATAGAGACTTACTGAGTGTTTTTTATATATAAATAATACTTACCAACTACAGGAGGGCTTTCAGTTGACTTGGTCTTACTCATGGAGGTTTGCGATGGCTCTGTGGGTGGATTCTTATTTTCTGACCTGACAGACAAGGGCATGGTCCCTTGGGGAGCAGCAGGTGGGTTACTCTTATGGATATGTGGTGCAACGTCAGCATTTGACCCCACTGAACTCTTCATATGTACAGTCTTGGCAGAGGCTTCAGTATTTTCACCTTTAATGGACATATTCATCATTTTAGCAGATGTTACCACAGTTTGAGATGCAGCTTCAGAATTTTTGGAGCGGTTTTCAATCTTGAAGGCAGGTGTAGCTCTGCAGGTGGCTTCACGCTTCACTGCGTGAGGGGCGGGTGCAGCTTTGTGTGATGTGGCCGTAGCTTTGGATACAGCTCCAGTTCTGCTGTCCAGTGGTTTGGACGCTGTTGCTGATTTTGTGGATGGAGTTGTATTAGAGGTGGTTCCTGTCACTTTGAAGGAGGCTGCTGTAAATTTAGAGGTTGTTGCAGTGTTGATGGAGGTGGGTACTGTTGATTTGGCGGTGGTTGCAGGGGCACTACAGGTGGCTGTTTCTCCCAGTTTGGTGGTGGTTGTAGTACAACTGGAGGCGGTGGCTGTAAGTTTGGAGACGGTTGCTGTCAAATTGGTGGTGTCTGGAGTAGAACCGGAGGTTTTAGCTGTAAACTTGGAGACAGCTATCATGGATTTAGCAGGGGTTGTTACTGTAGAATCTGAAGTTGCTGCAGTTTGACACGTCCCCACTATTTTTTTAGTGGTTCTGTTTAATGTGCTTGGAGGGATTTCAGCTTTGGAGTTGATTCCTGCGGAATCAGGATGCAAACACAGTGTGTTTGTCCCACTTTTGGACAGGTGTAGACCTGATGCGTCTTTACTACTTCTGGATGCAGTCAGACAGCTGTTAGTGTTGTCAGCAGACTCAGGCACTTTGATATGGGTCGTTTTGACATCTTCATTTGATTCAGGGGGGACTTCAGTTGTTTTGGAGGTGTTTTCAGTCATTAGAGACATGGCTGCAGATACTGACGATGGCTGTGCCTCGGAGTCTTCTGAATCATTATCGACCTCCATCGCCACCACCTTTGAAATCAAACAACCATATTTAGAAAACTGTCAAAAAAGCAAAACAATTACAGCCCATGACACATACAAATGACTTGGGCTACAGAGAATTCATCCCTGGCACTTGGAGGAGGGGGTTCACAGCTGAAGTTAAAGAAAACAGAAACAAACCAGCCACCAATCATAATCGAAGATTAAAACATGCATTGACTGTCTGGTATTATTAGATTTAGATTACTAAAGGCTTTTCTTCTGGTAATCATGACATGGAAGGTGGTTAAATAAAGTAAAAAAACCTTTTCAACATTTTCAAACATTTTCCTGTTATGTGTTTCATCAGCTCAGTGCATAGTTTGACTTCTGTATGACAAAGGGAAGAAGTAGAAAATGATTTTCCTAATGCGATCAATGCCAACTTGACTAACCTGGTTGTTGTCCATCCCACCGTTGAACTCATGTTGAGCACTGAGGGTGACAGAGGTGCCTACAGGTTGAATACCTGACAGAGTTAAGGTTGAAGAGATTTCACACCCACTGTCCAGCTGAGCCTGAAGCGCCTTCACAGTCTGAATGGCTGTGAAGATGATGGAAAACACAGAAGAAATACTGTTTGGCACAAGTTCACACTTTTGCAAATTAGCTTCAATCCAAAGAATACACTCTTTTTCAAAATGGGCTCAAAATGAAGGAAAGACGGACCCATACCTGCCTGAAAGTTTTGTTTTGAGATGTTGCTGTAAACCTCTTCATCCAGATCAACAACCTGAAATCCACACATAGTTTAAAAATCCGCAATTAGTTAAAAAAAAAAGAAAAAAAAAAAAGATTTACATTCAAATCGTTCAGAGCTTCTGTTGTTTTGCCTTGATCTTTTCTTCAACTCTGTCCAGGACTGACCAAAGGAGACGGGTCATACATTTGATCTCTGCTTGACATTTACAACCATTTCCACAAGAGAAAGAATTTAGACAAGGACCAAACCTGAGCCTCTCCATATCCTTCATCTTCTTCAAACAAAGCAGCCATATCTCTCATCTTCTTCCTCCAGTCATTCCCTTGTGGAGGCGGGACTTTCTGTAAACCCTAATGTCAGGAACATATACAGGGGAGGGTATTAATACACTTATACAAAAGAGAATAGCATATCCCCTTTGTGCATTTATCCTAGCATGCTAACTTGGAATATATTTTTGCAGAGGACTGTGCGCTTTCCCTCCATGTGGAGAGGAGGAATGACTATGGATCAATAAGTCTTTTGGTGGACATGTGTACTATAATAACATCTGACCCCATCCTCTAACATTTACTCACCAGCAGATACATCTTCTGGTGATCAAATCCAGTAACATGGCTGACGATATCCTTCTCTGGGATCTTCAGAAAGCAGCACTCACAGAGGTAGATGGGGTCACGCTGATCACCATGGCATTCAAGAAGTGCACCTAAGCCTAGAAGATACATTGTTCACCATTAAAGTTGTGTTATCAATCTTCCATCTGGCTAGCAGGCTTCTTCTTATTCCTCATAAGTAAGGTCTCAGAGCACAGAAAAAAAACAAACAAGCAAACAAACAAAAAAAAACTGACCAATCACAGGCTCTCTGCTCTTTTTCTTGACGTACTGCCACAACTGAGCTGCCTGCTGGTTCCCGTTAGAAGTCACTGTGAGTGAGCCATAGACAACCACAGACTGAGATATTTTCACAGAAACACTAAGAAAACTTCTACAAACTTAAATATGGTATTTACATACCTTTATCAATCTGACTTGATTCACAACTTTCTGCTGCGGTCACCTCCCTTTGTCCACTACTTGACATTTTTTGGGGTTTTTCACAAGATGCGTCATCTTTGGAGGTGAGTCGCTGTCTTTTATGGTCCTCTGATTTTTCAAACACGTTTCTTGGCCTCTTTCTTTCATTTTCTTGGTACATGTAATTCTTCAGTTGTGTCAGGACATCTTTGCTACTTTTGATCCCTTCTTTTCCAGTCTCTGCTCCATCATCTTCGCCTGTGTTCTGGCAGCCTTCTTGGGTCTCCTTATTTGGTTTCTTCGTTGTCAGCTTTGTAGGCTCCTCCATCTTCTCCTTAATTGTCTGGCATTTCTCACTGACTTCATTCTTAATCTCCTCTGAACTGGTTTTCGTAAACACCTCTCTTCCCTTCTCTGATTCTTTTTCACTCTGTGGATGAGTCTCCTTAGTGGATCCCTTTTCTGCATTTTCTCCACTTTCTTTGCTGCTTTTATTGGTGATTTCAGCACCAACCTCTACTGAAATATTTTTCAGGGTGGTCTCACTGTTTTCTGTTGACTTTTGATTGGTCTTTTTTTCAGGTGTGTTTTTCAGGCTGTTCTCTCTCACAGGGATCTTGTCCACTTCTTTCAGAGTCTCTCTGGGGACTGAGAAACAAACATTAGAAATGCATTTAATTATAATTATCGGCAATATTTACTGACTCACTGTGGTATTTTTTTTTTTTTTAATGATTACCAGTAATTCCGACAAACACAACAAAAAGCAATGTGTCTGTATAGTTGCACTAGTTTTGGTTGGGGTGCAGTATGCACATAAAACAACCTATATAACCTATTTGGCTTGCCTTACCCAACTTCACATTAGGAATAATTGGAGGTTCAAGCTTTCCTTTGCCCTCTCTCCTCTTTGCAGCGAACAGGATGGCTATTGCTGGAGCAAAACAGTACAAGAACAGTCCGGAAAACCATTCACAATATATTTTACAATGTGGAACATTCATTGCAATACAAATACTCACCTGTCTTGTAGGTGCAGGGTTCCCAGATGGGCTGCTCCAACTTTATTTCCTTTGAAGGCAGAAAATATTGAAACAAAAATCATAAGCACGTGGCAAAAGGAGATGCTACAGTACATTAAAATCCAATTCTGGTGCACAAATTCAATAATTGCTACAAAATACCTGTATATGTAATATGGAGTGAATACGTGCTGCCTGTTTTGCCAAGTCCAGTAATGTCTCTGCATTCTCAGTGCTGGCATTCAGCGAGCCCGGGTGGAAACGCTTCTACACATACACACATACACACACATCAGTGTTTCAGCTGCATGTTAAACACTCTTGTTGGACAATATCCACAACATACAATATCTAATTACCATAGACATTCAGACTTCAATTTCTTGACATTACTGTACTTATTTGTGTGTTTTCATCATCCCTAAGAAGGCTAGAAATGATAAACAAAAGACACATATGCATCTTAATATATAATATATCTAGCATTGGATGGTGACATAGTGTAGACATTTTTTGCTATTTGGGAAGCCAACTGTATATACAGTGAATAATCATAGTATGTTTGAAAGTAGTGCAAAACAAATATACAATAGTTTTTGTATCATGGATCATGAAATGAAGTTTATTTATCAATTTAAATAAACTTCATTTCGAACATAAAAAAAATATACACACACACATAAATAAAAATAAAATGAAACAGTACAGATCTGTGCCTTATTATTTTCTCTCCCAACCTCCAGCTTAACCTATAAATATTTAAATTCTTAGTACTTTTTTAGTATTTTTTTATCCTATTATTTTTAAACCCTTTGTTGTTTTGTTTAGTACTTCTATATGCCTGCACCGGGGTCTGAGAGAAACGGCATTTCAATCCTCTATATGTCCTGTACATATGGCAGAATTGACAATAAAGTTGACTTTGACTTTCTGACTGTTAATGCCCAAAATATAACCTCACCAATATAAAGTATGAGGCACCATCAGGGGCTCAAATGGACAAGTGCAGTTATGATGTTATTTCCAAGGCAATGTTACTTTAAAAATGGAACAATTAACAATTTAACAGTGCTTCTGGTATTATGTGTCATTTTATATAAGGTTATTGGATTCTTCCTAACATGACATACTGTGCTGTTTTTGTCTGCTTTTGCACTGCAAAGTACTGAGCAATAATAAGAGCAAGTGATCACCATTAATGGAAAAACAATGCATTGCAAAAAAAAAAAAAAAAAAACACTCACCAGAAATGTTGCAACATGTTCCCAACTGAACACATGAGCATAACATTCGGCTTCTGACAGCCTCCTCTCACAGAGCAAACACAGAAATCCCACCTCTATGGACTGATGCTCTCTGATATACACGTCGTGCATGACCATAAACTGCTTACCTACAAGGATGAAGTGAGAAAGTCAGAAACATCCACATGGAAGGTTGTGGATTGTGTTCAATGCTACTAAAGCCAGAGGTGCTGGTACATTCTGAAATGCGAGCTGGAGGGTGTGTTTGATTGCTCCTGTCATCGTCTCATACTGGACACCTACTATTGCTTAAAAGTGTGAAATCAGTAGGCAAAATCAAGAAAAACAAATTTATCAGTGAGTAATCAGCTTCATAGTTCACTTCTGATTTCTGACACGACTTTCTTTCCTGTAGTACTCACCCAGCAGAGGAAATCTCTCGTTCTGATTGAGTTTGCTGTACGTTTCACACGGTGGAACTGCACAGACATAAAACAGGCAGATGTGCACGAGTCAGATGAAAGTAAAGAATTTCATTTATTGAATTAGAAGCGATGCTTTTATTACCACTGACCTTGGCGCTTTAAGACAGTGTGGTGTAGCTCAAGTGTCTCCATCACTGCAGACACAGTCAAGAATGAGACAATTCAATTTCAGCTTCATATCTCATGTTTGGATTGTTGGAACAAGAGAAAAGATACAGTGAGTTTGTCCCTAACTAGCTGTGATTAATTTTAGGGTACCTACCTTTTTGGTAACTAGGTGGGTTAAGGTTCCTAAACATCCAGGAAGGGACATCAAGTATCTGAGAAAGGAAAGATTCTCAATTTGCAAGTTCGACTAACCTGGTTATTGTTAATTACATTAACAAGCTTTTGTACATCTCTGAACAGATGTGAACAGGCCTGTTCATGTTCTGTGAATTAGCCTTTTACCTTCACCGTCATCTGGTTTTGTCCTCTTTTCTTCTCCTCCTCCCATGCCACTAACCTCATGGCTTCCACATCCAGATGGTGCTGCCAAGCAAAGGGCAGCTGCCAGGGATTCTGGTACAACTAAAATATGAGGACGAAAGCTGGTCATTACATCACTGTTTTCAGCAGTTGTGACAAACTAGCATTGCCCCCCCCCCCCCCCCCCCCAATGCATTTGGAAACTCCCCAGCAGTATGAGGAAAGGTTGGATCACTTTGATACATGAAAAAAGAAAGGACCCCAGCTACAGACTGGATATAGTTATATAGAATATAGTTACCTGAATATGTAATATAAATATAACAACACATACACATCAGTTGCAAATCCACACACATTTGTGACACCACTCCAACACCATTTGAATTGTCTGCACATTATTGCGGTCGACACAAATCATTTGAGGCAATACATTTTAATAAAAGCTCACCAATGAGTGTATGAGATGTTTTCGGGTGTCCAGGTGTTCTGTGAGAAGTGAGTCAGGGAAACTCTCCTTACAAGCAAAGCACACATAAATAGGTTCAGCCGGAATCTGAGTGCTGAGACAAGTCACAACTAGGGATATGCCTAAACAAACAAAAAAACAAAAAAAAGTAAGTAAGAAATCACATATTTTTGTTATTTCCTTTAACAGTTAAACTCTTAAATGATAACAAGCAGGTCAGCTCACCAACAATTGGACGATTCTGCTTCAAGTTCTTTTTGAGGTACCTGAATAAGCCCAGATTGGGTGTCCGACCTGACAACATCGACAGAAAAGAGGGTGAATACAGTTCAAATTTGAAACTTGAAACTTTGAACTTTGTGCCTCATTCCCCCCCATTTAACAGAGATGATTCAGATGAACACAGATACCATTAATCATTGGAGAAAAAATTAATTAACAATATTAATGAATAATGTTAAAATGCACAGCTCACTGTGTGATGCTGCCTTCAGTCCAATGATAAAATTTATTTTCAGACTAACTGTTTTCTGCATTGTTTTAAACTAATAAAGTGTTGCAGCATGCTTGAACAGAAGGAGAAAAGTGTACCTTTTTGGTCGTAACCATCTGCTATTTCAGCTGTAAGAGTGAAAACAATGAACACTGTATCACATTATCACCTTCAAATCACACAAAATACAGGAAATGAGAAAAGTGAATGATACCTTTGCCAAATAATTTCTTCAACACCTGGGGAAGAACATTACAAAAAGATCTTATGTAAGGTCATATTTTGTAGCATTTCATGAATAATAAATCCTTTTATTAAGACTTTCTGTTGGAACATGTGAAAATGTTGACATACCTGTTGGTGTTCCCAGTTAAACACATGGTTGAAATACTGAGACACAGTCAGAAAGATCATGTTGCAGTCCTGTCATGAGACACAAGCGTGAAACTAATGAAAAGTCAAGCGGTGAATTGGACAAGCTTGTTCTCCACAACATGGATAGTAGTCGATACAGTAACAATATTCAGGATATTGAAAAAAAAATTCTCACCTGACAACGTAGTGTGTACGATGACACTGATACAGTAGAACAATCTACAAAGAAAAAACAAAGTCGTACTTAGTTCATTCAATTCAATGGTAATTACTTAGATTAAAATAGACTAAATCAGAAAAGCCTAACAATTTAAATGATATTGACACTGGTGTGAGACAAAGTATTGAACATCCCCACGACAACAGTTTATTACTTCAGTTTGATCCGAATATACACGATCCATTCTACAAAAGGGGCTATGTTTAAGCCCACTTTCACAACATTTAAGTGCACTTTGCAAACAAAAAAATTATTTTAATTGGAACTTTTTGAAGAGAAAACAGAAAAAACTATTTGTCTTGACTATCTCGATGTAGGATAAGTCCCAAACAAGATAATTGGTCCACTGGAAAAAACTCCAACTAGTCTAAAATGAAATAATACTTACCCAGCTTGTTCCCCGGTTTGACGCTTGTAATCAAGCTGCTCTCCTTGTTTTCCTTCATGATGGATTCCAGTTTCTGCAAAGCTAAAAGCCACCGTAGGCTGAATCATTCTAGGTTCCACTGACGGTCCAGTACATTCAGAGGAATACAACATAGCTGAAGCATAAAAAGCAAAATACCAACCTTCTGCATAACCGGAGGAATTTACCGATGTGAATACATCAGGCTCCAGGCTCACTTGCTATAACACAAAGCCATACAGTTTCACATGAATACAAACAAAAGCATCAATTAGGGAATACTGAAACAAGTGCACATATTAGACTACATGCACTAAAGGACTTTGTAAATGATATTACCTTGATATCAGTATTTGCAGATCCATGAATTTTCTCTGTCTGCTTTGCAAAATCAAGCATCATTGAGGCAAAGGAGCGGTTGTAAAATTTGTAGCTTTCCTTTGACAGCAAAGTGGAGGGGTGCCACACTTTCTGCACAAATTAAAACCGATATGAATTACACAGTTGCCCCACAGAAAGACTAACATTACCAATAGTAGCTGTTGTAGATTCATTAATTAAACATACCAGAAACTGCTGACACCAGATCAAAACAATGCAGCAAATACTAGAGTGGTTCAATCAGTGATGGTCTTAATTTCCTTATGCACTTTATCCTTTTCTCAGACTAGAGTCAATACAGAATGCTGCTGCGAGGCTTCAAAAGAAGTGACCATATGACTCCAATTGTTGCTGCTGTTGCTTCCAGTTGAGTTTATAATGGATTTTTAAGATATTTTTGTTTGTATAACTAAGCTCCTTATTAAAGCTTTTGATGCTCAGACTCCTGCTTGCATCTGTGAATTCTCAACTCCCTATTAGCTTGACCGTTGCTTGAGATCCTCTTGAGATTCAAGCATTTCCCAAATCTCGCCACCTCACTGAGGGTGATCAGGCCTTTGTCAGCAAGGCTGTGGAAATCCCCTGCCTGAGCATCTGAGGTGTGCAAAGTCAGTGCGCTCCTTTTAATCTCTTTTTTCATTTTTATCTTATGTGCTCCTCCTTTGAATTATGATTCATTATATTTTTTTACTTTTCTGAAGGTCCTACACAACTATTAAGAGACTCATTAGGCTCCGCTGTGACAAAGAACACTACAGGAAGTCATTCGTGCCAGCTGCCATCACCCCGTTCAACGAGTCTCCTCATGTGTCAGGAAAGGTGATTCACCTCACTTACTGTATATGACGAGGACAGACTGCTCCTTGCTTGCATTTATTCATCATCTTTCTATAATACTGATTAATCTGCTGTTAATACTTACAATCCTGTCTGTTTTTAACCATCTGTATACAGATACATATATTATGTAAATTATGTATATTATACATATAGTCCTATCTACACTCTATTCTATTATTTTTATTTTACTCTATTTCATATTTTTTAAATTTTATTTAGTCTATTTTAGTTATTATATAATTGTGTATATAATTGTTGATGTGATTTATGTGAAGTAGCTGATGTAACAGAGCAATTTCCCTTTGAGATTAATAAGGTACTCTAACCATGCCCACCACCACAGATGTTTTGCTTATTTTTCCTCATTAAAGATTGCGTGGCAACATTTTTTTATTAATATTATGAATAATATAAATGAATAGTGTATATAATAGTGTTGTAGCTACTTACAAAGTAACAAAAGATGTGGTCAAAGCTCAGGACATGTTTGATGATCATGTGGGCGGCCAAAGTTAGGTTGCAGAGCGTGCAGAGGAAGTGTCTCCTCTCGGTCTGCCCAACACAAACGCATTCAACAAGGTGCTGCATGCCTACAACAGATTTTAGTACAAAAAGAAAGCTGAGGAAGGCCAACAATGTAGCTAAAAATGTCACTACCAGCTGAATTTTACATCCAAAAATCTGTATTGCTTTAATTCAAACTATAAGAAATGTCATTTTGTTGTATAAGGTGTCATGTTATGTACATTTACTGACCGAGAAGTGGATGCTTCCTGTTGCCATCTTTTTGGTATGTTTGTATCATCATTCTTCTTGGCTTGACAGCTAGAAGAAAAATAAGGCACAAGTGAGGGAGCATGGACCAAAGGAGGAGAGTGAATGTGAGATATCAATGTAGATATAGACTGAGAGATCAAGATCACCACAAGGTCCATTTAGCAGCTGTTGTGGAGCTTTGGATCATATCACATGATTTTTATCAGCAGATGAAGTTTTCTCAGTTGTCACTGAATAGCAGATGGGTCATAACCATGATATAGTTGAAAGCTCCAGAACAGCTACTCAATAGACCTTGTGGTGATCTTGGTTTCCAAGATCAAGAATGAACTTTGAACCTCATCATACATACATTAGCTGGTTAGAGCGATTTATACAAATAGTGATTAGATCAAAGGGCCAAAACAATGTTTGACTTTGGGGAAGGGGTAGATTGAACTGTTTATTGAACTCTGTAACTTTTTAACTCCTTAGTGTTGACTAATCCTGAGAAAAAAAAGTGCACACACCTTCGAGAAGCTTGAGAAACTTTTCATTTTCACTGAAAGAGCGCATCACTGTGGGGAGAAGCATCAGATCACTTTGATTAACATACAATTTAATAAAGTTCTCTAACAAATATTATGTAGAAAAATCTTCAGGATCATATACCTTCAGAATAGGTACTTGTTTCACACTTTTTTAACAGCTTGTCAGGCAAATCCAACATCTGCACAGAGACAAAAAAAAGGCTGTAAACACATAACTTCCCCTATTATTTAAAAAATACTACCACCCCACAACTAGAAATACTGGACCACAGTCTCTTTATATGACAGTTACCATAAAGGGTAGCATGACCATGTAAGGGTTTCACCAAAGTTTAGTCACACACACCCTTTTGCTGCTATATGAAGATATAACCTAAAGGCCATGAGCATTATGGGCAGATCAGTTACCATACCATTAAAACTCTAACCTGGTGCAACTTCTAAAATGTATCCCTAAAAAAAATTACATTACTTTCAATATACATGTACATTCGGTACAAACCTGTAGCTGTTCAGGTCCTCTGTCCTTTAATTTCTTGGTGATCTGAGGCCTTAGAATGACTCTCATATCCATGCTGGGCATCCAGCAGAAACTCAGCACATTAGGGTCTGTGTAGTTCTAAAATAAATTTTAAAAAAGTTAAAAAAGTTAAAAAAAAAAAGTTAAAAAAAAAACACAAATAAATTGTGCTTCCAAATTTTAAACATGGGCTAATTTTTAATGATGTCAGGCACTCACAAAGTAGTTGATGCTGTGGTCACCAGAGGTGAGGTGGCATACTATATTGTCTGATGAACACTTTTCCTCACAGACATGGCACAGGTAAAAAAAAGTCATTGACTCTGGACTGAAGCACACAGTCAGCAGAGACAAGCCTGGGAGAAAATACAGAAAAGTCCATCCATCACCATCTGAAACCTGATATAGTGCTTTAAGCCACAAGTTACATGCATCAAAAACCATGTTTGACCAAATATTTGTAAGTCATAAAAACAAGTACAGAGAAACTTTTCCTTTTATTCTTTAGCAATGATGACAAGGTGAGCAATCCTTTTTCAGTATAGATTTCAAGATTTGTTGTATCTGTATTGTATGTCATGTGCACTAAAAGACATTTTACTAACCTATGATGGGTTGTTTGATGTCATATTTGGCTAGCGGATCCATAAAAACAATGGAGGGAATGTAGGCTGTAAAGAAAACATATAAGTGAAATAAAAAATGATGACAGTTGAGCCTCTCAGGACATCCCACGTTACTTAAATATTACACTACAAATTGACAGGTAGAGTAATGGACATTGGCAGTATGACAATGACAATGAAATTTAGTTTAGTTGTTGGTTGAAACCATGTCAGTCCAAAAAAAAGGCTTAAGGATGCCTCAAACAAACAGATACGTTGCACAACGTATCTGTCTTTATATATATAGCATGTTTATACAATCACAGTGTATATTCAGTGTACTCTTAATTATCAGATATCTTAGCCACAGATGTTGATTGTTAAGAAAAAGGCCCGGGAGTCACAAGGTTTCTGAGTTTCTTAGAATGGAGAAAAACACTTCTTAGAAACTAATTTATTGATGGATTTGGCACCAGAATGTTTAGAATTGTGTTGAAATAGTTTATATCAACCAAATGTGTTTGGACCCTATGTCAAATGAATGTATGGAGCAGACATTGCCTCGAAGCCTATATAAAGTGGACTCATGCCAATCCTTTCTTTGTCACATCGTTGTTATAGCATTTTGCTCTGTACCAATGATCTGGCTCGATAATAAAGTATATCTGAAGCAAGTTACTTTGGGGACCCCAAATTATTTCTTGGATGAGCAGAAATCACCCTCCACTGAGAAATCTCCCTATCAAGCTGTTCCAAATAGCCACATTTGAAGGTGGGGAGAAAAAAGAGAAGAGCGAGATGTGATGAATCGTACAAACGGGGATAAGGAGCACCCTTTCAGACAGTCTCTCCTTCAAGATATCAATGGTGCAATCACTAAGGTGCAATGTTTTTATTAGTGGGTCCCCATTTTGTTTGTTAGTCAATTCACTTGGTACAACACATATATAGTATGGGATATCACGCCCTTTTGTAGCCAGTTTCAGTGCTCAACCCTAGAGAGGCGGGTCACATTTGTGGAGGAAGTGCTGGGAAAGACTACCGCACAGCATGACCGCCTCCTCTCCAATTTGAGAGACCCAGCTTCGTCTGAGCCCGACAGCAAGGAGCTCCTCCACAGGCTCAGAAACTGTCGCAGTTTGCAGGATTTTTCCTTCCCACTGAGGGTCAAAAACCACCTGCCCATGTTCCCGGACTTTGTCTCAGAGTTAACTTCGACATGGAACAAACCGCTGTCCACCTGCGTCACGGTGCCTGGCTATGGACAGTATTTGAATCTGGACGGAGCCAAAAAGTTGCTTTGGTTAATCCAGCGTGATGGCTGGTGAAGGTGTGGGATGGCTGGCTAGACCAAGAGCTCCCAACACCTTGCTTTTTGCAAGGTGGTGTTCACAGATGCCTCTCAAGGGGGTTGGGGGTTCTGTGCAATGGTGCGGCAGTGAGAGCTTCATATCAACCACCTGGAGCTAATAGTGACTTTCTTAGCTCTAAAGCATTTTTGTCCGGTTCTGACAGGCCAACATGTTCTGATCAGGAAAGACAATAAAACAGTGGTTTTAGCAGGGAGTAGTTAAGGACCTGTCGCTTCCCCTGTCAAAACTGTCTCGCTCTCTGTTGCTGTGGTGCAGTGTCATTCATTTTCTGTCTCTCAGAGCCACCCATGCCCCAGGCAAAGAGTGGACCTCTTTGTCTCCAGAGCAAATGCCAACTGCCCCGTTCTTTTCCTTAACAGACAACAACACACTTCTGGAAATGGATGCGCAAGCGCACCCATGACCCAACACACTCCTGTATGCATTTCCCCCAGTGGAAATGATACTGCCTGTTCTGGAGAGGGAGTGCCAATAGAATCTGTCCCTGATCCTGGTGGCCCCTTGGTGGCCGGTGAATTTGTGGTATGCCAAGATAAACAGTCTGCTGGCAGCAAGGCCTGGCAGCTTCCTCTTCGCAGGGGCCTACTCTCTCAAGTGGGAGGAGGTGATTCATCCACACCCAGAACTGTGGTGGCTGCATGCCTACCTGTTGAGAGGTCCAATTTAATAGTGAAGGGTCTGCCCCCAAGTGTGGTGGTGAAGATCCAAAGTGCAAGGATATCATCCATTAGAGACCTATATGCCAGTAGTGTCAGGACCGAAATGTACTCCCAATTTCAGTCCTCTAGTGTGGGTGTTTTGACATTCCTTCAGGAGCTGCTGGATAAGGGTGTCTTCTGATCCATGACAAAGGTCTATGTGGCAGCTATATCTGCCTGTCATGTTGGCTTTGATGGAGTGACACCAGGCGCCCACCTTCTTGCCATGCATTTCTTAAAGGGAGTCCACCGGCTGAGGCCTGTGGTTAAATTCATCGTCCCCTCATGGCTTTGGCTTTCGTGCTTGAGGCTCTTTGTGGTCCCCATTTGAGCCCATTGAATCTGCAGATATGAAATTTCTTTCATACAAGACTGCAGTGCTTCTGGCTTTGACCTCCACAAAATGGGTGGGTGACCTTCATGCTTTATGCATCCCTCTTGTACCGGGTTCATCTTCAGATGGCTCCTAGGTTACATTGCGCCCAAATGCGGCGTATTTGCCCTAGATTATCCCTGCAGCCTATAGTTCTATGACTTTTGAGCTCTTGAGCTTTTGTCCCCCTCCTTTTACATCCAAGGAGCAGAGGAGGTTGCATTCCCTGTGTCCTATGTGTGTGCTTCGCACCTACATAGACTGCACTCAGAGTATGAATTTATGTGACCAGTTGTTTGTCTGTTTTGCTAATCCAACCAGGGACAAAGCCCTGTCTAAACAGTGGCTTTCTCCCTGGCTTAACAGCAGAGGTCTTCTATTGCCTCACAGTGTGAGGGCACATTCAACAAGGTCCTAAATTGATACGCAAGTATTTCCCCGTTTTATGAATGAAGCGATACACAAGTTGAAGCAGCTGCGCTGTGTTGTTTGACCAATCAGTGACAGTCATCACTGCAAATCCCGCCCTACATTGAGGGGGTAATGGAAAACAAAATCCAGAAAAATACCTAGTACCAAAAGAGAGTAGAGTCGAGCCAGTACCATGTAATGGAAAAACGGCATGAGTGTTGTACCTCGTTCCTCTCCTTCAGGGAACAGAAGTTATAGTCATAACATTTCGTTCTCCTGTGTACATGTTGAAACACATGCACATAAACCCACACACAAGCGCGCAGATGATTCAGTACAAATTTCTGCAAATGGTTTTACATGACTCCACTGATCTGCAGGTGACAGTAATGCACCAAGAAAAATGCTTGCAAGGAAACATGCATGTAAACAATATTTGTCTTAAAGAAATGTTTAAATCTAAAAAAGGTAGGAGAAGATGCATGCTTACCAGAACCCCTGAACACATCTAAAAAGAGGTTAGAAAAAAAGGCAAGATATTACAAGTCTGAATGTTTAACAGGAACAGAACAAAGATTAATGAAGTGGACATAAAGTAATTACCTTTCTGGAAGACTTCTTCCATTTTCTATAGGTAAAGAAGGAAACATGCAGAGTGGTGTGTTAAAGCTGAGGCAAACACAGCAACAGAAACCTCTCATGATGCAGGACTACAGTTAACTGGACAACAGTATGGTCTTTCCATTTCCCTGGTCCAGGGCTTCATGTAGCTTTAACTCAAAACAGTTATCCAGCTAACGTCTAATGCTACTTATAATAATTTTTAAAAAACTTTTTGAAGTAGTCACTTTGAAGTAACGCACCAAGTGTATTTTGGAATTTGTTCACATGGTTTGCTTCATGCACTCCAGTTTTCCCAACAGTCCAAAGACATGCAGTTTTTGTGAAATGAAATTAAAAAAGTTCCCATGTGTATGTCATCACTAATTCAAGGGTACACAGTGGTTAATAGGAAAATGGCTTTATCGCCCAAACCTTTGTTTTTATCTAAGCTGTTGAATGGCTCAGAGTGGGAATTTCATACTAACTAAAATAAACTGAAAATAACCAGGTTAAGTCTACATTAAATTTAATGCCCACCTTTTGATGTCCCTTTGAGCGCACATGTTTTTTTAAATCAAAAAAACATTCAAACTTGACGACGCAGACCTGCAACAAGAAAAAAAAAAGGTACATCAGGAACTCAGAAAGAGAGTCAGATAAGGGACATTTGTTTGCCGTTTACATGTGCCAAGATGTAGACAGTATCCATCTACAAATCTTGTTCATGCTCACTTCAAATGGGCATAGTTGTGTTTTTGGTATTATACAACAGAGAACCCCCACCAGTAAAACTCTACATTACACTTCTGTCTCTATAATGTTGTTAGCACTAAGAGCATAGCAGGTGATTTAGTATCTAGGAAACTTGCAGCCCAGTGAAGACAATAGGCACATCACATG
Source organism: Scomberomorus guttatus (assembly GCA_038419695.1). Taxonomy (NCBI): domain Eukaryota; kingdom Metazoa; phylum Chordata; class Actinopteri; order Scombriformes; family Scombridae; genus Scomberomorus; species Scomberomorus guttatus. The sequence goes on from CM076461.1 coordinate 15,093,071, forward strand.
AATGTTTGGTTTTCTCAGTCTTATTTTGGTTTGACTGTTGCAGTTTGGTCTGCACTGCATCTCCTTAAAAGCCTGAAATAAGCATTTTTTTACCTTGCACTGTGACACAAGGACAACTGTTTTGTTGAATAAAGCAGTCCCCTGCCTGAACACAAGGAACCACATCACTCCACTGACAAAGAGTTAAAAAAAAAAAAAAATCAACCAGGAGTCAGTGAGCGACCAAAGATCAAGGAGGATGTTCACATCCAACGCCAGAAATCATCTTCGCACAGTGCCTATGACTGCATTTAATTCTTCAAAATGACATTAAAACATGCCACACAATTCTTCTCCAGTACACCGTGCAAGACAAGTTTGGTGAATAAAGCTTTGTGTACTGGTGACATGTTTTCATTTGAATAGACTACGTTAAGTATGTATTCTCAAAGTTAGGAAGTTTCTTTGTGATACAGAGAAGTAACAGATGATCTGAACTTGAAATTGATCAATTCTGGTTCATCCAATGAGAGTAAGACTATAATGGTCTCCAAAAGAATGCAATAAAAATGGGAAATTTAAGCGACTTATGAACCTCTTGTATCCACTCTTTTCATTCACTGTCTTCCTTCATTAATTCTCAAGCCAATCAATTAATTTTGTCCCTTTTTTATAGTCACGAGTAACCCAATTATCATCATCATCATCTTTGTCAAATGTGCAACTTGATCTCTTCCTTGTGTGGGAAAAACTGGCATTTTCTTCCGATATGAATGACTACAGGTATTACACCATAATACTTTTTCATATCGATCATATATGCATCTACATTTCCTGTCATCAATAATTAGTTTAAATTTGAGAGTTTTAGCCAGTTCTGAGAGTCTAGCCACACACCTCTCAACTTGACTGCATATACTGCATCTTTGACTGCATGAAGGCTCCAGTGTTATTCTGCTGTCACAAGAAAATGATTAATGATTCTCAGGTAATCTAATGTAATGTATTGTCATGTTTTGCCTTTCTATCAAATAAAGGAGGCTCCTTGTACAGAGGTGTTCTCCCATGTAAATGGTTTGCTCACATATACACACGTTGTTCCTGTGCATTTGTTCTACTGTACATAAGCATTTCCAGGACAATTGTCCTTAACTGCGCTACAACGCTCCTCCACCTCCCCGCCAGGACCTGGACAGTCTTAGCATCAGTGGTCTCACCCTGAAGAAAAGATCAAGATTCAAGATATAGCTATACAAAGGAAAACTAAAAGGTATCCATATAAGAGTGTAATCAAAACTATTAAAGAACACAAACAATATTAAACACACAACATCGAGTTCTGCGTTCACATGGTTGATATGCATTAAAAATAGTGAACTGTCCATAAAGCCAAAATGTCTCAAAAACATAAAGAAGTTGTCTAGTAGCTGCTGTAGGAGTCATCACTGAGGTGAGGGTGGAGCCGACTGCTTGAGAGTGGTAACTGTTCTTGAACCTGGCGTTGATGCTCTTTGATGAGTGTGCTTGGTTGGATCTTTCATGATGTTGCCGACCCTCCTCTGGCATCATTCTACGCAGATGACCGTCACAGTGCGAAGGCTGACACCGATTGATGCTTTTGAGAGGCTTCACTTCTGTCGTGAAGCCGTCCTGTTGGCGGCAGACCAGCTGTCGCACCACGCAGCAACGTGAAAGGTCAAGATGCTCTCAATGGCACCAGACAGCGTCAGAGTAATAATAATAAAAAAAAAACTAACACATAGTAACTGAAAGGATGGATGTGGGATGATGTATCTTTCAAAAGGAAGAGCTGGCGAAGTTCTTATTTTGTAGACGTTTATTAGTCGATGTACATCGGTTCCATCCATACACAAAGTAGGTTTGGACATTGTACCACTGTCTCTACATAGCTTATATATGAGTACATATCTGTATCTAATCACTTGAATGACATGTTTTCTCCCTTAGCTCTACATATACCTGGGGCACCATCCATCAAATGATTAACATCTTGTCTTACAATTACACATTTGGAATGCCTCCAGTCTCACCGTGGACCCATTATTTATGTATGTAAGGGCCCCTCGAAAAGCTATACCATATTCCCTATGGAGACATGTAGACTGTGGAATGTGTCCATACCATATCCACCATACAAGGTCCACAAAAGTACATAGGTTCAGATAAAAGTCATACTAACAGTAACTTAAAGAAAAATGGGCTCCAAATCCAGAAATACTGCAAATATCAAAACACTAACAAGAACAAAAGGACAAACATTAAGGGGTACTCCACCAATTTTAACCAAGATATGCAGTTTACTCTTCATGAGGGATACTGCTGAGCCTGTGAAAACAGTATCATTTCTTTTATGGCTGTGGTGGGAGCTTTCTTTGTTTGAAAAAACTTTTTAAACAGAAAGCCTGAGTTACAAACTGGAGTTGAAAGAAGTATTGAGAGTAAAGTATTGAGTTGCATTTTGGGGATTTTTGGATCCAGCTTTTGGAGCTTGATCCAAACTAGTAACTAAAAGTAAGGACATCTCAGCCTCTGCAGCTTCAATTTTAATCCTTCTTCTTGTTATAAAAATTAGGTTTATACTGTGATTAAAGGTTTTACCATGTGAATGTTTCTGCACAGACTAGTCATGAAGAATGTCTCTGTCCTCTGTTTCAACACTGCATTAATAATGTAGACAGCAGGAAAAACATAGAGAAGTGTCAGCAAAATGTATATATGTGTTTGGGGAAGTTAGAAGGGACGAGGGTCAGAAGGCGGTCATCTTGATTTAAGGATCTACATCTGGAGAAGTTAGGAAGTGTCATGACGGGATTAGAGTTATGTGACAGTAAATATTCCATGGTGACTGAAACGCCCATTTTCTAACAGCATATAAGGTTGATTGTAGATGCTCCATGTGGGAGCCTTTTCTTTGTAACCTCACTTGATGTTGCATTGTTAAACGCTCCTCCTTGTACAAGTGAATAAATTGAACTTTTACTTTGACTCTTCGGATCCAGTCTTCATTATTTAAGTTGATAAAAGAAATTCTTATAACACTTCTGAATTTATCTCGTTAGTCCTCTAACTTTACAGAAGTGCAATACTAAATTGCTGGAGTACCCCATTAAGGAAAATGCACCAAACAATAACATTTTGTTATTGTGCCTTTGAAAGATGTTTAAGTTACAATGTTGATGGCAGGCCAATAAGGGCATTAACAGCAGCTGGAAGTTAAACTTTTTAGTGTTTAACAGTTGATACTTTGTGAAATTAATTTGTTCTCCAGGGCATTTAGTGCAAAGATACTGTGACGTTCCTTGCCTAGTTCACATTGTGCTGTCAATTATTCACTTACATTTGTAAGTGAATAATGCACCATCACTTTCCAGAAAGATGTTCTGGTTACTGAATAATCCACAGAGCAGTTTTGCTTGGAACTACTTTCTAGCAAACTAGTATAATTGCTTAACCAATTTCCCAAAATATTCATACTTTTTCAACATGCCCTCATAAAAAGCCAATATTACACTGCCTGTTAACATCTGAACTCACAGTGCCAACTCAGTTCATGATTTCAATTTTCTGCTCTCTCATTTCAATGTCTGTCTCAGTATCTTTTTCGGCGTAGGCGCCAGGCAAGCAATTCTTATTGGACTGAAAAGGCGCCATTTTCGGTCCGGTATCCAGGTCTTACATCCACGGTAGCATGTTCATGGATGTATGCTCACCAGCATAGCCAAATTACCCTGGTTACCCATGCTCATGTAATGTCCCTGCCATCATTATTATTAAACTATGCGTCGTTGTCTCTTTATTTAACAATATTGCGTCTCCTCCTCCCCCTACCCTCTCTGTGATGGTCAGCTTTGAGTGAAGTCACTCAATTATTTGGATTGGATGAATTGCCATGAAATTTTGTACAAATATTCATGGTCCCCAGAGGATGACTCTCTCTGACTTTTCCTCTACCGCCATCACATCTTATGAGTGAATGTCATCCTTTTGTCTGAGCTTGTTGAGGAAAAATCTGCAACTGGGCTAATGAAGTCTTTAGGTCAACATAAAAAAAATCAAATAAACCAAATACTGAAGAGTTCAAAGTGAAAATAGATTTACTGAGTCATATAGCATAACACAATAAACCAAGGCTGGTTCCATGGAAGCAGGCACTGACTGACAAGCTAACAAACAGCTTCTTATATACTTGGTTTAAGACCACCCATTGTGGAGCCTATGAATAGGCTTGCTTTCATGTATTACTAGGTGTTTCCACCATTAAAATATAAATTCACAGCCATTAGTGACCTTTAAATGATTGGCGCTGATTCAACAAGGGACTTTCAGGATACAGTTATTTAAAAACCTACTTACTGTAATAGTAAAAAGAAATGGCCATATGGCCTTTAATGAGTAATCATAACCTTTTAATACAGTTTTTCCAAACATAATGACCTTTCATATGAACATAGTCAGCCATTATACAGTCTGGCTTTAAAGTTTCACTTCGTCATTGAAATGACCCCACTACCAGATAATTATTAACTGATCAATATCATAGAAAGTACAAAAAAAAAAACACAACAAGCTTTACAACTATTGTTCTGCGTTTTATAAGACAAATGCATGATTGTCATGTAGCCCATAGAGTGAACTCATTGTCAAGCATTAATAGGGTTTTCTCCACTGTGTACACTGATAAAGGCCGACTCAAGAATGTAGCAACATAATCTTCAAAGTAACTTCTTCTTATGAACATCTCATCTTTTTCTCAACATCTCAGGTACACAATGACCTCCCCTGGGCTGCTGATATTATTACTTTTGTTGTTTATTGTGTAGCGATGATGTGAAGATGATGAAGGAATCTCCGCTGACACCGTCTTTCTTGTTTAAAAAGGTTTATTACAAGAAAGTTCAGCATCAAACAAGCACCATGGATTGCTTGGAGAGGATTCAGGGCCAATGCGAATCACTCCCCTAACAGCTCTGAATCCCCACTTATATAAGCTAGTTGTTTACCCTCATACCAAGGTAAAACATATAACCCTTATCTACAAAGGGTCTCATCTATTTAGACTATAGGAGAGACAAAGACCCATTTCCAGGAAACCTTGACCTCTGAACCTTAAACCTTTGGACCTTATCTTTATGGCCTGGGGTCTGTTACTCTCTTACTCTTAAACATTCCTCAGTAATAAAAACACAATGTAGCGGTTCAGACACTACACTTTATATTATATTGTTGATATTGTTACCACAACAGACACACAGTTGGGAAAATCATCTATGCTCTCTCTGGAAGGTGCGATTCCTCCCCCTTAAAGCTTCAGTAAAGTACGATTTCTTAATACAGTGCATAGATATTGATTAAAGAGTTTTATTTTTACGTAACAGCCCAGAGGATGAGGACTGGTCTGTTTTCTCCTTTAATTGTCATCTATATGTATCTCACATATTGTCTCACAATGTCTGGCCAAGTATTCCTCAGTTGGTTTACAGTCTCTTAGTGCTTTCAAAGTGATAATTGATATGCAATTCAGACTATATTTTTATAAATTTTTATCTGTTCAGACATTATCGATATAGTACTGATCAAGTTGTATAATCACTCCAGTTCCAATTACTTTGAAATTGAATCCATTATTTTATATCATTTGTAAAATCATTATTCTTCTATTCCAGTCTTTCAGTCTTACTGAATGGAAAAACAGTCAATTTTACAAATGGTGTATGGAACTGGGTGATACAAGCATGTATTTGATGTCTACTCCCATAAAGATATCAGCCACTGAGGAATGCAAAACATCATTAATTTCTGTTTGAACTGGAGAAGTGCAGTGGGTATGGATAGGCAAGAAAATTAACAGAAGAGATAATGATGTTTTGTTGGAAAACAGCTAATCATGATGGAAAGTACCCAAGGAGACAAGGTAGGTAAATGTGTAAGGTCACAAGAGGTATAGTGATGGGAGTGGGTTAATGTTCGACTCCACAACAGGAGGGGTAGAAGTTAGTATGATACTTTTTCAGTTGCTACATGGACCAGCTTGGTTTACATATACTGCGTTTGAATTTACAGTAAACCTATTTCTATATGAAACTCTTTGAGATCGATGCGTTTTCTTTTAATGAGGAACTGAGCAGTGTGGTGAGGACCTGAAGACATCTGGCCCAGCCGAAGGTTTCCTCCCACAATATCAAGTAATCTAATTCATTTCAGACCATGTGTAAATATTTAATAACAAATACAGAAGGCTTCATGATTGCCAGCACATGGCACATGTTTGTTAATATCCCATTCCCATTTTCCAACACAGGCCCCACAAGCTAGCAGTTTCATTATGGTGATGTAACTAGGGTTTTACACCTTAGCTGCCAGGTGAACCAATTAGCAACCAAATAGTTGTCAAGATTTTAAATACTGGCATCAAAGCCCAGACTGAAAACCAAACAGATACATAAAAGTGAAACAGTAAAATCAAACTTCTGCACTCCAGTGCAAATGAAAAACTCAAAATGAAATCAGACCCAAGCAAGCAAGAAAGAAAGAAGTCTGTACATGTGATACACAGCCATTAATACAGTGACAGATTTAGTGAAAACTACCCTGAGATGAGGGAAACTCAGGGTTTTCAGTTCCAGAGAGAGGGGTTACTTGGGGTCAGTTACCATGGTAACTGACTCTGTGAACCTAACCTGCTCGCTGGCTGGTTGGTTTGGTTCAATAAACCCTGAGTTTCTCTCTGTCTCCGCCCTCTTACAGGGTTTCATTTCCTCATTCATTCAGTCCGTATCAAAGTCTATCCATTAATTAGTGGAGGCTTACTATCTGTCAGAATCAAAATCCTGGTTGGATATAAGTTTGTTACTCTAGGACTTTCTAAAGTTACTGTTTTTGTGCACATCAGTCATTTCTTTGAACAGCGGTTTTTGCTCTCACATTCAAATATTACACAGCGTGAATTCACCCTCAGCTCAGAATAAAACCTCTGCATGTCCTTATAACACTGACTCAACACAAGACAGCTGTCAGTTTGTCAGAGCACTTTCTGCACGGAAATGTTTATTGCACATAATGTGCAATCTCAGTTTAAATTTAGAAAATCGGTATGACGCTTTAGACATGTGGGATCAATGGATAATTATCTCCATCACTAATGATGTAATTGGTCACACTGATTGAACATAATTCCTATTATAATGGAGATTATATGTTAATATTTCTAAGTGAACAGGATCGGTCAAAGAGCCAAGAAATTTTAAAATCTACTGTATTTTAACCTTGACGCCTTTTCAAATGCAAATCACCAAACACATTATTACTGGATCAGACTGCAAGCTTACAGTCATGTCTCTATATATTTTTTAAACTATATTTTTCATCTTCAGCTGCTGCCTCCTGTGTTTTGTCCCCATCAGATTAAAGCTGAATACATATAAAATGTAATGTAGGCTACAGCCTGATACACAGTCAGACTCCACTTTATCATCCATTAAGGAAATGTAAGTCTGGAAAATGATGAATTAATGGACAACACTGAAAAAAACTTTATGGTGTTGACTTATTGACACTTTTCCCCGCTCTGACTGAGGTTCTTTTTTTCTTTCTTTTTTTTTTTTAAAGATAAATGTGCACCATTGCATACACATTCATCAATATCTCTACAGCCACTGGATTAAAATGGAGACTCTGCCTTTTATTCACCTGTTGCCATGGTGACTCATAGTATCAGAGCTCCACTGATAGTGGGTTTTTTCCATTCACCACACGCGTGCTTAACTCAGAGTAAACCTACTCAGAGTTGATTGAAATGACTCTGATCAGCTGTCCTGGAACCGAAAACTCAGAGTTTCCCATCTCAGGGTTCATCAACTCAGAGTTCGGGGTTAGACTCAGTTTGTTAAACCTGCTTTCTGAAATAGACCCCAGGTCTGACTAGTTTAGAAATATTTCCATGTTCTCAGTTTTAACAGCCAATTTCTCAATTGATATACAGCCTCTAACATGGCTGCCTGGTTATGTTTTAAAAAAAGGGGGGAGCAAACTTTGAAAGATACATAACTGTAGGGGGGTCTGGGGGTCCTCCTCCAGAAAACAAATTTCCTGCATTTCTACACCACCTAACCTCTTGGATTAAGTCAAGAAACAGGCACCTGCACTAGTCTAGATTAGTTAGATTGAGGGTGCTGTAAAAACCAAGAATGCATCAAGAACAGTATATAATTCGGTGGCTCAGGACAAGAAAGGATTATTAGAAGAATGGCTGTTTCATATTTTAAATTATATTCATAAAAACACTGTGTAGCCTAAAATGGTAGTAGGCTGCAGGCTACTAAGCCATCTTCAAAGGTCAGAAAAGGTCAAACAATGTATATACACACATCACAATATGATTTTGATAATTAAACCCGGTTAAACAATGTTAAACCTGAGGTTTCTCTCACAAGGCCATCTCCAAAGTCTAACAATTGCAACAAAGTACAAACAATTTGGATGAATGAAATGGCCTCACAATCTAATACAAATCCCACCTGTTTATTTCACACACAGGTTCTAGTAGTAGCCGTTCTCAAAGGCAACACTAGCTGATGTAATGTTATACAGGAATGACTAATCATAACAAAAGCAGATCATTTTAACCTACATCATCTCAAATCTATTTTAACGCACAACTCAAAAGGTGACTTTTGCTCCTCAAGACTTAAAATGGCCATTTTAGTCGAGGACTAGACCTTACTGCGAAACCACCCGTTAAACCTGCGCCTCTCATTTACTCTGTATGACGAGAGATGAGAGAATAATACTGAGAGCACAGAGCAGAGCAGCTGGATGAAAGGAGAGATCATTACACGGAGAGATGCGCCCTCATATTTAAAAATGATTCCATCCAAAGTCTGACTAAAACTTAAACTAAAGCAAAGTAGTCCGTTGAACCGCTTTCCACCGCTGAACATTTGACTGTGACTGTTAATTCAGTCCTGTCTGTCACTGCGCTCAGTCTGCTCTGATCGATTAGTGACGCTATTTTATTACTTGTTTCTGTCAGTTGCTGAAAATAGTAAAATGATCTTTGATATAGGCTGCTTAAATATAAGCAGCGACTGCAATCAGGTGATTATATATTTTTTTTAAAGAGACGAAAAGTGGGGTAGCAAAACCATAACTTTGCTCCCCAAATGCATCCCGATTTAATAATGGGTCCTTGAGGGGGGTTCTAGGGGGTCCCCAGCAAAAATAATTTATTTCCACTATAATTCCAACCATAAGTAACAATGACAAATGCTCAACGGGGATGCATTTGCTCCCTATTTGCTCCATTGCTCAGGACCCTATGACCTCCAAAACAGTGGTTTTCTAACTTTTGAAACTGACACAAATTAGACCACGGACCCCAATTTGATAAGGTTGTCGCTTTTAGATGATTATTACAGAAAGTGTATAAAACCCATGACCAAAATAGTCACACATCCTGTCCACTGTGTTACTTATGGATGGAATTATAGTGGAAATAAATGATTTCCCTTTTTGGAAACCCTCTGGAACTTCCTCAAGGATCACTTCCTTTAAGAACCACTGCTCTAAAAAAAAACCCAAACAAAACAAAGCGCAGTAAAATTAAAAATAAATAAATAAATAAAAGTTGAGAGCGCCTTTCACCCACCTGGCAGCCTAAGCTGGGGTGCTCCATTGTCTGTAGTCACTGTCGCAGCGCCGTGCAACAAACAAACACTTCTACCCAGAGAGGAAATGAACTTAAAGAAGTTGTCACTTGCAACAACACCGCCTCACGCAGTGAGCTGGGAGAAAAAAAAGGAGACTCGGTCGACAACGACCGAGCTGCTCGAAATGGAGGAGTCCAAATGAAAGTATCCGTGACACTTTTCAAACAAGATAATGCAGACCTGCAGCAGCTGTTGTGGTCTTCTAAGTGGGGGATCAATGACTCCTCCCCTCTATTAGCTCACGGGTGCAGATTTGGTGTCATGCTGCAGGTCAGCAGCGTTCAAATTACAAGGTACACATACGCTTCAACCCGGAAAGCCTACTTTATTATTATTAAGAGGCAATGCGAATCTCTCTCTCTACAACCCTAAATACTACTTATATATGCTGGTTGTTTACCCTGATACTAAGGTAAGATATAGGCCCTTATTTATAAATGGTCTCATCTGTTTGGAATTAGGAGAGACCCATCTCCTATGGGACCTTAACCTTTGAACCTTAAACTTTTGGACTTTAACCTTTGGACCTGGGGTCTCTAACTTAAACATACCTCAGTGATACAAACACCATGTGGAGTTTCAGATACTACAAAATAAATAATACTAGTAAAAACATGTCAGTGTTGTGTCAGTGTATTCGCTCATTACGTTACAATTTCCGAACATTTGTCTCCACTATTATAAACACATTGCTGTCTGTTCCTGCTGTGATCATCCGTGCGTGCGGACGCACTCAAATCAATACGTGTACGTCACCACGTTCAAGTAGTGAGGTAATGAAAAGCGACGTTGGCGCCAGAATGTTTCACTATGCAGTAGGTATGTGCGTGTATGATACTCGGAGGAAAAGTTTTTTGGGACATTTTTACTGATTGGCAGAGGGCATTCTGTATTACCAATAAGATTAAAGACGTACGCATCAAAGTTTTACACAATATGTTTCCATCAAATCTATATTTCTCCAATATTTTAGATATTGAAAACAAATTTTTGCAATGATGAACCAGAATCTTTAATGCATTTATTTTACCATTGTATGCATTCAGTTACTTTTGGGATTTGAAAGAAAGATTATATATATTCTGTAAAAACTAATCATAATATTAAAATTGAGTGTAAAAATGTCACTACACATTTTGAACATGCTAAACATAGCATTGACCAATGTCACTGGATTTTTATGTGAATTTAAAGAATATATTAAGACTGTCAAACTTATAAACACTAAAAAAAGTAATACAACTTTCAAACTGTACAGTGATCACCTTAAAGAAGAATAACATGAGTGCGTCTGCACTGTTTGTATATTTGAGTGTTTACTCAATAAAGATTGAAAAAAAGTAGGCGTTGTGTTTAGAGTGCTTCATTTTTTCCCCCACCCACATTCCACGAAGACCCGTCCTACTCTGCCTCTGATTGGCTAGTGCTTGTTGCCTTGGTTGGTTAGGTTGGTTAGGTTCAAGCATGAGGAGTGAGATTGTTGGGTTTGGATAAGAATATCAGGGTCAGAGCCAATCAGTAGGGGCGGGTCTTTGTAGAATCTGGATGGGACAAAAAAATAATGCGTTGTTAGCTGGTTCTGATGGACTCCAAAATCTAACACAAGTGTCAATCTGGGCACTGCTTAGGAGACTAGCTCACAGTCCAGTGAAGTACCATGAAATGGCTGCCATATATCTGAAAATGTATTAAGACTGTCCATCATGCCATATCGAACTTTCTCCATATGTAATTTACCACTGAGCTCAGTCAGCCAGGTCTTAACCTGAGGCACAGTATCTGTCTTCCAAAGTCTTAAAGTGACTTTCTTTGTTATTACCATTCCATACATAATAGTGCTTTGCACAGAGACACTGTGGTTTCGTAGGGAGAAAACCCAAATAGTGCAATCTGTGGATCAGGTTCAAACACGTCAGCCGTACATGTTGGAGAACCATTTGAATATGTCACACCAAAAATGATACAGTTTTGGATGTTGGGTTGGGTTAGAGAGTCTTCTGCCGATTTACATCGATCACATAAAGAGGAAATGTTAGGAAAGATTCTGTGCAATTTAGTTTTTGAATAATGAAGCTTGTGCATCACCTTAAACTGGATTAATTGATGCCTGGCATTCATTACAAGATCGGGTCCCGCTAAGGCCCTCCTCCCAAACATCATCCCCAATCTGTGTTCCCAGTTCCTCCTCCCAGGTGTTTTTGAGAGAGTGTGTGGCACAATTCACTTGTTTGGAAAATATATTTACAAAGTCTGAAACCAGTTTTTTTTTTATTCAGGTGGGCCCAACAAAAGCTTATATATCATTCTTTCTTCAGGGAGAGACTCAAAGTTAGGCACACACTGAGGTCAAACTCAGCTGTCAGTTTGCATATGCCTGATTACATGTCATTCTGATGATTGTGTGTGATGTTGACACAATGCAATGCACGAGGGGCCTTTTCTCCTCACTGCTACTGCTGCGTACTAATTATGTCAAAGAAAATCTAGTTGAGGCAGTAAGGGATTAATAAAACAGAAATTCTTAACGTTTTATCTCAAACACCTTAAATGTGATCAGTGGACATCTCACATACTCTCTCAAGAGGTTTATAAACTGATGCACGCACCAAGATTAAACCACTAAACCATTGACTGCAGGCAGCATTTGAAGATGTCATCAGATGTGATACAGATACATGTACTTCCTGAATAAAAAAGCTAACTGAAAAACCACAAAATCAACGTCAGCAACAGAGTGAAATCACACCTTTAATGCCAGATTGACTGGTGACAGGGTTTCTTACTGTTGGGCAAAATAATGCAAACACAGTGAATCATCTTCCACAGTCTGAATACTGCAAACCACACACACATACACATACAATTGATTTCTTTTGAATTCATCATAAGTCACATTCCTCTTCCTCTTTATTCTCTTTGGTGAGCTTCTTGTTAAGGTTGAGGAAACATTAATGACGCGCACTGACTACACCAAATGTAGACAATGTATAAAGATTCTCCACCCATTTCCTGTTTGCACTAATGTGGCTGGCACCTGGGTTTACCGAACAAGAAGACGCACTTCTTAACCTTAGATCTTTAGCATTTCCCCATGATTGCGGTGCTCTCTCATTATGCCGACCTGTCTGCTCATGTCTGTCTAAGCTGGCACCTTATTCACATGTCTGCTTATCAGACAAGGGTGACTCTGCCATTACTGCTTCATAAGAGGCAGGAAATTAACATCCATCACTGAGATAAATGGACTTTAAGAGGCCAGTGATCAGATTATTTTGTTTTATATGTAAACATTTCATCCCTAGAAACAGTCAAATTCACCGAGAAAAAAAATAAATAAATAAAAGAAAACAAAGGAGAGGGTGGAAAGGAAGGAGACTGTAAGAATATCCTAAAGGGATACAGAATAAAAGAATTTTTAACAGTTTGCGTTCTTTATTAAGGATTGTGCATCTGATAGCAAAGGCAGCGATCACAGTCTCTTGGTTAAAGCCACAATCTTCAAATATTGAGCACTGAAGAGAAAAGAGGTTGAGATGATTTATGTCATGGAGAAGTTCAGAGCAAAAACATAAATATTAATGAAGAGATGACCACTCATATTCATATTATCAAAAATCACTAAATTGATTATTCTTAGACTGTCAATTTAAGTTTGGAAAAACTTCACACAAAAAGCCCCTTTAGTTTGTTGTATATGATGATGTGATTGCTGATTGATGTATGGTCGTTTGAACAGTTAATGCAATCGCTCAACCACAGTCTGAATTTGTTTTCCATTGATCATGAGTCATCATGTCGTGACCCAAAAATCTTTTAACAGGAAGTAAAAAGGGAGACTGTTATTCTTGAACATAACAGTCTTTTATTTATGTCTTATTGTGTATTGTTGATCTGCATGCATCAAAAAATGGTAATAATCAGTATTGCTTAGTTGTGTTTCATTGCTGCATGGCTACATGTACTGAATATTGTTGCTGTATTATTGTACAAATGTTTGGCTGTTTCCTTTTGCACTATATGTCTTGTGCACTGTCTTGAGAATGCTTATTTTGTTGCTATTGTCTTTGTGGCATCGTGTTGTCTTCTGTCTGTAACTTTTAACCATCGCTTCATTGGTTTCAGAATAAATTAATTAATTAATTAATTAATAAAAAAAATGAAGTTGCCCTGTTATGTGTTAAGTTGATGCAACAAAACTAAAGTTTAAAAATCTGAAGCAGACAAGAGTTTTAGGCACAAATTCAAGGAAAAAAGGAGAGACACAATCTAATCTTCTTTTAGGTCAGGTCATTTAATCAAATTAAATTTTGCACCGACATTCTCATGATCAAGCCTCAGTATTCTCCTGAATGAAAAGGTAAAAAAAACAACCTTTACACACACCTTTCTCTCTCTTTCTCTCTGACACACACACACACACACACACACACCCACACACACAAGCACAAAGTCGTAAATTGCAATCAGGTGTTGACATTGGATGAAGACAAAAACAGGCGATGGAACTACATTTTAGGATTTTTTTTAACAGTAGAAAACACAGAAGGCATCTTGACATTTGAAAGTATAAACAGTGAAAGGTTTCAGCTGTAAACCATGTAAGTAAAATGTTACTCTAACTTAAAACTCTCACTTAAAATAATCACCTATTTTCATCAATAAATGAGTGGTAACCTTCGGAGACAATTTAATTTTCCACCATCACAGTATATTACAGTGAGTGATGATCGACTCATTGCTCCTGGAAGACTGTCAGATGTTTCAGAGACAAGCTGATACCCAGCGGAGAGAAATGAAAAGTTTCACGGGAAACCACAAAATGGTAACAACAATAAAATACAGGAAGGAGGCAGGAAGTGTTAAATGAGATTGTGGAATGAGGCCTTGGTTTGTTCTCTCACACAGGAGTGCTTTTGTACCCTTCAAAAAAAAAAAAAAAAAAGTCACATAAAACAAGACATAAAGAACTTGATGAGAGAGGAGGTAAAAAAAGTCAGTCACTATCATTGTTGACCTCAAATAAGGTGATTTCTTTCCGATATTTAGCTCTCAAAGCAATCTTCTCATACCTAAATCGTCCCTCTTTCTTGTCAGACTCATTTGGCTCTTTAAAGGACAATGCTGGCAATTTTCTATATTTTTCTTATTGTCAACAAATCTCATGTGCAGAGCCAAACCATCAAGGAACTTATCCTACTTACAAGTATTGTACAGCCTGTGCTGTAGACCTCCGTTGTTGTCCAAAAACTAATAAAAACACATTAGTGAGCCACACTGTTGCACTGGGTGACATGTTCCTTCGACCCGAAGAGAGTGATTACCATAATTTGTTTAAAAACAGTTCCAAAGACTAATAACATTGATCACGTTTTCAGTCTCTGGAGAGTAGTTCTGTGTATGGCACACACCACTGTGCATGCACAGGAACACGGTTCAGTTTACAGAGCTTTGCTAGCTTGCTGTGCTACATATCACAACTTCTTGACTTTGTACTGAAGTTCTTTTAGAAATTTATAATGTAGCACAAAGTCAAGCAGTGGCATCTGCAGTACACAGAACTACTCTCTGAAGACTGAAAACGTGATCACTGTTATTACTATTTGGAGCCGTTATAAAAAAATCAAACTACCGTCACCATACTCTTCGGGGTAAAGAAACATGTCACCCAGTGCAGCAGTGTTCTTAATAGTTTTCCTCACAGAGAAATACAATATATCAGGCTTTGGATACACACACAATACTTGTTAGTAGATCAGTTCATTGTTGGTTTGGCTCTGCACATGGGATTTGTTGACAATAAGAAAAATATAGAAAATTGCCAGCCTTATCCTTTAAGGACAAGATGTCCTTAGACCATCATCTCAGTCTTCAAAGTAAAAAATCTCTCTTGGCACATTTCCCGCTCCACACTTGCTTATTTTACAAATATAATCCCATCCTCTTCTATTCTACCACCCACGTACAGTATGTATCCCTGAAACCCCCCTCCCATTTCGCTGACTGTCTGACCCTTCACCCTACACCCTGATTGGACTTTTACTCTCATTCCCGTCATAGCTCGTCATGGGTGGCGGCTTCATCTGCTTTAAGTTTGAACTCTGCCTCTGTGATCTTCCCATCTCCATTACGGTCCTGGTTGGAGAACATGTTGTCAATGATGCGATAGGGATCGAAGCCAGGAGCCAGGCGACCTTTACCCTCGTTCACCTGCCGTATGATGTAGTCAGTAAACTATGGAGACAAAGAAAGGAAAGGAAAAGGATAAATTGAGGATGCACGGACAGGAGCAAAAAGGGAAAATGTTTCAGATGTACATGTAAATAAAAACACAGGACATACCTCAGAGGGCTCCACCTGCTTGTTGTTGTCCACGTCCATCTCAGTGAAGAGGTCAGGTGACACATCGTCGTTCCAGATGAACATGTAGCCTTCAGGAAGTCCTTCCTCCATGTCTACCAGCTCGATGTCGAACACAAGCACAGCGCTCCCTGGAACTTCATCAGCTACACAGACACACACACAAATTTGCTGTGACGGGTTGGTTGTAAATCTTGCATTGAACTCTGCCAGTTTCAGTGTATTTCTTTGGGTTTGGATCATCTTGATTTTTGAAACAATTGTGTTGTGGGAGATCTGAAGAATCATTGGTCCATCTGAAGACTTTTCCACGACATCACTGATGGAATAATTATGTAAGTTATCTCATATCTGCTGTGTATTATCATTATTGTGTTGTATTTGATGCTGTCCCACTAACGGTGGGACAGCACGCTGTTCTATGTTTGAATTGTTCTCAGGGAAGATAACAACCGACCAAGGACAAGGACAAGGTGAAGCGGAGACATCAGGAGGAGCTGGAGCCAGTCCGGACTGATTCCAGCCAGCACTTCATGGACAAGAAGTTATCCTACACGAACAAGGATGTCACCTTTCTTGATAATGTATCTGAAACACGTCAGTGCTACTGCTGCTTTCCCCTTTCCCTTAGAGCAGTAGTACTCATGTAACTAGGGAACTCCCAAAACTAATAAATAGAGAGGGTCCAGCGAGATATGCCTCAGAGCGGTTGGAGATTGTAACTGAGCATATCTCTGTCCGTTCTCCTTGCAAGCATAAACTCTAACGCTGTGTGTCTTGTCCTCCTTTGTCTAGTATTTTACAATGTTTTAGGTTGCCTGAACCTGACAATCACTCTCATGTCTGTAAATATGAAGCTGGAGCCAGCAGCCGGTTAACTCAGTTAACTGGAGGCTACAAGCTGAAACGCATTGGTCTTACAATGAAGTTGTGTTTTACACTACAGGTGTTGCTGGAGTTTTGACCTCCTTTAGCTTAGTTTAGCATAAAGACTGGAAACAGGATCAAACAGCTAACCTGTCTCTGTCTAAAGGTAACAATTTTACTGGTTGCCTGGCAACTGACGAAGACTCCAGGAAGTCACTGCCCCCAGCCAAGAAATAAACTAGCATATAAATCCAAAACGTGTTGTTTTTACACTTAAATTTGTGTACGGATGTATTAGACAGAGTCAGGCTAGCTCTTTCCCACTTTTTCCAGTCTTTGTGCTAAATTAGGCTAACCAACTGCTGGATATAGCTTGATATAGCTAGAATAGCAGGAAGCCCATGGCCTGTGAAGCGAGCTGTGGTTTCTGCACCTGGCGGACACCCTACATCCTTAATGTGGAATCTAAATAAGATGTAATTATATTTAGTTAACCTAAAAGCATTATTATCATGCATTTAACTCTGCGTAAGGTCAGTAAAAGTGGAATTATAATGGTAAAACAGATGGAAATGAAATGCAGTATGTTATATAAACAATGTAATGAAAAAGGTTGTACTGGGGTAACTAATAGAAAAAGTAAGGGGCGCCACAAAGTCCTGCAACTGGGCCAATGAAGTCTTCAGGTCGTCTCCAACACAAAATATCAAAGATCAAATAAACTAAACACTTAAGAAACACACTGAATCTGGCAGAGTTCAAGGTGAAGATAGATTTACTGAGCCTAACTGAGCATAACACAATAAACTGAGGCTGGTTCCATGGAAACAGGCACTGACTGACAAGCTAACAGACAGCGTCTTATATACTCTGTTAAAGACCACCCATTTTGCTTTCATGCAACACTAGGTGTTTCCCACAATTAAAATATAAATTCATAGTCATCAGTGACCTTTAAATGATTGGCACTCTTACTGTAATATTTAAAAAATGGCCATATGGCCTTTAATGAGTAATCATAATAGCCTTTTAATACAGATTTTACAAACAGAATGACCTTTCACCTTCCCCATGGAAAGTACCCCACTACCAGATAATTATTAACTGGTCAGTATTATGGAAAGTACCAAAAAATACACAACACAGGCCAATTAGAGGAAGAATGAGCGGAGGTCTGGTCATGTCCATGGGATGGTTTATGACAGTATATAAGAACTGTGCAGGATGTGAGAACTCAGTTGTTCCCAAGACCAGCTTGGTTTATTGTATGTTCTTCAATAAACTAGACTTCAATAAATCTATCAGTGGACTGGAAACGCAGCCCAACTCCTGATTCTTCTTTATTTAAGGTGATAGTCCTGTTGGAGTTAGCAAGTCAGCACACAGCACAGATTAGATATGGTAAGAGAAAAGCTTCCACATTAACCTTTAACCGTTGAAACCTCGAAATGTAAAAATATCTTATGTGTTAGAGTTCTACGAATTGTGATGTGCAACACAAACAAAGAAATATGTTCAACCAAATATGGATGGCCTCCTTTTTTGACTTTTTTTTCCTTAGAGAGGGTGTTTTTTCCCTTTTTGTAATTTTTGCATACAATTTTTGTATTTTACTTTTTATAACTTGTAATCATCATATTATTGTAAAAACCTGAGGTCATCTCTGAGGTCATCTGCTTAGTCTCTTTAAGGTAAAAGGACTCCTTAAAGTCAGAACAATGAAAAATCGCTAAGGATAAAAATGCAATGCTTAGTTAGATTTGACATTTTTGACAGGTTTAGTTGTGTTGTCTGAAGTTCTTCTGATGTATTTGCGCTTAGTGTTGCATATGGTTTCAGGACACAAGTTAAGGTTAAACAAATCTAAATGATTTGTGTACGTGTATGTGTTGAATTGGCATTCAGTAAGATGTTAGAGTCAGGGATCTGAAGCCGCCCTATAAAACCAAGTGAGTTTCCTAACCCGACAAGAGGGCCTCCTGCAGACATAATCCGTTAAAAGGGCTATCCTGGAGTGCTACCAGTCTCCCACCACCTATTGCACATATATTTCCGCTGTCTGGAATTCCTGACGTGATAGGCCTGAAAAAGTGATTACAACGGCCATTTCATTGGTATTGATCTTCTAACTCAACAACAGACAGTGAATAAGCCCATTTACCAAAATGTCAAACCACTGCTACAATGCTAAATCTCCTTATTTGGTAAGAAAGTGTTTGGACACAGAAGTCGATTCAACAACATTATTCATAGATCTGTTTTTATCCTGATCATCGTTGTTGTTCGTAAAATCTTGCAGACTTTACGTAACTAACTAACGTAACAATTCTTCTTTTTAAAAGACAGCATGTGTTTCCTACAAATGTCGAGCCTTTTGTTTCTTCTTCAAGAATCATTATTTACACCGTTTGAGTCTTTTCTCTCAACTGAAAGTAATGAATGAAAGAATCAACAACAACAAATCGCTGCACTACATTTTATATGTATGTGTGTGTGTGTGTGTGTGTGCATGTTACTTACTGACTCCTCTCTCCCCATAGCCCAGGTGAGGAGGTATAACAATGTGTCTCTTCTCTCCCACACACATGTCCATCAGTCCGTCCTCCATCCCTGGGACTACCTGGTTGGCTCCCAGGACGATGTTGTACGTCTTTCCATAATTATGCCTGTAATATATGGTGTGGGAGTGAAACAGATACTTATGGAATAACTGTATTTATATGCACTTATCAGATCATAATTTCTGATAATAATTGTCTTACTCCTTCCTAAATTTTGCTGTGTGAGAACATGAGAGGTTTTTATTCTCCCTGTCGCTTTGTCAAGTCAGGATGATAATTTGAAATACAAGCTTAGAGGAGGAGTTCAGGCATGCCTCATGTATCTTATCATGCGTTTCAGTGAGTCAGAGTCCACAGCATGGGATGAATCCAGAAACTAGTTTTGGAGGTGAAATTGGTGTCAAGGACAGCTTAGGACTTTCAAACTTTTTAATTTATTATGACGGTATTATAGGTATTCTGTATTGAACATTGTCCTGTCTATCCTGTCTGCACTATGAGCTCACCAACCACAGCATTTTTTGTTGAGATGGCAATAAAAGTAACGCAACACAACTTTTGAATTTCTCAAAAAAACGTCTAGGAAATGAAAATAGAACATAACATAACACTTAACATTTCTAAACCCTTTTACCTCATCCTATGCACTTACACACGTGGACAAAATTGTTGGTACCCCTCAGTTAATGAAAGAAAAACCCACAATTCTCACTGAAATCATTTGAAATGTACAAAAGTAACCATGAATAAAAATTTATTGAAAATTAAACAATCAAAATCAGCCATTACTTTTGAATTGTTGATTAACATAATTATTTAAAAAAATGAAACTAATGAAACAGGCCTGGACAAAAATGATGGTACCCATAATTTAATATTTTGTTGCACCACCTTTTGAGGCAATCACTGCAATTAAACGATTTCTATATTTGTCAATGAGCCTTCTAGATCTATCAACAGGTATTTTGGCCCACTCCTCGTGAGCAAACTGCTCCAGTTGTGTCAAGTTTGATGGGTGTCTTCTCCAGATGGCATGTTTCAGCTCCTTCCACAGATGTTCAATGGGATTCAGATCTGGGCTCATAGAAGGCCACTTCAGAATAGTCCAACACTTTTCTCTTAGCCATTCTTGGGTGTTTTTGGCTGTGTGTTTTGGATCGTTGTCCTGTTGGAAGACCCATGACCTGCGACTGAGACCTAGCTTTCTGACACTAGGCAGCACATTTCTCTCCAGAATGCCTTGATAGTCTTGAGATTTCATTGTACCTCGCACAGATTCAAGACATCCTGTGCCAGATGCAGCAAAGCAGCCCCAAAACATAACTGAGCCTCCTCCATGTTTCACCGTAGGGACAGTGTTCTTTTCTTCATACGCTTGATTTTTGAGTCTATGAACATAGAGTTGATGTGCTTTACCAAAAAGCTCCAGTTTTGTCTCATCTGTCCAAAGGACATTCTCCCAGAAGCTTTGTGGCTTGTCAACATGCATTTTTGCAAATTCCAGTCTCGCTTTTTTATGATTTGCTTTCAACAGTGGTGTCCTCCTTGGTCGTCTCCCATGAAGTCCACTTTGGCTCAAACAACGACGAATGGTGCGATCTGACACTGATGTACCTTGGCCTTGGAGTTCACCTTTAATATCTTTGGAGGTTGTTCTGGGCTCTTTGGTTACAATTCGAACTATCCGTCTCTTCAACTTGTCATCAATTTTCTTCTTGCGGCCACGTCCAGGGAGGTTGGCTACTGTCCCGTGGATCTTAAACTTCTGAATAATATGTGCCACTGTTGTCACAGGAACTTCAAGCTGCTTAGAGATGGTCTTATAGCCTTTACCTTTAAGATGTTTGTCTATAATTTTGTTTCGAATGTCCTGGGACAATTCTCTCCTTTGCTTTCTGTTGTCCATGTTCAGTGTGGTACACACCTTGTCACCAAACAGCACAGTGACTATTTGTCACCCTTTAAATAGGCAGACTGATTATGAGCTTGAAGACACCTGTGATGTCAATTAAAGGACACACCTGAGTTAAACATGTCCCTCTGGTCAAATTATTTTCAATCTTTTATAGGGGTACCATCATTTTTGTCCAGGCCTGTTTCATTAGTTTGTTTTTTTAAATAATTATGTTAATCAACAATTCAAAAGTAATGGCTGATTTTGATTGTTTAATTTTCAATAAATTTTTATTCATGGTCACTTTTGTACATTTCAAATGATTTCAGTGAGAATTGTGGGTTTTTCTTTCATTAACTGAGGGGTACCAACAATTTTGTCCACGTGTGTAATTGTGATGTTTAATAAAGTGCATATGTTGTTTAAAAACCACTGAGAAAAAAGCAGTGTACATGAGAGAATACTGTGAGGAACTGATTCATCAACTATGCTATTTAACTGACCTTCTTGCACTGTTTACAACACAAGACTTCCAACACTTAATGTGAGATGATTCTCTAAAACTACTTTTCCTTAAAGTGCAGTTGATCCTTACTGGGCTCACTGAGTTTTACTCACGTGGAGTCGATGGATGTGTCGTCCATCAGAGAGGCATTGTAGTGATATTTGATAAAGTCTCCCTTCTTCGTTTGCTTATCACACTCATTTGGCTTGTAAGTGACGGTGACCTCAGTGTTATCTGATGGGTTGTGGAAGTCGATTATGTGAACGTCAAACACCAGCACAGCTGAACCTGGGATCTTAGTGCCTGAGAGAAAGAAGGCAATAAGACAAAAAGAAAGGATCTGATATGAAAAAACAACAAACTGTTTCTGATACATATAACTGTATGTCAAAGCTTTACACACACACCTGTGCCCTCCTCTCCATAGGCAAGATGTGGGGGGATGGTGATGGTGCGTTTCTCTCCAACGCAGACTCCAATCAGACCCTCATCCATGCCAGCGATCACGTATCCCCGACCCACATAGGTGTCATAGGTACGATTACGAGAGTAGCTGTGGAACAGAAAATATTATTATCATGCTGCTATATAGAAAACAATCACAGACAATACAGGAAATGAATATTAAGATTCCCTTTTGCTGACAGTCTTAAATCACACGTTTGGGGTACTATGATATAAAATCTTATAGAGATAACTACAGGACACAAAATGAGTCACTTATAAGGAGCAAGTTCGGAGAAATTCTTACCCCCAAAACCACTGTGACTGAACTGCAACCAGCAGTTTGTATTACAGGCGCAAACGTTTGTGGTTTGTGTGTGCATGTTAACGTTAAATAGACGTACGGTGGGTTTTTGCCCACAGCTTCGAATTACTGGCAAAAGTAAATGTATGAAGGCATGGAAAATGTGCCAGACAGGAAGTAAACATATGTGCTTTCTGTGAAAGGATACCTCCTGTTCGGTCTTATCTCAGTGTGCAAGAACATAGTCCTTGACTTCTGTGCAGAATGTGCAAAAGAATTTCTTAAAAATAACAAGAAAGGCTACAAAGGCTGTGAAGGCCGTAATGAGAAAACAGATCTCAAATGTGCTCAGTAACTGTGGAGAACTTCCTGAGCTGTAAATGATCAAAACAGGTGTTTCAAGCAAATATTCCTTTTTCTCAAAACTACTCAATGAATATTTTCTGCATACATACATATTTGCAGCACTTCTGTGATATTTTTTTCTACCTGTATTGGAAATGATCAGTGCATCTAGAGGCCTCAACTTAATTTAGCATATTGTACATAATGTTGTGTATTCTTTCTATAGCTGACATGCACAATGTTACTTGATAAGAAAACAAGACCCTTGATAACTGCATACCTGCAATACAAAAATGTAATAATTTATTCTCAGACTTGTATTCTTTGATGCCCCAAAAATTGTAAAAAGAGGTATAACTTCATTAAAGAAAGGAAACTATTCAGAGGATGCAAACAAAAAAAAAATTCCACTGGTGGTTTTAAGTTTCGATTCAGCTCTCACTGTCTTCAGTGCACAGAGAGAAGCTGCCACCCTGAGGCTACTTGAGGAACAACAGACCTAAAACACATCAAAGCATTTGCTACCTTTACTGTTAACATTTTTTGCAATTAAGTAAGATAATGAAAATTAAACACACACACCTGGAATCAAAAAATGTTCCATCGAGGAGGCTGCCGTTATAATGGTAGCGCACAAAGTCTCCAGCGACGGTCTTCCTCGTGCAGGACTCGGGCACCTTCTGATTGGTCACTGTGATACCATCTCTGGGGTTGTGGAGGTCCAGGAGTACAACGTCAAACACCAAAGACGCCTGACCTGGGATGTCGCTACCTGGAGAGAGAAGAAGAAGAAAGAGCGGAGGATGAGAAGGAGAGCCGGGGAAAAAAAGAGGACAAAAAAACAGAGTGTGGAGACAGAGACAGAGATAAAGAAGAAGGTAGATGAGAAAGAACAGACATATTTTTCTTTATTCCTCTTTTAATGTTGGACTATAATTTATTTGACTTTGATATGGCTTTGATATGGTAAGAAGATGTGAAAAGTTGCTGTTTTTGCAAAAAAAGTGTGAGGTCTCTAACAAGTCTGACAGTGATTTAACTGTAGAGATGCCTGGTTTGTGTGATGTACTGCCCCCTCATGTTCAAAGTGTGCAACTACAGCACCTGTTGCTTTCCACTGCAATTATCAATGTTAAGTTATTCCCAAAGAAGTGGAGGCTTTCAAGACTTGAGGTCACTGTCAGGCGTGTAGTCACTGTCATAAGGAAACAAATAATCAGAATAAAGAAGCTGTTAATACTCACCGTCTCCGTTCTCTCCATATCCGAGCGACGGTGGCATAGTGATGATGCGTCTCTCTCCAACACACATTCCCAGAAGGCCCTGATCCATACCCGCGATCAGCCAGCCAATCCCGACGTAAGTGTCATAGGTGCGCATGCGGGTGTGGCTGCAGCGAAGAGCGGAGGAGAGAGGTTACGTGTGTGTGTGTGTGTGTATGTGTGATATGTGGGAATGTCTGTGTGAATGAAGGATAACGTGGAACAAACCTGGAATCAAAGAGTGTCCCGTCCAGCAGGGTGCCGTTGTAGTGGTAGCGGACGTAGTCAGAAACCTCCACCTTTCTGGAGCAGGTCTGAGGGGTGTGGTAGGTGTTGATCTGGACACCATCGTCCTGGTTCCACACGTCGAGCAGCAAGACGTCGAAATGGAGGATGGAGTCAGGGGGGATGATGTCACCTGAGGGGGAGTGGAGGACGTGTTAATCAGTTTCTATTTCAAACAGCAGTACCAAATGTAATAATTCTTTGTTATTCTTCACACATCAGTGTGTGTATTTGTCATGGTGGCTCATTTTTGTAATGATCGGCCCGTTTAATTACAGAATGACCAGTTAAAGATACTGGGCTGTTGGCTGAACATCTGGTTAGATGCCATTGGTTATTAGAGCTAGGATGTCAGGTGATATTCAAGAGATTCAAATGTCGTAAATCGATATATTTGGTTTTCACTTGTAGTATTAAGAACAGCTTTATTGTCAGACCACGTGGTCCGTTTCAGCTTGAATATGTATTTAAATGTTATTTGAGTATTGTATTAGGCCCCTATTAAGGCCACAAGCTGAAACACATTGGTTTGAGTGTTGCTGGAGCTTTGGCTGATTTTTCTTCTCCATGCAACTTGCAAGTATGTGATGAAGTTGTGCCAGAATTCCCAGCAGCACCTCGTAAAAGTTCTGGAAAATAAAACTGAGTGCTGTGGGGGAAACACTGATTAAAACTGCTGCATTGCAAACAAAGATTTACGTCAGTGGGTTTTCCTCGAGGACCCAAAGCATTTTGAGATGTGGGTGCTATATTCTAACAAAAAATGGTGTACTTGCAAGAGCATCCATCCATTTTGAAAAACTTTTTTGAGGGTGTTGCTTTATTTTTCTCAGATGCACAAACTTTTCAAGACTTTCAGGGTTTTGAAAGTTTTACCTAAAGATGTGAACACAAGTGATTTTACCTGAACTTCCAACTAAACCAGATATGGTTTATATGAAAATACTCATCACCCTATCAGCCCAAATTAAAGGATTAGTAGTATTGGGTAAAACAACACTTAAAACTTGAATATAATCTAAGAAATACTCAGATCTTGAGGTTGTACTGAGCTGACTGCAGAAGGACAGAAGCTAGTAGTGATAGTATCTGGTACAAAACATCTCTGCTCTCCATTTGTTTGAGATGAATGATTTTTGTGTATGCTTCCTGACAAATCTATTTATATAGATTATGTATAAAATTTGAATTTAAATGAGTCAAAATCATGATTGATGGTTGATGAACCATCAATCACCTAAAAACAGTCCATTTTTAAGATCAGAATCAACACTGTAAACCCAAACATGCATAATAAGTGCATCATTTCACAAAGAAAACTCTTCATGTCATTAATTAATGCAGTTTTCCAGAAATATCAAAGAGAACATTGGTGTCCTCAATGGAAGCTCCTGAACATCAATGACTTTGCAGTCTGTCCAGTTAAAGCTGCACTCTCCCAACATTTATGCAACATCTCAACCAGCTGTGTTTGCAAACATGAGCATGCTGTTCAGAGTTTACTGACGTCAGCTCGTGTAGATCATGTGAATTTGCCTTGAAGAGCCTTTAGAAGCTTTGCGAGTGTAAAAGAGACACCGATGAGGAGAAGAAGGTGAAGCAGCAGGGACGGTGTGAGTGGCAGCCATTAATTCTTTACTACTGCTGAGGTGGCAGGTCTCTTTCCAGTTTGAATCTGTCTCCCTCCTCCAAAATCTCCCTCACCCCCTCTCTCTCTCTCTATTTTCTTCTTTCTCTCTCACGTTCCCTCTAATACAGACTGGTGGTAGAGGACACAGCCTCAGCTTTTACCTGTCTACACATGTCCCCCCTCTCTCCTGCCTCTCCCATTATCAAACTATTTAAAGCACACACACACACACACACACAAATACACACACAGACACACCAGTCTCTACACGTAAACAGAGCCTTAACATTTTTCTTCTTATCACTAAATTCATATGCAATCACATTATTTCTGAGACAAACATACGCTACTGCGGACAGTTTCTTTATGTTCACATACAGATCGTAGAAAATCTAATTGTCTCAAGATTCCAGAGGGATGCTCTGACATTTACAGAGTTAGTGCTACTAAGATTTGAAATTCTTGATCGCCTGACTTGCTTCCTGGTTTGTGATGTCCCTCTGACATCATTAAACATGGACGCTTAGGACCAGCCCACTTCCCCTCTGCTTCGGCTGGATCTGATACAACACAACACAGTACTGTAATTTTTGTTCCTCATACTTCTGCCAATGTCTGACTAATTCTCTCATTGTTACGGGGGGCTTTGCCAGCCGTGTGCTCACTCATCTGCATATTTATAATGAATCCCCAGGGGAATAAACTCCAGTCTGCCGTTAAACTTTTGTAATGAGCGTCTTATAGTCTGTCCAGACAATCACTCAGTGGCATGATGGGACAAAGGGATGTGCTTGACCGACAGGAAGTTTAAAACACACATGCATACCATATCCCTGTTTTCCGTAGGCGAGGTGAGGTGGGATTTTCACCAGTCTTCTCTCGTTGACACACATCCCCACCAGAGCTTTGTCCATCCCTTGGATCAGCTGCTTCTTGCCAACAAACACGTTGTAGGTGCTGCCACGGTCGTAACTGGAAAACACACAAAAACACGCATTCCTTTTATGCACCTGTGAGGAATTTAGTGACTGATAATACATGCATGCATCCAGAAACTGCAAACCAAATCGTCAAGAGACTCTCAAATGCATATTAGAGCTGCAACAATCAGTTGATTAATTGATTAGTCGATCGACAGAAAATTAATCTGCAACTATTTTGATAATCCTTTCTATCATTTTTCAAGCAAAAAGGCCAAATATTCTTTGGCTTCAGCTTCTCAAAAGTGAGGATTTGCAGCTTTTCTTTGTCACATGTGACAGTAAATTCAACATTTTTTACGTTTTGGACTGTTGGCCGGACAAAACAAGCATATTGAAGACATCCTGCAGGCTCTGAGAAACTGTGAATGTGAATTTTTTTTTTTCAACAATTTTTAACAATTTATAGACTAAACGAGAGAATCGTTGGCAGATCAGTAATCAGGCAGTAATCAATGATGAAAATAATCATTACTTGCAGCACTAATGCATACAATATCTTTTATTCTTACTATCATTTTGGGATAAAATAAAAAAATATTCAGAATGAGAGATTTCATTTTAACCAGCAACTAACTGTGAGTTTTCAATATATCATGCAAGTACATTATTATTAATCGTAACTAGGATGACGGTTCCCAAAGTGGAGTCAAGGGACCTTCAGAGAAGTGGGTTCTAACTAAATGAATGAGGACTGAGTATCCAGTGTGAACATAACTCTACAAAGTCTCATCTTATTGCTGATGAAGTGGGAGCTCTTTGTGTAATCCATTCGTTGATATTAAAAGGTTTTGGAGCCCCTGGATTAAGCATAAGTGGATCCAGAGCTGCAGTCAGCCTGCTCGCTTGCTTGCTTGCTTGCTTGCTTGCGTGGCTCACAGGGACGAATCACTAAACGCGCACTTTTACGCATCGCGCACGCAGTTCCCACCGTGCACCCGGTCTGATCTGCACGCTGAGATTAAAACGACAATATAAAGTCATCAGCTGCGCGATACTCACCTCGAGTCGAACTTCTTGCCGTCCGGAAACATGCCGTTGTAGTGATACCTGACATAGTCCCCTTCTTTGACTGCGCGCACACACTGCTCTGGCACGAAAGTTTTCTCAATTAAGATGTCGTCTAACGGTACCGGAGGAGCGTCGCAGGCGGCGAACGCTACCAGAACCGACAAATACAGAACGCCCCGCGCGCACTGGATCATTTTCACAACCGACAAACTTCTAAACGATGGAGATAAGTGTGGTTACGGTCTGTATATGTGTGCGTGCTGGTCCCTGTTCCCCGGTACTTTGGTTTCCTCTACTCCGACTTGGATAGAAGTCCTGCCCCCGGTCCCAGTGCAGGAATGGTCACGTGTCAAGTTAGGCGAGAAAAACTATACAACATCCTGTTAGACTTTAAAAATAAAACTTCTACTGATCACCTGAACGCCGCATTCTGCATTGTTTTATCAATTAAAAGCAAAACACATAAGGGTGCAAGATGCGTGATCCAATGTGCGTGAGACACAAACAAATACAGTCGAAGTTTAAGCAGCCAGTGGTGCTCACATTTTGAAACTGAAATCTGTATTTCCGGTCTGATTCCGCTTCTTTGTTGCTGAACTGACGCACTTTGGGGATTGAATGGGATAGCTTGGGCACCACGTATTGCTCTTGCGCAGTGAAGCCTCTGCGATGTGTCAACGTGGTAACGTAGGGGTCTTCACAGAGCTGCAGGCTCGTCCCCCCCCTTTGGGTCCGTTTAGGGATAACCGCACACATCTGGCTAAACCTCTGAATTGCAGTCAAAGTTTAACTATGAACAGGGCTTATTAAACTTGCTCTTAGGTGATATTGCGCATGGATCCTGATGTGTTGGTGGTGTAGGCCTTTAGAGTAGAGGGGGACAGACCAGGCAGGAATGTCTCTACGTGGCAGTGGGATGGGGGGGGAGGGACACTCCACTCTCACCAGGGGTCTAATTAGTGACCGAGAGGGTTTAAACTTTAAAGAGAAGTATTTTATGGGAGTAATGCTTTGGTTGGCCCTTAAAATCAAACAAAACTGCAAACTCACCTTGCCTCTTACCTAAAAACTAAATTCATTTATCCCTTAGTTAGGATGTAAAGTTATAAAAGGGTTATTCTCTGTGAGGTTTTGCTTGTACTGTCTATGCACAGAACAGCAGTGATTTATACTTTTGTGATCTAGTGGGAGGAGGAGCTCCAGCGGATGGGGGCCGCCTGCCCCTACCCTGCGCCCGGGGGAGGAGAGGCTTTATCCGGATACGTGGTGGAACTTGAGGCGGTCCTACGCGTGCCGACTGTCCGGGATCATCCCAGCCAGCCCCTCCACCATTTACAAAACTTTAACATGGCACCCTCTACTTCTTCTCGACTCTTCTCTGCGCTGTTGATCGCATTTTCCGTCGCTGCGGTGAGCGCGCAGTATGAAAAATACAGCTTCAGAAGCTTCCCCAGACATGAGCTGATGCCTCTGGAGTCCGCGTACAAATACGCGCTGGACCAGTACACCGGGGAGAAGTGGAAAGACACGGTGGAGTACATGGAGGTGTCTCTGAGGCTGTACAGGCTGCTGCGGGACAGCGAGGCCTTCTGCAACCTCAACTGCAGCTCCGTCAGGCTGGACGACGAGCAGAAGTTCGCGGAGTTCCCGGAGCTGCGGGCTTTTGGGAACGTCGTGAAGAGGGCGCAGTGTCTGAAACGCTGCAAACAGGGGCTGCCCGCTTTCAGACAGGCCATGCCCAGCCGGGACACCATAGATGAATTTGAGAGGAGGGAGCCGTACAGATACCTGCAGTACGCTTACTTCAAAGTAAGCAACCATGTTTAATATGTGGGGTCAAATCGATAGGAGGGTGTCGTGAATGGAGTTAGGTGACAGGTTTGCTCTTGTTTTGTTTAAATGTCGTGCCAGTGCATCCAGAGTTTCTCCAAAACCTCACAAAGTGATTTTTCCTGAAATGCGTTCTGACGTCACTTACGTGCCACGGATACACACACAGGTTGGATAAAGAGGCTCGGAGAGTGTGTTTTCTTGTTCTTTTATTATCATGTGGAAATAAAGTCCTGAGAAGGGGACAAAGATTAGTACTGTGCCGATCCATCTACAAGTGTTCACTGTGATCTAGGCTTAAGCTTTGGATCACAGTTAAATTTAGTCTTAAAATCTCAGGTCAACGGTCAGAATCACAATTATATTTTAAAGTTATGTAACAGTGATTGTTCCAATCAACTCAAACAATCCTACAGTGTGTGCACAGATGTGTGCGAATGAATGGAGAAACATAACACATGCACATGCCTCCATTCAGGTGTGTGACACTCTCCTGTGCATAGTTTGGATCCACTTGCTGTATGAAAATGATGTGAATCATATGTTACGGCCTTTGCAGTTAGTTAATTAGTCATCGAAACACCAAATGAGGGAATAACTTCCGGAAGAATGGTGTCCATGCCTCTAGTAGTAGACTAACACACTTAAAGTTGTATAAAGTAGTCTTAAATGTAAGTTTTATAATCTCACTCTAGATAGTGGTAGAATATAACTCGATGTTTCCTCCCACCTGGATCAGATATTATCACCATCTATCAATCACTTGAGGATCTCACTTTATCAATTGTATTTTTTTTTCTATACTGATGAGTTCAAACGTAAAGTCGCTGTTAACAACATGTTTGTGTTCTTTCTTGTAGTCTGACAACCTGGCCAAGGCGGTGTCTGCTGCCCACACCTTCCTGCTGAAGCACCCTGATGATGAGATGATGCAGAGGAACATGGCCTACTACAAGAGCATGCCCGGGGCCGAAGAACACCTCAAAGACCTGGAGACCAAATCCTATGAGGTATATATATATATTTATACACACACGCACACACACACCCTTTATGATCCCTGGTTTTCACAGGAAGGCACACCCATACCCACACGTCTTTGCGTTCACACACACATAAACCACCATGCTGTCATTGGCTCTGTGAGATGGGTGTGCCTTATATGATGTGGTGTCAGCTTGTGGTAACATGGAGTCACACACGACCAGTGCTTCCCAAAATGGGTTTAGGGAACCGTCAGTGGCCTCAGCGAATAAGGAGGTGCTCAGGTTCATTATGCAAATCCAAAACTCCATCAAGAATTCATTTGGAGAGCTATTTTGATCTAAGGTTTCATCTTCACTCATAAAATTATCACTTAAATATTTTTGCCTCTGAACAAAATCTCATCAAAAGGAAGGTCTGTGCTCTAATGTGAATGTAGAAAATTTGAGTTTTCCTGATTTAGACAGCAATAGTGACAGAAATAATGAAATAAATGGTTTAAAATGGTTTTGAATTTGACAAGAAGATCCTGTTTAACCATGTGAATTGCCCCGATAATACAATCATAACCAAAATGACCATAAATGACTTTTTTTGTCATGTGTTCCTGCAGATGTTGTTCGTGCGTGCCGTGAGGGCGTATAACGGAGATAACTTCCGTACCTCGGTGTCAGACATGGAGCTGGCTCTGCGGGACTTCTTCAAGGTCTACGACGAGTGTCTGGCTGCGTCTGAAGGCCCCAGGGACGTCAAAGACTTTAAAGATTTTTACCCCTCTATAGCAGGTCAGTTCATCCCCATCACATCCTGCCTCTATGCCTCCTCCCCGGTCTATACAGTACATAACTGCATTTCATTCTTTTCCTAGTCTTCTCTGCATCTGCCTTTTTTTGTTTTTCATTTGAACCATTCTCCAATAAGTCTTCATTTATTGGTGTTTTTTTTTAATCTTTTTGAAAACTCACCAGCAGTCTAATGCACGGTTTTGATTTCTTTCCT
This sequence comes from Scomberomorus guttatus, assembly GCA_038419695.1. Taxonomy (NCBI): domain Eukaryota; kingdom Metazoa; phylum Chordata; class Actinopteri; order Scombriformes; family Scombridae; genus Scomberomorus; species Scomberomorus guttatus. The sequence continues at coordinate 15,125,033 of CM076461.1, forward strand.
CTCCAGATCACTACATAGAGGTCCTAGAGAGGAAGGTGAGATGCGAGAGTGACCTGACACCTGTCGTAGGGGGGTTCGTCGTTGAGAAGTTTGTAGCCACCATGTACCACTACCTACAGTTCGCCTATTACAAACGTGAGTATCACGTTGTTACCATTTTGCTATTGCTGACACACGTTTGGCACACATTGGAGCACTCTTATTCTTTGGAGTGATAAAGTTTATCGAGCAGGATTAAGCTCTAATTGTTGTGTTTTCAGTGAATGACCTGAAGAACGCAGTCCCATGCGCAACCAGCTACGTGCTCTTTGACCCCAACGATGACGTCATGAACAATAATGTCGCCTATTACAAGTTCCACAAAAACCAGTGGGGGCTGACAGAGGAGGATTTCCTCCCCAGATCAGTGAGACACATTCATGATTACTCGCTTCAAACCAAGACAGTTCATGCTCCTACTTCAGTTCACCAAATGCAAACATAAACACGGTTCCTTTATTGTCTGCTGTGCGTCTGTGTGCCACAGGAGGCAGTGCGGTACTACAACCAGACCACTATGCAGCTACAGATGTTGGAGTTCTCCAGACAGCGCCTGATGAGCGACGATGAGGTGCGTGCCTGTGTTTACATAGTTTCGTGTGTTTGTGCATTAGAGGTTATTTTTGGTCAGGTGAAGGCAAGATAATATACAATCCACAGTTAAAAATAGACCTGCATGAAATCACTTAGGCTTTGGATTAGGTTGTTTGCGGCTCTGTCCTTGTGTAACTTATGGAAAAACCCTGGATTCTTCCATGTGGTCACATGACTCCCTTGCAGTACAATGTGGGCCCTGTTTTTATCAGGCTGCATTATCACAGAGGTCCATGGGGTGGCAGCATGGCACTGGTATTTCTTTAAGTTATTATGATGCAGCACAGGGACTGTCACCATCAGGGCAACCCAGCATAAACCAGATTACATGCTGCATGTGGTAAATACTGTTCAGCTCTTGACTGTAATCTCTTAAGTAATGTCAGGTATGAGAAATCTGAGATATAACTGTGAGTGGGAGGATTTCTGCTTATTCGCTTAGTGCAAATGTCATGAAATAAAACAGATGCTTATCTATTCTTTGTGTGTGTGTGTCCGCAGGGGGAGGTGGTGGAGTTTATAGATGAGTTCCTGGATGTGGATGAAGAGCCCCCACTGGAAACTATGCTTTAACACTGAAAAACAAAAAAAAAAAAAACTGCACCAACACTCCCCAGCTCGTGTTTATTGGGTTTTGTAAGAGGCTCTGATTGGTCACTGTGTTTTTACCTGCAGCTCCACATCCTGAATATTTTTCTAGATTCTTATTTTGTGCACTAAATATGCAGCTCAGAGGCATGGACATACAGGACAGTGGCTAAATGATACAAGAATGATGGTAGTAGAGATATATTTTAATATTTTTACTGTTACTGTTACTGTTTTATGAATACATTCCTCCACTGTGAACCGTGTATGTTGTGAATGGACAGTTTTACAATAAAATAACTTACCAAACATCAGATTTCATGAGTAATCATTACATAACTACAGTTGCTGGTTTTGGGAAAGTGGGTCGTTGGGATAGTCCATTGATTTTTGACTCAGGCTCCGATTAGAAATTCCCAGGGAGATGAGAGGAAGGAGTGAATGGGGAGTTGAGGGGGGGGGGGGGGGGACAGCAAGGGCCTTTTTTAGACCTGATCAGGTCTGGGGGCTGTGCTGAGCAGAGAGACACAGCCAGAGGAAACACTGAGTTGTTTAATAATGTTTGAACATTGAGTCTCTGTGCAGTTTGTCACACAGCGATGTTAAAAACCCACAGAGGAACATTCCCTCTGTCTTACTGTGTCTCTGACTGTGCGTTCGCTTTCTACTCCTGCCTGTATTTACCTTATGTCTTTTATTATTTCTCCCTCGCCCATACTTATCTATCGTCTCCTCTTATTTATTCTTTTTCAGCATTTTTGGAACATATCACAGAGAAGCAGACGATTATAGCTGGTGGAAGTGGGGGTTGGTTAAAAGTTAAGATAAAAGCCTGATTGTCTAGTTAAGGTCACAGGTCACGGTCACACCTTGAGATTTGACAAAAGGTCAAACACTGTTCACACGCACCCACACTGACAAAATCTGAAATACAGTGTGTGTGAATGCGTCCGCTTGAACGTGACAGTTACACAAGTTATGTAAAACGCAATAATAACCCCGTAGTCACATGTTTAGGAGTTTATTGTGGCCTACAGAACACATACACAGTACACACTTCATCCTGACATCACACTCATCAGGCACTTTGAGATGAAGAAGAAACAGACATGATGAAATAAAAGCATTTTTTCCTGTTTTCCTTTTTAATATTTACTTTCGTTCAAATCTTGTGCTCATGATTTTACACGTAACTCAAGTGATCCCAAATGTAATCTCAGTATTTTTAGCGTTCTCGACGATTATTATCAGTCTTCAAGCACGGACAAAAGCTGACTATAGTAGAGTACAGTACTTGAAGTGGAGTGGTAGGTGAAGTAAAAGGCAGTGGAGTAGATTTTGAGTAGAGTGGAGATTAGCTGACCCTGTGTAAGACCTGAAGAGG